>OX439003.1:33802895-34470194 GCA_949316495.1 Amphiduros pacificus
TTGTATCTAATCACATAGTGAGATACATGTGACATCTTGTATCTAATCACATAGTGAGATACATGTGAGATCTTGTATCTGATCACATAGTGAGATACATGTGACATCTTGTATCTAATCACATAGTGAGATACATGTGACATCTTGTATCTGATCACATAGTGAGACATGCATGACATCTAATGTCACTCAACTTGTCATCCTCTGTAACTTATTAGGAAAGACAAAACAATCAAAATCAAGGTGTACTGAATCAGCTTGATGCCTTCTATCTAATATAACCTCAGCACATACTTTGCACATTATGAAAATCTCACTCAGCTTTGTGAACAAGAAGCATTGCCCATACAATATATTTTAATAGGAATTATCCTATTCAATTCATTTGTATAATGTAACTCATTATAGAATTAGACTTGCCAGTTCATAGTAATTAATATGTGAAGCATACATGTAAATGTGGAGTCCTTTATATTTATGCTACCCATCAGAGATATATTTAATAATTTAATGACCTTAGAGCTATGCTGACCTTTCATTGATCATTTTAAGTATTAACCCAGCTTTGCAGCTCAAGAACAGTCAAAGTGGCAAAAATAATGTTCCCACTATTGGGGCTGACTCAATCACCCCCACAACCACCACTTCTCTTCCAGAAGTCTCCAATATATTTAGATTAGTAGAATGAGACATTGATGTTCCAGGTGTACATGCATGTGCAAAATGATTCACTGAAATGATTCACTTGCCACTGAAATTTTGAAAAATCATTTACCTATTTGTTTTTTTTCAATCTGACACTGATGGAAAATGGAAAGTATTCAACTCCTGATAATACCAAATCTTACATATGAATATCTGGGAAATCCACACATTAGTATCAGAGGAGAAGACTGATGATGACCAACAGACAGAATGCAAAAATATCCCTCCCCCACTGTACAAGATATCCTGACATAATCAGCAGAGCTAAAATTGATATTCTAAAGATTGTATCTATTTCAACTTGGATAAATTATATTCACAGATTAACAATATAGAAAAATAGAATTTCAACATGTTAAATATAATTGTTGAGTGCTATTGGTGTGAATTGACCATTCTTACCACAGCACAAAATCATTGGATAAACAGACTTGATACTAATATCAGCCACTATACAGCATGGACCAAGCATGACTGAGAAACACTTTGTATCACCAAGCAATGTCAATGTTACACACATTAACATATCATATATATATATATATATATATATATATATATATATATATATATATATATATATATATATATATATATATATATATATATATATATATATATATATATATATATATATATATATCCAGTACATAGCACAAGAGAACCTGTTCTATATGACTCTATAATCCTCATTAGACTAAAGAAAATCAGCGTTTATAACTTAAGTATGGTAAATATTTTTACCTAAAAGAATTAAGTAAATTCACCAAAATGGCATATTTTGGGCATGGAATGTACCCTAATTTTTGGTTATTTGTAAATGTTTAAAATTATTCTAATTTAAATTTTGAAGTAATTACACATATAGCATGGGAGAATGTGTTTACATTAATTCACCGAAATACAAAAATATGTAGCTTAATATATATAAAGTTTACTGCATTCTCACAGACAACCTTCATACAGATATTCATCAATAAAGTAAATTTAATATTTATACAGTGCTGATTCCAGACAATGTCTGCTCATAGTGCTAAATGGCAACTGGCTGTGATTCAAACAGGGAATCCCTGGGTCTCAAGGTGAATGCTTCACCAAATAAGCTATTTCTGCCAGTCTAAATAAAAAAAACATAAAAAATATTGAAATGAACTGTTGTTTTTTATGTGGACGAAGGCTATTCTATATGTTTTACTGTGTTAATTATAAAAAGTCTACTGCCAGTCACTATTTTTTTCATTTTATATTTTAGGGTGTATATATTTTGACAGTGATTACTAATGATCTGCTGAACCCTGTGCCGGGGATCCTGTACGGTCAGCCAGCCCTATCAGGTAGCCTCTGGTTTCATACACCATCTCATCATGGTCCGGTTTCTCTGTTAACACCCAGGTATCATCACTCCCCTTCACTGTGGCACGGCATATTGGACAGGTTTTGTGATTTACATTCCTGGATTAAGAATGAAATGGAAAATATTGTTAAATATGAATTAAATATGCTACAATGGATTAAAATATTTGTTATTGGTAGTAAATATATCAAAAGACAAACAATAATTGAACAATTTAACATTTATTCATATCCATATTAATAATGGTTGCAGGCCAACTGTGGGTTAAAACAAAACAAGTTACTATAACATAGTAATTGTAATAAGACTGGTAAATTATCATCCCCTAACCAAGCCGATGTGTATCTCACCATTCATCTATACATTGTTCACAGTACATGTGTGAGCAGGTCAGAATGACCTCTGCCTTACGATCCATACATATACAACACTCATTCTCATCTCCACTTGCCACTCCAGCATTATCTAGTCTGAAAACAAATGATCACATCTGATAACATTCTCTTAAATGACTAAAAAAGTAACATTGATAGATATCATTTCCTGTTGCATCTTAATGTTATCTTAATGGGAAGAAAACAATACTTTTTAACATTTGTTTCTGAATAAGATGAATAATTTAAACATTAAGTGCAAGTTTTATAATAGTGATAATAATAATAATTACAGTAATGCTTTAAAATTGAGAACAATGAGGGTTAACCTACTCAGTGAGGATAACAGAAGCACAGAGGTTGGCGGCGTCTGCTGTCTGGAGTGTGGCAGTAGCAGACTGCTGGGTAATCTCATTGTATAGATGTATATACTGCTTCAGGTTCAGCAGACGGCTTGTCTCAATCGCCCCTGTCCGACAATTCACCTGGTATTGAAAATTTAACACAAACACTGATTATGCAGTTAACTGAAAGAAGACCTGATACAGATTGCTGTCCACAAAAAGTTTGCAACATGTAATAGTATATCATGACAGAATGTGAAAACTCTAATTGTGCTGATTCTTGAGTTCTCGTTTCCCATGATTCATGAGATGATTGGTCAATTACCGGTAGTAATTTTTCTTCAAGAATCTCTTTGACAAGCAAACATATTTAAGTCATCATTTTTTGCCAAGATCATAAATAATTGATGAAAGGGTGAAAAATTGATTGTTGATCCATCCTATTTTCAAATTTATATTTTCAGGAAATGCCATTGTTTAAGCCTTTCAGAATGATATCTATTTTCAATACATATTGTTGACAGAATGAGAAATGATCTGTTTTAATATCGTTTTGTATTTATCTAAATGAGATCATGAAATGTTTCTTGATAATCTTGGTAAATGGAAATATATAACAGATTATTTTCAGACTGTCAAAAAAGTGAAGATTGGTGTATACCTTATGGCATCTGATGCGGACGGTGCCTTTCCAGAATATGGTAGTGTCAGTCTCTTTCTTGACGGAGAAGTGAAGTTGTTTGCCATTAATATCACTGAAAGACTGTGTGCTGTAAATGTTATTGATAAGTTATTCATATTGTTTACAAAGAAATGAAGAATCTTGTAATATATACTGATTTTCAAAATTATTCATTTTCAAAAGGTTTCTGTCAAATCATAAGAAACCCACTTGTTTTAAATTTGGTATATCTCACTCTAATACTTATTGAGACAGATAGATACAATGACAACAGTGATGCCCTTTGCCAAATTTTGACAAAGTGGTTAAAGTGACAGTATCTTTGGCAGTAGAAACATAATTTTTGTTTTGCTTTCAATCTTGACATACTAATTTGTAATTATTTCTAGTTAAATTGATCCTGACCACATATACCGTACTTACATTTTGTTAATTTCCTGAACTGATTCTAGAAATGTTTCATAAGGCAGAGTAACGATTTGTTTGAGTTCTGAGGCATGTTTGTTGAGTTTGGAATGTATCACCCCTGGATGGATTGGGCTAGCCTCCTGGGCCTTCTGCAGGGGAGCTTGGCCCATGCTGAAAAGGTTACATAAATAAAGCAATCTTAATGTAAACTCTCAGAAAACTGAAATTGAATTATAACACAGAGAGGAATGTATGTAAGTGGATGTAGTGTGGATTTAATGCATTTAAGAACCACAATTTACTTGTCAGCTACTTCATGATAACATTGTGTAATGCATGAGGTTTGTGTGACAAAATAAGACTTCGCAACAGCAATGCATACCCAGATGATGTCAGGCAATAACCATGCATTACATAATTTTATCAGATTTATGCATGACCATATAGATGTTTGGCCCAAACTGTAAAGTGTTAGGTTATCTGGTTATTTATGCAATATTAGAATAATCATAGCTAAAGATATACATGATCATGGGTTTGAGTACCTTTGCAACAATCTTCAATGCAATAAATCTTCTGAATATTTTGGCTTTCATAAGGCTTTGAACTTTAAAATCCTTCCTAGTAACCCCCATTTAAGGTCTAGTTTGTTATGTGGTTAATATTTCTATGTGATCACTCAAGCATGACCTAACTGAGTTCATCATATGACTTTTCCTCTCATACCATTGTGACTGTGAATCATTAACCCTGATATAACCAATTCTTGTATGTTACCTTGCAACCACGATGACAACAGTATTCCCCATTCTTACTTATGGCAAATGACAAATGACAGGCACGTACATATATATGCTGCAAGCAGTACTTCATTATGTCACTGATGGCGAGGTTTTACGTGAAAGTCTTGACACATGTCAATTGTCATCCATGCATCTGCATGACTGTACCTGCCTGCTGTTAGTGTGTTTCCCTGTCATTTCAAGAAATCAGCAATTCAACAGATCACATAACATTGTGGCAGACTTTTATAAATACCTTTAGTTGTCAGATATAGCCCTTTCACGTGATGTTATCAAGCTTAGATTCCTCATGCGTTGACATTTTGGAGTTTCATTTGCATTTATTCTTGGCCTTCTCCTGACTTGCTTGTGTAAAACGTCACCAATATTGTTGTTGATGAAGTGACGTCATTAAAAGTGGGCCCCAACACAGGAAGAGTACCTGTTTGCACCTCGAAGGATAGTTGGACCTAACTTTTGCAACTTTAGACGCCTCCAAACACCAGTTTATGTAAGTTGAATAACTTAATATTAGCATCAAATGCTAGAATTAGTCATAGCATTTATAACAGTTTGGCTATCTTCCATTGGAAAAGATCATTTCCAACTTTTAGGATGCTGATTGCACTTGTTTTGATTCTTCTTGAAACCACGACTCCCATCCCACTGGCACTGACTGACTGTGTAATGTTGATGGATTCAGAAAAAAAAGTTCAACCCGCGATCTTTTGTTATTATGTGATGAAATAATATATGTATTTAGATAGTGGGCCAGAACATAGTACACTAACCAAAGCCGGTGAATCTCAGTTCAGACGGTTTGTAACTGCAGGCATTTTGTGTCAGTGCTGATTGGTCAGTTGGGCTCTTATCAGCAGTGATAAAACTCAAGTCTCAATTCTATATAATATTAATAGCAACATGGAGACAGGACAAGTGTGGACTATGCATACAACCTGTCAAATATATTGTCACTGCATGAAAATACCAAAGATTTGATGTATAGGCTTGTCTGCAAGCTGGCTTTTCTATCAACTTTCCTAACTTTATTTTGTTTTATTATTGTATTTCTTTAATTAATTTCATTGTAATTGAAATAAATCTTTTCGAAAATTAAAGAATGAGGGGTCATCATGATCCAAACTTTAGACAGAATTTTCATATTTCTAACTTTTGATTGAAACTTTGACAATATAAGAACAGAACATAGAATAGTACTTTGCAAAATGTTAGATCTGTAAATTGTAAAACATAATACATGTATGTTCATATATATCTGAGAGTTCTGCAAATTTAAGCTGGGCCACAATATGATATTTATGAATAATACACCACAAATTTTATCATTGGGGACAGGCCATGCGATCAAGCCACTTGTTTTCCATTCTTACCGAGAAGAAGGAAACCCCATCCACAGGAAGAATGTTGATGTCCCCATTGTTCAGGCTTGATGATGTAATTTGTAACACTCTGAACGGCTGCAACTTGTTACAATGTAATCATGATAATGTCATCAGAATAACTGGACTGAGCTTTTGACCCCAGGACTTCATTAAGCATATTGAATAACCATGGTTATAAATTATATTGATTTAGTATGTAGATAAACTAGTCCAGAAAAAAATGGCTAGACCTGCCAATCAATAAAATTTAGATAGGCTAGTCCATTAGAGGTTAACATCAAAGTATGCTGCTTCAAACAATATAGAATAATTTAGTTCTTTGGCAAGGTTACCAATAAGGCTCAAATTAGGAGGTTTAACACAATTCTGTACTAGTAACTGTTTGATCTCAGTTTAATCTTGGTATGATTAGATAACAAGAAAATTTGAATTTGTTATTCTTCTCACCAGGAAATGATTGCGGAGTTGAGGCCAATGAGCTTCTGAGTGTCTCAGACTATTATCAAACATTTCCTATCTTCTCTGTGTAGTATCCACACACAGTTCAACACGTTTAGAGTCGTGTTAACTATTTGCCTGTTTACCAGAGAGGAGACTCTTGGTCAGTACATACCAGAGTTCAGTCAACTAGATAAGAAGGAGATACATGTTAGTCTCTCAAAATCCCCACCTTATCAACATTAATTACCGTATTTACTCGTGTATAGGACGACTCGTGTATAAGACGAACCCCCAAAATTGAGGTTATTTTGCTTGAAAAAAAACAATTTCCGAATATAAGACGAGTTGGTTTTTATCAAGATATCGGCTCTGCTACCATTCAAGACTCAGCTGAAGCTTGGCGGCCATTTTAAAAGTGAAACGTAAATATGCTTACAATACAAGATCTTAACGGTCTTATACACGAGTAATTACGGTAAAACCTAAATACGATGTTCATATTTTCGAAATAACGAATATCGAACACAGCGGATCGATTTTAATTGTGTTTTAAATGATAAATAAAGGTATTTACCCAATATTATCACAAATTGTTCGAGAACAGAACAAAACCATCAATCCCTTTAAAACGCAATTAAAATCGATCCACGTGTGAAAGCATTTCTGTCAAAAAGGGAAGACACGACTCAAAGCAGTGGAAACAAAGACGAAATGCAAAACTGTGAACGCTGATATTGCAGAATTGAATTGTGCAATATATTTAAATAATAATTTTAATTTTAATAGACATAGAAGTAAAAATAAAACGTAAATACGATGTTTGTGACGTAGCGGATCGATTGGCCACGTGACTCACAAATCATGTGATCACTGACTTTGCAGATTTGCAGGAGAATTGCGTTTTAAATGATAAATAAAAGCATATACCCAATATAAACACAAAATACGCTTTGCAGGTCGAGAACAGAACAAAACCATCCATCAATTTAACATGCATTACGCAATACTAGCGTGAAAACAAATATCGGACAGGCAGACTAATGTCTACACGTGGTCGTATATTTCTTTGTGTATTAACACGCTCTGTTTTGATGCTAAGATCAAGGACGTGGAGAAATTCTCGACCTGAGAAGCGTAATTGTGATAATATTAAGTAAATATCAAAACACGTGGTCGCAATTTTGAAAGGCGGAAGTGACGGGAAGAACTCGCATTGAAATATTAATATATTGCGCAATAATGGGTGGTTTTGTTCTGTTCTCGACCTGCAAAGCGTAATTTGTGATAATATTATGTATATACCTTTATTTATCATTTAAAATGCAATTAAAATCGATCCACGTGTGAAAGCATTTCTGTCATAAAAGGAAACGACTCAAAGCAGTGGAAACAAATGCCGCAAAACTGTGAAAGCATTTTCATTACGAATGCTTTCACACGTGGATCGATTTTAATTGCGTTTTAAATGATATATAAAGGTATTTACCCAATATTATCACAAATTCGCTGTGCAGGTCAAGAACTTAACAAAACCATCCATTCATTTAACATGCATTACGCAATACGAGGTCGTCATTTTAAAAAGCGGGAGTGACATAGCGGATCGATTGGCCACGTGACTCAAATCATGTGATCACTGACTTTGCAGATTTGCTAGAGAATTGTGTTTTAAATGATAAATAAAAGTATATACCCAATATAAACACAAAATACGCTTTGCAGGCCGAGAACAGAACAAAACCATCCATTCATTTAACATGCATTACGCAATACTAGTGTGAAAGCGAATATCGGACAGGCGGACTACTGTGTACACGTGGTTGAATATTTCTTTGTGTATTATAAGCCAAAGATATTAATCATATCGCTTTTAATTATTATCATTTTTAATATTGGGTAAATACCTTTATTTATCATTTAAAACGCAATTAAAATCGATCCACGTGTGAAGGCATTTCTGTCAAGAAGGGAAGACACGACTCAACGCAACACGTGGTCGCAATTTTGAAAGGCGGAAGTGACGGGAAGAGGCTCTTGTTTTTAGCGCGAAAACAATTGTTAATATATTGCACAATAATGGATGGTTTTGTTCTGTTCTCGACCTGCAAAACGTAATTTGTGATAATATTATTTATATACCTTTATTTATCATTTAAAACGTAATTAAAATCGATCTGCGTGTGAAAGCATTTCTGCCAAAAAGGGAAGACACGACTCAAAGCAGTGGAAACAAAGACGTATTGCAAAACTGTGAACGCTGATAATTGGAATCAGTGAGAACAAAGTCAAAACAAAGCGTTTCGAAAAATTAGACCAATAATATTGGGTAAACACCTTTCTTTATCATTTAAAACGCAATTAAAATCAATCTGCTGCGTCTGATATTCGTTATTTCGAAAATTTGAACATCGTATTTACGTTTTACCGTAATTACTCGAGTATAAGACTGTTAAACCGACCCGCTATGTCCGATATTCGTTATTTCGAAAATAGGAATGTTCGTAATGAAAACTCATAGTGTCGTAAATTTTTGGCGTAAATCCTCGTCCACAGGTTGCTCTCGTGTATAAGACGACCCCCTAAACATTAACTAAGAGTTTTTGGAAAAAAAACTCGTCTTATACACGAGTAAATACGGTAATACTCTATTGTATACTTCCTTATCAAGCCCTCCAGTGTGTTTATTCTACATACAGAAGGTAAAACTCCACCAAACTTACCATGCATTCATCATGCTAATTGTCCATACTGCTAATTAATGTTATGGAGAAATTATTGTATTCTTTATAAATTTATAATGTCATAATTATGATATTCAGGGTGAATTTCATTTCTAACATAAATAGTGAGAAAAGCATTGGTTACCAGGATGTGGGATCAGGCCCCAGTAGGGTAACACAAGTTGCCAGGGTGTGGGATCAGGTGTGCAGGCCCCAGTAGGGTTACACAAGCTACCAGGGTGTGGGATCAGGTTTGGAGGCCCCAGTAGGGTAACACAAGTTACCAGGGTGTGGGATCAGGTGTGGAGGCCTCAGTAGGGTTACACAAGTTACCAGGGTGTGGGATCAGGTGTTGAGGCCCCAGAAGGGTAACACAAGTTGCCAGGGTGTGGGATCAGTTATGGTCCTTATGGAGGCCCTAGTGTGGAGGCTCTAGTGGGATAGGATGAGTTACAGTAGTTTGGGATCAGGTGTGCAGGCCCCAGTAGGGTAACACTACCAGGGTGTGAGATCAGTTATGGTCCTGATGGAGCCCTAGTGTGGAGGCCCCAGTAGGGTAACACAAGTTGCCAGAGTGTGGGATTAGGTGTGCAGGCCCCAGTAGGGTAACACTAACAGGGTGTGGGATCAGTTATGGTCCTAATGGATGCCCTAGTGTGGAGGCCCTAGTGGGGTAGGATGAGTAACAGTAGTGTGGGATCAGGTGTGCAGGCCCTAGTTGGGTAACACAAGTTACCAGGGTGTGAGATCACATGGGGAGGTTCTTGCTGAAATCTTGCCCTGTATCAGCGGGAGCTTGTCACCAGCCTCTCCAGAAACCATCTCCCTGCCACTGTTTTGACGCTCGGAGTGCCACTTTGGAATGCTAGAGCTTTGGCTACCATTTCTATATATTCTCGATCACTCAGTGCTATCTCGCAAAGAAAACAGAGAGAAGAGATTGAATTGGATCGGATGACTGAGTGCATCTTTCTGCATTCTTCTTGTCACATCTTCATCCTTGGCTGCCAGTCCTGCACAGAGTGTATAACATAATTCTGGCTTCCTTTCCAAAAAAATCTTGTAAAACTCGGCAGTTATAAGATGATTGCAATGCCCAAACTTCTGAGTAGCTTTCCTCATAAAAACACAGGTACTGAAGTGGACTTGTGTTGTATGTTTACACAATATAATGTGTGGGACCATTGGTGAACTATTTTTGCTGATTTTTTTGTGAATATCAACATGCTCAACAGAGTGAGGAAAACACCAGTATACACTTATTTCTCCTTCTCCAAATTGTACATTCAAAAGATGCTTGCTACTTTCCCCAGAAGTCTATGATGTCCCTGAAATGTTCTGGTGCCAAGATCCCATTGCCATGCTCATTGTCACTTATCAAGGAAGAACATGTTTGATATATTTTTGAAAAAAAAAAAGATTTATAAAAAAAGAATTCCTTCCAGTTCTGGTGTTTGATTTCTTCTTTTTTTAAATATTGGTTATAGTAATTTAGATTTTATTCTTTGACATATCATGTTCTGATTTTTTGTGACTAAAATACAGTTAATACACAGTGCTAAGAAAAGAATGTCTGCAATTCATGATAAATCTCTGCCATATTTAGATGTATGAGTAAACATGATTTTACACTAGGCATGCCTGATGTCCAGTGTTTTGTGGCAAACACTGTAAATAAACAATTATATCTCTAATTACAGGGTGTAAGACGATATGTACTCTAAATATAGCACTGTTATTGTGACAAGATAAATCCAGTATGAACAGCAGATCAGTTTTCCAGATAGATAAGAGACAATCCTGTAGGATTACATTACAGGAGGATTTCTGTGGGAATATTCTCCTTTCTCACCCTCCCCTGATCACAGCATGTCCTGCACACTAAGCTCCTGTAATCAGCATCAGCCAAACTTCACACATCACAAGAAACAAAGATGTGCTCTGAACACTGTGTGTATAACAGATATTTGATATTTAGAAGGTTTCACAATTATATTTAAATGATTATGAGCAGCATGTGTTTGAAGCACACAGACAAACTGATGAGGTTTTTTCCCTTATCAGACAGGGCATCTTTGAGACAGCCAATACCATTACATAATTTATTGTATCTTTCAGTATTTTATAAAGACATATTATAATATAATATTGCTCTCAGGTTATAACAAGCAGTTCAGGCAGTCACTTGTTCTGCTAAATTTGTCTTTCTACCAATTATAATTTTCATATAACACAAATTAGTTCTATTATATTAAACAAAAAAAAAAAGGTTTATAAAATTGGTTTTGTCTGTATTGCCACTGATGTGTCCTCACTTATTTGTGTGGTGTTTTGTGTGCGACACGGATGTCACAGGTGTTACCGTAGCAACCTATGGTTCAGGACAGGTGTTGCCAGGTAGGTTCTATTGTGATCTGCCATATAGGCACTTGGTAAACATTGCTGATTGCCTGCTCATTTCATATTTGCAAACAATCGCATACTAATATATATTTATTGATATATGTCATAACTATAAGTAGTCCATCTGTTGCTCTCAAGGAAAAATGTTGTCATCATCACATTTATAGAAATATATCTCTGGACACATAGCACTATAATAATGTTATCATCTCTATTCCCACAGTTGTCAAAGCTGGCCATGTGCACAATAAAGTAACACAGAGAGTTTGATGATTTCAGAAGCAATGTGATAAAGCATACAATCTCGGTAATCGTTCAATTGTTATGACATCACCAAATGTAATTCATTATGAGAATGTAATACTACAGGTGTAATATGATATCAGGTTCATCCAGTTTGAATGTTAATTGTTGTCCAGTGTGTAATTAATGATGGCTGTTAATTGATTTCACCTCCATGTATTTTCAGCCATACATGGCATTTTTTTAAATGACCAATTAACAGTAAATGAAATGGTAAAACTGTGATACAGACTGTGAGCTGAGAGTAATATAAGCTCAGCTCTGACCAGGTGATCATGCTGCTCCATTATGAGACCAACAATGCAAATGACCTGCTCATTGTGTGTGGGACACTTCATTATCATTGTCAAATTCAATATTTATTTAATGCCAGTCACAACATGGGTAATAAATGTAGGACATTAATTCAATATTGACACACTTGATGATGACCACAGTCCAGTTAGGAATGCCTTGCTGATGACATCACAGTCCAAGCATATTCTCTTCCTGGTCCCTCCAAGTTGTGCAAGTTTACTTTTTTCAGTAGTCATATAAATTGTGGAAGAACATAATGCACTGTTTTGTACTTATAAAGCTTCACCATTTAAGAATGAAAGCTCATATATATATTTGAGGAAAATTATCTACCTAATTATTTTAAATGTAACTATTGAGAGTCTGCTGTGAAATCAACAAGTATGAAATATTATCCCGCAAACCTCACAAGTTTTCCAAACTGTGATTATTGAAGTAGAAAATATATGCAGAGTTTAGCTGCTGAATCTTGTAAGTATCCGAAGGGTGAAATTTTAACAATAGCTATTCAATGCAAATAAAATGGAAAAGCAACCTTTGGGCAATTCTTAAAGTTTATTTTATTATAAGTGATTGCTTTCGGCACTTCTACACAAGAAAAACCTTTTATTTTCTTGAAGAAAAATTTTATGCTCTGAGCCAAATAGGACAAAGGTCATAAAACACACATTCTTTGCTAAGGTGTTATCATGGATATCAAATCAGTCTGAACAATGTTGAGATGCACATAAAAGAAAGAAAATATGTGAAAACATTAATCTATGCTTTTTTTCAAACCCTGTGATACTCTTAAAAAAGTTTGTTAGGTTTTTAATTGTACAGAATAAAAGCATTTTGAGCCTTTCAAATTTAATTATAAGATCTGCTGAACTGCTGCACCAGGTATGTTGAGTGGGCTTTGAGAACATGTGATGCACAATAACCCAGCAGGTAGTAATAACAGTGAAAATGCCAATTGGCCGACACCCTGTGAAGCTTGGACTGTGACCAGAAGATTGGTCATCAAAGCCATTGTAATCATCAAACACTTCAGATGAATAAGAATATAGAGGAGATATGAGATAAAAGAGATACCACTTGATTTGTTCAAGTCCTAATTTGCACCAAACACTTGTGATTACAGCACCAGACTCTCCAAATTACAGCATTTGACTGGTGATTACAGCATCTGACTCTCCTTATTACAGCACCTGACTCCTTATTACAGCACCTGACTGGTGATTACAGCACCTGACTCCTTATTTCAGCACATGACTCTCCTTTTTACAGCACCTGACTCTCCTTATTACAGAACCTCATTCTCCTTATTACAGCACATGACTCTCCTTATTACAGAACCTCATTCTCCTTATTACAGTACTTGACTGCTGACTACAGCACCTGACTTAAGTAATTATTCTTGTGGTTGCAGCTCTCTTCTCATGCAAATGAAAAGGTTTCATTGTTTACAAAGAGTTAAAGGTAAAGGGAACTGGATTATTGGGCAGCTTATCTCCGTGGTATAAGCATGATAAGTGATACTATGCCCTGACTGATTATGACACCACATACTGGTATTCCCATATAGTGCAGTGACCCAGGGACTGAATGAGTTTGAGGGATTTTTGAAATTGCCACAGACTTGTGGAGTTGTAGTTGGAGGGAAATTAGTTTGAAATTAATTTGTAATATCGCAAAAAATAAAATAAAAAGTTTTCAAGACAATGTTTGCTTGACTGGCTGGGATTCGAAGCAAGAATCCCTGGGTCTCAAGGCGAACACTCTTCCAATTAAGCTATTTCAGTTAGGATAAAACATGAAAAAAATTTGTAATATATGGTAAATTTCAGTTTGGTTGTGGACATTTATCTCAAGTATAAATCTTTGTTTTTTTAAGGAGATTTAGGATATACACATAATGAAAACTAACTAATGCTGAAGTCTGCTTGATATAATTGTATGCCAGTTATGCGTCAAAGTCACAAGTACACACAAGCAGTGACATGTTTTCATAAATATGTTGGCAGGATAAACACTAAGAAACTGGCAAAATAGGAAAAAGTTAGTGAGAGAAAAACAAAACAGAGCATCATTGGTGAAGTTGGTATGGTGTTATGGCACTCAGATAATAACTGCAGTGTTTTTACAAGGGAGAGTCCGTTTGCAAGATGGCCGCCTGTCTGGCATAACATTTCATATTCCATTTCATCTCTTCTCCTCACTCACTCTTATCATGGGGCGTTGGTTTTGGTTCCGTCAGTCCCAAAATGTCAGCATTTTTGCCAGCAGTTTTTGTATGTGTTTATGGCCTATGAGAGTATTTATTCGCTCACAACTGGCTATAACTCTATTATTTTTGACATATTTTATGTGCACAATTCTTGGGTAATCGGTGGATGGCAAATGTTATCAAGTTCCTAGGGTTTAGTAAATTTGTGAATTCCATGATGCATATAAACATTGCAGGGGCTGTGAAGAATTTCACTTCATGAATTAGTACACCACTCAATTTTATGTTAACATATTCTGAGAATTTTGATGCCTTTAATACTGATTAGACACAATTTTCACTATTTTCAAAGTATTCCTATGAGCATGATCTTCATGCATAGCTTTTAATACAAAGCACAAGATCAAATATAGAACTTACCCAAATCAGCTTTTAATACCGAAATGCTTCTGAACTTTGTGCCTGCAGTAATAAGGAGAGGTATTGTACAGGTAGTAGGAGGCAGAGTGTGGGAACGCTGGGGGGATGTGATGTCATACAGGGGAGGTGGGGTGCAGGTACTTGTAGGAGGCAGAGTGTAGGAACACTGGGGGATGTGATGTCATACAGGGGAGGTGGGGTGCAGGTACTTGTAGGAGGCAGAGTGTAGGAACGCTGGGGGGATGTGATGTCATACAGGGGAGGTGGGGTACAGGTAGTAGGAGGCAGAGTGTAGGAACGCTGGGGGATGTGATGTCATACAGGGGAGGTGGGGTGCAGGTACTTGTAGGAGGCAGAGTGTAGGAACCCTGGGGGATGTGATGTCATACAGGGGAGGTGGGGTGCAGGTACTTGTAGGAGGCAGAGTGTAGGAACCCTGGGGGATGTGATGTCATACAGGGGAGGTGGGGTGCAGGTACTTGTAGGAGGCAGAGTGTAGGAACACTGGGGGATGTGATGTCATACAGGGGAGGTGGGGTACAGGTAGTAGGAGGCAGAGTGTAGGAATGCTGGGGGATGTGATGTCATACAGGGGAGGTGGGGTGCAGGTAGGAGGCAGAGTGTAGGAACGCTGGGGGGATGTGATGTCATACAGGGGAGGTGGGGTGCAGGTACTTGTAGGAGGCAGAATGTAGGAATGCTGGGGGATGTGATGTCATACAGGGGAGGTGGGGTGCAGGTACTTGTAGGAGGCAGAGTGTAGGAATGCTGGGGGGATGTGATGTCATACAGGGGAGGTGGGGTGCAGGTAGGAGGCAGAGTGTAGGAATGCTGGGGGATGTGATGTCATACAGGGGAGTGTGATGTAACTCTGTGTATGCCAGTGATCAAGTGACTCAACTTCACAGCTTCACAGCAGTTGGTCTTGTTATTAATCAAAGGTTTCTGATTATGCTCAGCAGAACATCACTACTTCACACTGCCTCATTTCCTACTCTTACATCATATTACACTTGACCACTTGACCTCTAGTTCACCTGACGAGCACAAAATCAACACTATCAAATGTGGGGAGCACAAGCAGAACAACTCAAGCAGGGTTGGCAAATTAATATTACATATATATATATAACAATGTGGAAAGCCCTCTCCCAAAAGCCCAAGCTTGCTTCAACAATAATATGAACAATCTTCTGTAAGACCAATTGCTTTTTGAACTGTTTGAATGCCATCTGTTGGCAGGGATGTTGATATGTTTCCCTGTATGATCTTGTTACAGGGCTGTTCTTCCTGTATATACATATACATGTTGCCTTGTGTGTGAACAAATTTATGTGCATTTATATTCAGGGTTGTTTCCTGTGTATTTACATTACGGTTTGTTTCCTGTGTGTTTATGTTAAGATTTTTTATCTGTGGATTTATATTACTTAGGTTTGTTCTCTGTGTGTCTATGTTGAGGTTTGTTTTCTTTGTAAATATATAAATGTTTGTTTTCTGTGTATAATAGTTAAAGTTTGTTTCCTTATAAATGTTAAGATTTGTTTCTTGTGTATTTACATTAAGGTTTGTTTCCTGTGTATTCATATTGAGGTTTGTTTCCTGTGTATTCATATTGAGGTTTGTTTCCTGTGTATTCATATTGAGGTTTGTTTCCTGTGTATTTATATTATAAAAGGTCTATTTCCTGTGTATTTATCTGAAGGTTCGTTTCTATTTAAAACCTGTAGAGGAATCTTATTATTCTGTTCCAGTTTTACTTCTGGTGAGGAAGCAATTGAACCTGTATAAATTTACAGCATCATCCCTTGATCAGGATTACTTTCCTTTTGACAGTAATCGGTTGGATAGTCTTTCCAAAAGCAAGGAAGTCTGGATCAATACCAATCTAAATGAGAAGAACTTGAGGTCCCAGTAAACTCTGAGGTAACCTTTGCCTTATGTTTTTAAACCTCAAGTAAACTAATTGATCTTTTGTGTCAGAATACAATCAGATTTCCCAAATGCAGCATTTAGATTGCGGGTAAGTGTGATGCAGTCAGGGCAGGCTGGAGAGGTGGCAGGGTCCATCCATCACATCGCAACCTGGTGGGCAAAAACACCAAAGGACATTAATTTTACGGGTGAAAGTCTGCAGGCCAGCTTGCTTGTCTGTCAAATGGACAAGTTTGTAATTCTTTGATGCATAGTTGTGCATTGGTCAGTCAGTCAAAATGGTCCGTGGGCCTTGAAGTTTGGAATAAGAAAACCAGACATTTGAGTAAGGTCAGGTCTTAGACTGGTGAGGTCGGACGTGCAAATGTTATGCCTCCATGTTTATCGTGGCAAGTTACAAATTAAATGCTACAGTTTTCCATGTTTATGCAGCCATTACACCATTTTATGTTGATAGGAACCTTTTTTGTTGTTGTTTTTTGTTGTTTTTGTTAGCCTCTCATTTGAGCCTTTTTCCTGCTTTTGGTAGATCAAAACAAAATGTTGCTGAAACTACTACGCATGCCACTTAATTGACTAGAATAATATATTATGTACCAACAGTAAAATGTCAGTCTACTTGTGTACAGAAAAACAAAATACTACTTTTTTTACCTTTACAGAAACAATAACAGTGTGAATGTCCTACAAAGCAGAGCATAATTGATCTCACATTTCAGATAAGCTGATGACAAGCATATCAACTAACCATTAATTTGTCATTAGTCTTAAGATTAAACTCTCATTTTCACCAATTAGTTATAAGATTTATATTTCAGGAGATTGGCATGATTCATGGCATTTCATCATATCATTATCATGGTTATCTTTATAAGGCCATTAGTGGAGTTCTGAAAGTGCATATTAGAAAAAAATTCACAAGTCCATATTATGCAAGGATATTACTATACATGGAGGTTCCTAGATATCAAATAATAGGTTTTATTTGTCAAGACGCATGAAAGGCCATCTTATTATTGACATTCTGAAATTTGCTAACATTTTAAATGAGCCATTTTGAGTCGTTTATCAGTATTACTTATGACCCATGCCTCCCTAATATATACAAAGTTGTTGAAAATATTGATCTTTCATCATATTTGGAATGCAGTACCATGCCATGCTAGTATTGTTTGATAGTAAAGAATCAAGGGAAATATCACTTTAGTGTCTGACATCCCTTGTGGTCAATAAAACTGCCACTTTGAAATGGAAAGTGCTTGTAAATGCTTGCTGGTGTGCCACATCTTACAAGCAAATATTTGTGAACAACAGAGAAAACCTTGCTCATATGATTTAGGAAACTCATGAGAATGTTTTTGTCAGGTAGCTGCAGTGCACAGTTGTTAGTAGCAAGAGGTGAGTCTAAGCCACATGTTTTATCTCCTCTCCACATCAAAACAAAAAAAATGCAATCAGGATTAATTAAATAAATCAGCATGGACCTTCAAAACACGGAAGTAGATTAGGTGGCCTTTGCCCAGGGCTTTGTGGGGCTCCACAATATAGTTGGTCAGCACATGCTGCAGGTATGTACGGAACGAAAATCATCTCATGGAATGTGGCCTCAAACTGATATTGTGGGATGGTGTTCCATTATTAATTGAAGACTTTCTCTTGAGATTAACACTAGAGCTGCCATTTAGTTGATGCAACACTGAATGATCCCCAGCTGCAGCTGCCTCTGTGGTCATATCTGCAGCAATATCCTCATGGAATTATCTGAAATATTTAAATAAAATATAATCAACAAAAGGAACTCTTTAATCAGACCTGATCTTTGTTCATGATTCAAGTGTCTGAACTAAAGTATCAGTAATATTTAAGGAAAATATAATCAAGATCAGGATCTATTCAATCCCTTATGAATTTAGAATGAAATGTCCTGATACATGTCCAGAATTCAAGTGTCTGAATTAAATTATCAGTTATATATAAAGAAATTATTTATAATCAAGATAAGGAAATATATAATCTGTTATGAAGAGAGTAAAACTTCCATGATTCAAGTGTCTGAGCCAGTGGTTAGAAGAGGAATATGCTGACCTTGTTTACTATGCTTTCTGCAGAGAAGTCCAGAGTATATTTTGGCAGTGATAGTGGAGGGGTTATTTGTATCTCTGTGTTGTTGATGGGAAGCATTTCTATGTCAGTGTGGATTATGTACAGATATAGGTCAGACAGGGGGTGTCTGAGTGCCATATGGAACTGATAATCCACTGTGGTCACTGGTCACTGCTCTGACATGCCACACAAGTCACTGCAGCATGCACCCATTGAGGAATTACCATACCACATAAGTCACTGCAGCATGCTCTCAATGAAGAATTACCATATCACACAAGTCACTGCAGCATGCTCTCATTGAAGAATTGCCAGCACACAAGTCATTGCAGTGCTGTGAAGACAGAGTAATATTCTTGTCTTAAATCAAATTTAGGGTGATCCAGTTTTGATTGTAGACTTATCACTCCATTTTGAGCATAACTAATGACTCAAAGCCTATTCTCAAATAATTGTGAAAGATTGTTTTTGGTTATGAATAAAACAGGGGCATTTGCTGTAGAATACTGTCAACTTTGAAGTTGAGGTCAAATTTGCAGAGGGTGAAGGGAACTGGGCATATAGTTCAGGGGTGAAACCTTGATGAAGACTGGGGACAGCTCACGAGGGTCAGGAACTAAATAATGTAAATAGAAAGAATCCATTAACATTGATCAAGGATCAAGCACCAGCATGAAATTCAAATCAAGATTCTTGTCTTTAATGGAAATATTCAAGTTACGGGTAAAAGGTTTAATTTAGGATCCTATTTAGAGCATGTTTCAATATTTGTACATGTGATCAATATCAATTAGACCTGTTGACAGACGTGATCAAATCTTGTACATAGGAATATAAGCATGGGGACAAAGGCACAATATTATTACAGGTGTGTCACCCCATTTACACAAAAAACGTCATTAAATATATATATGTGACAAATGGTTTTCTGTGGACACAACTGAGGTGTGAACCAGTAGGACTGCATACAGCAGGACAGACATACACCTTCTCTAAGTGGCTGGTCACTCTTAACTGAAAGTGTCTGAAAGCAAAGATCTGGCAAAGCGCCAACTCGCAATTGTGACCAGAAATGAAAAGGGCATCTAATGCTTTTATGGGGTCAGCACAAATCCTGCTTTGTGTGGATATTCCCATTCATGGTGGGCACAATGATAGAGGGGAGCCACCAGGGGGATTATAAATGCTCTATTTTAGGCTTAAAAAGATGACTGGATTGCCTTCCACTGTGTGGGTAAACCATTCAGTGATGACCTCAGAAAATGTCACTCTCAAAGTGGATCAATTATATAAAAAGAATTGAGATGAGCAAGCATGAATGACACACCAGCACAAAATCCAACCCTATTTTAATTATTATTTTGAATCCATCATTGTTTTTGATCATTTAAAAGACCAAATATCTTGATGGTGACGCATTATGTGACTCAGTGAAACCACACAAGGACATTGTGTGACTATATTTTACCTGAAGTATGTGTGATCAAATGAAGTCACTCACCAACCAGGCGCGAGCAAATAGTCATACAAGGCTTCTGTATGACCTTATTTTAGTTGTTCCTTGGGTTGGCTGAGGGATAGGACGAAAGGGTGAGGGCTTTGGCTAAAGGTTGGAGGCTGGGGGGGATATTATTGTACATTTGTCTTGAAAAATTGCCCCTTTCTTAACATCCATATACAGCATTTTAAAAGAAAACAGATAACAGATTTAAAAAAGAAGTTTTTTCCTTAACAGAATCGTCTATTTTCCCAAGTTTGCAGTACCTTAATTGTAATCCAGCACAAATAATGCCGTCTGTGTTGAGGATATTTATAACGTTGGGCATCTCACATGCAAGCCAGTCTTGAATAATTTATGGTGCCCAACCTCAATAAGATTGTACTGCTGTGGTACTTTATAATTACGAGGACATTGCCTTTTATTCATTCAAATCATTTTATTGATCAAAAGTATCAAAATAGTAAAACATATAATAGCAATAATGAATAAATGCTCCTGAGATAGTAGAACTTAGACATCAAATAGTAAGGCACCATATGATAACATAGAATTAAATGCCCTGATTTGGTAAAATGTAGGTAAATGAGTGTATGTGTGTCCATCATGCAGTCATGTTCAAACTCAGCCTGCTTGATATTGTCTCCCGAAAATGTCTAAACAGTATGTTCAAGCAACTTGAGTGGTAGTTGTAGGGTGGAGATTGGCAGTACTTTGCACATTCCAGGGAATAATGCACTGCCAAAGTTTGACCATTTACAGCTATGGAGTTTCCTGGCTTTGAATCAAAAGTGGTTTCCATATCAGACATCTTCAGGCATTACTAACACTAATCATGCTAATGCTTGTCAGAATGTCCTCATGTACTGGCTTCTTTATTTTATTCAGCATGTTGTGGTGAGTACAGATGATTGACAATCAATTGAGATGAAGAATGTCAGGTAAAGTCATGAAAACAAAGTTAAACTATTATAACACTGTAATAACTTGATTAACAGGACAATTGTCAGAGGCAGAGGCAAGTAACATGTTAGGGGTATCATATACATTAATCATATGTCAGGGGTCTACTTCATCTTGTGGGTTATTTCAGTAATAAATGGAAAATGAAACATTAGAAAAGTTAGAGTCACACAACTAACATAAAGAGTGAGTAAAAAAACCACACTGATCAATCATTCATGATGACACTATCAAACTATCATCAGTAGACACTTTTTAAATATTTCTCTATCAATACAAGCAGGGTTTGTAGGGTGGTGTTTAAATGGTTGGCAGGTGAGGTGTACCTTAGAATACATCTGATGTTATTCTACCATGTAGCAGTTGATGCATGAGGAGACATATACTGGTGGCATTGTGCCGACCCTGACATCCTCATTGGGGCCTCCCCTTATCATACCCGGCTTACATCAAGCTTGCATCATCACACTTCACATAGTCCTCATACCAGCCTTGCTTACAAATATACACACACAGGACACTCACTCATACAAGCTCACGTGGGAATGTAAACTTAGAAATGTGATTTGGACATGTTTCTCTTTAAAGCTGTGTTTATGTGCAATTTTTTTTATGTCATAAGATGTGTGGTGAACAGAAGGTCGGGGATGCTCACACAGGGCAGGGCAGGTGTGCTCAGTCAAGTGTGAACTCAAAAACAGCTGAAGCAAAACTGAAATGAGACACTTTTTCTTGTGTGTTTTAGCAACGAGACTATCGTTGGTTTTAGTGATGAAGGCTGAGAGAGGAAATAGCTGGGGAATTACACACTGACAAGATCCTGGATATAAAGTGAGTTATATACATGTTTTCTTCTTATGAGTAGCTTGTCATTCAGATCTTTTGAGTGACTTTCATTGAATTATCCATTGAATCTATCAATATTTCCTGTAAGAGTTCGGATGTCCTGGTCTAACTTGGAAATAATGTTGTAACCATGGAGATAAACAAAGGGGAGCTAAGCAAACATATTTTCTTTGTATAATAAGAGCCTTCTATTATGCATATACTCTATGTACTCCTCCCATTCCTTACCGAATGTCTTCTTCCCTTTGAATTAGATTGTAAAAATAACATCCTCATCTATACCATTCTGAAACAAGGATAGTTTCTCTACATACATCATGTCGTCCCCATGAGCACAGCTGGTAGGGCAATGGGTCTGTGCTTTCCTCTGTACTTGGTAAACTAGATATAAGTGGAAGACTGGAGGTGATGGGTTTGATTCCCACTGCTGGCAGTGTTACTCTCACACAAAGCACATTGTAACTGAAAGGGAAGTGAAACATACAATTTCACAATTTGTACACAATGAGGCTGCTCTTATTGCTGTCATTTTGACTATCATGTCATTGATTAGTGACCCTCATGTCATTGATTAGTGACCATCATGTAATTGATTAGCTTCATCTTTGTCATTGATTAGTGACCATCATGTCATTCATTTGTGACTATCATGTCATTGATTAGTGACCCTCATGTCATTGATTAGTGACCATCATGTCATTGATTAGTGACCCTCATGTCATTGATTAGTGACCCTCATGTCATTGATTAGTGACCCTCATGTCATTGATTAGCTTCATCTTTGTCATTGATTAGTGACCATCATGTCATTCATTTGTGACTATCATGTCATTGATTAGTGACCCTCATGCCATTGATTAGTGACCATCATGTCATTAATTAGTGATCATCATGCCAATGAGTAGTGACCCTCATATTATTGATTGGTGACCCTCATGTCACTGATTAGCTTCCACCTTGTCATTCATCTGTGACCATCATGTCATTCATTAATGTACAAGTAAAGCAGAGGATACTTTGCACAGAGTTATGCCTCCATTTTGTTTGTTAAATGAGGAGCCATGTTATCACTTGTGTTTGTTGAGTCCTGTCAACATTCCGGGCCAGATAAAACCTGCAGAATGCAGTCAGTATCTGTCATCGCAGTGCTGCTCCTCTGTGACATTTTATCCTAATCTCTTGTCAGCCTACAAATTACCAGAGTCAGATAGCAAGGAAAAAGTCAGACTTTACAGTTTGGGATTCATTCGGATCATTGATAACTAGATTTTGTTAGACAGAAAAAAAAGCTAAAACAGCAGTCTATTTCTTGAGTGAAGGGCATGGAAAGCCAATGTGGGATGGTTTGATAGGTGATCCGTCAGGGTGCGAGTTCTGACACACAGTGAGTGTCAGGCAGATTCTCCTCTCACATTTTTGTTCAGGAGACTGGAAGGCTTCTTGGAAGCAGAGTCACAGAAATATGTGTGGATTCTGACAAATGAGAGGCTAACAAGGCCGAGTTAGGCCTCACCCTGCTGCAGTCTCATTGCTGCATTATCATTATTCAGCCAACTAAATCAAATCCCATTTTACATTTATAAGCTAGTTTTGAAAAAAAAAAATATTTAGATAGCTGCAAAGGTATATTTTAGTCTAACATTTGCCCTCTGTGTGAATAAAGATAACAAATAATGTCATCGGTTTTATCACTGATTTATATCAGTATAATGTAACTCTTGTGATATTTTATGGCATTGAATATTGCCATTATTATAAGTGCATATGACTTATTTCACCTGTTTTGTGTATAAGCTTAGGTTCACCTGCTCCTGAGCAGCAAGTAACATGCACTTGACATACATAGATGTCAGACTTTATTGGACTATTCTCGTATCAATAAAGCACAATTGATTTCCAATGGCTCCCACACATTCCTGAGTTCTCCCACTCTCCGTAAGCAGCGTTATATATTCCTGATTAGATAACACAGAGTTAAATCATCCTCCAGAGAAACACTTCTCATTTAATCACTTTAATGAATTAGAACTATAAAAAGTTAACCAATGATCGCACTTACTTTTTAAAATCTAGAATCAATGATTAGATATTATTAAGAGCCTAAGATACTGCATGTGGAGCATGGTGTGGGATAACAGCTGCATGGCACGCGCGTGAGCAGGGGAGCATGCCTCATACATGCTGCCGACACCTCACTATCACAGATGATGGACTCATTCATGGAGCTCTCACAGCGACTCATACTTTACACACACCTCAAATAGAGTACACAGTTATCAAGACAAAGTCCTGGTTGTACTATATGAAATGCCTCTATCAGATCTGGAGGTAAGTGTCTCCATGACGAAAGATGACACATCAGGATCCATTAGTATGGATAGCGTTCTGATTGTTGTTATTGTTACACAGCAGTTGTCAAGGTATCGTATTGTGTCAAAGTTTTATCAAATATTCTGTTGAAATGTACGAGTGCTAGAGTACTTTGTGTTTTAAAGGTTGGAGCATTCATTTCTCTCATAGTTTTTTACCAAAGCATTATTCACAAACATGATACATGGACTGATGATATCAGATGTAATTGTTGCATACCATATGATTGATAATTTTATCATTTAGTGTGAAATAGAGGCAAGAGCATGTTAAACAGGTCAATGCAAATACTTGGGCACTTGTACTGAAGAATGGGTGAACAGGATTACATGACCACAGAGAGTGGAGTAAGTAGGAAGTGCAGGTGTTATTATGAAACCCAATAACTACCAACTGGTGCAGTTACCTGCTTCACCAATCAATGTAAATCCATATACTCCTCACGAGAACTCAAGAACTATATCAGGCGCATTGCTTTCTGTATTCAGAAAGGCATATGAATTCTTACCCTCCATTACAGGACTTGTCTCTCATGTCAGTCCCTGTTGTCATTGGTTAATATTAATATTTTTAATATAAAAAAGGGCATCAAGATTGGATGCAAGGCATGACTATTCCTAGAAATCAGGCTGTGGACTGATTGGTGAAAGAATAAATGAATATTCATACAGATTTGGCTTTGACAGCTGTCATGACCTAATTTCAGTCAATTCTGATATTTTGTTTACCAGTGTTTATGACTAAGGGAATTCCTAATTTTGAATGATATCAAATTTTGGGCAATGATGGCAGAGGTTGTGAGATCCTACAATACTGCCGATGCTGACACTTACATTTTAATTTATCCTGAAAGGAAAATGTGAAAATTGCTCATTGTTTGCATATCATAATATTTGCTCTTCAAAATATACTTTGGAATTTCCGAGTGTAAAACCTAAATCTCTTCTTTGAAGTTGCCATCTCATGAGATCAGCTCATGACCCATTTAACAATTTTGATCAGAACCTCATGTTGCTGTGAACTTACTGCCAGCTGAGCTATGAGACCTTAACTGTCGATTTATTAGTGAGGTCAAGTGTCTTGAAATCAAACACAAGTCTCCAATTTTCTGCAGATGCCAACATCTCTGGTGCTTATAAATTACAAAAATTATCATCCCCATGTGTCAAGATATATAACATTTTTATTAGTAATTTATGGCCGTGGAGCTGCAGGCACGCAGTGAGAGGAAAGACTCACATTTCTCTGCTAAACCAAAACAAGATGAACTTTAAACACAAGGCAGAGACTTGCAGCAATTTACTGGGTCAGAGGGAACTTTCTGACAGGTCTTTATGTGGGCATGTAATAATTTTATCACAGGAAATAGGACATTTCCTGATTGACACACATAAGGTTTCAATTGTCAACAGTCATATAATCTCTGATGAGACAAGATTATTATACTTGGTTTATTGGGGTTATTGAGAACAAGTTGTTGTTATTTTTTGCATTCAATGTTTGTCAAAATGATATGAATTAATTTCAAAAGTGAAAACCAACAAGCACAGTGAGAGGGAGAGTCAGATTGCATAAAGGAAATGGTTGTCACAGAAAATGTGTCACTTAGAAATGGTTTAAATCCTTATCTTTTCCAGACAAATAATACCAGTAAGACTTCAGCTCGAATTATAAGATTTTCTTGGAGGCAAAACTTATCAAAGTCTTGTAAATGAGCTAGTATGCCAAATAAGCTATTGATAACAAAGAAATGGGCATAAAAATTGCCGTAAGAAGTCTACAAAATATAATCAGTTTTGACTTTATCAGTAAAATGCTCTGGTAAATGGCAGTCTATTGTGGGTATTCTCACTATGAAAAAAAAAAAGGAATCTTTATATTTCATTATTTTTGTTAGATAGAGAAAACTGCACTTGTAAATACGAGTGCAGTTGCATTTTTGTTGGTGAGGATTTTTGTCCTTGGTGGTGCCCTCTGTTGGTGAGAGGTTGGAGCCATGACAGCTGTTTATTCTCATTAGTAGCTTGGTGTGTGTGCAGCAGTTGTTATATGAGAGTTATATGATGTTTCTGTAGGGAGTTCTGTCAGCGCAGTGTCACCATGTTATCAGTATACTTATGCCACCTAGGTCACAGCCCTCACGAAATGTGTCCAAACTGAACACTCATATCTTAATGACAATATTCAGGCTGCTGATCTATAAAAGGTAAGAAGGAGGATTTATCATTGTTATTTTTAAGAAGAAATTATAACCTACTTCAAGATCTGATACAAGTCAGTTTTTTGTGACAAAGTAAAATTCTGATACATACGGCCTTTGATTTAATGTAGATTCAGTTAGAGAGTTGTTGTCGTTGTTGTTGCCTGTATTTGGCAGCTGAGAATGAAGTGATACGAGACTCAGGCGGGGTGAGGGGTTAGTTAGGAGGGCCATCCAGGGAGGGTGCGGAATGTATGGTATGATGCCATTGTCATATTAATCCCACCAGACAGCTGCAGCCAGCATGAGCCACCATCCTCATCTATTGTTGCCTCCTCATCTGTCTTGGTCCTCTTCCACACTGGCAAGCTGCACTCACAGTTATATGTGACCATCATAACCAGAAGATAAGGTAACCCATCAAACTGCGGCATTCATTGTAATTTCAAGTTGCCTGAAGGTTATTGACATGAATGTACAAAATGCTTCATTTCTGGAAATATATGTTGGGAAAAATTTGATGAAGAAAATGTTGGTGTTATCTGTGGGTATATTTGTTGATGGAGGTTGAGTTGGGTGCATTCCAGTGTGTATCCAGGGATGGATCATATCAGACACGGAGAGCTGGGCTGATGACAGGTCCAAGCAAAACATGCAGGTCAGGGGGTCAGGTGTATGTATATTCAGGCAGTCTTGATGGTGCCCCTGAGGGATGCCCTGCTCATAAGGCAAACTATACAGACACATTGTCAACTTACTACACTATCCATGGGGAATCATTGCACACGTGAAAACCTTTCTCTTTACTAGTTTGAAAAAACATATGATGATGGAAATATATCTGTATCAGTATTCATAATGTCTTTAAGTTGTTTTCTCTTTGCGCATACTATTTCCTTGTTCAGTTGATTTCCTTATTTTTGGAAGTTTTTCTCAATATTTATATTACTCAAGGTTTATATGTGCAACTGAAGGTATTAAAGCATAAATTTTATTTAAAAAAACAGGCATTCTGTTAGTATGTCACTGGCATTTCATGCACACCCAATTAAAAGAATTGGAAAGATATTTTATACACAAAATAGTCTCAAGCAATTTTTTCCTGACCAACTTGAATAGATCAAGTTGGGAAGGTTAACCCCAAGTGAGGCTTTCAATAAGGAAGCTTGCAGTGCCACCTAGCGGGTCATGTTGTAGTGTTTAGAGTCGCAGCATGTCAGTGACTGTCAGTGACAGGCGGCCGTGATCCCAACCATCCTGTTCTGATTCCATATCGAATATCTGAGGTCTGGAGACAATAGAAGGGCAGTCAATGACCGCAGGGGAGGTGCAATCACCCACTTTATTTATCCTGTAATGGCATCTCAAACTTGTTGAAATACATAATTCTTTGACAAGTTGAGTCATATTTTTACAAGTGGAGTTCATCTTGAACTGTGTTAAAAAATAATATTCTCATAAAACTCTTGTTCAATTCCAAGTATTCTTCACAGGGGATCAAACTAAAAAAAAAGAATAAATATTTATGACAGTAGGTATATTCTACATCTTTTTTGCTTTGATATTTTACAGAAATATATGAAAGTTTTGTTTCAAAACTGTATTATATGGTTTTAATATTCCATAAAAATTGTCAACTTTGCTTGTGGTTTTAATGACAAATATCATATCTACACAGTGTCCTCCCTCTATGATGCAATAATGGCTGGGTTATATCTACACAGTGTCCTCCCTCCATGATGCAATAATGACAGGGTCATATCTACACAGTGTCCTCCCTCCATGATCCCTCCATGATGCAATAATGACAGGGTTATATCTACAGTGTCCTCCCCCCAATGATGCAATAATGACAGGGTCATATCTACACAGTGTCCTCCCCCCATGATGCAATAATGACAGCGTCATATCTACACAGTGTCCTCCCTCCATGATGCAATAATGACAGGGTCATATCTACACAGTGTCCTCCCCCCATGATGCAATAATGGCAGGATCATACCTACACAGTGTCCTCCCTTCATGATGCAATAATGACAGGGTCATATCTACACAGTGTCCTCCCCCCATGATGCAATAATGACAGGGTCATATCTACACAGTGTCCTCCCTCCATGATGCAATAATGACAGGGTCATATCTATGCGGTGTCCTCCCCCCATGATGCAATAATGACAGGGTTATATCTACAGTGACCTCCCTCCATGATGCAATAATGACAGGGTCATATCTACACAGTGTCCTCCCCCATGATGCAATAATGATCTGGTCTTATCTACACAGTGTCCTCCCTCCATGATGCAATAATGACAGGGTCATACCTACACAGTGTCCTCCCCCCATGATGCAATAATGACAGGGTCATATCTACACAGTGTCCTCCCCCCATGATGCAATTAATGACAGGGTCATATCTACACAGTGTCCTCCCTCCATGATGCAATAATGACAGGGTCATATCTACACAGTGTCCTCCCTCCATGATGCAATAATGACAGGGTCATATCTACACAGTGTCCTCCCTCCATGATGCAATAATGATCTGGTCTTATCTACACAGTGTCCTCCCTCCATGATGCAATAATGATCTGGTCTTATCTACACAGTGTCCTCCCTCCATGATGCAATAATGATCTGGTCTTATCTACACAGTGTCCTTGCCATACAAACAGAGGTGACCCTAGAGGGCTTGTAGACATCTCCTTACTTTGATATAAAGAAATCCCACCATACATCACATCCTCAAGCTCATAAATCTTGCAATTTGCTGAAGTAGGAGGCACATTGTTGACCTCCCTCTTGGGGGCTGCTGATTCGTTGACCTCCCTCCAGGGGGCTGCTGATTTGTTTATGACTACTTAGAGCTTGTCTTTTCGAGTGCTCTCTGTTCGGAGCCATTTGTGTATCTATTGAATGATGTAAAGTTTGACAGTGACAGTGTCCAAGGTTTGTGGCCTCTTGTCACTGGGTGGAGTCCATCTCATCATCTCTTGTCTTATGTAACATCAGGATAGGCAGCCCAGTTAAACTAGTGTCATCTAAAGATGGCATAATAAGGTCTCATCATACAGACAGTGTGTCTTGAAACTTAAATTTTGGAGAGAAATAAGCAAATTAGTTTATATATTGTATGAGATTACATTTGTTAGATGATGGAGAGATGTTTGTTCTTAAGTAAGGAAGGAGTATGGAATGAGAGATGATTTCATGGTTCTTGGGGCTTCATTCACATCATCTTATCCTGTACACTGCCATTGTGCCAGTGCATCTTTTTAACTTGTTGTTGTCCTACTTTACTGTTTATGAGGTAAAAAAATACAAATCAGAAAAGAAAAGTCACTTATTTCCCCATGAAAAGTACAAGTGTGGTGAGAGGATCCTGTTATCTCAAGGTCTCTGGTATATCTGTCTCTATATAGAGTGAGAGTGGACGGAAATATGGAGGGTGTCAGCGGGCATAGTCAGGTGCTTGGGTTGCCAAGTACAATAACATGCACTGATGTATGCTTTGTTTTCAAGTGACAACAAAGAAAGCATTCCCAGGTCATACAGTCATTATTCAAGTCATACAGTCATTATCCTGGTCATATAGTCATTGTCCAAGTCATATAGTCACTCTCCAGGGAGTTTGATGCAGAATACCCAGAGAAAGAATTCATTTGTTTGACCTGCCTGTTGGTTCCATTTATGAAGATACACTTGCTTCAAACTTTACATTTCTATAATTATATATATTTTTATAGTGTATATACATATTCAGAAAATGCCATTGGAAAAATAAGAAACGTGATTTGAAAGTAATTTATGTGTCAAAACCATTTGAGGGTACAGAATATACAATTTAGTAAAATTTGCAACCTTAACAGTTGCAATTAAACACATTTGGCTGTTGTTCATGTCAACTGTTCTGATTAAAACCAAATTAGTCTGACCTCTGAGGAAAAGTAAATAAATGTTTCAATTGAAATGGTATCAAATGTTGGAGCAAGGCTTGGATTTAATCTGGCCAAAACTGACATGTGTCCAGTGGCAGTGTCAAGTGACCATTAGAATTCAGTTGCCCATGGCAACACTTGGCCATGCAGCCTTGCTTGATGATTGTAATATGTTTTATTAACATCCTCATGCCCTGTGATGCTCAGCTTTATAGGGAGTTTATGTGAAGTTCCAGAACACAGGAGAAATCTAATATTTAGAAACACTCAACACAATATCCCCATAGAAGGATTAACAAAACAACAAAGAAATAAAAAGAAGCAGATTGGTTTAGACATTTTAAAGTCCTCATTCCTCAGGGCAGGTGTGGTGATTTAGAGGTGTGGATTGAATGTCTTACAGGGTCATGGTGGAATGATTATTCGGTAGAGATGAGCTGAATCAAGAGTTTATGCTGTGTGCATGTTTCCTGGCCTTCTGTGCAGATAAAATCCCCCTTCCTGTTGAGTTATTCAAAGCATGGTAAACATTCTAATGTCCAACAATCATACTATTTTGGCAGCAGTGCAAAATGCCTGGTCACAACATACAATAATTTTCTTGTGGGTTATACAATTAATCATGATTTATTACATATTGGAAATGGATCTTTTTGTCACAGTGTAGTATCAATCCGAATGTCACAGTTTTTAAATAGGGGTATTTGTATGAAATACAAGATCTTTGAGTTATATGAATATATGTAAAGTTGACGGGTACAATAATTATGGTGATACATGCAAAAGTACACAGCAGGTTAAACCATTTATGGGCATATTTTAAACATGAATGGTCCTTTTTAGGGGCCATAACATTTACCTGTGGCTCCCCTAAATCAACTATGAGCTCAGTGGCCTCTGAGTTGTGAGGCTTGAAAGGAGGGGTGTGTATGAAGGTAGGTGGTCGTAGATAGAGGTACAAATTAGAGTGCTCTCACCATTAATATATCTGACATATGATTAATGTGCCGGCCAGGCGTCAACCATGTCTAAATTGAGGCCATTATCAGCAAGACGCTTGAGATTGGTCTATACATAGGCCGTTGAGCTTGTGTGTTAGCCTGCTGTAGAACAGACCACAACTGTGCAGGGCATCGGCCCCTGGGTGGCCATGATTGCTGCCAATTGGCCATTAGCAAAATTGCCATCATTGGATTAAAGCATTGTGTAAGATCAAAGGTAAATTAGAACACATTTACTCAGAAAGGGGAAGCTTAGGGAGTCATTTATGCAGCAATGCATGTACCTGAAGGAATATTACAAGGAAAATTTGTAAGATTATGTTGAGAAGCAAGATAAGTGATGGCCCTTGTTGCAGGAGTTGGAGGCTGTGCCATTTAGAATTTACCGTACTTACTCGTGTATAAGTCGACTCGTGTATAAGACGACCCCCCAAAATTGAGGTTATTTTTCTTGAAAAAAAACAATTTCCGAATATAAGACGAGTTGGTTTTTCTTGAGATATCGGCTCTGCTGCCATTCAAGGTTCAGCTTCAGCTTGGCGGCCATTTTAAAGGTGAAACGTAAATATGCTTACGATATAAGATCTTAGCGGTCTTATACACGAGTATATACGGTAAAAAGTAAATACGATGTTCATATTTTCGAAATAACGAATATCAGACGTAACAGATTGATTTTAATTGCGTTTTAAATGATAAATAAAGGTATTTACCCAATATTATTCGAGAACAGAACAAAGCCATCAATCCATTTAAAACGCAATTAAAATCGATCCACGTGTGAAAGCATTTCTGTCAACAAGGGAAGACACGACTCAAAGCAGTGGAAACAATAATGAAATGCAAAACTGTGAACGCTGATAATTGGAATCAGTGAGAACAAAGTCAAAACAAAGCGTTTCGAAATAATATTGGGTAAATACCTTTAAATGATAAATAATTTTAATAGACATACAAGTAAAAGTAAAACGTAAATACGATGTCCGTGAAGTAGCGGATCGATTGACCACGTGACTCACAAGTCATGTGATCATTGACTTTGCAGATTTGCAGGAGAATTGCGTTTTAAATGATAATGCAAAACTGTGAACGCTGATAATTGAAATCAGTGAAAACAAAGCATTTCGAAATATTATGTTTTAAATGATATATAAAGGTATTTACCCAATATCATCACAAATTATTTTTCGCAAGAATTTCTCCACGATGTAGAACGTAATACGATGTACGTGACGTCCTTAATATTAGCGTCAAAACCAACACGTGGGAGAATATTTCTTTGTGTATTATTTTATATCTATCTTAGCATCAAAACAAAGCGTGTTAAGACACAAAGAAATATTCAACCACGTGGAGACAGTAGTCCGCCTGTCCGATATTTGCTTTCACGCTAGTATTGCGTAATGCATGTTAAATGAATGGATGGTTTTGTTCTGTTCTTGACCTGCAAAGCGAATTTGTGATAATATTGGGTAAATACCTTTATATATCATTTAAAACATATTATTTCGAAATGCTTTGTTCTCACTGATTTCAATTTTCAGCGTTCACAGTTTTGCATTTCGTCTTTGTTTCCACTGCTTTGAGTCGTGTCTTCCCTTGTTGACAGAAATGCTTTCACACGTGGATCGATTATAATTGCGTTTTAAATGATAAATAAAGGTATGTACTTAATATTATCACAGTTACGTCGAGAATTTCTCCACATCATTGATTTTAGCCTCAAAACAAAGCGTTTTCATTATTTATCATTTGAAATGCAATTAAAATCGATCCGCGTGTGAAAGCATTTCTGTCAACAAGGAAGACACGACTCAGCGCAACACGTGGTCGCAATTTTGAAAGGCGGAAGTGACGGGAAGAGGCTCTTGTTTTTAGCGCGAAAACGATTGTTAATATATTGCGCAATAATGGATGGTTTTGTTCTGTTCTCGACCTGCAAAACGTAATTTGTGATAATATTATGTATATACCTTTATTTATCATTTAAAACGTAATTAAAACCGATCAGCTACGGATATGAAAGTTCAATTTAACATGTTGGCCGCTCCACTTTTGTCTCGTGGGCACCCAGATGCTAAGATAAAGGAAGTCACGTACATCGTATTACGTTTTGTGATAATATTGGGTAAATACCTTTATTTATCATTTAAAACGCAATTGAAATCAATCTGCTACGTCTGATATTCGTTATTTCGAAAATATGAACATCGTATTTACGTTTTACCGTATTTACGTTTTACCGTAAATACTCGAGTATAAGACTGCTCTCGTGTATAAGACGACCCCCTAAACATGAACTACCGTATTTACTCGTGTATAAGTCGACTCGTGTATAAGTCGACCCCCCAAAATTGAGGTTATTTTTCTTGAAAAAAAAACAATTTCCGAATATAAGTCGAGTTGGTTTTTCTTGACATATCGGCTCTGCTACCATTCAAGCTTCAGCTGAAGCTTGGCGGTCATTTTAAAAGTGAAACTTAAATATGCTTACGATATAAGATCTTAGCAGTCTTATACACGAGTAAATACGGTAAAACGTAAATACGATGTTCATATTTTCGAAATAACGGATATCAGACGTAGCGGGTCGATTTTAATTGCGTTTTAAATGATAAATAAAGGTATTTACCCAATATTATCACAAATTGTTCGAGAACAGAACAAAACCATCAATCCATTTAAAACGCAATTAAAATCGAGCCACGTGTGAAAGCATTTCTGTCCAAGCGGGAAGACACGACTCAAAGCAGTGGAAACAATAATGAAATGCAAAACTGTGAACGCTGATAATTGGAATCAGTGAGAAGTCAAAACAAAGCGTTTCGAAATAATATTGGGTAAATACCTTTAAATGATAAATAATTTTAATAGACATAGAAGTAAAAGTAAAACGTAAATACGATGTCCGTGAAGTAGCGGATCGATTGACCACGTGACTCACAAGTCATGTGATCATTGACTTTGCAGATTTGCAGGAGAATTGCGTTTTAAATGATAAATAAAGGTATTTACCCAATATTATCACAAATTGTTCGAGAACAGAACAAAACCATCAATCCATTTAAAACGCAATTAAAATCGATCCACGTGTGAAAGCATTTCTGTCAACAAGGGAAGACATGACTCAAAGCAGTGGAGACAATGACGAAACGCAAAACTGTGAACGCTGATAATTGGAATCAGTGAGAACAAAGTCGAAACAAAGCGTTAATGGCATTTCAAATGATCTGATAAATAAAGGTATTTACCCAATATTATCACAAATTATGCATTTCGTCATTTTTTCTACTGCTCTGAGTCGTGTCTTCCCGCTTGGACAGAAATTCGATGTGCGGAACACGGTAAATTTGATGTGCGGCAACACGATGAGAAACCAGGGATCCATTGTTGCGCAATATATTAATATTTCAATGCGAGTTGATACACTCCATTTGTTTTCGCACCAAAAATAAGAGCTTGTCCCCGTCACTCCCGCTTTTTAAAATGACGACCTCGTATTGCGTAATGCATGTTAAATGGATGAATGGTTTTGTTCTGTTCTCGACCTGCAAAGCGTATTTTGTGTTAATATTGGGTATATACTTTTATTTATCATTTAAAACGCAATTAAAATCGATCCACGTGTGAAGGCATTTGTCAAGAAGGGAAGAGACAACTCAACGCAACACGTGGTCGCAATTTTGAAAGGCGGAAGTGACGGGAAGAGGCTCTTGTTTTTAGCACGAAAACGATTATGTATATACCTTTATTTATCATTTAAAACGCAATTAAAATCGATCCAAGTGTGAAAGCATTTCTTTCCAAGCGGGAAGACACGACTCAAAGCAGTGGAAACAAAGACGTATTGCAAAACTGTGAACGCTGATAATTGGAATCAGTGAGAACAAAGTCAAAACAAAGCGTTTCGAATAATAGACCAGTAATATTGGGTAAATACCTTTCTTTATCATTTAAAACGCAATTAAAATCAATCTGTTGTGACTGATATTCGTTATTTCGAAAATATGAAGATCGTATTTACGTTTTACCGTAATTACTCGAGTATAAGACTGTTAAACCGACCCGCTATGTCCGATATTCGTTATTTCGAAAATAAGAATGTTCGTAATGAAAACTCATAGTGTCGTAATTTTTTGGCGTAAATCCTCGTCCACAGGTTGCTCTCGTGTATAAGTCGATCCCCTAAACATTAACTAAGAGTTTTTGGAAAAAAACCTCGACTTATACTCGAGTAAATACGGTAAGAGTTTTTGGAAAAAAACCTCGTCTTATATACGAGTAAATACGGTACTTGCAAATGCATATTATATAGCTAACTGCATATTATGTAGCTAACAGTGCATATTATATAGCTAACAGTCTATGTATCCATGAATGTACATGAATTAGGCAAGTCCATCTCATCTCAGGCATGAACATATATAGGGTCATGCAACAGCCAAGCCAGACCAAATATCTAGTCAGATGCAATCATAACAACCTGGACGCTCGGTTACTACTGACCATACCTGACCTATACTGGCCAGGCCTGACCACTACTGACCATGCTTGACCACTGCTAAGTTGCTAACCATGTCTGACCACTACTGACCATGCTTGACCACTGCTAACCATGCCTGACCACTACCGACCATGCCTGACCACCACAGACCATGCCTGACCACTACCGACCATGCTTTACCACTACCGACCATGCTTGACCACTACCGACCATGCTTATCCCAGGAGAGAGCTGGCACATATTATTACAATGCAGGAGAACTCCTTGTCATGTATGTTTGCCTTGGGATGATTAGGTTGCTGAGGAAATAATCTCCATAATAATAATCCAAGGATAAATATGTGAACAGAGGGGATTAACCCACATGCTCTATCATCTGGATTTAGGATTTTGCTTATCTCTGTCATTAATTCTGGGTATAAATCAACTACTATATATATTAAAGCACACACTTATATTTTAGTCATTATTTTGTTTATACAAGAAAGACAAACTCTCTCCTGATTGTGCAAGAATGTCTTGTAAGAATTGTGATATATCATTATTGGCTTTGCAGCTGAGCATGTTATTTGAGATTTTGTTGACATCTTACTGTATGTTTTAATCCTGTCATTGAATATACTGATATCCATGGCAACAGAAATATATTACAGGATTTTGTTGCCAATGCCCTGGGCAGCAAACATCTAAATAAATGCACATCATCTGGCCTGGATCACGGGAAACTGATCAGTGTCTGAGAGAGGTAATAAGGCCAAGCCCTGAATATTTGCTTTACGCATACGGCATCAAGGAGTTCCAATATGTTTTGGTATCTTGGGCATTTGTTAGGATACAAAGAAAGTTGCCTTCCTCTAAATATTTGGGCGAATTTGTGAGAAAGTGATGCTGATGTTGGAATGTAACCAGGTCCCGGCTGAGGAGGTCCAGAAGTGCTGCCCTCTGGCGTGGTGAAATAAAGGTCAGTGGATCCTGGTGCTCAAGGGCATCCATATTTGCTCCAGATGCCTGCACATTACATACACCTCAAGCCACCAAATTCCTTTATTTTGCAAGTGTGCTAATATATTCTGGTTGTCAGAGTGTCAAACCCATCTTCATTTTTTTTGTATATTTTTGGCAAGGCACTTGATGAATCTGACAATCACCAGAGAACAGAATTGCATCACTTTTGTTCATTTTCCCAAAGCGGTTTTATCTTTGAGAAAAAAGGAAGAGTTGTAAAACTGACAGACAATATTGAGATTTACCTAAAGCTTTAGTTCTGCCTATTATAAGCAGGGTAGTGGTGACCACCCATGGTTGAAAACCATTTAGCAGTACATCTTCCAAAAACACACCTCCCACACCACAGCCTTTGAAGCAATAATGTGAGGTATAAATCTCATGAAACTTGAGCAGGTGAACTCCAGCATAAGCAGACACTAAGAAAAAACTACTCCACACCCAGACTGCTCATCTGCTGCTGGAAAACCCATGTGACACAGGAAGATATGTCAGGGGATTAAAAAAAATGAGGGTCATCACAGATTAAGGTGACTAAATTGATATTTTATGGGAATCAAAATTGTATACAGATTGGAGGGGGAGTGGTGTGTATGAGGGGAGGGTTAATTCACCTAAGCTGGGAGGGGGAGAGGTGTGTATGAGGGGAGGGCTATCTCACATTAGCTTAGAGGGAGAGTGGTGTGTTTGAGGGGAGGGCTATCTCACATTAGCTTAGAGGGAGAGTGGTGTGTATGAGGGGAGGGCTATCTCACCTTAGCTTTGAGGGGGAGAGGTGTGTATGAGGGGAGGGTTAATTCACCTAAGCTGGGAGGGGGAGTGGTGTGTATGAGGGGAGGGCTATCTCACATTAGCTTAGAGGGAGAGTGGTGTGTTTGAGGGGAGGGCTATCTCACATTAGCTTAGAGGGAGAGTGGTGTGTATGAGGGGAGGGCTATCTCACCTTAGCTTTGAGGGGGAGAGGTGTGTATGAGGGGAGGGTTAATTCACCTAAGCTGGGAGGGGGAGTGGTGTGTATGAGGGGAGGGCTATCTCACATTAGCTTAGAGGGAGAGTGGTGTGTTTGAGGGGAGGGCTATCTCACATTAGCTTAGAGGGAGAGTGGTGTGTATGAGGGGAGGGCTATCTCACATTAGCTTGGAGGGGGAGTGGTGTGTATGAGGGGAGGGCTATCTCACCTTAGCTTAGAGGGGGAGTGGTGTGTATGAGGGGAGGGCTATCTCACATAAGCTTGGAGGGGGAGTGGTGTGTATGAGGGGAGGGCTATCTCACCTTAGCTTAGAGGGGGAGTGGTGTCTATGAGGGGAGGGTTAACTCATCTGAGCTTTGAGGGGGAGTGGTGTCTATGAGGGGAGGGTTAACTCATCTGAGCTTTGAGGGGGAGTGGTGTCTATGAGGGGAGGGTTAACTCATCTGAGCTTTGAGGGGGAGGTGGTGTGTATGAGGGGAAGGTTAATGCATCTGAGCTTTGAGGAGGAGTGGTGTGTATGAGGGGAGGGCTATCTCACCTTAGCTTAGAGGGAGAGTGGTGTGTATGAGGGGAGGGTTAACTCATCTGAGCTTTGAGGGGGAGTGGTGTGTATTAGGGGAGGGCTATCTCACCTTAGCTTAGAGGGAGAGTGGTGGGTATGAGGGGAGGGTTAATGCATCTGAGCTTTGAGGGGGAGTGGTGTCTATGAGGGGAGGGTTAATGCATCTGAGCTTTGAGGGGGAGTGGTGTGTATGAGGGGAGGGTTAATGCATCTGAGCTTTGAGGGGGAGTGGTGTGTATGAGGGGAGGGTTAATGCATCTGAGCTTTGAGGGGGAGTGGTGTGTATGAGGGGAGGGTTAACTCATCTGAGCTTCGAGGGGGAGTGGTGTGTATGAGGGGAGGGTAATGCATCTGAGCTTTGAGGAGGAGTGGTGTGTATGAGGGGAGGGTTAACTCATCTGAGCTTTGAGGGGGAGTGGTGTGTATGAGGGGAGGGTTGTTAATGCATCTGAGCTTTGAGGGGGAGTGGTGTGTATGAGGGGAGGGTTAATGCATCTGAGCTTCGAAGGGGAGTGGTGTGTATGAGGGGAGGGTTGACCTTATGAGTGCTGGGAAGTGGAGTGATTTGTTTGAGGGAGGGTTACACAGTACATCTAAGTTGTGACATACATAGCTTTAGGGATGTTACATATTGTCTATGATGTATGAGCATTGAGGATCCACAAAGGCACGGTAACGATTGTGGGCCATTTGTAAGATTTACTACACCAAATAAAACACAAGGGGAACTTTGGGAAGAGCAAAGTAAGTTTTCCATTCTCACACATACCATGGCTGCGGCCGGCCTGACCTCTGAAGACATGTTAATGTGAGCCTGTGTTTTATGGTGATATCAGTTGTTGTGGCTTGTCCAATGAGATCAACACTCTGATAGCTTCATCTTTATGCTTACCTCATCAAGGCACCCACATATACATTACATGTATACACACATATGCATTTGATATATTTACAAATATACACATATTACAGTGATTGTTTGATAAATCTTGTTAAAGGGAGTATCTTCAGATCTAGTGAGGTGTGCACAATTATGTTGAGTGTAAAACTAGGTCTAGTTACCATGAGTTATGAACTAAAAAACTAAGAAAATGAGGTGAAAGTTAGAACCGTACCTGTCTCGTTGACAGTTCTGATTACATGGTGGTGTACTCAACTTGGATACTTTCCAACAGGTGGCAGCACCTTGTGCTTGATTTACATTGGCTCCACACACATTAAAGCATTGCAAAACTCATTTCACTTTCTAAACGCCACTAATGCAAATTAATTAGGGTCAAAATTGACCCCAGGATATATCATTTTTTATAAGAAACCAACTATTGGTGATCAGAATTTGTTATCTCTGACTGAAATGAGAATTATTTCTTCCGAGCTGACATTGTTGATTCATGTGGAAGGAAATGAGTCTTGACTACTGTAGCATAGTATTAGGAGGGTTAAATGCTTGGCAGGTCAGCTGCCAGGTGGCACTGCTGTGGAGAATGGCAGGGAGATAATGAGGGCTAACTGTTCACCCTACCACTCAGGTCAACATTGTGGTCACACTCGGACCGTGCCCATTCAATACAGTACACTGTCTTCCTTCTCCAGCAATATATCATCTTGCTGGTTTTATTTTAATTCTTTTTCAGTTATTATATCTAATGAATGAAACAGAAGATAATTATTCAAAGAACAGATTGGGGGGAATATAACCTTCCAATAACATGCCGTGAAAAAGTAGAAAGGGGGTTGCTTTTATTTTTATTTAATTTTATTTTATTTTTGTTAGATGTGATAAAATGAAATATGAAGTTATAACTCAAATTATGTCTTTTCACCTGGAAAGTCGAAAAAATAGGTAGCTGGTTTGAACTAGGCTAGGTAAGGAAATCGGAAACGAGCTTTTTTAGGCCTTTTTTGTGAAAAGACAACAAAAAGATCACAACAAAAAAAATTGAGATATTAAATTTTGTATATTTTACTGTTGCAAGACAGGGCTGGTTTAAAATCATTTTTTAAACCTTTTTTTGTTATATTTTCAAAAATAATGAGTGATCTACCAGAAAACAAAGGAAGACGTTGTTGCCATGACGACTGACGGCCATACCATATTGTGACCATGTAACCACAGGACACACTACTATAATATCAGCTTGTACCACTTGATGGATTTGAACTCTCACCTCTGACCTGACCCTGCACAAGGTCAATGGGTCATGGCATATTTCACAAGGTGGGAGGTACCATGTTGTATCTGAATACTCATGGTAATTTGTGTGTGATGGGGATATATGTATATTCTAAATGTACAATCACTCACCCACCCATATATCAATTACTCACCAGGGCTTGTGATCATAGGATATTCAGCATTTTTCGCCAAGACATGTATAGAAAGTGAACTGCATTCCTTCTGAACACAACTTATCATAATTATATGTGAAGGTTATTGGCAGTTCTGTGTTGTGCCCCATGTGAATCTGACTTGAATGTTTTCTTGACAAGCCAGTACATTGTGGTTGATCATACTTTTTTTTACATTGCTCAGAATAATTTGCAAAAGATATTTTGACTTTCCAAAATCCCACTCATCTGCAAGGAATCCATGGATCCAGCCATGCGACTTTTCATGAATGCAAATATGATGAAATATTGTGGCAAGTCAGAGAATTAGAGAAACGTGGTGAAGCAGATCAGAAGAGGAATTCATACCCCCGGGAGGAGATGATATCCATATGGCAGAAACATCCACTAGCCCTCCTTCTGCCATGGCCACACTGCACACTCCGGACACACTGTTTGCCATGGCCACACTGCACACTCCGGACACACTGCAAGCTCTGGACACACTGCACACTCCGGACACACTGCATGCTCTGGCCACACTGCACACTCCGGACACACTGCACGCTCTGGACACACTGCACACTCCGGACACACTGCATGCTCTGGCCACACTGCACGCTCTGGGCACACTGCAAGCTCTGGACACACTGCACACTCCGGACACACTGCATGCTCTGGACACACTGCACACTCCGGCCACACTGCACACTCCGGACACACTTTATGCTCTGGCCATACTGCATGCCATGGCCACACTGCACGCTCTGGACACACTGCACACTCCGGACACATTGCACACTCCTGCCCCATTGCACACTCCGGCCACACTGCACGCTCCGGCCACACTGCACGCTCCGAACACATTGCACACTCCGGCCCCATTGCACACTCCGGCCACACTGCATGCTCTGGCCATACTGCACACACATTGGACACATTGCACACACACTGGACACATTGCACACTCTGGACACACTGCATGCTCCAGACACATTGCACACACTGGACCCACTGCACACTCCGGCCACACTGCATGCCATGGCCACACTGCACACTCTGGCCACATGCACACTCCGGCCACATGCACACTCTGGCCACATGCACCCTTCGGCCACATTGCACACTCTGGCCACATGCACACTCCGGACACATTGCACACTCTGGCCACATGCACACTCCGTACACTCCGGCCACATTGCACACTCTGGCCACACTGCACACTCTGGCCACACTGCACACTGGCCACATGTACACTCCGGACACATTGCACACTCTGGCCATATGCACACTCTGGCCACATGTACACTCCGGCCACACTGCACACTCTGGCCACATGCACACTCCGGCCACATGTACACTCAGGCCACATGCACACTCCGGCCACACTGCACACTCTGGCCACATGCACACTCCGGACACATTGCACACTCCGGCCATATGCACACTCTGGCCACATGTACACTCCGGCCACACTGCACACTCCGGACACATTGCACACTCCGGCCATATGCACACTCTGGCCACACTGCATGCTCTGGCCACATGCACACTTCCGCCACAATGCACACTCTGGCCACATGTACACTCCGGCCACACTACACACTCTGGCCACATGCACACTCCGGCCACACTACACACTCTGGCCACATGCACACTCCGGCCACACTGCACACTCTGGCCACACTGCACACTCTGGCCACACTGCATGCTCTGGCCACATGCACACTTTTGCCACACTCTATGATCTGACCACACTCCAAGCTCCACTTTGTCATCTCTAACCACTGGAAGTGGAGTTTGTTTCATAAGAAGATCTGCTATTAAGATGTGGCAGTTAGAGGGTTAGGAATAATAGAAACACTGAGGGTAGAGTTATAACTGAGCGCATGAATTGCTTTCTTACTCAGATTTAACATGTTGTTACAGTGATTCACACATGTTTCACTCAAATTTCTACCAGTGCCACTGTTTATCATCATGAAAAAAGAACCTGACAGAATAGTCGTCTGATATTGATGTTGTGGACCCTGTGAGATACCTTCATGTTAGACAGAGAAGATGGTTTTGATTTGTTATATAATATATTACACCTGGTGATTTGGTGTGGATAACCCAGCTGAATCAGGAGGATAATTGTATTTTCTAAAGCAGAAGACACCCAGCAGATACATATATGTTTAGTTGAGATGTTTAAGGACTAAGCAAACCATGCAGAAAATATCTGAAATCCAGAAGCCATCCCAAATAAAGTATAATCATTGTACCTCAGGGCATACGTCTATACATCCCCCTTCCTCCATCTCTCACATCTCCTTCTTCTCAATCCCCTGTCTCCCCAATACTGTCTCCCCAATCTCCTGTCTCCCAAATCCCCTGTATCCTCAATCTCCTGTCTCCCCATTCCCCTGTCTCCCCATTCCCCTGTCTTCCCTGTCTTCCCAATCTCCTGTCTCCCCAATCTCCTGTCTCCCCAATCTCCTGTCTCCCCAATTCCTGTCTCCCAATCTCCTGTCTCCCCAATCTCCAGTCTCCCCAATCTCCCGTCTCCCCAATCTCTTGTCTCCCCAATCTCCAGTCTCCCCAATCTCCTGTCATCCAAATACTGTCTCCCCAATCTCCCATCTCCCCATTCTCCTGTCTCCCCAATCTCCTGTCTCCCCAATCCCCTATCACCCCTTTCTATATATCTCCATACTCCTATGTTCCTCCTTCAATGTCACTTGCTGCCTATATAGATCATCAGGACATTGCAATCCACCTTAGCATAATTAAGGATTAGCCTGCCTGAGATTGTGTGGAATGTGGCACCTGGTGAGGCAGCTATAGTTTGTGGTAGGAATAGACTTAGCATTTGGAAGTGCTTATTGCCATGATAAATTTGTCTGGAGGCAGGTGTAAAAAGTTTAAGACATATCTCATGTAGAGGCCAGAGAAGATAGAGTATTGCACTTGCTGGTGTGTGGAGAATACTCATGAGCAATTAGCACAGACAACAAGTCATCTTTGTGCCGCCAGTCTGGACGTCTAGCTGCCAGCATTTCTCCTGCCACTTTCAATGCAATTTACCACTACACCTGTTCTGCCCAGGTTCTGAGGGATGGCATTTGCTTCTTGGGATAACTGTTTATCATTTCATTTCTGTTTAAAGCAGGATAAAATGTTTAGTGATAAAAAGTGGTTTACAGTGAGAGAGTTGTTTTAGTGGGTCCATCAACAGTCGAACAATTTGGCTAGAAAACTACACTAAGAAAACAAATTCCAAGATGATACCATAAAAATATTAGTCCATGGAGTATGACTTGGTAAGAATTTACAGAAGCTGTTTGGAATTGATCCTTGGGATTTGTATGGGGATAAATATTATGGTGCATGTTTAGGAAACAGGAGGCTGCAGCAGATTTGGTGGATCTGCAGGGATGAGGAGAAATGTGGATTATGTGGTGTGGACATTACAGCATGGCCACGATAAGAACTGTGTCTAGTTGCACTGTTTTCTTTGACAGATGTCTGGGAGGTTTGCTGTGTTTTCTCAGGGATAGTTTATGGTAGAATGCTCCCTGGATGTCTCATATTGACAGCTGTATTTTGCTGTGCACATCTTTGCCATAGTAGATGTTCTCTCGATGTAGTTTGGGCCTAAACTCGGCCTCACATACTCAACATCCCATACTCTGTGTCCCATACTCTGTGTCCCATACTCAGCCTCACATACTCAGGGTCCCAAAATCAACATCCCATTTCCGTGTCCCATACTCAGCCTTCCATACTCAATGTCCCATACTCGGCATCACATACTCTGGAGTCTGGTCAAACATGTATTTAACATTCTAATGTGGATCATGTGGTTAGTAAATATCTTTTACATGCATCTTGCTTGAAAACATGAACATCTTGATTGAAAATGACTGTTCTTGAATTTGGCAATTGATCAAGTGGTTCTTGCTGCTGTATATTGATGTGCAGAGCACTACAGCTTGATCGAGTGGTTCTCACTGCTGTATATTGATGTGCAGAGCACTACAGCTTGATCGAGTGGTCCTCGCTGCTGTATATTGATGTGCAGAGCACTACAGCTTGATCGAGTGGTCCTCGCTGCTGTATATTGATGTGCAGAGCACTACAGCTTGATCGAGTGGTCCTTGCTGCTGTATATTGATGTGCAGAGCACTACAGCTGGATTGTGTGGGTCTCGCTGCTGTATATTGATGTGCAGAGCACTACAGCTTGATCGAGTGGTCCTCGCTGCTGTATATTGATGTGCAGAGCACTACAGCTTGATCGAGTGGTCCTTGCTGCTGTATATTGATGTGCAGAGCACTACAGCTTGATCGAGTGGTTCTCACTGCTGTATATTGATGTGCAGAGCACTACAGCTTGATCGAGTGGTTCTCACTGCTGTATATTGATGTGCAGAGCACTACAGCTTGATCGAGTGGTCCTCGCTGCTGTATATTGATGTGCAGAGCACTACAGCTTGATCGAGTGGTCCTCGCTGCTGTATATTGATGTGCAGAGCACTACAGGTGGATTTTGTGGGCCTTGTTGCTGTATTTTGATTTGCCAAACTTTTTTGTGTAGTACTTTTGTTGTGAAAGAATAAATCAAAACAATAAACTTTATAAATTGAGAACAATTGCAAGATGGAAATTATGACAGTATTGGAATGGAAAGATTATCTTGTTAACTAAATTTAATGAATTATTTTTTTTCAAAACAGTTGATATAATAGGCACTACATAATAAAATTAAAATATTAATTTTATTTATTTGCAACATTATAAATAGGTTAAATGACCTGATACATGGCACAGAGTGGGAGTCTCATTTGATATGCCTGCAGCATTAAACTGGGTCAACGTCAGCATTGTTATGATGTTATGTAAAAGGGCTGTCCCAAATTTTTTTGGAAACTTTATCTGCTCTTTTTCGTTTCCACTAAATAATCAAAAGTATTTATATGTATACAATAGGGTATGCTGCAAATGATTATGTAAGGTTATTTATTGAGATAGATTAATGAAGTTTTGATGAATTGGCTGTAAGTGATGATTGACCTGTCATGACCCCAAGTTTGCTTTATGTTTCAGAGAGAGGCTGGGGATGACCGCTGGATCCCTGTGAGTGTGATATCCCACTTGTGGCATGCCAACCTACCCCGCATCACTCACGTTGCTATGCCCATCTGACAGTTGCCGTAGCAACCAGAGGCCTCGACAACCGGGAGGCGGGAGCCTAGCACAGGAGAGATCACCACCATCGCCATAGTAGCAAATCTGGGAGATACGAACGACTCTACAGTCCGCTCCAAGCACAAGGAATTTGTTGTGGGTGGAGTTTACCTTGGCTACTTTTCACTTGGCTTTGACATAGGGTATCATGTAGTATGTGAGCAAGCAGGCCAACGCTGAATGCTGAAAGAGAAGCTAGGAAGTAAAGTGGCTGAGCGCAGGGAGACCGTACACTACAGGCTCGTGTTGTGAAACACAAGATGTACAGTACTACCACTGGTGCGGACTGAATGGTCAGTGCCAATCATACAGTCGTGTAACTCGCTGCCAGGCGGGGACACTTGCCCACATTCCTGCACAGCATACGTCCATCAGGATTAGTCGAAACAGTTCTTGTTTGGCTCAAATCTCCTAAGCCACTGGACAGGAAAAAAGGGAATTCTTTCATGTGTCTTGTATCAAGAACCTGCAGCAACTGTGCGTCAGAGATATATCCATTTGTCTTTTCACCAAAGGATGCGTAAATGCACATCAAGATCTCAACTTTGTAAATACCAGATGGGTCATAAGAATTCTTGGTCCATCAACTGCATACATCAAGAATACAGAGTACAACTGTGTGCAGCAATAAGCCAATGTTCCCATGTGTTCAGTTATCTGAGTATACAGCATTGAAGATATATACTTTGTTCAGTTATCTGAGAGCACACATTAAGCATTAAGGATATATACTTTGTTCAGTTATCTGAGAGCACAACATAAAGGATATATACTTTGTTCAGTTATTTGATATCGCATCATACAGGATATATACTTTATCTGTGAGGACAGCTTTAAGGATATGTACACTTTGTGCATTTGTCTGAGGATACAGCATTGAGGATATGTACACTTTGTGCAGTTTTCTGAGGATATAGCATTGAGGAAATTCACTGTGTTGTTACCTCATTCAAGGATACACTACATCTGCCACAATCAATTGTCAGATGCTGGCAAACTCTCCGACATACTAACCCAAGTGTGCAGCACATGTTCCGGCTGTGAAATACAGGCAATCATATGAGGACAATTATCAAGGGATTACAGGCTATAATCTGTTAATCCCAGTGGATTATTGTTTGTGACAGGAATGTGTGATTATTCCGTAGGATCTCTTTGATGTGTTATGGTGATGTAGTGGGAGATAAACCTGTGAATATTCCAAGCATGTGTGCATCTAAGGATGTAAGGTTTGCCCTGTGATATACATTAATATATGCACAATTAAGGATGGAGTTGAAGGTTTGGGTTGAGGGGATTCAGAGGGTGGTGTGTGGGGTGAACGAGGCCACCACCTGCCAGGATGTCGTCATAGCATTAGCACATGCAACTGGCAAAACTGGACGATTCACACTCATAGAAAGATGGCGTGAAAATGAAAGATTGTTGTCACCATCAGAGCGGCCGTTGCGGGTGTTGCACAAGTGGGGTGAATATGCATCAGACGTTCAGTTTGTGCTCCGACATTCGGATAGAGATCGTAAAACTGGTGATCGTAGCTCAAAACGAACTGAAAAATTCCTTCATAACTTTTCACCCCATCCAGAGGTACGGCCACATAGTAGCACCAGTATAAGGAAATCCTTGACTTTTAGTGGGGCTCATTCATTTCCATTTGCTGCTAAACACCAAAGACGTATTGCTCAAGACTCTTCCCTTGAAAGTTTAGATGAACATAGCTCTTTCACATCACACAGTTCAAAGTCCAGTGCTTCTCCATATGCGAGTCTGGAGAAAAAACGTAAAACACCAGGAATGTCTTTACAAACAGTTTCTCCCTATGGGAGTATAGAGAAGAGAAAATCACCAAATCTCAAGCCATCTATGTATGGCAGCAATCCACGTTCATCACCAGGTGGCACCACGCCGACTAGCAGTCTAGAACGGAAAGCCCGTCGGGTGGCGCCACCTACTGGCCCGAGGACACCTACATCTGTGTCTTCCATATCTGGCCATACAGGGACCCCACAGCAGAGAAACTCTCCTTCACAGATACTGAATGCGATGGGGTCCCTGTCGGACCAGACGCCCCCCTTGACGCCCCAAGAGGCCACCACACCCCTCCCGCCCTGGGCAACTTCCAGTCCGAAAATTGAGGTAGAGGAGTATGATTTAGATAAAAATATGTCTGTGTTACCGAAATCATCAAAACCAGAACTGAATGACCTTCCAAAGGTCAATGGGACCTTCCAAGAGAAGGAGTTCAGAGAGAAGGTTGCCCTTCAGGGGGACACAGGAGACCTCATGAGATTAGTCAAACTACAACAGGAGAAACTTGGAGTCCAGGAGTCACAACTCAAAATACTCGACTCAGGTATGTAGTAGGCGTGATTCCTTTTTATTTCACTTTGAAATAAATATTAATATCCACATTATTACATTCATCAAATAGAAATCTTTTTGACATTCTGTAAAGTAAAACAATTTTAAATATACATTCACCATATTTCTTCTAAACTGGATTGTGGGTGGAGCTGCTTATGAAATTTTAATCATTCTTAGCCCATACACTCCATGTCCATACATATCGTCATGACGTAAACGTCCCTCAAACTGAAAAAAGATGGGAGTTGACAAACTGAAAAAAGTTGACAAACTGAGAAAAGATAGAATTTTAAAATATATATCTTCTCTCAAATATAGTTTGACTGTATCGCTTTACATGCTCATACTTCTATATACAAAAATGTTAATCAGTCTGTTCCAAGTGTGCACAGATAACATCAGTATGTCTTTTTGAGTTTGAAAAGACTAATGCATATGATAAGAATAAGAAGGAAGAGCAGCAGCCATTTTACCATAAAGATTTGACCAGTTGACTGAACACATGAGCATTAAGAGCTGGGATTTGCATGTGATAGAGGCAAGGTCGTGTACATCTGAAGAAGGCATTTGACACTTTACATTTAGGAGTGACTGTGGCATTGTTGAGCAATGCGAGGCCTTTGACACTGCTTGGTTAACTTTCATATGGAGCCACACAAGGCCTTTGACACGGTGGGATGTCAGATCTGTGTACCCTTGGTTGACTAACCCCAAGGCATGTGTAAATCACTGTCTGTGTCTCTGTGTTTTATTCTCTCGCCGGATTGTTAGGTCAAACAATCATATCCTTCATAAGTCATTAACTGATTTACTTCTTTCTTTGACAAAACATGAAAGCAGCATGGAACTTGGTCTATTGGAGAATTAATTATACAGGACAAGACACTGACTTCTTCCATCTGACTTATGTTGATGAAAACCACCCAAGATAAAACCTCTAAACAAAGGTCTCTCCTCTGTGCAGTAGCATGTCAAGTTGTCATAAAATACCAACGAATAAAAAAGAAAACAATGAACATGCAGATATATCACCACACTCCATTTATGTCACAGGTTATGAATTGGTAGAATAAGGACTGCAGTCTCAAACCAAATACAAATACAAATGTGATAAAATTGATGAAATATGACCTGATCTAAACCTTTGACCTTGACCTGTGGTCTAAGTCCTTTAACACTGAGTGTGCATTTCTGCATATCAAACAAAAATGTGTTTGTCAGTTTATTTTCAGAATGGTCTTTTGTCCTGCATGGGTAATCTTTTGTTTGCAACAAAATTTTATTTATATTTTTAGCTGATTTTTGTAAAAATTATATTTTTTGATATCCACTTAGAGCCGTTATTGATTAACCCAGAAGATTTGAGGGAAGGATATATCTGGTGATTTGGACATGCTGATAGTTGATAAGCAGATAGAAAATAGAAGGAGGGATACAGACAGAGATTCACTACTTATATTCCTGATTATAACAAGTTTTGACCTGAGGTACAGGAGCTGATGGCCCAACCCCCTGTAGTTCTGAGCTGTCAGAAATGTTAATATATATAATGGTTATAAACATATAACCAAGGTCATAATGACCTCAATTTTTCAAATTTACTTTACCTTGGGTTGAAATAACTTTTTGCTCCTATTCTGTTGTCTCCTGGTCTTATATCATGCGAACTCAAAAACATCTTTTTTAGTTAGGAGGCTAATAAATTTATTATTATTAGATGAAAATATGGGAAGTTTCCACTCTTAAAAGAGAATTCATATAAATTTTTATATCAAATGTCGCTGTATTTAAGTAGACTTTTTTCGTTTTTTTCCATCACAGTATAGATAATTAAGTGTATTGCAATATTCTTTTGTAGCTTTTACACTCCATCAGTTTGCATGTGACATTTGACCTTTATCCACCAGTATGTGGTGTGCTGTGTTTTGCTGTGATCTCCATGACATATTGCCAATAATCCCCTGCCTTGTCACTGTGTGCACCATATATTAATAGCTCAATAGGTTTTCTTTGTCATGTTATAAGATAGGGAGAAATCTCTACTCAGTTCTGAATATACACATCCGGTTTAGGCACAGAGGGGCACTGCAGGGCAATGATTGACACTATGAGACACTGAGGGGCACTGAGAGGCATTGAAGGGCAATGAGAGACATTGAGGGGCACAGAGGTACACCAAAGGGCACAGAGGTACACTGAAGGGCAATGTGGGACATTAAGAGACACTGAGGAACACTGAAGGGCACTGGGAGATATTGAGGAGTACGGGGGGCACTAGGGGACAGTGAGGGGCAATGAGAGACACTGAGTAACACTGAGGGACACAGAGAGATACTGAGGGACACAGGGGCACTGAGGGATACTAAGAGACACTGAGTAACACTGAGGGACACAGAGAGATACTGAGGGACACAGGGGCACTGAGGGATACTAAGAGACACTGAGGAACACTGAGGGACACAGAGAGATACTGAGGGACACAGGGGCACTGAGGGACACAGAGAGATACTGAGGGACACAGGGGCACTGAGGGACACAGAATGACACTGAGGGATACTGAGCGACACCAAGGGGCACTGAGGGATACTAAGGAGCATTGAGGGATACTAAGTGGCACTTAGGGATACTGAGGGACACTGATGGGTATTGAGGGATGCTGGGATCACTGATGGGTACTGAGGGACACGGAGGGACAGAGGGCACTGGCAGCTACTAAGGGAAACTGAGACACTGAGGGACACAGAGAGGCACTGGGGGACAGAGAGAGAGGGGCACTGGGGGACGCTGAGAGGCACTGGGGGACACTGAGGGACAGAGAGAGGGGCACTGGGGGATGCTAAGAGGCACTGGGGGACGCTAAGAGGCACTGGGGGACAGAGAGAGAGGGGCACTGGGGGACACTGAGAGGCACTGGGGGACAGAGAGAGAGGCACTGGGGGACACTGAGAGGCACTGGGGGACAGAGAGAGAGGCACTGGGGGACAGAGAGGCACTGGGGGACAGAGAGAAAGAGGCACTGGGGGACACAGAGAGGCACTGGGGGACATTGAGAGGCACTGGGGGACACTGAGGGACAGAGAGAGAGGGGCACTGGGGACACTGAGAGGCACTGGGGGACACTGAGAGGCACTGGGAGACAGAGAGAGAGAGGCACTGGGGGACAGAGAGAAAGAGGCACTGGGGGACGCTGAGAGGCACTGGGGGACACTGAGAGGCACTGGGGGACACAGAGAGATACTGAGGGACACAGGGGCACTGAGGGACACAGAATGACACTGAGGGATACTGAGCGACACCAAGGGGCACTGAGGGATACTAAGGAGCATTGAGGGATACTAAGTGGCACTTAGGGATACTGAGGGACACTGATGGGTATTGAGGGATGCTGGGATCACTGATGGGTACTGAGGGACACGGAGGGACAGAGGGCACTGGCAGCTACTAAGGGAAACTGAGACACTGAGGGACACAGAGAGGCACTGGGGGACAGAGAGAGAGGGGCACTGGGGGACGCTGAGAGGCACTGGGGGACACTGAGGGACAGAGAGAGGGGCACTGGGGGATGCTAAGAGGCACTGGGGGACGCTAAGAGGCACTGGGGGACAGAGAGAGAGGGGCACTGGGGGACACTGAGAGGCACTGGGGGACAGAGAGAGAGGCACTGGGGGACACTGAGAGGCACTGGGGGACAGAGAGAGAGGCACTGGGGGACAGAGAGAAAGAGGCACTGGGGGACACAGAGAGGCACTGGGGGACATTGAGAGGCACTGGGGGACACTGAGGGACAGAGAGAGAGGGGCACTGGGGACACTGAGAGGCACTGGGGGACACTGAGAGGCACTGGGAGACAGAGAGAGAGAGGCACTGGGGGACAGAGAGAAAGAGGCACTGGGGGACGCTGAGAGGCACTGGGGGACACTGAGAGGCACTGGGGGACACTGAGAGGCACTGGGGGACACAGAGAGAGGGGCACTGGGGGACAGAGAGAGAGAGGCACTGGGGGATGCTGAGAGGCACTGGGGGACACAGAGAGGCACTGGGGGACACAGAGAGGGGCACTGGGGGACCGAGAGAGGCACTGGGGGACACAGAGAGGCACTGGGGGACACTGAGAGGCACTGGGGGACAATAAGAGGCACTGGGGGACACAGAGAGGCACTGGGGGACACTGAGGGAATTGAGTAATGGTGAGGGACACTGAGGGACAGCAAGGGGACATGAGGGACAGAGAGGGTTACTGGGGAAACTGAGGGAGACCAAGAAACACCTGTTTGATGGTTTGGTCATTCATACATCAGGTGCGATATAATGTGGTACAATATATTTTGAGTGGTCATTGAGTGTTTTGTGATCAGAACAAGTGTGTATGGGTTTTAAGTTGGTTAAGTTGATTGATTTCAATGGATTTGTTTGTTATGTAATGGGTTCCTCAGAAATCAGTTTCCCTTCCCTTTGTATTGACTGAAAAGCAAAATAATGAGTTCATAGTGAGTTCATGTGCAGCCAAAACTCAGCTTAATCTGACATCTGGTGGATAATGGTAAACATTGCCTGACACCTGGTGGTGAATGTTGAACATTACCCGACACCTGGTGGAAGATATGTCAGCACCACCCATAAATTTGCAGGTGGCAACCAGTTCATCATGTACACTTCATTCCTTGAGAGCTCTTAGTTTTTATGATGTGATGATTGCTTGGATATATTCTCTCAATCACCACAAATGCCAAACAGTATCAAAATATAAATCACAGTGAGAAGAAACTGGCACATAAGGCAGTTAGCAGCATTACACATTGAAGATATCCTAGTCAAAGTATGTTATCTGTGTATACTTGGAACAGAGTGATGACTAGGATTATGGTTTTAGAAGAATTTGACAGATGACTTCAGATGTGAGTGGGTGTGAATGTAACATTTGACTGCTGATGTAAGTGGAGGTGAATGTGACATACGACTGTTGATGTGAGTGGAGGTGAATGTGACAGATGACTGTTGATGTGAGTGGAGGTGAATGACTGATGAAAGCCAATGTGAGTGAAGATGAATGTGACAGATGTTTCCAGAAATGAGTGGAGGTGAATGTGACAGATGACTGTTGATGTGAGTGGAGATGAATGTGACAGATGATTTCAGATGTGGGTGGAGGTGAATGTGACAGATGACTGTTGATGTGTATGCAACAGATGATTGCCAATATAATGTAGGTGAATATACTTATATATTTCAGAAATATTATATTGGGAGCAGAGAGATAAAGACTGTGAGTCCCAAGCGGAATCAGTTGCCTCGGAAATCGAGTCGTTATCGAGGACAGAGACGGAGATGGAGCAGGAGCTGCTGGACCTGGACATAGTCAGCTGGCCGGATCAGCTCCAGATAGAAACTCAGCAGGAGAAAATGCTGCAGTCAGAACTGACTCTGATCAGGTCCAAGTTAGCCAACGCTGAGTCAGACCTGCTGCAGACTAAGAACAAGGAGCACACGTTGCTAAGCGACGTGGACTGCGAGCAGCAAGAGGAGCAGCTTCAGCAGCGCCACCACAAGGAGGAGGAGTTACGTATCCTGCAGGAGATCTCCGAACTCCAGAAACAGATCAACCAAAAACTAGTGCAGCACGAGTCCAATCAGGAGGTATATATAGGCACATACTCCACTCACACACTCAAAAAAATCTACGTCTTGATATTTCCTGTGCAATTTAAATAAAAAGGTTTATTCATTTTCAACAAATATGTGAATTACAAATGAGTTGAGGTAACCAATGTAAGCCTGAATGGCAGAATACATTTCACAATTCTTTTTTTTTATAAGCCTTTTTCGGAGTATATAATTTCTTTGTTATGATGAATATTCATTATTTTCATTATAGGCTTTAGACAAGATTATAAATGAGGTGAAATCATTAGAGAGTGAGATTCTTGAGAGAAAGACGCAAATTGCTGACTACGAGAAGGAACTACGAGAGGCCAATATGGAAAATTTCATATGTACTCCAACACTTTCAACAAAAACTCCTTCAGAAGGTAAATTTCGCCTTTTATTCTGCCAAATAATTTTTACTGAATATAGAACTTATTAAGAATAAATATCCCTGAAATATATCAAACTATTAGAATCACTTGTATTGACATGTTGTGCCCATATTTTATCACCTTGAATTTGCTTGATAACAGTATACTTTATGAAAATGTGTTCAAAATTATCTTTATCTATATATTGATGTTATTACTACCAAATATTCCATCCATATTTTGAAAAAAACATAAGAATCTATAATTTATTTTCCAGAGCAAATATTCTCCCGGTTGCCAGGAAGTGTTCGTAAAATGACGCACAGTCCACAGCTACTAAAGGACTCTGTACCGACTGCCAAAAATCCTCATGGGATGTGGGTGTAGGCTGAACGTCCACCCTCTAGAGACTTATAGCATGCTTCCCATGCTGCATCAGCCAACTCTCCAGTATTAGAGGTGTGGAATGAAGCAGGCACACTTCTGTTTGCAACAAAATCAAACATGGTGCTGTTATTATATTTGTGGCCACTAGAGGTCACCATGGTTAGTTTTGGTTTGACACTGCTTCTCTGCATTATTTTCATCCAGTGATTTCTTGGCAGGAGGTCAATTTCTTCAAAACAGTGGATTCATGAATATCATATATTTGTTCTCACTGAAGTTTTTTTTTTACTCCTGATTGAAAGATTTTATTGAAATTGAAATGTGTGAGCTTTCATTGTCAGTTATATGCACGATTTTTCAAATATATTTAAAGCCATGACATTGGTAAGATATTCATCTGTGAAATCTTGCCACTTTGAAGGACTGCAGCAAACGTGATGAAAACCACACCCAAAGATAACACTATTTATAAACTTGATGGACATGATGTGTTTGATAACTCCTCATGAGTTTAATTGTATCATATTATGTTCAATTCATTGAATATAATTATTAATTAGAAAACTTTTAGATGTATCATATTAAATTTGACTATTACAAAATGTATAATTAAATTGATGGTCTAGAACTGGTCAAGTTATAATTATGATTTCATGTACCTTTACATAGAGATCAAGATATAAACTTTACAGATATTACACTCTGACGCATGGCAATACACTAATTAAAATTACTGAACACAATCTTCATGTAAAATGATGTGCTTACCTGTGAGACACATTTTCATGTGTTGCTGTCTTTTGAGGAACAACACTAAAAGTTCATTGGTCGATTATCATTGTTATGTAAAAGCAAGGCCAATACTATGCAACATATCTAAAAGCTAAACAAGGTAATGATTTCACTTGGAGTTAGCAATATATATTTTTGTATAGTTACATTGTTTTCAACATTTCATAAGCAGTATCAATTTATGTATGACACATTTGTGGTGATAAAATTTCAGAAAGAATTGTCAACATCACTTGACTACACTTGACAAAAACCTGTTTGAATCTTTGAAATGCTTTTTCTATGAATTCATCTCTGACAATATGCAAATAAGGCAGGTTAGCCAAGGATGATATCAGAATAGTATGCTACATATCACTAATATCAATACATTGCCTTCCAGGACTTTGGATTAGTCTGGATAATATCATGGCAGGCACCTGGTAAACTTGAGCAAATATCTGCTGCAGTGGTTCCATGCTGTAATCAAACAACTACATGAAAGTATTAAGGGCTATATATGGGACATTGAAAGTAAGATAAAATCTCAGATCTTCCATGGTAATACAAATAGGAGGCTTACTTGAATCATATTTTTTCGACTTTTATTTAGTTTATTCCATTGGGGTCCAAATATCTTTAGGGGCACATATGTACATATGGCTTACTCCTACTTTGCGCTATGAAGTGCAGCGCCAAGGCTCCGACGCAGACAAAAGTTGCACAGCACATGCTATCAAAACTCATCTGGCTTTCTAACATTGGGCTCAATGGTGGAGTATTATGGTTCCAAAATTTGAGGAATGTAGGAATAAATCCTAAATTGCACATTGCACAGTAGGAATTCTAATTCTACGAATAAATAGAAATATCAGAGTCGTGACTTCAAATATCTCTCGGGTACCTGGAAGACATGAGTGAGGGATGATATGCGCATGGGATGGTATGTGCATGGGTTGGTATGGGGATGGGATGGTATGTGCATGGGATGGTATGTGCATGGGTTGGTATGGGGATGGGATGGTATGTGCATGGGATTATACCTTGAGTACAATATTTTCTGGTATGCACTGATGTTAACCGTGCCTAAAAAATTAAAGATGTGTATTTGTCCAGAAAGACAAACATTAGTGTATGAATGATAGTTGACATTGGATGAACAACCTTGGCAACAAATATACAGTTCATGAGAAATATTGTTATATCATTGGCTACATTGAGGCATCTCAGTTCATTTGCAAAACAAAAATAGCTGAAAAGTCAATTTGCAGGCATTTCCAGAAAATGTTACATGAAAGGAATGATCAGCATATCACTTAGCCCTAGGTTTCACAATATGTAGGAATTCCTACTGGGCAATGATTCCAACTGGGAACAAGATAATTAATTTCTCTTTCACCCATCAATATTTTTTACAGCACACATTATTAATTGTTTGTGTTATTCAGATTACATACATTTTGTAACATATAAAGGTCGACAGAGACCAAAAATGTGCAAGATTTAAGAGCATCAACAGTTGTTGATATTTGGCACCATGACTCTGTAGTGCATCTACCTGTAGCCTAAAATGGGAGTAAGCAATGTGCATGGATGTGACGTGGCAAAGTCACCCAGCTACCAAGCATAGCATGAGGTCACCCGTGTGACTGTATTAGTTCACACTTAGCATGACCATGAAGATATTTGGAACCACTTGTGTATAAACTTTAAGTATTAGCTAAATGGCAAACAAAAAAATCATGGAATTGCCCAGCACATCAGACCAACAGGATCTGTGTATTTCGGGGATTCAAGTTTATCTCAATGTCTGGGATTTTATTTCACAAAATTTATGGTTAGATGTATTCAAATGTCAGTCATTATAACAAAGTTCACCAGACTGTTAAACCAAAGTGTAAGGAAAATTCCTTAGTGCTCATACTCAGACACACTGCTGACGATATATTATGTCAGGGAAATGAAGATTAAAATCAGTAGTGAAATTAACAGCCAAATATAGATTACAGATACCTTAAAAAATTGCATTTTTTTCATACCACAAAGAAAATAAAAATAACAAATACACTTACATAATGTGTATCATTTTACTCTGTTATAAGATGTATTGAGTTCTAGTCATCACATGTTCACTGATATTGTGTTCAAGGCATTTGCGGTCATACATTGGTATATATACACATATACATATATATATTAAATATATCTTCACTGTAAATATGTTATGCTTGAGGATGTGTGAATTTGAAGTCTTGAATTCCAGTTTTTCTATTGGTAGAACTGTTCAATTTTTATGACATCAATTTCTTTTCTAAATGTGTGAATATTTGAGAAGCCTAATGGCATATTATGGGAATATAATTAGCAATTTGATTGCATTCATCCCAGCTGTGTTAGAAAATAATGACTGAGATGAACGTCATGCTTTTGGTTTGTTCCGGGGTTGCCCCCATTTTCCTCTGTCATGGATATTAAGGACATTAGGTTGTCAAAAGGTTGTTTCCCAGAAAGGATGAGAATAAGCATTTCATGTAAAAAGGCATATAAATATATAACACATATCATATATGACCAAAATGTTAAAATATCATTTATTTTCAATAAATCTTCTATACCGATGATTAAATTGAAAGTTAGAATAATATTGAAATATATCATGTACTTGATGATCCTAATAATTTGTAATATTGACATTTATCATATTTTTCATTCACTTTAGAAATAGTTATGGCCTTCTCCCAGAAGACCAAGTAATGCAATCCATAGTTATGCACTGTTAAATCACCCCAACTCTATCGGGCATTTGTTTATCATAGATCTTGCCAAAGAATTGAAGTTGTTTTAAATTGATTTGGCATATTTAAAACATATGATATCATGTGACAACAATATTAGAAATCCAAGAGAAATATTGTTGGAATCGTTTTGACATATTACGGTGATCTTTACCAGTGTCAAATATATTCAATAGTTTGATAAATTCTCTGAGGGGTCTGATGATAGAAAACTCAAAATGTTTAAACTATCTATCATCCTTTAGGCTTTCATAGAAACTGGTACAACAAGGGTTTTTATGTTCCACAACATTGCTTGTCCCTTGACCTAACTATGCAATCTGTTCATTGCTGGGTATTCCTTTCTAAACTATTTAATACTGTAGGATGGAATCACAAGAGTTTTATTGGAGCCTTCCTGTGGGCTTATGGGCATGATACCTACACTATTAATACCTACATCTCATATTTTACACATTAGGTTCATCTTGGCTAGAGCTTGTGCAATAATTGTTTAGATTAAAATCCTTTTCCGTGATTTATTTTAAAAATATTAAATACTTGAAATGTATCTCAGTATTTGGAGGATTGTGAAAAAGAACCCAAGAAAAAATAACTAAATAGACAGAAATAATGGTTTATGGTTAAAAAGACTTTTTTAAAAGAACATTTTTTGTATTGTGTGATGTCCACCACTGTGGACAGATATTAGTAACTGGAAAAAGGGGAACATACAGGTGAAAAAATTATCAATACAAAATATGATTTATAACATATGAGATATCTGTCTGCACCAGGAGCCCATATACTCTATGAGCATACATTGAACTTTAAGGTTCCAGAGAATACATTAATATTGGGATTTAACATTCACAGGATAGAGTTGGAATCATTCAAGTAGAACAAATACCCATCTGATATGAATAAAGAGACAAAAAAGATTTAATTTTATCTTGTTGCCACAAGTGCTTGTTCCCCAAAGCATGAGATGAGATTAGGGAGTAGGATATTGTTTTGATCATTTCTTTGGATAAACAAACGAACAAACATTTTGTTTTTCCATAACCAAATCTTTACAATTCTTTCCCTGTTTTCCCGATGTTTGGAAATGAAGAGATTTCAGAATTTTGAGAAATTATAACATGACATTTCACAGGTTTATTTGAGCACTGGTATTATTAAATATATGTGTAGTAATCTACAGTTTTTTACATGTCCTGATGGCTGTAAGTGTTCTGTTCTGCAGCTTTATGTTGCAATATTAATAAAAACAATAATAGAAAATCCATACCTTTGTTGGTGTTAATATTTACATAACTGATATTAAAATGTTTCATAATCCTTAGTTGTACATTCTGCAAGGTAATGATAGGCCAATTGCGGGTCACCATACTGCCCCATGGAAAACAACACAAGAACTGCACAAACAAAAATGGAAGTGCACAAAACCTCTAAAATCTAATCATTAAAAAAGTGAGGGTAAACCACAGTTGCAATATGTCAAAATATATATTCACTGCTTTTGACCTTTAGCACTTAAACTTTGGTCATGGCAGCATCTGTTATACCCTCCAAAGCAGGACTTCTCTATCATATCAGTCCCTGCCACCAAAGCTATAAATGTGTGCACAGACTGGAGCAGAAGTCATTAGTATTCAGAAAAATCTGACTGTCAACTTATTGGTGAAAGAATTCATATAGATTTGTTTTGTACTGGCAGTTGTATATGGTCAGTATATGTACAATACACCTTGTTACAGTTTATGACCAAATGTTTGTCAATTCAGATTTGATGATATTTTTGTGAGCAAGGCAAATAATTATGACTTGGGATTTCCAAACTATGAATGGTATCAAGTAAAGGGCAATGACTGTAGAGGTAGTAATTGAATACTACCTGTGCAATGCAAATATTTATGACTTGGGATTTCCAAACTTTGAATGGTATCAAATAAAGGGCAATGACTGTAGAGGTAGTAATTGAATACTACCTGTGCAATGCAAATATTTAAGACTTGGGATTTCCAAACTTTGAATGGTATCAAATAAAGGGCAATGAATGTAGAGGTAGTAATTGAATACTACCTGTGCAATGCAGAGTAGGCTCACTGTGGCTAAATTATGTGTGAGAGAGAACAGGCCTAGTATAGCTGGGTAATATAAGAGAAATACAAGGGAAATATAGTTGTAATCTTATTCACATGTCTGGTTGATTTTATCCAGCTATATTCAATAATGGAGGGAGTACTGCCCAAAAGGTGTTTGATGATAAAATTCATATTAAATCTTCAAAATAACTATCCCACAGAATGCCGGTGTATCCAGGAATCACAAATTTTATTGGAGCCCTGTAAGGTTTTATGGGTAATATATCTACACTATTAGTGTATAAAGTATATCCAAGCACACATTGAAGTGAAGTTTGAAGAAAACCTTATCAAGGTTGGGGTGGGGCTGACATAGGGAGCAATTTGTCCTTGCAGTCTGCTCCTTATTGACATTCATAGAAGCAGTGTGTGCCCAATGTTGTGGACAAATGGTGAGGCAGCAGACAGCTTAATTAGCACACTTTCAATGAGAAGTTTTTAAAAAATATTTCAAAATAAAACTATGAAAGAAATGATCTATCTGAATAGCTCACTGTATACAAGTGCTTTGAGGTTGACTCTTAATGTCAACATGGACTGTAGATATGCTTCTTTTTTGATCTATGTGCATTAAATGTGATGTCATCTTAGACATAAACAGTTTTAGAAAATCTGTTTTTTAGAAAACTCAGGTTGCTCATAAAGTGCCTAGCTGGTGCTTTAAATTGCTGAAAAACACTTCATAAAATGACTTGATATGGTGATGAAGATCTTGACTGTTTCTCACCTCACAGCTTGTTGATAATTAGTATTGAAATTAATTGACCCTGCTATGTAATGAGCTTAAATAGCTCATTTGGGCCAATTAACATGGATAGATTGTTTAGCAGATAGATGGTATATCATTGTTGATTTAATATCATTTTATGCATCCACAGAAGAGATTTTACTTCAAAGTTTCAATTCCAAAGAATCCTTTATTTTGCAATATATATTCATTTATATATAACAGATAAGTTATTTTACAGTTATTTCACCATTTGTCACATTGTACAATGAAATCAGCCTTTGAGACTTCCTTCCTCCTGCTAATGAACCCCATTTCAGGTTTTCCAGATACTTTGCTACAGTACCTGTTTCTCTCTTTCAATTGCTAGACACAAATCTAGCAGCTCATTTCTGCACTGATTCTATTTTATCTTTATCTTTCTTGAGGTTATGGTCCCACACACTTGATGCATGTACGTAAGGTTGCACAAGGGTACTATAGGCAGCCTCCTTGATATATCCTGGGCACATGTTGAAATTCCTTCCTACAAATTCCAGTGCTTGATTTGTTTTACAGTGTTGTTAGATGTTCATCCTATGCCATAACAAATTTCATATTTGAATACAAATATCTACTGTTCCTAACCAAGGATTTATGACAATTTATTCATCCTTGACACAAATCTACAAAAAGTACTCATTCTTTAATATGTTCCATCAGATTAGCATTATTATGATTCCTAAATAATAATATTCAAGATCTTCAAAATATTGAGTTATCATTATTTGACCTTGTCAGCCACGGCGGAAATGAACAAGTCACATGTCATCTGGATCAGTGTTTCTTTCTCTGATTTACCATTGAGAAAATTAAATCATAACTTTCAATTGCTTCAAATTCTATCATATTCTGCATAACATTGGTAGTTCCACAGATCCAATGCATGCCAATGTCTCTCCATCAGTAATTATCTCCCTCCCAGTATTAAAGTGGTGGTATAAAAATTGTAAGGTAATGATCAACTTTTGGAGCTCCAGTTCAATTGTGCAAACTCACCTTCAACTAAATGTCTTACATCCAAAGTTGCACAGGCCCAAGTAAATTTCCAAATTAACGTCTTAGTGTTGGATATTGCTGATATTGTATGTCTATCATGTGGTTGTATGCAGTTTTTGAAGAGAAATGTTCTGCAGAGTTTTAACAGCCATCCATTATGAAGTCACTTCCTGTTTACAAAGCAGAAATCTGCACACAGATTATACTGTCCTGTGATTGGTCTTGTTTATCCTGTTGGCCATGCGCACTATTGTTTACAACTCAGATTTCAAGTCAGGGAAGATTTGTTACTGCAGAGTATGATGTAATCACAGGAAATGGCAAATCAATGGCTTACTGTGTTTTTCCAAATGTGGAAGTTTCATTGAAAAAATAAGCTGATATATAAATGTTCAGTGCCATTCGTTGTGCCATGACAGTGGCAGGACACAGTATGAATGGGCAGTGGTGTGGTAGGAATTGTAAATATAATCCTGTGAGAACTGTCAGACTCACAGCAGTCTCCAGACCTATCATTACCTTCTTTCTATCCACAGTCACTAATGTGATCATATTTCCCTATGTGCTCAACTACCCTAGCTGCAGAGTTCTGTAGGTATTGAAGTTTTTTATGGCTGACCATGGTTGACCTATTAACAGTGCTGATGTTATTTTTAGCAGAGACCTTGCGTCTGTCAGCACAAATCAGCATCTCAGTTTTGCCCTCATTTATTTTCATTTTGTTTGCAATTAGAAAGGATCTATGCACTTTTTCTAAGGATTTTCTTAAAGGTGTCTACCTTGTAGCAGATATAGTGCTGCCTCACTGAATTGTCATGTTGCAGGTCCTTGACATGACAACCCACCCGGTCACAGATTTACAAGGACAACGGGTTAACCCTTCGGCACGGGCCTCAGCTTATGTGTGAAATTGTATCATGAATTCAATCTCAGCACGACCAGGCTGTGCACCCACGACCTTTGGATCACCACAGAGGAACTGGTGCAAATAAGCTGGCACTCTAACCAACTGCGCCACAGCCATTATCAATGATACCAGTAATGTTGGGAAATGTACACAGTAAAAATAATGGGACCAAGGGCAGATCCCTGAGGGACCCCATGCATAATAGGCTAAACATTTATGAATGCACTGACCTGCGACATGACAATTCAGTGAGGCAGCACTATGTCTGCTACAAGTCGGTCTCATCATGAAATGACTGAACTAATGTTGAAAGTGGTGTAAAACCTTAAACAAAGAAACCAACAAACAAACAAACAAAAACAAATGCTGCTCATTAGTAGAGTAGTAGTAATATTACTGACTTTTTATTATCAAGGTCATGTAGGATATCATTTATACCTTCAGGAGAGCAGTTTGGACATGCAGAATAGGTTAGAAATAGGTCTATAGTTCTTTTCTATTAGTTTCAACCCCGGATTTTTATGCAATCTTCATACTGACAGGTACTTCTGACTCGGTTAATGATTTATTCATGAATGCAGTGATTAGTGGGGGAAGCTCATGCAAGAGGTCATGTAGGATCCAAGGGGGTAGTAGATCCGGTTCACATGACTTCTTTACAGCATTTTTGACCATTTTTAGAACGTCAGTAGATGATAATGGCTCAAATCTAGTCAGGAGAGATACCACTTTAGGTGGCTTCTTAATCACTTTATTCCCCTTGAATGTTATTAGATCAAGGGTATTTCCAAGCCTGAGTTGGTTCCTTGATCCAAGCCCATGGGTTGGTTCCTTGGTCCACTGGATCAGGTTTGGATGGTTTGTTGACATGAAAATTATATTCTCCGAGGAAAATGACTGCATGGGCAAAGGCACAAGAGTGAGCCACAAGTTAAGTGGATTCATCAAAGAACTCAGAGTAGGTATACCTATTCACCTTACAGGATTGTGGTCTGTAGATGGTTACAAAGGTTATCTTTTTAGCCTTGAAGAGTAGGGATGCTTCCATGAATCACCTGATTCATCAAGCCATGTTTCAGTCAGAAATAAAGTACCCAGATTATTTTCAACATATAATCCCTAAACTCTAGAACCTTGGTTGCTTTGAGCATTACAAGAACCAATTAGGAGGTTTTCCAGAGGTTTTTTATTCCCCACATTTGATTTTGTGGCGCCCTCTATAATCGAGTGTCGGCCACTATACGAGCCGGCTGTGGGCTCGGCCAATTCCGGCGAATGGAGTGTGGTCGTTGCTGTATATTTTATATATTTTTAAAAATCAAAGCAGATATGATATTATCAGCAGTAACACATTAAACACTAAAATCCCAAAATCTTTATTCATCAAAGTTTTAAATCAAACGGAAACATTCAACTCATACAAAACCTATTTTAGAAAAAAAAACAAATTACAAAATAGTTTATCTGTAATGGAGAAGTAATGGGATAATCATGACTATGTCATGAGATAATAACACTCTAGAAACCCCTCTAAGAAAGTGACAAGCTCACATACACCATCATAACCAATCATGTGTGTTAGTATAATATATCAAATTGTTCATATAATAATACTGCGCGGAATTAAAAAGACGAAGAATGTTGGCTCGGGAGCACATTTACAGGTATTGTCATGGGGGCAAAATCTTATGTGATTGTGGAAGCCAAGTTGTTAAAGCACTGACACCAACATGGCTGAAAGTTGTTTAAAAGTTGCCATAACATATCACATATAGACCTGTGATCTATTCCAAGGCATATCACATATAGACCTGTGATCTATTCCAAGGCATATCACATGTAGGCCTCTGATCCATTACAAGGCATATCACATATAGGCCTCTGATATATTCCAAGACATATCACATATAGGCCTCTGATCTATTCCAAGGCATATCACATATAGGCCTCTGATCTATTCCAAGGCATATCACATATAGGCCTCTGATCTATTCCAAGACATATCACATATAGGCCTCTGATCTCTGATCTATTCCAAGACATATCACATATAGGTCTCTGATCTATTACAAGCCTCTTGATCTCTATATAGGTGACATGAAGGGCGATTCTTATAATAAAATATTATGACATTTCTTTATAATAGAATATGACTTGTAAGCATCACGTTGACAAGTCATTTTCATCAAGATGACACTCGCATAAAATTAAATCAAATAAACATCCATACCTCAATATTATACCCAAACAGGTATTTTTGTAATTAGAAACTTGATGTGCACAGAGACTGGTAATATCATAAATACCAAGCTAAATATAACATTTGTCTGCATTGTTACAAAAGCATCAATGCTTAATAGTGTAACAAAGCACCATGGTCAACAATTTCATAATATTACAAGTATAATGACGAGAAATATCGGGATGATTGGTGTTTTACCTGTATATATTTCTGTATGGAGAGGTTATATGTATATGCCACGAGACTCAGACCACGATATCACGATGCTCAGTAATATTGATCAACTTTGATCAACGTCATAAACATTACATACAAAGGTAAATATATGGATCCCCACTGTACAATTTCAAATGTAATTATAAGCACTTTAAACAGATATATTTATTTGATACCACTTTCTGTTATCAAATTTATTTTAATTAACCTCATTCTCTGTGCGTCAATGTCTATTGTAATATTATAGAAAGTCTTTAACACAATTACACAAATACATTACCTTCACTGATTACTGCCTTTTTGCACCAATTATCAATTACCAAAGATACCTTCTTTCATAATGACTACACAAACATGTTGTTTTGGACTGAGAGCAATATAAATATAATCCCATAAGCAATATAAGAGCAAAATAAATATAATCCCATAACCACCATATATATATATATATATATATATATATATATATATATATATATATATGTATATATATATATATATATATATATATATATATATATATATATATATTAAAACTTGGTGCACACAGGGATTGCAGCTGACTCTTTCTTGATAAGGCCTGTCTTGGTGGCAGCGGGGTCCTTGTCGAGGCCGCTGTCTGGAGAGGCCTGCATAGACTCCATTCTGTTTATTTGAGTCATATAATCCTTCCTTGCTTCTTGAGTGTCTCGCACTTCCTTCCCGTTAATTGTCATGGGAACTGCACTTTGCACTGTTGCCATGTCCAGATTGGAACTCTTCTTGGAGTGAGCTCTTGAGACGGGCCGTGAACGAGAACGAGACAGGGACTTGACGGGAAAGAACACAGACACATCCGCCGCTCTCTCCCTGAATTCCTCGTCGAAATCCTGGAAGTCTTCGTTGTACATGTTGTCTGTGACGCTCCTCAGCTTAAGGTCCATGTTCAGCAGATGGCGAATGCCCTTTTTGAAGTCACTTGCCCTGAATGTATATGTGAGTGAGTTGAGTGCTGGATTGAGAAGCAGAAGATAGAGAACAACTCTGTGGACTAATGGCGGGATAGACCTCTGATAGGGATCGAGAAGCTGTACAAACAGAAAAGGGCACCAGCAAACCACGAGTATAAACATAGACATGAGCATCGTGATGCCTCCCTGAAGCCAGTCCCTTTTATATCGCCCACCGCTGTCACGAACACTTCTTATCTTCAGGAAAACAATCAAATAACATAGAGCAGTGCCATGGGCTGGGATGAAGAAAGCGTAAGGCAAAGTGATACCAACATAAGGCGTCAACTGGTGCCCTACCTCAAGACACTGGATCCCGTCTTGGTCACTGCTTACTGTTGCAACTGCGGCTACCAGTGGAATAATTAAGGCCAATACAGCAACAAAACAGGTGATGGAAAGATAGACCACGGTCCGGCGTAGTGTGAACCATCGCTTATATATCTTCTGAGACCGAGATAGTACAACGCGACTGAATGCAAGAAGCAAGTTAACGCACGCATTGCAAGATAAAAATATATAAAAGAATATGGTCATGGTGATGCAGACCTGCTGTGGTATGGATGAGAAGTCCTGCTTGAGGGCTATCATATAGGATGGGATGTAGAGGAGTACCACTCCCAGGTCCAGCGTGGTGAGGATGACCAGCATGAGGTGGAGGGCCAGCAGGTTCCTGAAGGTGAGCGAGGCCGTGACGATGGCCATCAGATTGGTAGCCAGGCCCGTCACACCTATCACACCCACGATAGCCATCTCTATGCCCTTCTGTGTGCCGCTTAAAACATCCATCTTTTATCCTTATATCAAAGTGGTATTCTGTCAAGATGTGAGAGGATTTATGTGTTAGTTGGATGTCATGATCAAGGTATTTATATATAGCTGAGTAGATGACACATGTTAGAAGCCACACCCTGATCTCAGAGATCACGAGCCGCTCACGTATAGCTAGAAATGTCAATGTTATCTGATAACCTGTATGAGTCAATGCTGGTTATATTGGACAGGAAAGTACCAACACAAATCCAGCAATCTTACCTCCCGTTGTACTTCTGCTCACCACGAGATCTTCCGAGAATTGATATCATTGTGAAATTGTCACTCTTATTTCAATGTAAAAATATCTTGATACAATGAAAATACAATATCTCCAGTGTATGCAAAGTTGATACTATTAAGATAAAGAATGCATTATGTGATATACAGAATGCAATAACCACCGTAGGGTCAGAATGCCACATTCATGTCATAGACTTGTTCCACCTACTTGTCCGCCTTGAGACCTTTAAGTGAAGTATCCGAAGACAGGTGCCAAGATGCTGAGGCTGGTTGCTGCCGCTGCTGCTGATGGATGACACCAGCCGGGCTCTTTAGCAGCATATAGCCACTCCCATATTAATTGTCATCATTTCCATCACCTCAGCTACATTACTTACCTCCCCCAGGGCGAATCACCTGCCGGACAGGGACATTCTCAAGCATTAAAGACAGTCTCAAGCATAGTATTATATACACACACACACACACACACACACACACACACACACACACACACACACACACACACACACACACACACACACACACACACACACACACACACACCAGACAATTGTTGATTAAACTTAACTCTAGTACAAATGTTATCATTTGATACTTCTAAGCTGTCACATGTAATGGTTGATTGAATAGTAACATATTAGGTTACATTGATGTATAATGGAGATGGCGAAGGCCAAAATTAACCCAGAGTATAGATGGGAGGGAAGGGACAGGAATGAAGAGGCCCGTAGTCACCAATAAGCAGGAAACAAGAAGCACATGTAAGCTCGCCCATTTATCTGACATACTAGTATAAGGCTGCCAGATGTCCAAAATACATGCTTCACTAAACCTGATATTTTTGAATAATATTCTCAACACCTGTTATATAAAGCTATAAAATTTGGCCATGATGTGTTAAAATGCATTTGATGCCTCGCGCCAGCTAAATACATGAGAACAAGTTACACCAATACCTTCTAGCCTACTCTGGCAAGGAAGGGTCCCATACTACCTCTGCCCCAATAGGCATGAAAATGTCCCTACTTATTCTGCAAGATCGTTTGCATAATCCACAGACAGTTGCGCAGTTCATCACTAGAAATGGCAGACATAGGGATATAACTTTTTTACTACTCAGAATACATCTACAAATGATATGTGATGGAATGTCAACCTTCTTATGCTATTTTGATCAAATATTGCCAGTGACCTTGAAGTGACCTTTCAATGACCTTGAAAATAGAAAGCCTATTTCCACGAAATTATCTACATGTTTTATCATCTTATCATCTACATCTTTCAAATACGAGCTCATAGAGTCCTTATTCATCAAAATCTGTTCATAATTAACAATTTGAGAGCAATTTATAGTTTTGTGGTCAATCTATAAGGGGAAACAGAGGAAAATACTATAATACTAAGTTTTTTTTAAATAATATAAAAATGCCAGCTTATTGGGGGTTAGTTTATGAAAATATATAGAATACTGTACAGAAAAACATTAATATTAAAAAAACATTAATATTAAAAATAAATTGAAAGTCCATCAATTTCAAGATTTATCATGAAGCTAAAATGATTAAAAATAGCTTAAATCGGTAGGGTTACAAAAGTGACAAATTGACAGACTTTAATTTGACCTCACATTTATTTTTGAGATATTAGATAAATTAAATATTAATATAATTTCAGAAAATAATCAGCAATAAGTTCCTCTTATCATAATAATACCTAAAAAAGAAGAAATATTCCCTGAAAAATATGAGAAAATTAGTCATGAATAGAAATGATTAAAAAAATATATAATAAAATATATTGAATGTAGATAATTTTGGAAAAAAATGGCATTCTGTGTGGTTGATTTGGTGAATGGAAGTCAAACATGGCCAATATAAAATGTCACTGAAAGTGCTCCCCAGGGTGCTTTCTGGACGTCCGCTCCTCCCACTGCTATAAACCTGTTACATGCGCTATGTTACTCATTCTCGCTGATGGTTGATGGGCTGCACACGTGCACACTTTATGCCCACCCTCTTTTTAGACCAAAACAAGCTGCCACAACCACAAACATGTTGTTGATTGTTACTTAGGGGCTGGTCAATTGACTATCAGGGGGTATGATTTTTTTCTGACCGGTCCCTTACACGTGTCGATAGAATGTAGTTGTGTATAGAATTATCACATATTATTACTGTACACTTGTGTTCACTTTCAAGATAACAATATTCTTAGATACCTAATATGTTCGTAAACTTAACTATCTACATGTTACTCTACATTACATAGGTAGTATGTAATTACTACCTCAGCAGTCATTACCCTATATTTGATACCATTCTAAATTTGGAATTCCCTAAGTTATGAATATTTACCTTGCTCACAAAAATATCATCAAATCTGAATTGACCAACGTCAGGTTGTAAACTGTAACCAGGTGTCTGACACAAACAATCAATCCGACTGCCAGTACAAAACAAATCTATTTATACTATTTAACCAATCAGTGGACAGCCAGATCTTTATGAATACTGATGACTTGCGACCGATTCCATGCGCAGCTTTATACCTTTGGAGGCAGGGACTGATATGAGAGAGAAGACCTGTTATGGAGCGTATCGACATGTAAATAAGATTTAAATCTGTATGTTTAGAAATTAAACACTTATATTGACAATTTTCATTTCAAAATAATTAGGCACTATAAAGAGGAGTTTACAATCTCCCCACTCGTGTCTCAATGTAATTCAGGTTCACTAACTGACGACTAACCGGCATAATGACGACTAACTGGCATAAAATAGTTTATATCTTTTGAAAATTACAGTCCAAATATTACACTCGGCACACACCAGACAAACTCATGCACAATTCTCCTCATAGAGTGTAATCTACTTAATTAAACCTCTTTTATCTTTTTAACAATTTATTTATATTTATCACATATAATGGGACTGAAGTTCAGGAGTATATAAGACATATAAGACTTCTTCAAACCACAAACTCTATCATTTTTGCAATAGGTTTGTAGCTGTACCAATATACAACAGCACGGCTTTAATCGATTTCTGACAATTTAGGTAATTTACAGGCAAGCATGATACATTCATTGTTCTGAATATATCTCAGCCCAGAAATAGCTCACCTATCCCCAGGTCTGGCAGTTCCGGTTAAGTACAGTGAATGAATGAATAATGCCTTAAAGGCACATTGACCGAGAAGGTCATCCACTGTCTACAAATGGCAAAAACACTACATTTGGACTATAATTGATAGTTACGGACCAATCTAATGTAAGAAAAGTAATTATAGTTAATGGTACCATTTACACAGATCTTTAAAAACCGAAGGCCAGAAATACAAATAGAAACAAATAGAGAAGACCTACTGAAACCTAGGGATGAACTTAGACAAAAGCTGAAGACACCACTTGTAGTCACATACAATTCGGCTAACCCCAATATCCAAAAAATCTTAGGGAAATATTGGCTTCTATTACAATTGACCACAAACAAAGATGCCTTCCCAGACAAACCCCTGGTGACATATAGACGTCCAAAATACATCTCTAGTCTGAGCAGCTTGCACCACGACCACAAACACACCTAGACCAGCTGCACCACCGTAGAAGTCTCGCAGGCCACCACTTCAATCAACCAGGTCACAGTGTAGAGGACATGGAATGTCAAGTGAAATATATAGTATTCAAATAACTAATCACACAGGCATAGCTCTCCATGCTTTGGTTGGTGAACTCTTCAGTTTCAGAGATTGTTAAAATTAACCAAAAGAGTTTTTGATCCCAGTTTCAAAAGTGCATGTCTAATCAGCATGCATTTTAAAGTCTGGTCACATGACTTAATTAGCATATTGATACCGCATTAACATATGTGATTTTTTAACTTAACAGAAACTTAAGGGTATTTATGGGTGTTGGTAGTGAGTGCCCTCTAGTGGCAGAGGAGTAAATTACCAAAATACTGTACTTGATTGGAATTGGTACATTTACGGTGTAAAAATACATTCCCTATTAAATTAAAAGCATTAATGACATGAATCAATATTTAAACACCTCAATATTTGAACAATAAGGTATGATTACAAGTTTATTTCTTTCAAAATAGTATTTTGTCCTAATTTTACTTGATAATAGTTTTCATGAGAAATGGAGAAAACAAGCAAATAAGTTCTGCAGATTACACAAAAGGAGTAGGCTTGTTTTTAGCTATGTTTATTTCATTTCATTGGGAAGAAAATTCCCTGTGATCCAAGTGAAACAGATTTTCTCATTTTGATTTGTGTGATTTGGAAATAAAAAGGATGTTTGTCAATCAGATATGTGAAGGGAGGTGAAAAAATTCATATTTTTGAAATGATCAAGTGTGTACTTTACCTCTATGTTTCTCTTAATGTATTTGAAAAATAGAAAATCTGTTTCACTAGGATCACAGTAAATATTGTTAAGATCACTTTTACAAAGTTCTTTGAAAATCCAATTTATTATGGTCCCACAATCTGCAGAACTTTTTCCCTTTAACATTTTGACATGACAAAATACATTTTTGAGCAGTGACATATTACTACGCCACTTTTTATGAATTAAAAAGATATGAAGCTTTCAATATAATCAAAGAAATTCCATTGTGATTTTCAAATAATAAATCAATAATTTTATTACAAAAATGCATACCATAAAATGTTATTTCATGACTTAAAAGTTTTAATGAAAAATGAACTCTTTTTGCCAGTTGAGCATTTTTCCCGTACTTTTTAAAAAATGTTCCATTTTGGTGTAAAAAGAAAGTAGTTCCCTCAGAAAATCTGCCACCAGAGGACACTCACTACCAACACCCATAAATACCCTTAAAAGTTTTTAAGAGCACAAAATTCTAGCTGGATTTCATAATTTATATGTGAAAATTGAAACATTATTTATTCTAAAATGGCATTCAAGATAGTGGGCGGAGCTTGAATTCAATATGATTTTAGGCTCTGCCCCCTTTTACACACTTAATAATTGTCCAATCAATTTCTTTGAAATATCAAAATAACCTAGAATTTTATGTAGTATCAGAATATCATACCATTTATTACTTTACTTCAAAATGATTTTACCATTTCTTATTTTACTTCAAAATGATTTTGAACCTAGAAAATGTTCAGGTTTTTGTAACAAAGATGGTTCCTTTTTTTGACAATAATTGCCAACAGGCAATAATTGCAAAAAAGGAACTTTCCGTGTTATTCTGTGATTGATGAATACAAGATAATTTCAACTACCCCATCAGTTTGCAATAATTGTTTAATTTTATGTTACTTTGTTTATTTTGTTTATTTAGATTTTTGTTTAGTTTGTTGTAATTTTTGTTTTGTTTGTTTTAATTTTCGTTTTGTTTTGTTTGTTGTAAGTTTTGTCTTGTTTGTTATTCTTCCCCATCTGTGTTACATGTGGAGGATCACTTTTCTTGTTATTGATGTATTGCACATGTTGATGGGCCAATTATGTGAGAAAGTATGATCAAAAGTGTGAAGAAACAGGAAGTAGATCCTGAACATTGACAATCCTGGGTGGAAGTAATGAGGGCACTATATCTGCTACAAGTAGACCTCATCATGAAATGACTGAAATAATGTTGAAAGTGATGTAAAACCCCAAACAAACAAACACACAAACTCATAGCCTCTTGCAACTGCACAAAATATTACAAAAATCTGTCATTGCCAATGACTCTCTAGAAACCATTGTGTGGGCCAAGGTATATTCAATATAAAACAGCAATACCGATTCATGATTGGCTAGAAATAGTGTGTGAATTTCTAATTATTTGACAAATTAAGGAATGATATGACTGAGTGGCTGCAAGGACGACAGTCAAGCTCGAGCAGTCAATCGGGACATGTCTCTATGCTGCATACAATAACAAGTCACACTATCCTTAATTTACGTAGGACATCACAAGAGGTCAGTGAAATATTACTTATATGTTCAATTTGCAAAGAATATTCACACAAATATCGAGGTGATATCTCATTTTAATCATATACAGCAGTGAGGATAAAGAATCGCATCGAATGATGATTGCATATTAACATAGTTCTTGAATCTTCTCGTCCAGTTTTACACTTTGAAACGTCCATGCACATCATGAACATTCCTTCACATGTTGTTTATGGCATACTATTGATGATATTATTCCATTTATATCTCAGCAGAAGATCTTTTCCTTTTGAGGTTGTCAAATTTAGCAGTATTTAAACAATTGACAATGGGCCCATGGTCATGAATACATTAAAGTCACTCTACATTCTGTGTCATAAAATAGCACATGACGTGTACTCCCCTTAAGAGAAATCAAGCACTTTTCCAACCAACATTCGGCCATCTCGATTTCTGTTATGAGTGAACTCATTGAGTACATATCAACACATTAACTCCCTGTGAAACTAACATCCTACCGGACTACTTTCCATTTCACTTCTCCAGAAAAATGTGCACAATTCCAGTTACTGATTTTCTTTGGCTTATTACAATTCTCTGTTTTATGAGTTAAAGTTAAATATATAAAATATGTATGGACATTATATGACACACCTCATATTTTATATAAATAACTACATGCTAACCTGATATACCTACCTACAGAGAATCAACTAGAAAATGGTTAGATTTAAATGAGAGATGAGTAATAGATATATGTTTCTTTTTATTTATTTGCATTAGTATTGATATCATCTTAGACAAACATATTTTTGGAAACTTTTACTCTACAAATTTAACTTTGCCTGTTGTGGAAAAATGGAACAATTTCAATTTTCATACAATGCTGTGACTCCACGTTTTCTACAGTACTGACACAGGGTGATATATGGCTCAGTGGTTAAGATGTCTGTCTTCAATGCTAAAGGTCGAGGGTTCGAAACCTGGTTAGGAAAAGTATTATTTTCATTCTGAAGGTGAAATCTTAATATTCGGGTTCTGTTTGAGTGATGTGTACATAAATTGATTGTCTATTGCAAATGCAGAAGAATATAAAAAAATAAAAATGACTTGATACCAAAAAAAAAAAGATGAAATCTTTATATTGAGTAATTTGCATATCAGAAGAATATAATTTTTATTATTTTATTTTACATACATAGACAATATGAAAAATACTGACTTTATATACATGTAGTTAACAAATATAAAATCTTCATACTGGGGTAATATTTGAGCAATGTGCATGTCAGAACATATGGAATTGAATATGTTTTTTGCTAACATAGAAATATAATAAATAGTAACTTTATGCCGAAAACAAATATGAAATCTTCATATTCTAATTTTATTTTAGTTCAGACAAAAAAGGAATTATAACATGGATCCAATTTCAAGATTTTATCATAGACTTTAAACTTCGAGTAAGTTGATCATGAGGCCGACCTTGACCATCTATGAATATATCCAGTGCAATGCAATAGTTCCAAGTGTTTCAGCGCTATCATGTGTCTCACAGGTCTGATGATATGCTTTTCTCATGGCAAGATTGCTCACTCAACATTTAGCCTGGATCCACATTTAAAAATAAACATGGACTGTACCTATCCAAGGTGTTGTTACATTTCATCAACCCTTAAACCATACCTGCAGACAATGCTCATTCTCAAATACATTCAATCAGATTGGTATATTATATATTCCAAAACAATATTCAAGATCTTCAAAATGTGGAGGTGTCAATATTTGACCATATCAGTCACTGACAGGATGTAAATCAACAGGTCACATGTCACCTGTATGTGCATTTCTCTGTTGTCCAGTGAGATCAGCCAACAATGCATGTACTCATATGTGCAAAGATCACCTCTTGGAAATGGTGTCAATGCCTCTAAAATAGTTCTCTAGTTTCACAGTTGTTTAAACACTATTAACAATAAAGAATTAGAATTTCTATATTTGAAATAAGTTCAAATATTTGAAATAAGTTCAAATATTGCAATCTTTATTTTAATTGTCAAATAAAACCACAATTTGATTAAAGACACTTGTGTAGTAATAATGCTCAGATGTGTGTTCAATGATTTGTCCACTATTTTTGACATGTGAAGTGACCACACTGCCCACTAATCTGAGTACTAATCTCAGCAAGCAAGTGTTCCCAGCAGGATGCCAGCTCATATTTTTGATCTCTACCGCTGGTACCCTTACCTGAGACTTTCCTCTTTTTGTCAGGTATGTTGGCTTAAGGGAAAAAGACGTAATGACACAATGGGCCGAAAAAAACACCTTTTTGCAGATTTTTTATCTGATAAAATGTAATATTATTTGCTAATGAGGATGACATTGACATGATCCGAGATGATTTATGTTGCAAAGCGATTTCCATGTAATATACCATGAAGCTCTTTCACATTTTACTGGCCATTTCGGAGAGGATTTTGTGGGTATGTAGAATCATTGACAAACACTGACAAACACATGTAAGTGTGATGTTATGTTTTCGTCACTCTGGATAAGGTACACATACGTGGCACTGCAGCACTGTAGCACTGCGCCACGTGACACCTTTGGGAGAAAGATCTCACTTCACGTTTGACAATGCACTGATCCTACATGTTATGACAATCCATCTAACTTGGATAATTCAATCATAACTTAGATAATTCAAACATGCAGAGTTTGTGTCATATTTAATTTCTTCTCAATTTGAGAAAAGTGATCAGATTATGGCTTTTTACTTTGCCATTTACTCTACATTGCATTGATAGTTCTTGCTATGATAGGAATATCATAGTACTGAAACAACACTTCTAAAAGTGCAAAATGACATTCTGAGAGATATGGATAACAGAAAGTAAGTTATAATACTGCTTCCTGACCTCTCAGCAGCTTTTGACACAATTGACCATAAGATACTGCTTGATAGATCGGAATTATGGTGCACATGTCTCCTCTTGCTTATATCATAGCAAAGTGTGGTTTAAGTTATCATATCTATGCTGATGACATGCAAATCTACATTTCCATGGATCATATAAATAGACAAAATGTAGACACGTCCAGACATTAGCTGAGAAAATGTATTAAGGTTGTGAGAAGCTTCTTAATAACAAATGAAATGAAATGATAGCAAAACTAAAATGCTTATATGCTCAAACAGTAGAAATGGTGCTACTCCTAAACAGAACATTGGCACTGTAAAGGTTGGTTAAGTGTCATATTACCAACTACATCAGTTTTGTATCTAGATGACATTTATGATACTAATATGGACATGAAGGCACACATTAGAAATATGTTCAAGAAAGAACACTACCACATCATAGATATTGCTTCTGTCAGACAGTATCTAGATGACAAAACAGCTGAAACCATGATACACTCCTTTGTCACATCGACTCTTGGTTATGGAAATGGTCTCTTGGCTGGACTTCGTGCTTCAGACATTAAAAACTGCAATACTCTGCAGCTTGAGTTTGTGGGGAGGATCAGGAAGATTGATCATATCACTGCTAAGCTGGGGGAGCTAAATTTCAAGATCCTTCTTACAACCTGGAAGGCCCTAAATGGTAAGGCACCCCCTTACCTTCGGGATCTCATGGACATTAAGCACACTGAAAGGGACCTAAGATCATATGCAAGGATCGAACTCACTGTCCCAAACATTAAATATGAAAATAGTGAGGGATAGGGCTTTCTCGGCCATTCCACCACGTTCTTCCTAATTAATTAGGATTAGCCCCTCAACTAATATCTTCAAGACAAGATTGAAGACTCATCTCCTCAGGGATCAGCACCCTGAATAGCCAGACATTGTCTGGTAGCAGCGCTATATTAATTTATTTATTCATTATTATGAAATTGGGACCATCATGTCCCGTCATGCGTATAAGTCTCGCCCAAAAAATATCATACAATTAGAATTGATCAATCGTAGGTCATGATGACCTGTAATCAGGTGGCTGAAACGAGACGGACCAATAATAGCCAGATATTTGTGTTTAGTCTTGACTTGCAGTCAATCCTGTGGGCACCTTTTTATCATTGATGACAGGGACTTCTCTCCATAAGAGGACTTCTCTCTCGTATCAGTTCCCTGCCTCCAAAGGTATAAAGCTGCGCCCAGGATCGGTCACAAGTCATCAGTATTCGTAAAAATCTGGCTGTCCACAGACTGGTGTAAGAGTATATTAAATAGATTGGTTTTGTACTGCCAGTTGTACTGGTTGATCAGTCATGGGCCAGACACCTGATTACAGTTTATATCCCGGTCAATTCAAATTTAATGATATTATTGTGAGAAACGAATTTATTTATAACTTGGGGAATTCCAAATTTTGATGGTATTAAATATGGGGAAATGACTATAGAGGTAGTAATTGAATATTTGAGTAATTGAATTTGGTGGGTATTAGCCATCTCAATCTTTTAGAATAATTCATTTATGAAAAGATCGTGATATAGAGACACTGTTTATGTCACTGCATGACACACTCGACGAGGTGAACGTCATCAATTTGTGTGCACATAGCAGTCTAACTTTGGCGCCTTATGATTTTAATAATTTCATTATTCATTATCAAAACTCTATAATACAAGTCTGTGAACAAATATCTTTTTTGTAAGCATACCTCATGTATTCCACATTATTATTATTTATTTTTTTCAAATCATCAAGATAAATTCTATGGTCAAGTAGACTGGACCTTGTAGTTCTTAAAAGTCAGATGAAATTGGTAGCGTACAAGGCTTTCTCAGTTATTATCCCAAAACTCCGACCAGCTGACGGATGTATTGGAGAAACGCCAAAGACACATCTACTTCAGAGACATTGCGCTCTCTGTTATCAGTGCTCTATGTACACTTTGTAATTATTATTATTATTATTATTATTATTATTATTATTATTATTATTATTATTATTATTATTATTATTATTATTATTATTATTATTATTATTATTATTATTATTATTATTATTATTATTATTATTATTATTATTATTATTATTATTTTAGTTTCGATGAAATTATTTCTTGGGTGACAACACACTTTTAAATAGACTTCAAGATAAACCTTTCATACTTTCTAGGTCGTGTCATGACTTGCTTTCAGAACGTTGTTTTGTTTAGCAAAATCAGACAAAGTGCTAAAAGAAGAAGTGTATATTTTCAGCTCAGTATGAAGGTATGTGTGACTTACAGACAGAGGAGAACCATCATTGCAGCAATATCAGTAATCTTTGATTAATATTTTTTTGTATCCAACTCGTAAGGCAATAATGAATATATGTAATAATATAGACTATATTATACCCAAGACAGTGATCAGAGACGATAAGGGCTGGTGTGTATGCTCCAGATATTGCGTGCATGTCATTCTGTGATGAATTCAAATCATACTCTTGCGTAAATTTACATAAATGAAGCCGCATTTGATTTGGACTCTCATGTAGCAAGTTTGGGATGGTGTAGCTCCGAACCGTGCACATTTCCTTCTTTTAGCTGTTCACAAATCTGCTCAGCATTTCCAGCCAGACCATTTGATGTTTGGGAGATGGAGAGATATAAATATCATTTTCCAAAAGGAAATTGCATACAATTATTAAAAAAATCTTTCTTGTTACACAATGTAATATACATCGTATAAAGGTTATTATTACAAAATAGGCCACAGGCCGTGGCGCAGTTGGTTAGCACCAGTTCCTCTGTGGTGATCCAAAGGTCGTGGGTTCGAACCCCGGCCGTGCCGAGATTGAGCTCATGATACAATTTCTCATATGTGCTGAGGCCTGTGCCTAAAGGGTTAACCCGTTGTCCTTGTAAATCTGTGACATATCAGTGACAACATGATCCAAATGTTGCAGAAGGTACAGAAACCTTGACACTGGAAAAAGCATATATGGAGAAGGAGATAAGGGAAATGAAGCAGATGCTGTGGTAGGAGTCATATAGTAGGAGTAACAGAAGATGAGAATATTGAATTGATGATCAGACAGTTAGTCAGAAACACGTTGAAGCTTGATGACTCAGAGATGAAGATTACTAGATCGCTTTGGCAGGAAAAACTATAACTCATGGTAACTTTGTGGTTCAAACAAAAACAGATCTGGGCAGAAAGGAGAAATATAAAAGGGACAAATAGCAGAATGGGAGAGGATTCTATCCCAGAAATAGAAGAGAGAGGTAGAAAATTGTATCCGTGGTGCAGTTGGTTAGATCGGCAGCTTTTTAGCACCAGTTCCCATGTGTGGTTGATTTTATCCAGGTATATTGTTGTGCCGAGGTTGAATTCATGATACAATTTTACAAACATGATCTGACCCGTGCCAAAGGGTTAACCCGTTGTCCTTGTAAATCTGTGACTGGTTGGGTCAGGACCTGCGACATGACAAATCAGTGAGGCGCAAGATAAGAAATATTTGATGTAGTTCTTTTCCAAAGTAATTTTGACTCCACAAATCTATGATTTAGAGCTGCACATATCGCTAATGAAATGTTCCTCTTATTTCACTGATTATAAAGGTATACATTTGAATTCTCTGTTCCAAGTTTAGACGATTTTATGAAGAGATTTGCAAATTCATATCATATTTATGAAAATGAGTTAAAATTTCTGTTTTACCCCCACATTATCAGGAAATCGCATACTTTATTGTTATTTATATCTTTCCAGTTTATTTTAAATTATTGGCACATATATTGGCAGCTTAGAAAAATATACCACGTTGTTCAGTGAAAATAATACTGTCAGAAAGTGTAATTTATAGCCCTGCCAATATATGTGCCGTTATAAATAAATTGACCTAATACATATTATGTCATCATTTAAAATCAACAAAAAATAACAATAAAAAATTGTAACAAGAATTTTATAAACGCTATATCATTGACAATATATTGTATAAAGGTTTTTAAAAAGTAACATGAATAGTTACACATTTATTTTATCAACATATAAACAAATATAAGGTTTGCAATATGCATTTTTCTTTACTTCAGTATATTTATTATTGAAGCAATCAGAACAAAATTTTTATCCTACTTCAGTATATTTATTATTGAAGCAATCAGAACAGAAATGATTATTATTATTGAAGCAATCAAAACAGAAATGAACAGATATATTTGAAGTAATTTTGAGTGGATGGATTTGTAAGCCTGAAAAGATCAACTATTCTGAATTTTTTATATATTTGTGATTCATCTTATTCATTTATTGAGAATGATCATGTGTAGTTTATTTGAAGGTTGAATACAAAATGCGTTTCTTGTTTTTGCGGTTTTAGGCAGTGAATCTCCTTACTGTGTTGGTATACCATTGGACAATCATTTATTCATACCAATATGTCGTCAGAAGATGAAACAACAAACCCTAGCCCTCTACTGAAAGCCAATTTTATCTCAAGGGTATTCCTGTGGTATGTAGATAACATTAACATTGAACCAAATCATTTCAATATGTAGCATATGTCACCCACATAATGTTTAAATTATTATTATATTTCTAGTGGTTTGGTGGGAATATTCAGAAAAGGATATAAGCGACCGCTGGAAGATGAAGATATGTATGACATTCTACCAGATTTCGAAGGGAAATATATCCATGATGAATATAAGAAGTAAGACGAAAAAGCTAGTTAGAAGATAAAATAATAAAACAAACAATAATAATAATAATAATATAATAATATGACCGAAAAATAATGATTTTTACTTACATCGTTTTGTAGAAACTGGTCTGATGAAAACAAAGGAAAAGATGACCTATTCACAGCATTGTTAAAAACATTTTGGAAGGATTTACTTGTGCATCATATTCTTGAGATCTTTTCGGTAAATGAAAATATTAAAAAAAGAAATACATCCATTAATATACAGATGGCCCCATGACAGATAATAGTTCAATTGCTTTCGAATTATTATTATGTGTAATGATAGTCATAATGCACAAAAATGTGTTCTTGTGAAATGAGCATCAATAAAACAATATAATATTATACATATAAAATTTATATAAAAAATGGGCATCGATAAAACAATATATACATATATGATATATATATGAAATCATTAGATTAATGATATGAGTATTGTGCCGTCTTTGCAGATGTTATTCCTTTTCGGCCAGCCTCCATTGATAGGAACAATCAGTGGGTACATGGCAGGAGATAAAATGGAGCCATCATTATTATATATCTATTTAGTTGTACTTCTTATATCCACACTGATGTATGTATTATTGGTAAACAATGGTCAATTCTATGCTTATAATGCTGCTCTGAAAATGAAGATTGCAGTCTGCAAAGATGTCTACAGAAAGGTAACCATTTCACATATTACAATATAAATTTAGTAAATAGCATCTTGCCGTGGAATGTGTTGTTTATTTGTGAAATTTCCTTTTCATTATACATTCCTTTCTGTTTCACATTTAGGTACTGACTTTAAATAAAGAGTCATTAAATAAATTTGGAAGTGGTAAAGTAATCAATTATCTTTCATCTGATGTGGAAAAATTCCGAATGGTAAGTAATTATGTACAGAATTTGATCAACAATATATAATTATTAAATTGTCAGATTATTATTAAAGTTGTCAGCTCTGATTGAAGTGGTTCCTTGCAAGGTTGCTACCAATATGTATATATATATATATATACATCTCAAGAAATTATTTGATACTAAAGATCAAACGCTCTTTCCTAAACATAAAGATACACACAAATTAGCAACTGAATTTAATAGATTCTTCATAGATGAAGTAGAAAACACAGTTGGAAAATAGTGATGTACAAATTTCAAAAATCTGATGTTGAAAAATTTAGCAAAGAGGCAAATAACAAATCTTGTGAGTTAGACCCAATACCAACCTGGCTATGGTTAAATCCTCAGGGCCATTGCTACCTATAATAACAGCAATTATAAATAAATCTATTTCATTCGGGAATATACCGAATCATTAAAATGGGCCATAATGAGACCATAAATAAAAAATCCGGACTAGAATTAATCAAAAAGAACTGTAGGCCAGTATCCAACCTGGCTTATTTGTCTATGCTGATTGAAAGAGTGGTAGGTAAGCAATTTGTCGGACATGCAAAAGTTAGTAATATGCATAGTATGTTTCATAGCATTGAGACCGCAGTTCGTAAGGTACAAAAATGACAAACGCATGGATATTGATGACAATAAAACGGTAATGCTGATGACAATAATGACAATAAAACGGTAATGCTGACAAAACCGACTTGACAAAAGAAGTGATATTCATGGTATGGCTCTTAGTTGGTTTGAATCATATCTCTCAAATAGGAAACAATTGTGTTGCTACTGATGGGAACCCCTCACTGATATCATTGGCAAATATGATCTGAGACATCATATTTATGCGGATGACACCCAACTCGACATCACAGTGGATCCTAAATCTGAAAAAGAGACAATAATATCATGTCAAGAATTAGAAAAGTGCATAATAGATGTAAGATGTTTTTGTTAGAAATTAAACTGAAGATTAATGATGATAAATCTGAAATGGTAATCTGTGGCAAGAGCTCTCATTTGAAAAATGGACAGGTATAATAACAAAGGAGATAAGGGTAAGAGAGTCAATTAATTCCAGGTCAAATATTTTTGTATCTTCTTGAATAAACCAATGGTTACTACCATGGAGCTCATAGAAGCATCCATATGCTTACGGAATAAGACAATAACATTTTGTGATTCTATACACACCAGAACCATCTGGTGGAAATAGGTACATACACTGAATTCTTTGATGACACTGAATTCTTTGATGAATTTACCCAATTGGTTTCTCACTATGGGTCTTTCAACCAAGAGGTTTACTATAAATTTCATGTTAACAAACCAACCAAACCTGATGTCATAAAGTTTTATGGCATGTTATCCACATTTGACATGAACCAATGGATCATGGAACCAACTCATATGTAAGGAAATACCCTTGATCTAATCAAAACTTTTAAGGGGAATAAGATACTTAAGAGCCACCTTGTGGATGAATACATATCTGATCATAAAATGATCATACTATGCCTTGATATCATACCTGCTAAACTTCCTAAAAATCCATCATTTACAGGACTTTTAAAGGTGTAAACATAGTATCATCAGGGATGATATTAGATCCATGAAGTGTCAACCCTCTAGATGGGAAAATCTATCCCTATATGACATGGTGGATTACTATGACAAGAAACTAACATCCTTCATGGATATGCACGCTCCTTTGAAAAACACTAAAATATCCCAGCGCAAAGTAGTGCTCTGGATGAATGATCAAATCAAGCATGAAAGAAAGATGAATAATTATTATATAGTGATCAAAGAAATACATATAATTCCTTATTAAAGTCAGCCCAATCCAAATACTTCCAAATAAAAGTTGTTTGAGGAGAACGAGCATGACCCTAAAAAGCTGTTCAGAGTCATTGATACAGTCATACACAAGGTTGGGGACACACCAATGCCCCAGTCTGAGTCTGATATCCCTCAAGCTGAGCAGTTCAATGACTTTTTTCTTGGAAATATAGCGAAAATCCGCCATGATCTGGCAACTGCATCAAACCACAAGGCGACGCTGCGAACAATGGCTCTCAACCCACACCTCCACCTCATAGCTGAATAGGTTTATCTAATAAGAAATGGCCTTACAGATAAATTCCAATCAGCCTACAAAGAGTATCACAGCACTGAAACTGCCTTACTGAGGGTGCAAAATCTTGATAATTAAAGGTCAATTATCCTACTCCTGCTCAACCTCTCTGCAGCTTTAGATACCATTGATCATCAGATACTATTTGAAAGACTGGAATCAAGATGCAAGGTCAGCGGTCATGCTCTTGCTTGAAGCCGGTCATATCACATAGCAATGTGTCAAGGTTAGATCCCGTAGGTCGTTGCTCAAACCCATAAAGTATGGGGTCCTAGAGCGATTAGTCCTGGGTCCCATACTTTTCAATATGTACATGTCCCTGCTGGATGACATTCTAACCAGGCATGGGCTTAACTACTATATCTACGCAGATGAAACCCAGATATACATCCCTGTCGATTACACTTCTGATCGACAAACTGACATCAGTATACGCAAACTGGAAAAATGTGTTGGTGAGGTCAGGGCTTTCTTGATCTCTAACAAGATGGTAAAACTGAGATACACATTTGCTCTGGCAGATATGGCAATGTAAATAACACCATGGACACTGTCAGAGTGGGTAACACTGATATCACCCTATGACCCTGAACTATGAAAAGGCTCTTTTTGCTGGTCTTCCAAAATCAGATATTAAGTGATTGCAGTATCACCAGAACTCTGCAGCCCGGGTGGTAGGAAAGATCAAGAAATTTGATTATATATCAGAAAAAATGAAAGAACTACACTGGCTGCCTGTTCATGTTAGGAGTTCAAAATCCTTCTCATGACCTGGAAGACCCTAAATGGTAAGGCACCTCCTTACTTGTATGACCTCTTACTAGTTAAATGATGGTGCTTACCTATCTGTTTCCAGGATGCGTCTAAAAACAGTGGGCGACAGACCTTTCTTTTCAATTACCCCTAGACTGTGGAATGCCCTTCCTACTGACATTAGGACTAGCACCTTAGGACTAGCACCTCTTTTAAGAGCAGACTGAAAACACATCTTTTCAGAAAATATGTTCTGAACACAGCGCTATGAACAGACTGGTATCAGTGATAACATGTTATTATTATTATTATTATTATTATTATTATTATTATTATTATTATTATTATTATTATTATTATTATTATTATTATTATTATTATTATTATTATTATTATTATTATTATTATCATCATTATCATTATCATTATCATTAATAAATAATAATAATAATAATAATAATAATAATAATAATAATAATAATAATAATAATAATAATAATAATAATAATAATAATAATAATAATAATAATAATAATAATAATAATAATAATAATAAAAATAAAATAATAATAATAATAATAATAATAATTATTATTATTATTATTATTATTATTATTATTATTATTATTATTATTATTATTATTATTATTATAACTTTTAATTTCAGGGATTAACGTTTAGTCCATATATCTATCTGGGACCTATGATATTGATTTTCTGTATAATTATGATATATAAAGATGGTGGCTGGGCATGTTTTCCAGTAGTGGGAATATTATTACTGTCACCTGTTCAATTTCTACTTGGAAGAGCTATTGGAAAATGGAGGTATGTAAAACAAACACATACACGCACGCACATCACCTTCCTTCTGTCTTGGACTTGTTTGTACCTGTTTGTACCTTATTAGTTGCTGGAGATCATGGGAATCAAAATATTAAATATTCCTTTATGATATTTTGTTTTTTTCTTATTTGTTCATAGAGCAGAGCTGGCATCTTTCACTGACAGAAGAGTGCGTATCATGAGTGAGATTATTACAGGAATGAGAGTCATTAAAATGTACTGCTGGGAAAAACCATTTGGCAGAGTTATCAGGGATATCAGGAAGTTTGTTTAAATTTACTTCTGGGAATTTTGTGAATATTTTACCAAATATTATAATCTTCATTTTCTGAAATACCTTGAATGGGTTAAACTATTTATACAATAATTCAACAGCCAAATCCCATACAATCTATCACAATTGAGATTTTGGGCTTCTCTTGGCATGCTGCAGCCTAACAATGTCCTAGGTGCAGTTCAAGATACATTTTAAGCATCTGAAATACTCAATCGCGACAGCCTTGCCTTACAGGCCAGCAGTAGTTCTGCCAATGTAAAAGGGATAATGCCATTCAATAATATAATGTCAATAATCGCTACAAAATTTCTATCAGCTTAAAGAAATGTTTTACTCTAACAGGCTGGAATACCTTCCATGATAAACATCTGAAAAATATGTGAGAACTAGAATAACAAGCATATAATTCTTTATTTGCAGAAAGGAAATGACATTGATAATCAAATCAAATGTTATAAGAAATCAAACAACTGGATTGTTATACCCAGTAACAAGATCAACGGTTTTCTTAGTTGCTGTAATTTTCATGCTGACAGAAGGTGATATAGATATCCCCAAAACAATACGAATTATTGGATGGCTCAGCATGGCCAGATTTTCGGTATCATTTGCCTTACCTCTGTGCATTCAGAATCTCTATGAAATGAGGGTTTCGGTTCAAAGGATACAGGTAATGATACAATAATGGTAATGGTGTAGAATGGCGCAGATTTTACAAAACCTAGCTTTTATGATCTTATAGATGGATTTAGTGTTTACTCACACACTCATGTCAAATAATAATTATCACACACACTTATATATACAGTTTTTTTCAAGGCAATGGTTGGTTGTTGAAATGATTGCTATGCTTTCCAGAATCTACTCAATACACGTGTGCAAGTTCCTTCTGAAGTTGATTTGACAGCTGACATATCAGAGGGTTCAAGTGTGGAGTTTGACAAATTATCTGCAAATTGGGACAAAGACAAAGATGAGAACCCATTATACAGATCATTTGAACTCAGTAATATAAACATTTCTCTAAAAAAGGTGTGGAAAATGTAAAAGTTTATACTGAATGCCTTTATATTTTAACATCATCATACCAGAGAGAAGATAATTCTCACAATGTTTAATTTTAGGGGCAATTTGTAATAATCGTTGGGGACGTTGGTGCGGGCAAGGTAAGACAATATCATAACTCTTTTATAACATTTTTATCATTTTATTATGGAGTTTGTAAATGATTGTTATTGCAATCTGTTGCAATTTGCAGACGTCACTTTTGATGGCCATATTGAAGGAGATGAATATCTATCAAGGAAGAATTGGGGTGAATGGAAGTCTGAGCTATGCACCCCAGGAGGCATGGGTCATTTCTGCCACGGTCAGAGATAATGTCCTCATGGGGTGCCATTTTGATAAGGACAGGTATCAGAGGGCAATCGAAAGCAGTGCCTTAGATGAGGTATATCTAGTATTCTTAGTATTCTTGAAAATATCAAGACTATCATCATGCCTAAATTTTATATCATTTAAAGTTCTTATCATTTGCTTTAAATCATTGAAATATATTAACCCTAATGGACTAGCCTATCTAAATGTTGTTGATTGGCAGGACTAAGCAATTTTTTTCTGGACTAGTGCATCTATTATTTTGATTTGATATGTTGGCCACTCCATTTTTGTCTCGTGGGCACTCAGAGCCTACACAGCGTGGCTACCCAGCTAGATAGGAGATCCAATACACACTCTCCAATCTGTGAGTAGCACTTGTGCTGATCGCCCAGTGCAGGCCCTTACACTGATGAAAAACTATGTGGTCCCATGTAGTCCCTCAGCTACTCTTTTCTCTTGGGCCTGTATCCCTCACATTCCCTAAATATAATTGATGGATTCCCTATCGTCTCCACACATCCTATACTCTGGTCCCCCTGTTTCCCAATGATAATTCCTGCTAAGAAGACCAGGATCCCGCACTCTGGCTTTTATCAACAGACTTCCCCCATAGTCACTACTCAACCATTCCTTACATCCCCACTTTTCTTGCAACTCATATAACTTCAATGATGTCTTATTCAAAATGGCCCCCTTCCACTGAGTCATCCACCATCTCTCCACTGCGTAACCCACTAATTCTTCAAAACCTTTATAACTGAAACCTGAAACTGCGTAATCTATTCCAAATATTTCCATATCCTTACTTATTTCCTTCCACCATGTATTATGCAGGCTATTCATAAACCTGTTTCTCCTTTTACCCCACTGCAATGCCTCCTGAGGTGTCCTGTTTGATACTCCTAATGCCCTTCTACCCAGCCTATTCTGGATCTTTTCCAAATCTCCAAGCACTGACTTTATAACTGTAAATAGCTCTGACCCATACAATAACCTAGGCTTGGAAACACATTCCCAAATAACTCTACATGCAAACGGTCTATTCACCGAGCTTCCTGCTTGACTAAGTGTTAAATTTGCTAATTTTTCTCCTACTTAAATAATGTTCTTCATATGCACACTGAAGATACCTCTATCATTACTCACAGTAAATATCTGTAGTTATGCTCCTCCTCCAATTTCGGTTATCACCAAAACATCTTATAACATAACATTTCCCTGAAAAGTCTATTTCTTCTTTGAAACCTCCCTATTCCTTACCATTACCCTACTCTTGGAACCACTCAAAGCTAAATCATTTTCATCTGCAAAACTACCTATTATTTTGATAGCACACACTTCTGTTTGAGGCCAATACTAATGGCCACCTCATCTGTTTCAAGATCCCCCAACACCATAGACCAGACTGTACTCTGATACATAGCCTGGTTTTTTGGAAGAATAACCCCTCATATCCTAAAGACCTTAGCCTGTCCCACAATTTTATCCTGTCTACTCTGTCAAAAGCCTTCTTTACATCTAAGAATGCAAGTGCATTATTTTGGTTACTCCTACCTTCCATTATTTATGTAAGGATAAATACCACTTCTGCTGCTCTCCTACCGTTCCTAAAACCATTTTGAATTTCCCCCAGTAACCCCATCCCCTCCACATCCTCCTCCATTCTATCCTTCATAATTTAGGTACGGATTTTACCCACATTACTGCCTACTGCTATTGTCCTATAGAAATCTAACGTATCCCCATCTCTTCCTTTATATAATAAAGTCATTCTACTCTTTCTCCACACTTAAGGCCAGTGTGCTTTCTTCCACAACATATTGTCTTCCGTCGATAAAAATTCATACAGCACTGGACCACCATGTATGAAAAACTCACTTGGAATTCTATCTTTCCCCACTGCCTTTCTGACCTCTAACCTTACGATAGATTGATCAACCACCTATTCACTTATCTGATCCCCAAATGGGGATGTCAACGTCCTTACCATCCGTTGTCGGTGGTGGACGTTGTCGGTGGTGGACGTTGTCGGTGGTGGACATTGCAGTCCTTCCCGTCGGTTGATGGGTTGGCAAGCGGGAAATTTGTAATAGAATTTTGTCCATCTGCTTTAGACAGGCTTAGATGAGATACGCACAAGTTGCATAAAGCAAGCGGACAGGGCCAAAGCGAATAACACATGAGATGAACACTGATGGCCAATGAAAGTAATCAGAAGGAAACATGAACAGTACCTACATGGATAGTGCACAGAGAAAGCATACAAACACAGAGATACATGAACAATACATGAAAAACATTCTCTGTGCACGAGGTTTTAAACACGTTGACAATAAAAGCAACTCGAACCAAACTGTTCTGGACCACAAAAGAATGAATTTAGTAGTAGAAATACAAAATAAATAAAAGGTTCGAGATTCATAGACTATTGAACTCATTACAAACACCCCAGTTTTTTCTGTCCACTTTCATCTGCTCGGAAACAAAAATATTTGCCTCAACTACAATCTACCCAAACATGCTTGAGGTAGCCCGTTTTGAGGCATCAGCAATCAAATACAATTTACAACATAACTTTTAGTTCAACATACAGTCTGAAAGCAATAATACATGTTAAATTGCTGCCAGATACAATATATTACAAATACATTCTTTTATATTTACAAGACGTTCAACTTGATTACTTTACTTAACATTTATTATTGGGTAAAACAAACTTTCATGGTCTGGATTTCTTAACTTAACATCGATTAAAATATTCTTACCATAACATTTGCTTAATAACATATATTCAACAGTTATTCCATTATTATTATTTTTTTTTTGGGGGGGGGGGGTTAGGCAGGTTTAAAATGTTTGAATTGGGCAGATCATTGTCAAAAATGAACAGGACATGTGCTGAACTGCTGAAAATAGATTAAATTAACATTTTTAAGATATCGCAGATATTTTCATTCCTGATAGTCTCCTCAGATATATTTACCACTTTCTTCCATCCCCACCCATAAAGCACATTAATTCACACACATACCTGTATACACACACACACACAAATATATATATATATATATATATATATATATATATATATATATATATATATATATATATATATATATATATATATATATATATATATATATATATATATATGTGTGTGTTTGTATGTGTGTATTTATATCTATATAATATGTTTTATATGGAGTATTTGTGTTTGTTATTGTGAAGGATATTTGCAACTTTCCTAGCGGAGATGGGACAATAGTCGGTGAGCGCGGAGTGACATTGAGCGGTGGACAGAAAGCAAGACTGAACCTGGCCAGGTAATGTATACTAGAATCAGAACCTGGCCAGGTAATTTATACTAGAATCAGAACATGGTAATATATACTAGAATCAGAACATGGCTGGGTAATATATACTAGAATCAGAACCTGGCCAGGTTACATATACTAGAATCAGAACCTGGCCAGGTAATTTATACTAGAATCAGAACCTGGTCAGGTTACATATACTAGAATCAGAACCTGGCTAGGTAATATATACTAGAATCAGAACATGGCTGGGTAATATATACTAGAATCAGAACCTGGCCAGGTTACATATACTAGAATCAGAACCTGGCTAGGTAATATATACTAGAATCAGAACCTGCTAGGTAACGTATACTAGAATCAGAACCTGACCAGGTAACATATACTAGAATCAGAACCTGACCAGGTAACATATACTAGAATCAAAACCTGCTAAGTAACGTATACAGCCGACGACAACTGACCTGCGGATGACAACAGAGCTGCGGTTCCAGTTTCAAAGCATATAAAGTACATCTGTACTCTCAAAAATATTCATATCGGGTCATTCTCTGACACTTGCATATGCCAACAAGGTCAAGTCATGTGATAAACATCGATAATCATTTGACAAACTGAAACACAGCTTTGTTGTCGTCCGCAGGTCAGTTGTCGTCAGTTGTACTAGAATCAGAACCTGCTAGGTAACGTATAGTACTAGAATTGGATATTATATATACGAGGTGATTGACTCAAACATTGACATTTTCTTTGCATGTGAAGGGCCATATATTTTGAGACTGACATATACCTTTTGGATGATCCGCTGAGCGCCGTGGATGCACGAGTGGGAAATCACATTGTAGAGAGGTAAGCTCTGAATATTGAACATACAAGAGATAAACCTGAAGGACCCTTCTTCCCTTTAATGTTTCTTTTTTAACGAAATGGTTGTTTTAAGCTTAATTTTTATTTTATGAAATGACTAAGACCACAGGTATCAGTGACTTCCATGGAACCTGCATAAAATGTGCTAAAATTGGAGATGTTCACAAAAACAACCTTTAATTTTCGATCTTCTTACAAACGGACTGTAACAATAAACCACATCACTAGGTCATAGCATCATTGAGATTTAATTGGACTGAGGAAGACACTACCCACAAAATGACAAAAGTATAAAAGTAGAGATTTTCAGAATTATATGTTCCAAATAATCACATTACTTGGTAAAATATATTTTCTCAAAAACACTTTCTTGAGTTCTTGAGTACAGATTATTTAAACATAAACGTCAAGAGCTTTTGATGTATCGTTTACGATAACGTGATGTTATCATCTTATGCGTCGATATTTTAAATTCTCAATGAAGATGTATCTGTGGATTCTTAAAATCAAAGACCCGGATTTTGGTGACTCATCAACTGAGCTTCCTGCGTAGAGCTGATCAGATCCTCATCATGAAAAATGTACGTGCATTTAATTACATTTACAGACCAAAAGAACCTCTTAAACAACGTACTCAAAATCCATCTAAAAGAATATCTCATCATTAATGGCAATAGTTTATCATTATTATTACATTTGTTTTTAAAAAGAATCACTTTTATCAGAAATTTTATCAGAATTCCAATGTGTTGCATTATTGTGATCTTACAATTTAAAAACCAATATAAGACGTTTGATAGTATATGAAGTACCAACGACTGATATTGAACTTTCCAATTTCGACATTTCTAAATCAGATACATTTTACTTTTCAAATTTATTTAATGATGTCCAGAGTAAAATGATGATATACATTTGTTCTGAATATCCCGATCAACCATTTCAGGGAAGTATTGTTGGAAATGGAACTTATTCTGATCTTGAGAATGAGATAAACGAGTTGAGATACACGAAGAAGAGTAAAGGAGCTGAGGCCAATGATGCCATGCCCACCATGGAAGATGACGAAACAGAGGGCGCCACCGCTGACTGGGTCAATATATCTCGACATGATGTTGAGCTTAAAATACCGACTTCATTTTGCTTAAATCCTGTTAACCACAAGATAGGGTCTTTTAAATATCAACTTAGGTGCATCTTGATTAAAATCTGTTTAAGATAAATTCCTCATTATCCTGTTAAGGAACTAAATGTGGAGAAAACGTCCAGTGGGCATTTGGATCTTTCTGTTCCGTTATCTGAGATTAAATATGTTGTAGTTAAATCCTTTATTTGAACAGGCCTTGCCTTTCACACTTACTTATTATTACAATCATTATGATAATTGTATTGCCAAAGTAACTATCGTTTCATTGGTCCGGGGAAAACAAATACCTGTGAATGGCTGCTATCAACATTAGAAAATGTATTGGGACCAGACTATTTATACATTAGCTTAAAGAATCTATAAATCATATCAATATTGATATTCTATAAGGTAGTCATAACTTATTACTATTAGATGACCGAAAATGGCGATTTGGAAAAAGGCGAGGATAAAAGAGTAGGCATCGTATCCGGGGCTACGATTGTGGATTTCATATTTGGAGGAGAGGGAAAAGTCCTCTTTCCAGCATTCATGTTAACATTAACATTAATGGTGGTATGAAAATCAGTTTAATACTCGTTACATTTCACTCCATTTTACTCCATAATTATGACTTAAGGTTTCATATAAAATATATGAAAATTAAGACTTATCATAAGATATAATAAACTAACATCGTTAAACGAGATTACAAATTACTTTGCTCAATGATAATTCCACTTTTGAAGCCTTTGAAAAGCAACAATATAAATAAACCACGATGAATCTAAAATCTTAAAAGTATCTAATATGAATTGCTTTTGTTTTACATACAAGCAATTTCCTATACAAAACAATTGATGTGCTGGTCAAATACATTTGATTGTGTACATGTTTGCTGTTTTTCTTTAGGCTGGGTATTGTTATGCAGATGTTTGGTTCATTTCTTGGTAAGTATATTCAAGCTCAAATATTTGTTACTCCTAAGCTTCAAATATTATGTTTTTGTTGAATAAATTAATATCTTTTATATAATCGTCTGATTTTACAGGGTTGAATATAATAATAACAGAAACATTACAAACAACAACAGCACAGACTCCAATGAATATTATTTAATGACGTATGGGATTATCATTGGTTCAACCCATATAACTGGCTTTCTCTATGCACTTTTCTTCACTCTCAGCGTTGCATTATCTGCAAGAAGACTTCACAATACAATGTTTGATTCCCTGCTACGTATACCTGTATCTTTCTTTGATACAAATGCCTCTGGTATGTTATATTTGAAATTCCTGAAAATCAATGTGTTTAATTTCAAGGTCATTGTTAATCCTTTTCACCCTTTACATGTGGTATTCACGAAGATGTGGAGGTGATATTGAGATAAATTTATGTTTGAATTAATTATCTTCATGATTCCATCCCTCTTCTCTTAGGAAGGATTCTTAACAGGTTCTCAAGAGACACTGAATTTATGGATAATCAAATTCCGCAAGAGCTATTATTTTGGGTGGTGGTAAGTTGGACATTGATATTTGTGGCAATAATCCTCAGATGCAACAACTCAATACTGTATATATCTGCTATGAGTAATGTGCTAATTAATGTTATATTTAGTTGCATTTACACCTTTCATTGCCATCTGTCAGTACTTGATTCTGATCTATAGTGTACAAGCTTAGGAATAAAACATGATATAAGAATATGTATACAGAGATGGATATGAGTGCCAAATATCAATTGAATCTGTAAAACATATTAAAGATTCATATTATTGTCAATAATTATAATATATAACATATTATTAATATACAGGAATCATTTATGGCGATTGGAATATGGGTTTTTAATTTTGTTATCAACCCATGGACGGCGTTTATAATGACTGCTTTGGTTATCGTGTTAACCATCTGCAGACAATTGACAGTAAAAACCCTTCGAGATTTAAAAAGAATTGAAGCTATACGTATGTAAATGTTAATATTTTAATGTTGAAATTGAATGAAAATGTTATCGGCCAGTTCTCCATATGCATTATATATATATATATATATTCTAACATCTATGGTATTTATGATTGGCTCTTTATTGTAGGACATAGTCCTATATTCACACATTTGGTAGCAACCTTGCAAGGAACCATTTCAATCAGAGCTTTGAAGATACAGCAAACGTTTGCTGACAACTTTAATAATTATCTAAACAAGCAGTGCTCTGCATGGTTTACACTCACCGCTGGAATCCGATGGTTTGCTACAACCTGTGACATCATCTTGTGGGTGGCTGTCGCTGGTTGTATCATAATTGGCATATCACTTCCTAATGGTAAATCTTCAGGTGTCAAACGCACCGCTTTGCACACATCATGCACATATAACACCATCTTGCTAAATGGAGTTTTAAAGATTATAAAATGATAATATACAAAGGGTGAATTACATGTAAATAGAGTGAACAGTGAGACGATATAATTGTGCACAAGGTATTTCAATGGTTTTGTTCAATCGAATCATACATCTCAAAATAAATTAATCAGTCTTATTTTGGGTAAACAATTCAAAATTTTAATTCTAGTCTTCTATATTTAAGTTCCATATATTTATATAATTCCTTTCCCATTAAATATAAAACAATCTCGCCAATAATCTCAAATCATTTTCATCATTTTGTATTGCTCCTACCACTACCATATCATGATGCAGGATAACTGGACTTTAATCTATTTAACAGACAGTATTGATATTTTTCATGCATTGTCAGCTGTCAATTATCTTCATAGGAAGATATATTACCAACTATCATGTCTTCTTAATCATATTCATATTGTAAATACTCGTTATATTTCAGACATGTTTATTTGAAGAATAGTCTGTCATCCGTATCTGAATATCTGCTACTAATCTTAATGTGGGATCTATTGATCTGAAATATTTAATTAAGAAAGTTTAGAGATAATTACACGTAGTCAATGATTCCTGCAACCTGATAATTGGTTCAATTATCCCTAGGCATATCTGTAAGCTAATGACTAAGATATTGTGTTAAACATTTGTTTTTTATTTATCAGATATAGATGGCGGTGTGTTTGGAGTCGCTATTTCCCATCTCCTTGCAACATACATAATCATTGGCTACATTGTCCGACAGAGTGCAGAAATAGAAAGCAAGGTATTAATTATATTTTTTTCAATATTTAATGAAGTCTGTTTGCAGACAAAACAAATCTTTTCACAGGAAGTAAATCATCTTCCAGGCCCTCCTTGTCTTCTATACATTGTACAGATGTGTTTGGATTATCCTCAATAATGTACACCTCCATCTAATATACTCAACCAATAATGAGTTCATGAGCACCATCGGTTTGCCATACTCTTCCACTGGGATGCTAGATGTGTGCAGTTTGTTCGCGTCAAATCGTATTTTATATACAACTACAACATGTCTTATACCCAGTCCATATATGCATTTGAGTTTTCCTTTGATGATACACACTATTTAACAATGAAGATATTCCACGTGAAATTCACAAAAAAAACCCGTTGTGAGCATCTCCAGGGGTGGGAGCACTCTGAACCAATCTGTGCAGTATATATCTGAACCAATCTGGACCAATCGCGTCATTCTGGACGCTCACAACTGAGATGTATGCTATATCGCGTCATTCTGCGTGGTCGCGACATATCTACACAATAAACCACAGCCAATCTGTGTGGTATCTGAGCTGTGCCGTATGTTGAACAATGGCCAGAATTAAAAAGTTGCTTTCATGGAGTTAGTTTTAACATGGATGGTCCTTTTTTGCACAGACGACCGCATCAGCGCTGCCTTGTTGTCACATGCATCCAGCTATAAACAGAACTGCTCGCATTGTGCACTTCAAAGTCTGATGAACTCTGGAAGCTGATGCGATTCTCTATGCTTTTTTGATATCCACTGCCTGTCCTGTCGGCAGTGGATATTAAGGCAAGAACAGTGAGTGCAGTGTTCAGGGAGACAGTTGGTTCTGGTTGAAGGATCTCAACAGTCTGAAGGACGAGTGAGATCCTTCCACCAGAACCAACGAGAGAGGTCTATCTCCCCGAACACTGCACAAACTCATGTTCTTGTATTTATCTCATACCTATCCACCACAGATAGATGGAGTTTGCAATCAACTTTATCTTCAAAGCAAAGCAATGAAAACATGGTAATAAGTTCAGAACTGTGCTGTGTGTGACTCATTTAAGTTCTCAGCTCATTTACATTATGTAATCAACTTTATATTACTACATGCAGTGAAACTATGCCACTTATAAAGGACGATATGAAATGGGTGTAATTCTGTCGCAACTGGGCGAACAGTGATCAGTTTCAAGATTCCCACAAAAGGTTGCAGTCTCTGCTGACACAGGTCCCACCTGTGTGTGTTTCATGGTCCCTTTGACCCAAATCTAAAATGTCGTCTGCTCCAGGCCCAAACAAACCTAGACAGTCATCATGTTCATTTCAGAGAAATTAACACATAATTTGTTGAAGAACTGGCCTAAGAATGATAACAATTATTTTATAATTGACCACTTTTATGACATTTGTACACAAATATATTTAAACAAACATTTTATTCATTTACAAATTATGTAAATATAAAAAGAATCTTTAAAAAAGATAAAAGGAAAGTAGTTCGGCAGATGGGTGATCTGTGAACGTAGTTCAGCAGAGGGTGAGCTGCCAAAAATATCTCATAGGTGCAGAACGCTCTCTTGAGGCACCAAGTAAGAGAAAGGACTATCTGTGTTATTCTGTGATCAGTACGATCATGGGTAGTGTAGTCATTTCCTGCGGGTTGCAAGTGGTAGCTTTCATGTGGTCAACATTGTTCAAGCAACTAACGCCACTGTGGAGTGGTTGATGTGTACATGTAATAGATTCCAATTTGTGCACGTGCAAGTGTATGAATTCATGACTATAATATGTAAACAAAGAAAAAGTAGTGCGCGATGACAACATCGTCCATCGATGTGCAAAATTATCAAATAATATTGGAAATGCCTTCCGATCGATAAAGCATAGCATTCTGAGTCGGTTTAGTTCAAATCCGGTGTTAAAATCGACATTAAAAGACAGAACTTTGCACTCCATTGTGCTATAAAATCCGTTCATATACCAAAATAAATGTTTTTAAAAGATGGACAAAGATAATTTCAACCACCCCATCATTTTGCATTGATTGTTTCATTTTTGTGTTAATTTAAGTTTTTGTCTATTTTTAAGTGTTATTTTGATTTTTGTGTTTTTTTGGGTCTTTATGCCATCCGTGTTACACGTAGAGCACCACTTTTTCTTGTTTGATGGGCTAATGTTTGCCATGAATCTTTTGTTTTTGTATATGGTCAGTTTACATCTGTGGAGAGAATCCGCCAGTTTGGGGAGATAGAACCAGAGGCACGAGAACACAATGACGTTCACATACCAACAAACTGGCCATCTCAAGGAAGCATTACATTTGATCATGTCAGTCTGACTTACAAGAATAGCACCACACCTTCTCTGAAAAATATCAATATATCCATCAACAACAGAGAAAAGGTAATACAAAAGATTATAATAAAAATATTATCATCAACAAATATTGACTGGTAAGTTTATCAATTCACATGATTACAATTATAACAAACTTTCATAAACTTCTGTATATTGATATTATAGTATTGCTTGTTTATATTAGATTGGAATAGTGGGACGCACCGGAGCAGGAAAGAGCTCCTTAATTACAGCCATATTGAGACTTGTGGAACCGGAAGGGAAAATATCGATCGATGATGTAGATATAACTAAAATTGGCCTAACTGATCTCAGAGAAAATATAGCAATTATACCCCAGGTAATTGTAAAAAAGATATATATTCCATTTTTCAACTCTTGAAAGTTATTATATTTAGTTTTATCGAATACACTTTGTCAAATACATTCATCTCTCTTCATTACATGAAAAGAGTTTTAAAGTCTGAATAATATATGAAATATATTGCATAATATTTTACATTTTTTTCAGGATCCAGTACTGTTCTCCGGTAGTCTTAGATATAATCTCGACCCATTTCAAAAATATACAGATGATCAACTTTGGCTATCACTGAATGAGGTATCACCAAGTTATGATTCATTATTGAAAATAACATTCGGAACATATTTGATAACTTAATTATTGTGATTGGATATAAGTTAATATGACTTATTACCATTAAGAGTGGATTATTATCATTAGATTTCATATTATTTCAAAATACAGTCTTTACATATTAATTTGAGGTACAACTTGAAGAAAAAGTGAGCTCAGCTGCTGAAGGTTTAGATGTTGAAATGGGTGAAGGAGGCAGCAACTTCAGCGTGGGACAGAGACAACTTGTGTGTCTAGCGAGAGCACTACTTAGGAATAACAAGATCATCATCATTGATGAAGCCACAGCTAATGTGGACCAAAAGTAAGTATGGGCTGTACGGTAAATTGAAGGGAGGATGTAGTTTGAACACAATATAGATGATAACATTGGGTGATTATAGAATAGAACTTAAAAACATTCAGTTTGATTTTTCTTAATACGGAGCAAAGATAATGCTAATCCCAAAAATGTCACTAGAACTCCACGCTTTCGAAGCTTTAACATTGCAGATAGCAGAGGTTTGGTTATGGTAAATATATGTACAAAGGTTATATTGATCCTGGAAAATGTGGACCAAATCATGAAAACATGAATTATAAACCAACTACGATATATAATAAATAAATAATGTATCATTTACTTTTCCCTATTCCAGATCATTATCCTAGAATATTTATCTACGATATAATGCTCCTGAAGCTGATCAAATTAACTATAAATCTTAAAACATCTTCCTGACCTGGTCCAGTCATTTAAACATTTTATATGGTAGCTATAATTTGGGAAAGTGGCGACTTTCCTCCTCCAATGGTTCCCACACATTGAGGTTGAGGAAAGGTCAGATATATCACTATTATATTACATGTCAATTATACATTTCAGAACAGACAGTCTCATCCAAAAGACAATCAGGTCCAAGTTCCAGGAGCACACTGTTTTGTGTATAGCACATCGAATTCAAACAGTCCTAGACATGGACCGAATACTTGTAAGGCATAGATATACTGCAATAAAGTGATATATTTCCTCAAGGAATTAAATTTTAAATAATCATGTGAAATAATCGTGTCAGTCTATTGATAGCTATTGATATATTTGCTGTTGATATCCCACAGGTCCTGGACAGCGGGGAGGTCAATCAGTTTGGATCTCTGGATGCGCTCATTCAGGATGTGGATGGGATATTCTACAAACTGATTGAAAATATGAGCACAAATGAGAAACAGGCACTGCTCAACCAATCTTCTAATAAGGAAGCCTCAACCAAAGACACAGTAAAAAACATAATATACAATCCAGCTGTTCCTCCTGAATACGTGAACCATGCCTTTGAAATGGACAGATTTTAAGATTTTTGCAACAAAATATTTTTTTTGTACAAATGTTTTAATATTGAAGATTAAGTATCGTAACATGAACGTTTTGAAAGAGACTGAATCTTCAGCATTTAAATAGCTGCTGGTCAGTATTCGACGAATATGACATTGTATTAATAATGCCCGTACACAACCCACATATCTATCCCACATACCTGAGAGTGATAGTAAGGCAAGAACATGTGAGTGCAGTCTTCAGGGAGACAGATCTCTCAAGTTGGTTCTGATGGAAGGATCTCAAGAGTCCAAAGGACGAATGAGATCCTTCCACCAGAACCAACGAGAGAGATCTGTCTCCCTGAAGACTGCACGAACTCATGTTCTTGCCTATATCTCATACTTATCCACTGCAGATAGATGGGGTTTGCAATCAACTTTATCCTCAAAGCAAAGCAGTGAAAACATGGTAATAAGTACAGAACTATGTTGTGTGTGGCTCATTTAAGTTCTCAGCTCATTTACATAATGTAATCAATTTTATATTACTACATGCAGTGAACTAGGCCACCTATAAAGCACAATATGAAATGGGTGTAATTCTGTTTCAACTGCATGAACAGTCATCAGTTTCGAGATTCCCACAAAAGGTTGCAGTCTCTGTCAACAGGGGTCCCACCTGTCTGTGTTTCAAGGTCACCATGACCTAAATCTAAAATGTCGTCTGCTCCAGGTCAAAACAAACCCAGACAGTCATCATGTTCATTTCAGAGAAATCAACACATGATTTGTTGAAGAACTGACCTAAGACATGATTACATTTATTTTATAATTGACAAATATTATGACATTTGTGCACAAACATATTTAATTAAGCATTTTATTCATTTCAAAAGTATGTAAATATGAAAAGAATCTTTAAAAAAGATAAAAGGAAAGTAGTTCGGCAGAGGGGTGATCTGTGAAAGTAGTTCGGCAGAGGGGTGATCTGCAAAAAATATCTCATAGGTGCAGAACACTCTCTTGAGGCACCAAGTATGAGATAATGGTCATAATAATCTCGAGGCTTTTAAACATGCTTACTCTAAAGTGTTAATAGTTGACTAAAACATTTATCCAATACAATATATTCATCTTAACAAATCAAAAAGCTGACAGAACAAACTATCCGCACAAAATATATGTTGTATCTTGTAGTTCATTAACTGGTGTGGTTGAACATGAAGGTTCATAATCTAATAAAAGAAATCACTCTGGCTACAGTTTATGAAGGTTTGATACAAGAAATGGTCTCTTCATTGCAATCATTGTTGTAGTGGAGATTAAAAAGTTATTTTCCTATATCTTTTAAAAGTATGAATGGAGAACATTTTTCTTGTATCATTAGTTAATCCATTTCTTAATATGGGGCCAACAACTGAGAAAGCCCTGTCTCCAAATGTCTTCCTCGTTGTGGGTAATACATCCATGTCATGACACTCATTAAATCCCTACTGGACCTTTTGCTTTTAAATCTAAGAGGGCCATCCAATTCATGTCACAAAATGTAAAGGTACTTGCTCTAGTTTATGACTCGGTCACATTTGCCCCAGGCACTGGCTGTGGAGTAAGAATCGGCTGGTTTCACATGGTTCGGGCGCTGGAGAGTTTATCAGCAATATTTGAGATGTGCCGTGGGTTTTCGGCTCGTACAAGATTAAATAACACAGACGTTTTAACAGTGGCGGATCCAGGGGAGGAGGGGGTGGTCTTTGGGGGATGGATCCCCCCGCGGGTCTGTGACCCCTGGTTATTTTCAGAGCACATTTGAGCCCGCTGGGGGAAAAATCCTGGATCGGCCCCTGTTTTAGGATATCCTAAACAAACCTGTACCTTACATTTTAACAGACGTCTGTAGGATATCCTAGACACACCTGTTAAATGCGACAGATATCTGTAGTGTTAAGGATTATTATTAACATGAAATATCATTATCGACATGAAATATTATTATTATTACTTATCACATATTAACATATATGTCCTGTTCTCTTAATCAAATTATGGAATCCCCTTATTAGCCAGTGGGCTCCCTAAAAGGTAGTTCCTAGAAAGGGCCTCTTTTGGGAACAAATATTTAATATTTTGGAAAAACCCTTTTGATAAATGGAGGCGAACCCTTAACTCAATGCACCTTTTAATGAGTCATTTAAGCTTTTTTGATCAAAATTCTCAGTATTCGCAAATTGATTGGTAAAGTTGAGTAAAATAGGCTTGCAATTAAACAGTGGGATATTTATACAATATACAATATATGAATGAAAAGTTATTCTGATTTTATGAAGATATGTATACATTTATATCATAAGTGAAAAGGATATACAAATTGCCGTTTCAGCCTCAGGTATTGGGGAAACTTATTGGCGCAGTTATTGGCAGGTTAGATAAATATAACATGATGTTCAGTGAAAAGATGGAAATGTAATTTATATCCCAGCCAATATATAAGCCATCATAGAAAACTTGTCTTGTAAAATGGTATGTGATAATTTAACACGAATAGAAAAAAAACTGCAACAGGGTTTTTTTTATAAATGCTACATCATAAAGAATAATTTGTTTGAACAAAATTTAAAAGTGATATGTACAGCAACATACTGTTTATAAACATGTATCAGGAAATAAAAGGTTTGGAGATATTGATTATTTTTATATTTTAAAATATAAATATTTTGGGAATGATAGGATTACAATATAGCAGTTGGATATAATATCTAACAATATAGCAGTTGGGTGTTATAGGGTTACAATAGAGCTGTTGGGTTTATAGGATTACAATATAGCAGTTGGGTGTTAGAGGGTTACAATAGAGCGGTTGGGTGTTATAGGGTTACAATAGAGCAGTTGGGTGTTATAGGGTTAAAATATAGCAGGTGGGTGTTAGAGGGTTACAATAGAGCAGTTGGGTGTTATAGGGTTACAATATAGCAGTTGGGTGTTATAGGGTTACAATAGAGCAGTTGGGTGTTATAGGGTTACAATATAGCAGTTGGGTGTTATAGGGTTACAATATAGCAGTTGGGTGTTATAGGGTTACAATATAGCAGTTGGGTGTTATAGGGTTACAATATAGCAGTTGGGTGTTATAGGGTTACAATATAGCAGTTGGGTGTTAGAGGGTTACAATAGAGCGGTTGGGTGTTATAGGGTTACAATAGAGCAGTTGGGTGTTATAGGGTTACAATATAGCAGTTGGGTGTAAGAGGGTTACAATAGAGCAGTTGGGTGTTATAGGGTTACAATAGAGCGGTTGGGTGTTATAGGGTTACAATAGAGCAGTTGGGTGTTATAGGGTTACAATATAGCAGGTGGGTGTTAGAGGGTTACAATATAGCAGTTGGGTGTTATAGGGTTACAATATAGCAGTTGGGTGTTAGAGGGTTACAATAGAGCAGTTGGGTGTTATAGGGTTACAATATAGCAGTTGGGTGTTATAGGGTTACAATATAGCAGTTGGGTGTTATAGGGTTACAATATAGCAGTTGGGTGTTATATGGTTACAATATAGCAGTTGGGTGTTATATGGTTACAATATAGCATTTGGGTGTTATAGGGTTACAATATAGCAGTTGGGTGTTAGAGGGTTACAATATAGCAGTTGGGTGTTATAGGGTTACAATATAGCAGTTGGGTGTTATATGGTTACAATATAGCAGTTGGGTGTTATAGGGTTACAATATAGCAGTTGGGTGTTATAGGGTTACAATATAGCAGTTGGGTGTTATATGGTTACAATATAGCAATTGGGTGTTATAGGGTTACAATATAGCAGTTGGGTATTAGAGGGTTACAGCAGAGTAGTTGGGTATTGGAAGGTTACAATAGAGCAGTTGGGTATTGGGAGGTTACAATAGAGCAGTTGGGTATGATAATGGTCATATAGTGATTGTAAAAAAGTGCTTTCATGAAAGATTTAAAATTTTCGAATAAATTTATGAATAATGGATTTAAAGTTGACCGACTCTCAATTCCATTTGTCATTGGTGTTTCATATCTTTGTAAATATTCTATTTATAGTATTATAACTTAGTTTCACAGGTAGATGGCTGTGTGGTCTGGTCTGAATGTGACCACCGCCGGTAGATCCACAGATGTTATACATGAACACTGAAATCGCGAAGACCCCCGGTACACTTGGCAGAACCCATTGAACTCAACTGTGTTTTTGTTCATGAGATTTAGTGCGAAATGCAGATTTAAGCCCTGCAGCTGATCAAAGAGGTCTTCACTTAGACAAATGACTTTGTTATTCGGTTGACTTTGGAATAATCCACAACAACCTCCAAGCTTCGTCCGTGGGTCTTCTTAAACCATGACGAGGATGTTAAAGGTTATATGATAACTGTGATAAAATCATAATTAGCTTTCTCTTGAAGATCAGCATTTTTTCTTGATGGACCTTTCAAGACCTTGACCCACCCGATATTTCTGATGGGGGTAATGTAAATCACCCTCATCCCATTGCCACCTGTCTGCAGGTAGTGATCATAGTGCTATCATAAGCAGATTTAAACACTTTGGCATTTAGGCTGCAGTACATGTACATTTACCAATAGGTAGCATTAGGGGCGATCCATTTGATTTTTGTGGGGTGGGGTGGGAGATTTTGGAGAAAAAAAATTATTCACCCACCCCATCCCAGAAAAAATTTTTATTCATTCACCCTACCAAAGAAAAAAATTTATTCATCCACCCTGCCAAAGAAAAAAAATTTATTCATCCACCTCCTTCCAGTTTTTTAGATGGTTTATATTTTGTAGTATTGTCCTGCCCCGCCCAGTAATTAATGACGGATTGTTAACAAGAAAACAAATTTATTCACCCACCCCACACCAGAAAAAAAAATTATTCACCCACCCCACACCAGAAAAAAAAAATTATTCATCCACCCTACCAAAGAAAAAAAATTTATTCATCCAGTACTGCTGTCCCACCCCACCCCACAAAAGTCAAATGGATCGCCCCTTACTGTATGACTTGTTTCCGAGATTACTGTGCTGCCATATTAGGTGAATCAAATTAATCATTACATACAAATATGAAAAAAACATGAACGTGATCAGAGAGGAAGGGTGACGAGATTTGAAGAAAAGAAAAGTTGCTGTTTGAGGTATGGGCTACAATAACATTTTCCACTGATAGGAGTGTGCGATCTCGCTGTTGCGTTTTCACATTGCCCTCTTGTGGACGCTACACCAGTCTCCACTTCAGTTTTATTTTGAAAGTTTATGCAATTTGTTTTCACTTATTTTTTTGTCGGAATTATGTTAGATGTGAAATATTGGCCACAAGAAGCCTATATTTCTGTATAAGAGCTTTGTTTTCAACCATCGGCAAATTGACCTAATTATTGACCTAATTTTTGTACAAGTTTTGTACAAAGGGTGAAATGCAGATATTTTTAGCCAGCATGATTTAGATATAGCTGCATAAATAAGAGATAGCTGCATAAATAAGACAGCTGTTTAGATCAGAGATAGCTTCATAAATAAGGGATAGCTTCATAAATAAGAGATAGCTGCATAACTGAGAGATAGCTGCATAACTGAGAGATTGCATTGAGACATGAAAAATAGCTGCACAAAGTGAGAGATAGTTACAACATGTGAGAAATGGTTACAATAATAAGATAGCTGCAATATTGAGAGATAGCTGCAATAGTGAGACAGTTACAACAGGGAGAGACAGCTGCATAAAAGAGAGACAGCTACGTAAGTGAGATAACTGCAAAGTGAGATATAGTTACAGCAGTGAGAGATAGTTACAGCAGTGTGAGAAAGCTGCACAAATGAGAGACAGTTACATAAGTGAGATAGCTGCACATGTAAGAGACAGCTGCATCAGTGAGATAGCTGTACAAGGAGAGACAGCTGCATAAGTGAGAGATAATTACAACAGCGAGAGACAGTTACAGCAGAGATAGATAGCTGCACAAGTTAAAAACAGCTGCATAAGTGAGAGATAGCTGCATATGTGAGACACAGCTGCATATGTGAGACACAGCTGCATCAGTGAGAGATAGCTGTACAAGGGAGAGACAGCTGCATAGGGGAGAGATAGTGACAAAAGTGAGACTGGTATAACACAGATAGATAACTGAACAAGTGAGAGACAGCTGAATAAGTGAGATAAATGAACAAGTGATAGACCGCTGCAAAAGTGAGAGATAGCTGCACAAATGTGGGGTGGTTACAGCAGAGATAAATAGCTGAACAAGTGAGAAACTGCTGCATAAATGAGAGATAGCTGCACATGTAAGAGACAGCTGCATCAGTGAGAGATACAAAGGCAAGAGACAGTTACAGCAGTGAGATATAGCAGCATATATGAGAGACAGCTGCATAAGTGAGAGATAGCTACAACAGAGAGAGACAGCATCCTTTCCCAGCCAAAGGCACTTGTAAGTGATGAAAACGTGCAAGGCAGACCAGCCAGGATGAATCTTTTTGGGAAATGTTTCACTCATGATTGAATTCATCCTCCTTTTTGATTATTCTACGAATATCCATTTTGTTCTCATTATACTATGAATAAACATCTCTAAATTATGCCTTTATTCAGAAAGAATAAATGTGATCATACCCATATATTATTTGCGTTGGCTGAAATAAGCCCAAATGTGAAGGACGCTCATGTGCCTGCCTACACAGTAGGCACCAGATGTCAGTACTAGTACTACATTTAAATACCATGATCTTTTTACACCAGATGTAAGCACTAGGACTTCATTTGAACACTATGATTTTTTTACACCAGAGGTCACCACTCTTTACCCCACCCTTGCATTCAACTTGTTACGAATGATCTGAAATTAACATTAAATGCATCTAAATCGATATACCAAAGCCAATAGAACCAAAATAGATAATGAATTATCCAAGCTTTTCTGAGTATACAAATTAACAAAATTGTGTTCTTGGTAGGGGGTTACAAGACCCAAGCAATAGCACAACGTATTTCTACATAAGATAATGTATCTGACTTCAAAGGTGAAACACTGGTGTAAGGGACAGTTGTGTGGGGATTAGTTGAAAGGGCATAGCAGCAAATGCATTCACACTTATTATATTAGCGTCAAAATCAATTGAGAACGGTGTATCCAAGCAAAAGTACTAAAGAAACATCGTGGCTGTCAATAAGTCAAATATTACATCAAAAGCTGCCAAAAGACTAAGACATAATTCGGTTATGATTCTACTTCAAATTAAAAACACTTACTGACAAAATGTATCAGCATTATTTTGATTTGAAATAACTTCCCTTAATGGGTACGTATTTTAAAGGTGTCCACGTGACACAACATCCTGTGAATACAGTTTGGGAGACTGTTTTAACAGACTTTAGGAGACTGTTATGACTGTGCGTTGGTTGACTTTATGAGACTTATAGGTGTGTGTTGGCTGACTTTAGGAGACTGTTATGAGTGTGTGTTGGCTGACTTTAGGAGACTGTTATGAGTGTGTGTTGGCTGACTTTAGGAGACTGTTATGAGTGTGTGTTGGCTGACTTGAAGAGACTGTTATGAGTGTGTGGACTGGCTGACTATAGGAGACAGGCCAGGTAATAGTGTGTGAGTTGGCTGACTTTAGGAGACAGGCTTGACAGAAAATGTATTCTCTCAAAGAATATACAACATTCCTAATGTTTTGGTAGCTACACTTCAAATACTTCATTTTGTGATAAGGGATGGACCATTATTCATTAAGGGGGATGGTGGAGGAAATAAATTGTTGGGGGGCTGAAAGAAGCATATCTCCATATCTCTTTTTCTCAGTTGGTTGGGCCACCAATGTTTTTCCCTATTGTGCACACATCTGAGCGCCAACCACATATCACCTAGACAACACACATTCTTCCTGGCATCAGGTGGTCTACAGGCAACCTGGGTTGACGGCCGATTTTGTCCAAAAAAATATCGCCTAGACACATTTTGGGAAATTGGAACAAATGTGACTGGGGTATAAGATCTGATAGATGCTTGATGGGAGCCACACAAATGTGTGTGTCCAGTGTTTCAGATAGCGAATGGGACAGCAGACAGCTTAATTGTAACAGCACTACATCCCAGCAGGTGACACCAAAAAGCTTGGTATTCTGCCTTGGAAAGTCAATGGGTGGGAGGTTGTAGTGAGATGTCAAAGCTTGGTCAGTGGCTATTCTCAGCTTTCATAATTTCAAGTAAGTCAGTACGTCAGTGCCTTTAAGATATAGCAAGATATAAGAGGTCATCCTATTTAGGTCTTCATGGGGTGCATGTCTGATAAAAGTGTGAATTTCTCTGCCTGGTTATCATAAAGCTTTAAAATTACCCAATCCAAATATTTTTCAAACATCTGAACATTGTTTTATTTAAAACCTGCCTTAAACCCCCAAAAAATATAATATAACTGTCTAATATGTGTTATTGAGTAAAAATCAGATTTAGGATATTTAATTTTAAGTTAAGAAATCCTATGAATGAAAGTCTATGCTTTAACCAATAATATATGCTAAAGCAATCATGAAATGAGGTTTTCAAGCCTTTCTTGCATAATATAGATGTTTTTAACCCCAATCTTTGCGATTAAATGTTGTTACCCATCTTATTTCCACTACATAAATTTCTGTGCCATTTGAAAGTAGATGGGTCTTCTGCTAAATCCAAATCATACATTGAATAATGTGTCAAAAGACTTTTTTTAGTTGACCAGTAATCTAGTGCAAACACCTGTTTAGTAAGGTTTTACTAACAATGGGGCACCTTCAGATTGGGACAATGGAGTGATTTGACTTACAGAGGCCTATTTGTCCATTAATGTGTGTCTATTGGTACAGACCTTATGAACCACAATAGAGGTCACATGCTTGTATGCATGTGACCAAAAGCTTGTTGGAAAGGTATAGCCAGTACTCGGCACTTTCAGAAAAACATGATCAGTGTATTTTGGTTGATCACAGATTCATAGCCACATATCATCTAAACATATCATAACCCTCTGTAAAATTGCCTGTGACCTCTGTGATTTCGTGAAAGTAACGTCGTCAAGCTGAACGTTTTATGATGATAATTGTAAAAGATAAAATATATTTGCAATAGATTGTATTTGACAGCAATATGACATTTATTAGGCCACGAGCCGTGGCGCAGTTGGTAGAGCTTATTACTAGCACCAATTCCTCTGTGGTGATCCAAAGGTCGTTGGTTCGAACCCCGGCCTTGCCGAGATTGAACTCATGATATTATTTCCCATATCAGCTGATGCCCATGCCTTTAGGTTTAATCCGTTGTCGTTGTAAATCTGTGACCGGGTGGGTTGTCATGTCAAGGATCTGCGACATGACAATTCAGTGAGGCAGTAATATATCTGCTACAAGTAGGTCTCATCACGAAATGACTGAAATATGTCGAAAAGTGATATAAAATCCCAAACAAACAAAATGACATTTATTATTGCTTTTAGGTTTTATGTTGGCCCAAACATTATGTTTTAAACTGTATTTGTCGCTGATGCCTCAAACCTGGCTTCCTCAAGCATGTTTTGGGTAGATTATACCTACTGTAGTGCTGAGTGAGGCAAGGAAATTATTTTTAAAATATCCATTGTCCTCCTTTGGCTTCCTTTGCCCTCAACAAGCTTGAAAAAATTGACCCTTTGAATAAGTTTTCTCCTGCAGATGTACGAGTCTTAATTTTTTTTCTCATTGTTGACATGCTCAATATTTTTTCCTCAATAATTGGTTTCACCAATATATATATATTTTACTTTCCTCCACCCCCCCCACCTCCAGAATGAATAATGGTCCACTCCTAATGAGGCCACTGTTGATGCTCTCTTCAGGACTGGTCATATTCCTTGTATGATATTTCTATAATAATGATCCAATCGGCTTGTCATCTCATTGGCCAAAATCTTGACTTCTATTACAAAAAATAATTGATGTAAGAAGATGACTTTCATGTCTGATTTACATATATTCATTTTCATAATCGATAACCAGAGTTGTCAAAATATACAGATGCCATGAGTAGATATACTATAATACCACCTATATCACATAGATAGCATGGGTAGATATCCTATAATATCATCTCCAATATGTACATAACATGAGTAGATATGCTGTGATACCATTCCTAATATATAGATACCATCTGTAGATATGCTATAATACCACCTCCAATATATAGATAACATCCATAGATAGACTATGATACTATCCCTGGTATATAGATACCATGGGTAGATAGGCTACGATGCCATCCCTGATATATAGATAACATCAAAAGATAGGCTATGATATACCATCCCTGATATATAGATAACATGGGTAGATAGGCTATGATTCGATGCCATCCCTAATATTAAATAACAGGGGTAGATAGGCAATGATGCCATCCCTAATATTAAATAACATGGGTAGATAGGCTATGATACCATCCCTAATATTAAATAACAGGGGTAGATAGGCTATGATACCATCCCTAATATATTAATAACAGGGGTAGATCTGCCATAATACTATCCCTAATATATAGATAACATGAATAGATGTACTATAATACCATCTCCAATATATACATAACATGAGTAGATATGCTGTAATACCACCTCTAATATATAGATACCATCTGCAGATGTGCTATAATACCATCTCTGATATGTAGATACCATGGGTATATATGATACCACCTTTTATGGTGTTGTTACTCAGCATCATTCAGAAGCACCTGAAAGAAGAAGCCATGCTTCTATGCAAATTTCATCAGAACAGTAAAGTTGACATAATATTAGCGATATTTTAGGAATACTTCACGTGTGAGCTGTGATACTTGAGCACCAGCCTGAGTTCGAATCTGTCTGCCAGGCATACCGCCGGGTCCTTTGTACATGTTTAGGAGAGAAAGGGTTCTAAACAAACTGGCTTGACACGACACCGGCAGGCATGTAAATACAGTTCTGGGTTTATGCAAGTGGCCCCCACATTGTGTAGACCTTGTAGTAAGAGACAACAAGGCCGGGAAGGTTGACTTCAAGACTCGTACTGATATAACACCCCACAGGCAATGAAAAGAAACGATGAGTGTTTCAAAATGTAATTAGAGTCAGGGTTCCTGAGCAGGGAGAAGGAGACGGGGCCGAGGCTGTGACGGGTATGTCAGTTAGTGTAGGACCGCGTACCTCACCTTGTGGCAGACCTCCTGAATAAATACGCTCTTTGGTTGGAGAGAAAATGTTGGATTCATCAGATTGGCAGGCCCTGCAGGGCGTCCAGACAGCTACAAGTTACCAGTTTGTATCAGCTCCCGGGGCTGTGTCGCTACCACGGCTGACATTCCGGCAACATTGAAGAAGTCCCCTACATCCCATGTATACACATATATGGCCATACAATAAAGTGTAGAATGGTGCTTTAACGATCCTAATGGCCATGTCAGGTCGGCTTTCAAGCCCATGTATTTAGTGTGAAAGTCACACTCGCGCCACCTCCAGTCCACCACTTAACCTACTAATGCAGAGATCCATTGCTCTACTGATAGAGATCCATTGCTCTACTGATAGAGATCCATTGCTCTACTGACATAGATCCATTGCTCTACTGACAGAGATCCATTGCTGTACTTAAAGAGATCCATTGCTGTTGTGATAGAGATCTATTGCTCTACTGACTGAGCTGGTGGAGTCCGCCTCTTAAGTGGCTATATGTGGACAGAATCGTTAACTTATATTGCCTCATATATACTCATGTTATACTCAATAAATGAAGGCTGAGTCACGTAGGAATAATTCTATGTTGGTTGGAAGATGATATCAACAATCTTCTATCCATATTTTCTCCGACTATCACAACGGAAACCAACCCATACCACAGACATGATATTATTCTGAAACATTTTTCTTAAAGCTATTGGTGGGAGCGAAAACACATTATAAGACGTGCTTGGTCCTGAAAATGATCTGACTTTACAGGAATACTTTGAATACTGGGAGTTGTGTAAAAAAATCACCTTCAGAAATGATTTATGCCAAAACACAAAGATAAATAAAAAACGACAAAAGCTCTTGTTGGTAGGACATATCCTACCAAAAACAGTTGCTTTGAAATCACACGTAAACTTTTGTGTTTATGGGTAAATTTATCTTTTATGAAAGCTTTTAATATGCTTTAAGGTGATCTTTAATCCAACTATGTCTTCCCTACTGGTCCTTCCTTTATCTGTGTCGTCATTCATCAACTATTACATAAGAATCAAGCTATTCCCCATTCCAGTTTGCTGATGGCCTGATGGCCTGATCTTGGTGTGATATAATGGGGTGTGACCTCCATAAATGTGTAGTACAGGTGTGACATATGTGTGCATACACAAAACACAACTACGGGCACAGGGGCAGACGTGGTGTTTTCTCAAATCAATTAGCCACTCTTTGAGGTGAGATATAAGAATAAACACAGAAGGGACACGGATGGCAGGATAGTGCTGGCGTGCGTGTGCTAGGAGGGAGGGTAGTAATATATGTATGTGTGTGGAGGGAGGGTAGTAGTATGTGTATGTGTGTGTAGTCGCATATGTATGTGTGTAGGGAGGGAGGGTAGTAGCATATGTATGTGTGTAGGCTATGATATACCATCCCTGATGTATGTGTGTAGTCGCATATGTATGTGTGTTGGTAGGGAGGGTAGTAGCATATATATGTGAGGGTAATAGCATATGTATGTGTAGAGGGAGGGTAGTAGCATGTGTATGTTTGTGGAGGGAGGGCAGTAGCATGTGTATGTGAGGTTGATAGCACATGTATGTGTGTGGAGGGAGGGTATTAGTGCATATGTATGTGAGGGTAGTAGCATATGTATGTGAGGGTAGTAGCATATGTATGTGAGGGTAGTAGCATATGTATGTAAGGGTAGTAGCATATGTATGTGAGGGTAATAGCATATGTATGTGAGGGTAGTAGCATATGTATGTGAGGGTAGTAGCATATGTATGTGAGGGTTGTAGCATATGTATGTAAGGGTAGTAGCATATGTATGTGAGGGTAGTAGCATATGTATGTGAGGGTAGTAGCATATGTATGTAAGGGTAGTAGCATATGTATGTGAGGGTAGTAGCATATGTATGTGAGGGTAGTAGCATATGTATGTGAGGGTAGTAGCATATGTATGTAAGGGTAGTAGCATATATATGAGAGGGTAGTAGCATATGTATGTGTAATGATATTCAATGATTTGTAATGATATTAAAAGGACCTCATGACTTTTTCCCTTAAGAGGCAATGGAAACACCATCCATTGTGTGAAATTGAAAAATTGGCTCTAGTTGTATTGTGAGCGAAGGCACACAGTTGGCTCTGGGCTGAAATTAATTGCAATTGTGATTGCTGTTAAACCAGGATGAATGAAAGTAAGTCTCATTTTTACTTCACACGGGAAATGTAGAAAATCTAAATAAGTAATATTACATAGCAAAATAGTCCTCAGTTGCATAAAGTTGGGTGGAGGGCAGGACGTGGCTTAGTGGAAAGACGTCTGCCATGCAAAAGGTCCGGGTTCGAGTTTCGGACGGGACAATTACTTTGATCATGCTGCATGATCAAGAAATGTGAATATCTGCTACCGACTGGTTTTCCATACCAGCCAGTACTCCGTGACTGGTTGTCAAAGTCATGGTTTGTGCTATGTGATAGTGCTAAAGAAAGATCCCCAGACACTCTACGAATAGAGTAGGGCACTCTATCCTGTTGACAGGCTTCTACTGGTCGAATCATAGCTTATCTAAATGATCAGTGCATTCTCCCATCAATTCGTCAACAGTGTGACGAGCATGTACTGCCTAATCACGTCAATAATTGACGTACTGGGAGGTCAAGTCTTATTAATTAAAGGACTAAAGAAAAAAAGTTCATTAAAAAACGTGACCAGACATTACATGATATATAGCCTACTACAATGGGGGCCTACGATGACCACTTATCATTTGTATGCACGACCTAGGCATGTTAATTCCCCACTTGCTGCCCAGGGGGAGCTCTTCTTTTATTCTCCAAGTGACCACCAGGGTTCGTATGCCTGCACCTGCGCAATGTGACGACTCACAGCACGTCTCATATGGACGTGCCTGCCCATTTGACCCTCGTCACTATAGGACGTATATGCATGGAGAATATGTTGAAATGATATAAATTCATCCCTTTAATTGCCATTGTTTCACATTATATATTTGTGAAAATGTTGATATACAGTTATGCTCAGTAAAAAAGTGGATGACTTTTGTGTTTATTTATCATACAACACATCATAGGGTATGATATGGGGGACGTGTGGCGGCCATGCCTGTGTCTCTCAGGGAGATGTGACCCTCAGGAGCGGGGGTTCACTCAAACATCCCACCCCCACCACCTGGCACAGGTAAACCAATCCCCGGGGTCGGCCACGCCGGGCAAACACCTCTCAATTGTCCCACCCACAGTTTACAGGCACGCTTCTTTTTTTGCCGGAGGCTGAAAAGTATATTTGCTTAACATTACTGACAGGCGTGATATTTCATAATCTTCTTGAACATGAATATGTCAATCATTTTTATTGTTTGACAAATGTTTTACATTTGTTTAACATTAATCTAATGTAAAAGAGATGATGATATATTCTCAAATAAAGAAATACCAGATGTGATATAACAAGACTCAGGACTTAAATTAAGTACAACTATTGCATATAATATGATTGGTGCTGTTATTGGGTTAACCTTACCGATATTGCTAATATACACCGTTCTTTTTTTTAACACGACTGATCTTTGTAAAATGTAAATGTTTTTGGTGTTAAAAACGAGACACTGTCCAGATAAACTAGAAATAGACGATAGAAGCTTGTTGGGGCGTTATCATGTTGACTAATTGCATGAAATATGTCATTGTCAGGCCTGCAAGAGAACTGAGAGGGAAGCATGCCCGGACCCCGAGACATGCCGAGGAGGCCCATTCTGCAGGATTGGCTAAGTGTCTCAATTTCACGTATTATCTGTGTGATCTACGTATAATTTGTCTATGAGCAACAACTGTTGTGTGAGAACCCTTTTAGCATGTACAGGGGGCGCCTTGTTAACCCCTGTCGTTTGTCTTTTTACAGGGATCATCGCATGTGTTAGTGGGAACCAAGCGCTAAATAATTGAATTTGTTAGTTACAAACTTCGTTCTTGTGGTATCTTCTTCACAAACCTTTCAAGCTACAAACCTTTCAAGCTACAAACCTTTCAAACTACAAACCTTTCAAACTACAAACCTTTCAAACTACAAACCTTTCAAACTACAAACCTTTCAAACTAAAAACCTTTCAAACTAAAAACCTTTCAAACTAAAAACCTTTCAAATAAAAACCTTTCAAACTACAAACCTTTCAAACGACAAACCTTTCAAACTACAAACCTTTCAAACTACAAACCTTTCAAACTACAAACCTTTCAAACTGCAAACCTTTCAAACTGCAAACCTTTCAAACTAAAAACCTTTCAAACTAAAAACCTTTCAAACTAAAAACCTTTCAAACTAAAAACCTTTCAAATTACAATAATCTGATAGATGCAGCAACTCACCTAACGCGCTCTGCTCAATATATAGATAAATATATTTCAAAATTCTTTTCCCTGAAACTCACCTCTGACTCATAAAATCAAGCTCTCCCCCTGAATCATGACATCAAACTCTTACTTCTGGATAATAACATCAAGCTCTCTTCCCTGAATCATAACATCAAGCTCTCCCCCTGAATCATAACATCAAGCTCTCCCCCTGAATCATGACATCAAGCTCTCTTCCCTGAATCATAACATCAAGCTCTCCCCCTGAATCATAACATCAAGCTCTCCCCCTGAATCATGACATCAAGCTCTCTTCCCTGAATCATAACATCAAGCTCTCCCCCTGAATCATAACATCAAGCTCTCCCCCTGAATCATAACATCAAGCTCTCCCCCTGAATCATAACATCAGGCTCTCTTCCCTGAATCATAACATCAAGCTCTCCCCCTGAATCATAACATCAAGCTCTCCCCCTGAATCATGACATCAAGCTCTCTTCCCTGAATCATAACATCAAGCTCTCTCCCCTGACTCATAAAATCAAGCTCTCCCCCTGAATCATGACATCAAGCTCTCTTCCCTGAATCATAACATCAAGCTCTCCCCCTGAATCATAACATCAAGCTCTCCCCCTGAATCATGACATCAAACTCTTACTTCTGGATAATAACATCAGGCTCTCTTCCCTGAATCATAACATCAAGCTCTCTCCCCTGAATCATAACATCAAGCTGTCTCCCTGAATCATAACGCCAAGCTGTCCACACTGACTCATAACATCAGGCTCTCTCCCCTGAATCATAACATCAGGCTCTCTCCCCTGAATCATAACATCAAGCTCTCCCCCTGAATCATGACATCAAACTCTTACTTCTGGATAATAACATCAAGCTCTCTTCCCTGAATCATAACATCAGGCTCTCTTCCCTGAATCATAACATCAAGCTCTCCCCCTGAATCATGACATCAAGCTCTCTTCCCTGAATCATAACATCAGGCTCTCTTCCCTGAATCATAAAACCCAGTTATAACCCCCTGAATCATAACATCAAGCATCCCCCCTGAATTATAACATTAAGCTCCCTTGAATCATATCATCAAACTCTTTTTTCTTTTCCCCTGAATCATAACATCAAGCTCTCTCCCCTGAATCATAACATCAAGCTCTCCACCCTGAATCATAACATCAGGCTCTCTCCCCTGAATTATAACATCGAGCTCTCTCCCCTGAATCATAACATCAGGCTCTCTCCCCTGAATCATAACACCAGGCACTCTCCCTTGAATTATAACATCAAGCTCTCTCCCCTGAATCATAACATCAGGCTCTCTCCCCTGAATTATAACATCGAGCTCTCTCCCCTGAATCATAACATCAGGCACTCTCCCTTGAATTATAACATCAAGCTCTCTCCCTTGAATCATAACATCAGGCTTTCTCCCCTGAATCATAACATCAGGATCTCTCCCCTGAATCATAACATCAAGCTTTTTCCCCTGAATCATAACATCAGGCTCTCTCCCCTGAATCATAACACCAGGCACTCTCCCCTGAATAATAACATCAAGCTCTCTTCCCTGAATCATAACATCAGGCTCTCCACACTGACTCATAACATCAGGCTCTCTCCCCTGAATCATAACATCAAGCTCTCTCCCCTGAATCATAACATCAGGCTCTCTCCCCTGAATTATAATATCAAGCTCTCTCCCCTGAATCATAACATCAGGCACTCTCCCCTGAATTATAACATCAAGCTCTCTCCCCTGAATCATAACATCGAGTTCTCCCCCTGAATCATAACATCAAGCTCTCTCCCCTGAATCATAACATCAAGCTCTCTCCCCTGAATCATAACATCAGGCTCTCTCCCCTGAATCATAACATCAAGCTGTCTCCCTGAATCATAACGCCAAGCTCTCCACACTGACTCATAACATCAGGCTCTCTCCCCTGAATCATAACACCAAGCTCTCTCCCCTGAATCATAACATCGAGTTCTCCCCCTGAATCATAACATCAAGCTCTCTCTTCTGAATAATAGCATCAAGCTCTCTTCCCTGAATCATAACATCAAGCTCTTACTTCTGGATAATAAAATCAAGCTCTCTTCCCTGAATCATAACATCAAGCTCTCTTCCCTGAATCATAACATCAGGCTCTCTTCCCTGAATCATAACATCAGGCTCTCTTCCCTGAATCATAACATCAAGCTCTCTCCCCTGAATCATAACATCAGGCTCTCTCCCCTGAATCATAACATCAAGCTCTCTCCCCTGAATCATAACATCAAGCTCTCTTCCCTGAATCATAAAACCCAGTTATAACCCCCTGAATCATAACATCAAGCTCTCTTCCCTGAATCATAACATCAAGCTCTCCCCCCTGAATTATAACATTAAGCTCCCTTGAATCATATCATCAAACTCTTTTTTCTTTCCCCCTGAATCATAACATCAAGCTCTCCTCCTGAATTATAACATCAAGCTGTCTCCCTGAATCATAACATCAAGCTCTCCTCCTGAATTATAACATCAAGCTGTCTCCCTGAATCATAACGTCAAGTTCTCCACACTGACTCATAACATCAGGCACTCTCCCCTGAATCATAACATCAGGCTCTCTCCCCTGAATCAAAACATCAGGCACCCTCCCCTGAATTATAACATCAAGCTCTCTCCCCTGAATCATAACATCAGGCTCTCTCCCCTGAATCATAACATCAGGCTCTCTCCCCTGAATCAAAACATCAGGCACTCTCCCCTGAATTATAACATCAAGCTCTCTCCCCTGAATCATAACATCAAGCTCTCTCCCCTGAATCATAACATCAGGCTTTTTCCCCTGAATCATAACATCAGGCTCTCTCCCCTGAATCATAACATCAGGCTCTCTCCCCTGAATCATAACATCAGGCACTCTCCCTGAATCATAACATCAAGCTCTCTCCCCTGAATCATAACATCAGGCACTCTCCCTGAATCATAACATCAGGCACTCTCCCTGAATCATAACACCAGGCACTCTCCCCTGAATTATAACATCAAGCTCTCTCCCCTGAATCATAACATCAGGCTCTCTCCCCTGAATCATAACATCAGGCTTTTTCCCCTGAATCATAACATCAGGCTCTCTCCCCTGAATCATAACATCAGGCTCTCTCCCCTGAATCATAACACCAGGCACTCTCCCCTGAATTATAACATCAAGCTCTCTCCCCTGAATCATAACATCAGGCACTCTCCCTGAATCATAACATCAGGCACTCTCCCTGAATCATAACACCAGGCACTCTCCCCTGAATTATAACATCAAGCTCTCTCCCCTGAATCATAACATCAGGCTCTCTCCCCTGAATCATAACATCAGGCACTCTCCCTGAATTATAACATCAAGCTCTCCACCCTGAATCACAACATCAAGCTCTCCACCCTGAATCACAACATCAAGCTCTCCACCCTGTATCATAACACCAAGCTGTCTCCCTGAATCATACGATCAAACTCTTTCATCTGAATCACAACATCAAGCTCTCCACCCTGAATCACAACATCAAGCTCTCCACCCTGAATCACAACATCAAGCTCTCCACCCTGAATCACAACATCAAGCTCTCCACCCTGAATCACAACATCAAGCTCTCCATCCTGTATCATATCACCAAGCTCTCTCCCTGGATCATACGATCAAACTATTTCATCTGAATCATAACATTAAGCCCTTTTCCCTGAATCATAACTTCAAATACAAATACTGAAAACAAGTATTGGTAAAAAAAATAGACAGTATAAATAATCCACACACACATATGGAAATATTCCCGAAATCGTCTCACTGTATTGTCTGGTGACATTTTCTTCCTTTATTTTAGATTAAAAAATAATACGTTATCAATATTTATACATGGATACAGTTTGGAATCTGGTTATGAGAGACACGTGACCCAGGTTATCAATTTCACTGGTCAGATTTCATAGCAGGCATGGATGTGTCCGGGAAGTTGAAGAACTCTCTTGTACCGAAGGTTTCTTTGATACCCGCTTCCGGCTCGGGTTGCCGAGAGCGCGACGGGGAGTACTCATACCACTGTGCTACCTGGAGGAGCGTGGCATTGTCACTCCGGGGCGTGCCCCTCAGTTACTGTATGTAACTAGCAAGTGAATGCATTTAACTATTGCACGTCACATGTCAACACAATATTAAATACACTGGAATTAACTTGGAAATTCATATTACACATTATTCAAAAAATGTTTTGTTGAAATGATAAATTATATTTCGAAATATTACAGAAATGGAAGGAAGGTCATTCGGAAATATATGTCTAGCCAGTGTGGAATGTGAAACTCAGATATTAAGAGTTTAACATGATTTAGTGATGGTTTTTAAATGTTTATTGAAACTGGTTATGGATAGAATTTCCAGACGATATTTATTTTTTGAAAATATATCAAAATAAATTTTATAACTATAAAATATAATAATTGATACGAAATACCAGATAAAAAACTTAATAACTTAAAAGCACAGGGCATATTATATATTTGCACATTTTAAAGTTTAACATTGTGATATAGTTATTTCATAATTCGGTTGCTTAAAGAAGGCACACAGTTTATATGCGACAAATCTGCTGTGAATAGTTAAACTTCAGATCACCCAATATTTCATTAAAGAGCTTTTAAACCTCTCCCCCCCCCCCCCCCCCCACCGCCCTTGTCTGCGTTTCACGAAAAAGGGGGTTCATAGAGTTAATTACAGAAGTACACGGGGTAAGGAATTCTTGGCATATTCCAGGAATGTTCCCAAACTGTAGCACCTGCTAGGGAAAATATTCAACCACAAGTGCACTTTCTGTGTGGTCTCAAAAAATAAAAACAACAAATAGGTACACAAGTTTTTTGATTTCATGCCAAATGACAACACATTTCGCACAGACTTTGTTTATTACAAAACAAGGACAGTGCAGACTATGTTTTTTTGTTTATTTATGTTTTTTCTTTTAAAAAATTAATGCAAATGGTCGTGAGATTTGATATGATCAAACGCAAACAAAATATAAGTGCACGCTAAGGTATTACTTTTGATTGAAACATAAACAAAATTGTGTAGAAATGTGCATGACACGCCGATGACGAGCTGTGACGAGATCTTGATGACAGAAATCAACACCGTTCCAGTTTCTCTCTCTCTCTCTGGGAAGGGTTTGAAAGGATGGGTGAACTAGGTGGATGGGTCAAGATTTTAAAGGATGGGTGGATGGGTTTAAAATTGATTTGATAGTTAGTGGGTATAAGATAGAAAAGTGAGCGAGCAGGTATATTATAGAGTGATAGAGTGGGGTAAAACGGACGAGTGGCCTCGGGGTTTTGGGTAGAGAGGGTGAGAAGGATGGGTAGAATGACAGGATGTTGGCAATGTATAAATCATATCCCCAATTGCCTTCAATATGTGGTGTATGGCATGATGGCAGCGGGAGAGTGGCCCGGGGCGCGGGTCCGGTGTGGACGTTAGACTGTACCTCTCTCCTCACACATCAGAGCTCAGGCGTTGAAAGGCGGCTCTCCAGACAGGTATAGGGTGACAGTAATTAGGGAAAATTGGGATCTCCCGCCCCCATCTGGACCCCAGAGCTACCTGACGGTGGGGGAGGTTGATAACAACATGCTGGTGTGAGCATCTCTCCATTTAATGCACTTGTAATTTCACGCCAATTGAATGATAAAACCATAGAGTGAGTCAAGACGATATATACTGTGGTACGGAATTTGTGACAGGAACTTTATCAGATGCTCAAATTAGTCACATCAAATATTTTGAGTTATCTAATTAGCTTCAAACGATTAAAGAAAATGCATCTCTCACAAAAACCGACTTTTGTCAATATGCCAAGATATGATTTTACTTATTGGTATTAATTCTTAGAAATACTGCATTAGAATTTTCAAGCATTCAGTTCAAATATCACAACTCATGTCCATGTAATCTTATAGTTAAATCTATTTACATACTCTACATACAAATGCAAACTGAAGGCTTAATAAAATTTCAATAAAAAGTTTCATCCTTAAATAAGTAATCTACACTTTTCATGCAGAGTCTGGTCTCCAGCGGTCAGAGCTGTATTATATGTGTGAATCATATTTTGCGCCTAATTAGATCGGTGCATTTCTTCTTCTTAAACAAACATGTTCGTGTGGTTCTCTCTGACCTGGCGGACATGAGGTGTAACATTTTGTTTGTAATGCGCTAAATTCAGTTAAACCGGAAATGGTTTGCTTAATTGGGCAAACAACAGTCAGGACCTTTTCAACTGACTTCACTTTGGATTTCATTGACATGACAAGAGAAACAACCCGGGACTCAATGTTGCAGCTTTGCTCAAGTCAATTTTGAATTTCTGAAAAAAATATTTTCTCATCCATTTCAATTTAATTTCAAATCTTATTTAAATTGGAGACATATTTCTGCATAACCCCATGCCTTTGATTCAATTAAATTGAAAATAACGATTGTCTGATTAAAATAACCAGCAAAGTCTGAACCAAAAGGGAACTAGTGGATTTTATGAAGATTTTCGGGTCAAAGCATATATATATATATATATATATATATATATATATATATATATATATATATATATATATATATATATATATATATATATATATATATATATATATATATATATATATATATATATATATATATATATATATATATATATATATATATATATATATAGGTAGAAGAAAAACACTCCAGCAAGAGGTGTGTACTTTAATAACACATGTAATGACATAACAATAGCCATGTCAGGCTGGTGAGTGTGTGTGTATGTCTTGTTTCATCTCTGCTCTCCCTGCCACATGCCCGCCATCCAATCACTCACACCCCACAACATTCATACTCAATCCTTGTATTGCTCCCCTATCTATATAACATTAAATGTGGAGTCAAAAGGTGATGAAGTATCATTTTCCATTGAGGTGTATCAAATTCCATGAAAACATATTATTGAAATGAGAACAGCTGATATGTCATGGTGTGGCAGGCACACAACAAAAGATCTGGACAGGTCAGGTAGAGTGATATGGGCCTCAGCTTGGCTTTCAGGTCTCACATAGGTTTCTCTACAGCATCAACAATGTATCAATATAATACATCTCGGAGACCACAACTGTAATGATGTTATAATAGTTATAATATTATAATCATCTATCAACTTCCTTTATTACAGCACCTAGTATTAAAGTTATGGGCGCCTGTTTAATCCTCGGCCTTGGCAGGGATGCGGCACAGGGTGAGAGGAGGGCAGGTTGAGTAGGAATGGTAGGGTCCCGAGCCGTCCTAGCCACCAGGTTTTGTCCGTATGTTGTGTACAGAGCACTTCGCTTTTTCTTTAGGATGGCAGCAACAAAAACAGAGCTCATGTGCCCTGTGAGTCAGTCACTTTAGTCCCTCTGACCAGTGCACAACATATGTAAGTACTGCTCTGCCGACAACTGCTATTCTAATATAACTGATCTCTGTTTCTATTAAGGATCATTCATCTTGCTTATCTTATTCTGCCATCATCAACCTGGGATTCCCTGACCACTAACTAAGTTCTGCATCCGCAACACAAGAGGTCGGACATCTATTGTGTGTAGGCCGCGGTGCACCCTGGGAGGAAGTCACTCGAGGGGGTAACACACTGCTGGGAGGTTCTGCTGCACACATCGTGGACCTGTTGAGAGACGTGGGAATCCGAGGTGAGCGGATTAGGCATTACACTGACACTTCTATGCCACAGCACCAGCAATCCGGGGAAGCATTCATGCACACAGCCGGGACGAGCTAGGAGGCAGCAGAACAGAGCAGCCAGCCGCAAAAGTTGTGATAAGGCACTATGTCAGCACTGCCCCTCCACCACCTCATCAGAGCCGACTCTCATGTGGGCGATAGCAAGGCATCATCACTGCCGCTGCCTCTAGATTACAGAGCCTTGATTAATTCCTATAGCTCACCAGCAGCCTCCTCTACGTCCTCCAGCTCGCCTCCACTCGCCATTCACAGCCCAACTTTTCAACATTTCAACAACAATAACAACATCCCCACTGACTTGTCAAGAAGTGGCAGTGCTGGGTCTAATGCTTCAGAGAGGGCGCACAATCAGCACTCCATCGACGATATCCTCGGCCATAGGAAGGGTATAGCCACGCCGCCTCTCTCCCCCATGAACGCAGGTGAGACCTCCCTTATCCACACTAGTTGATATTGGCCATCAGGCTGATGCAAGTATTTAACCGCTTCATCAAGTCAAAGGCTTTGTTCTCCATAACTTCTGCTTTGAAGTTTTGGTGAACAGTCTCTATATGATTGGCAGTCAGGTATTACATCACAAGCTAGCGCAATTTTATATCGTTATCTTAGTATTGCTGTAGAGTTTTATACTTTTAATGAACCATGCGTCCAGTTCTATTCATAATCAATCTCAGAACAAACACAATCTTTTCATGATCAAATGATAAAAGGGGATATAGTTGGCATTGTATTTGATCTCATAAAGGGAAAACTGACATGAAGGATAAATCTATGGTTGAACTGTACAGTTGGATCATATGCGCATCTCCATGCCTACAAGTGGCCGGGGGTTGGGATGGGGGATAAGGTTGTTTGACCTCTCTGACACTGCATATTAAGGTCAAACATTAATAATCGTATCATTGTCAGTATTTACCCCATGCACGTGCCCAGCTTTAACACTGCACGGCTCTCTTCTAGTTTGCTCTTGAAGAGCAAACATTGATTTAAATCAAAACCATATACTTCCCGGTGCAATGTATGTGACTGATTTCAAGATAATAATAATACTAGTGATGATCTTTCCGATTTATTGGTTTCATCTTCCACATCAAGTCTCTTAAGACATTGAACTTTAACAGGCAGAGTTTTGTCTGAAGAAATAAAAACAAACAAACAGCCACAAACTTCTTCATGACAAAGTTTGAAGAGTGAAGTTTTTATTTCAAGGAATATATCCATCACTTATATATAGTAAGTATATACTAGTATATACTTTCAAAACAAAACTTTTCATATTGTATTTCAAATATGCTACAAGTTGTTGAGGAAGAACATTTAATCCGGATCGTGCGCCTGGATCATGCACACAAGTTGTCGTGTTGATAACTTAGTCATTAATTAAAACTTTGTTCAAATATTGTAGTCAAACTTTTCATATGTATACAGAAATGCTTCTCACGTTTTATTTTCATATGAGCGATAGTTATATCAGGTTAATACTTATTGTTTTAAATTCAAATTAAATCTTACTATTAGTATTTACTCACATCATATAGAAATAATAGACTCTCCCTATTCTCATATCCACGTTTAGCGATTAACAACGGATTCTAGTTGTTCCGTGAAAATAATTCTTTAACAAAACCTGAGCCTTTCCTTTGCCAAGATCGTTATTTGTCTGACTTGACTCGTCATCTTATCAATGAAGGTTCAAAATTGAAATAATTTCTGAATTGCTTATATTATTGTTGAAATTAATATGTGGTTCAGTGCAATAGGTTTGGATTATTGAACTTACACCAGAATTGCTTACATTATTGTTGAAATTGAGATGTGGTTTAATGCAAAAGGTTTGGATTATTGAAATTACATATGAATTGCTTAAATCATTGTTGAAAGTGACATGTGGTTAAATGCAATAGGTTTACCGACTGATAATACATATACACTTGTATGGATGATGTGGGTGCATGGATTGTTGCCTTGGTGAGGGGGCTGGGAGTCAGGTGGTAGGCAGGCGTTATGATATCTCTTCTTTTATCGTTGACAGTCAAAGCATTCTCTCTGTTTGTCTGTTTACACATTAAGTGGTTCTCGCTCATGTGCATAGCAAATTCAAATCTAAGTGCTCTTTAAACTTCTCCTCCTCCCAGATATTTGACACCAAATGCCAACAAAAAGGGTTAGGATTATGAAAGGACAGGATCTGGCATGTTTCTGCCATGTGCCCCGGTGTATACACAGCGCTGGAGGAGGCTGGTCCTGTACAGAGAGCCCAGCTCTGCATCTCAACCCATCCCTCCCCACTTTGCCACGGATCTGAAGTGTTTATTTAAAGATTTAATCTCATAATTCTATTAAGTAATTAAGTAATGCTAAATTTCAATAGGTTATGTCTATAAAAAAAACTGGAAGTTATTTCTGTTTTATGATGTCATGCACTGTACCTTAGAGTAAGACTGTACCAACATCTCAATCACTTATGATTAGATTAAACTCGGTGAATGCTTAGAGTAATATACCTTATTACTCTAAGGTGAATGGCAGTGATTTACTTCACGATGATGTCATATATAATTGCTTATTAAGAACTAACAGTATATATTACTGTCAAACAGATATTTGTCTTATAAATGATGATCACATTCCAATACTTCTATACTGCAGTAATAGTAGTTGCTGTTATATTAATCCATTGTTACACAATATTCAGAATAAAATAAAAAATGTGTAATCCTTTTTTCTGAGGTTTACTGAGGTTACTTAGAAGTTATATTCGAAGAGCTTATAATTTAGATGAATCCACCCTATTCTAATACAACAAAAGTTCACCCTGCCAGGAATGGAATTTTGAACTTCCACCTTTTGCAAAGATCTAAGAAGAGTTCTTTCAAGAGATATCTCCTGAGATTATTAGGTGGATCTGCTGTGACATTACCAACTATGTATAAAATAGACGGCCAATCAATGCTAAGTAATGCAAACTAAGATCTTAGATATTTAACAGCAAAGTTACTTCAGACCACATAATTTTGCTGTAAATTTGCAGAAAATGTTGCTGATGACTATGCTGTCAGCAATCTTTGCTATAGATTAACAGCAAATTTACTGTTACAACTATTTAGAATATAGGAATAGGAAGATATGATGACAGCTGTGGATTGGGTGCATTTAATCCATACAGTACCTCGAATGTGAATATCAATAATGATTGGATTCTCTACTATGAATATTGCGTAATTTTCAAACTCTACGAAACAAATCATTTCAATGAATTCAGAAGCAATGTATAGTCTATGTTCAGAGATCTCCTTCTTAAATTAAAAAGTATATTCAAACCGGTATGCAATATGTGGTTCATGTTCTATTGTTTAGTTGAAATGCACATAGTACGTCCTTTTTTCAATACGATAACAGAAAATGATATGCAGACATTTGTCAGGACAGCCACCCCGCCAAGCTTTCCAGATTTGGTATAGTTGGGAATGTGATGGGATTAACCCAGGGTGGACTCCGGGATTGGGGTAAACAATGTGTAATAACAGACTAAGCCTGTCTTATTACGATGACAAGCCTCTGCCTTCTGATCAGGTTATGCTAAGGTTGTAAGGGAGACAGTAGGGGGACAAATTTGCGCATTGGTACTTTGGTGTGTCCGCATCTGTTTTGTTTCGGACCAAATTTTGAATATCTCAAATCTGTGTTTGGTTCTTTGTCATTATTTTAGTATTGTTAAGAATATCATATTATCGTGTATCTATTTCGTCTGAATTGATTTGGATGTCTTGTTATTTATAGGTGTGAAAAGTCCTGTGTCCCTATCTATGACGGGTCCGGAAGAGGAGAGCGGGAGTGTGGCCGGCGGCCGGGAGCCGGGAAGTCCCGGGGAAGGGGCACTCGACGCCGGAGAAGACGCTGGCTCGTCGGCCGGGGAGGACACCCCAACCGAACACAGCCCCTCCAAATCAAACGGCGATGATCAAAATAATCCCAGCATCAAATCAGAATCCGAAAACAGTAGCCCAGACGGCAAAAGAAAGAAGAGGAGAAACCGGACGACGTTTACCAGTTTCCAGTTGGAGGAGATGGAGAGGGTATTTCAGAAGACGCACTACCCGGATGTGTACGCCCGGGAGCAGCTCGCCCTGCGGTGTAACCTCAGCGAGGCCCGCGTCCAGGTCAGTCAAGCTTACACACTCATAACATGTCCAATTTACCCTGTCCAATTTCATGTTCAAGCGCACAATTTTGTGTTCCATTTGTAGGCAGGTTTTTTTCATTATGTGTAGTCGGTGGTCTGTGCTGTGGCGGGTTCCCTGAGAAACCCAAGCTGGCCGCAGATGTATCTGATAATTCTCTACAAGGCTATACATAATATCTATAATATCCGGGGCGCCGAAACACACATTCATCATGGCACAAACAAACTATTTCCTCACATATTTGTGACAAAAAAAGTTTGATTTTCGTTCCTCTGCAAAATAAGTTCTCCTTTTTTCTCAATATTTACCAAAAATTAATCTTTACAATATAAACAAAATCGAAAATTAGGTAAGACCTTTGCTGGTGCTCTATGGTTCTGAACTTAATCTTGTAATTTCATGGACAATCAAAATTAGTTAATTATGTAGGCGTTGATAGGATGATAAATTCAAACACTAATCAAGATAACAAATGAAATCTCTCAGTGGCATGTACATTACTAGTCTGCTGGAATGTATATCAAGGAATTTCATTTAGATGTGATAATGCTTATTAATCAAGATTAAAGGCAGTTAAATCGACATAATGTCCACTTCTTTGTTAATATGCCGTTTTTTCAATCACCCTCACATGGTGAGATTATCTACGCGGATTATCTATGTGCATTATCTGGGCGGATTATATGCCTGCTTGAGCGTGGCCGTCAGACCATCATATTAATATCGCCCTTCATTTACTGCTCAAGTTACCGAGAACTTGCTATCAACATTCCTGTGTGAAGCGGCGATCTGCAAGTAGACAGACACAGGCAGATGGGCCGGGATAAGCGAGGGGTTTGGGTACACCTGAGAAGGTGGGAGCAGCCCCGCTATAGAAACCCTCCTGATAAGTAGTGATAACGCCAAGTGCTCGCAGATAGCGCGCGCTTTTGTAGTGCAGTGAACCTTATCTGGAGATACGCGGCGCACTCGTTTATATTCCGCCGAGTCAGCCTCGTCAATGTCCACAGAGAATGCTCCTGCCATTGAATTGAACATGCATTATCATTTTCGACATCATGTCTCTGTAAGAAAGAATCGTCTTCATTTTGAGCAGCCTTGTATCTTTATTTATTCCAGGTATTGTCATTATTGTCATCCTTTTATCTTCCTTATAACATCACTTTCCTCACTATCTTCCTCATTATCTTGAGAAATTACTTCGGAGAAGAAAACGGTTTCCTTAAAGAATGGCCTTAATAAAGTTTATCAAAATTATAATGTCTTTCTACTTCTTGAGAGGATGTTTTAAATTCTATGTATCTCATAATTCATCCATATCATTATGTCCCTTGAGATGATTCTAAGCCTATCTATTTAAATTAGGTTAACATACCATATATTGTATCTGGTATCGGTCCATTTGGGGTTGATATCCACGTGCACACCTTTGAGATAAATCAGGCAAAAAAAAAATAATAATTTATAGATAAGTTCTAAATTACTCAATACAAAGTAATGTGTATTTCTTTTAAAGGTAATGTGTATTTCTTCTAAAATATTCACAAATCGTGCATATAAATCAAGGAGCTATAGAGTTTCATTGAAAAGATTACAACAAACCACAATGTAAAATTCATATATGTGCCAAATGGTTCATTTTTGTTGTTTCAAGGCGCCGCGTGCATTTTATTAACTAATTTAACGCCAATACAGAGGGCCAAGTGGCGGCTGTTGTAAGGGAGTCCGGGATGAAGAGGAAACCTATCTCCCTATCTCCTTAATAGTACCGCCTTGCTTCCTCAAATACCACCATGTCCCCCTACTATCTCATTAAGATTAATTCATAAATGATCACATTGAAAACTGTTTCTGCGATTTTTAAACTTTGATGATTATAAACGATCCTTTCAATACCTGTAATCATAGTCAAATTGGATTAATTACATCAAAGTAATTTAATTAAAACCAAACTAATGATTAAATGTTTGCAAATCTTAAGTATAGTTTTTTATATATATTTGTGTAGTTGTTATGATAGTATGCATGAATATACCCTGACTTGTTGCGCCCCATACACTTGTAGTTATTTTCCTATAAATTAGGAGTCACTTGTAGCATTTGAAGAGCTATTTAGTGATAGCAAAAGATACTAAGAGGTCAGAATGATGGCACTTGTGCAGACAGATAAAATATTTGCAATGCTTAGGAGAGCGATGGGATGAGAGGGTGAAGTCTAACCCTACACCCGAGGCTCGTCGCGGTTACCTTATCCCTCCGATTCTCTGTGATAGAGACAAAGGAGATATTCCACATATAAATAATACAGCTTTTACCAAACAATGTTAGACAGAAAGTTGCAGAGTTTGTATATTAAATTATTAAACACAGGTGCAATGTATGGTATATTTTCTGTTATTCAACTAATGTGAGGTGCGGATGAGATAAAGCTTGATCCCCGGGAAGGTCCCTAGGGAAGAGCCTCTGATATCTTATCGGCCCGTACCCCCTCCCCACCCCGTCAGCGCAATCCTGCCATCTCCCCATACATCGCTTCTCATAATTCATTCCCAGAAAACAAGTGTAGAATGAGAAAACCTGGAAACGAAACCTGGGGACAAAGCGAATTAGAAATAACCTTTTTTTTAAATTAATATATATTGATAGAAATATTTGGGCAAGGTTGTGGTAGAATAGTAGCTGTATTTTCCCATGGTAGGCCGCAGTTGTGACCACGATCCTAGGTTCACAGAAGCAGAATTAGCCACCAGATCTAGCATATATAAATAAAGATAGGCAGGAGCCCCAAATTAGCCCCATTTCTGCTTCCTTAGAAAAACAATTATGTTCATATTGCTTGGGTAGGAGATGGTTTGATGGCGGGGGAGGCTGGCGTAAGTAACCGGCTTACTGTCTAAGCCTTTGAAGCCTCTCTTTGTACCAGTAGCTTCAAATAAACTAGATACGTTATATCGGATATACAACTTTGTATATTGCCATTATTGCCCTAATTGATATGGGATTTCAACATACATATTCCTGAAAACACAAACAGTGCAGGTTTGTACCTATGAACACAATGTAGCGAGGCTAATTATATCGGAGGTTCACACGTATTTGAGGGGAACAAAGTTAAAGTTCTGTGAACAATTTAAGAGGCTGAAGTTAAATAGAAAACAAGATAGTCAGATGAAACAAGGCATTAGACTGTGAGCAAAATGCTTTGTTTCAGGGAAATACAGATAAAAGGTCGCTATAAAAATTGACAGTTCCCCAGTCACAAGCATGTTTGTCAGTGACAGTGGTCCTCTGCTAGCCGCGGTGTTTATGGCGACCGTGGCGCCATCTGTCAGCGCCTCCCTGTTTGTCCGATGACCTGATGATAGGGATCTTCCATTGAAGTATGGCGCGCGCAGCTGCTGAGAACATACCTCATCCAATAACCTGTCACGCCCCAGGACTATGATTTATCACAAAATAATAGATTTTATGTGCTGGTAGACGGCATTTTTACCGATTGTGAACAGAATTTACATGAATGTGGATGTACATTGAGCCACTACTATTCACTTGACATGCAGAAAGTAAATTCTTTGTTAAAGTTTACATTACAGTAAAATTTTAGGGGAAGCATTAACGACTGTGCATATTGCATTCTGTGTCAACTATACTCAAACCTGAGTTAAATATATGATTTTTTTAAATTTCAAATAAAAAATCGTATATTACGACGCACTAGAATTATTGAAAAGTTAGGTATTTTTGAATGGAAACTCTCTCAGAACGTTTGTAAAAATGGTGAATGAAAGTTACAGTGTACAGGATGTATTCGGCGTGTTTAAGCGGGGTCAGTTTCCAATGTTTACCCGGCTAAACTTGCATCAACACACTTCTATTAACTCAAATTGAATATTATTAGCCCTGAGTGACACCCAAAATTGGCCCTAATAGAGTGCTGAGGGTGGAATTTTCCGCTTGATCTTGATCACGCTCTAAGCAGTCTCAAAGTATACGCTCCCATATACAACATATCACGCATCACTTGGAGCGTGCTTAACCAGAAAATCACAGTTTTCATGGTTTTGTTACCCCGCCCCATCACGGAAGATTCACGTCTGGGAGTTGCCGTGTAAATTAAATTTGTCAATTCGCCTGGTTGAGGGCTGGCGGGGTTAATGCAAGCAAGGTGTAGCTCGGGGAAGCAATCTGTAACCCGGTCTATTGCTTGTATAACATACCAACATAGAAAGAGAAGTTAACACAAACATATATCACATGACATTCTTGTGTACACACACAGATTATTAACAAATAATAGAATAAATGTGCCTGTACAACAACACCATTTCAATTATCCTCGCATAAAATGCCCATAATTTAATAAGTGAACACAGTTTCATGAATGTTCGTTACACATCGTTAAGGTAGTTAAAATTAATGCAAATATTAAAAGATGAAGTCAAAAATAAGACTGCTTGTGTAAATTAGCGTACATGGTTTAATAGATTAATTTATAGAATTCTTTAATTCTATTTGTAATATGTTTTTATTGAGAAACTGACAATCCACAGGATTTCCGGCGAATCACTGGGCACTAAGTCTTCCGCATTTTGACCGGTTTTTGAATATTTAACGATTCAAATACCAGAAAGTAACCGTACCTCTTGTGTTGGACCTCTTTGAAACATTTACTAAAGATATTTCTGTTGGCAGAGAAAACAGAGCTTGTTACTGATAGCCATTCACCGCACCCGTCGCCCAGCAAAGGGGCTCTGTCAGACAGATAACTAATTTAATATATAAAACAAATAAACAATGATAAAAGCTGGTTATCTGCACTTTGGGTCTGGCTGGGAGGGGGTTAGTGAAGCTTCCGCTGTCGGGATCACATAACTGACCAGACTCACCTCATAGCCACTCCACGTCTCAAGGTTCAGAAATATGGAATCCGGAAACACATTCAAATCAAATCTACTGAAAAAACTGGTGCTTTGGTTAATTAGACATATCATATTTTTTTTCATTTTTGATTAAATTATATTTACATTTGTTTTGCAAAGATGGAAATTCGGTTTCTTCAGAAATTCGTGTATTGTTGCAAATCGTTTTCTTTTTAACAATTTATATTATCATCGACTAGATCTTCATTTGAGCAATAATGTTAAGTAATTACAAAATATGACTTTCAATAATCAACTCAAAATGGCGTACGCGATGGGTATCATCTGAAGAATGTTGGCATTTTACTGGCAGTTCTCTGTCGATCTTACTTCACATTATACAATTAAGAAAATGTTGAATGAAATAACAGGACATTCCCCAACTTGCCATGTAAACTGCTCGGCGCAGATCAACTTTGCCGCCAAGTTTGTGGTGACGCAACTCGGAGCAGACGACACTGGCTCGCAGTCAAATGTGACGCAACCAACACGCATTTAGAAATGTACAAGTAAACATGGGCATGTTTGAAAAAGATCAAATGACCTCTGCTGATTGCAATGATCCTCAGGGTTGAAATTGAAGATCTTCAATTGTCGTACCAAATTTCAAAGATTTCACATCCGGGTAACGTTGATAATCTTCAGAATAACATATTAATGCCAAGAACGTATTAGAATTGTTATTAGAATTCATTATCTTTTTACATTTCATCGCATTAAAGATAAATTATACTTCAAATAAATATAGATCAGAATTATCTATATATCACTGTAGCATTATACATAAAATGTTTTTTTTTTATAAAATGTCGAAGAAATTATGTATTTTCAAAATAAAACTTGAAATTATTCAGTTATAAGTATGCAAGAAGACGTCATAATGACAAAGTATGTATACAAACATCACAAAGTGAGAGAGGCTAAAATTCCACCTTTTAACAACATTATCTGGTAGCCAGACGAGTAGACATAAATAATAAGCCATTTTCCAAGTCTGGAACTATGATTCTCTGGCAAATATTTTTGTTCTGCAGAGAGAAACGGGAACAGAGGAATGGTAAACAATAGGTTAGTTTTTTAGGCGGCAGCGCTGGCGAGGCGCTCGGCATCTATGGTGGGCCGCAGACACTCGTCTCCCCCTACCTCAAGTGTTTTAATAATATTTACTCCTCATATTTTTTTCCATAAGTTAATTAGGTGTGTATTTTAAGTGTATATTTATGCCACTGTAAATACAAAAAATCAACGGCAAACAGAATCCTTTAATAAATACGTTTGGATACTCTTAGACCATAAATAACAAGAAACTTTTTACGGCAATAATTATGTTTTGTTACTTCAGTGATAACTGTTATTTTGTCACTTAAGGCATATCTGTATTCAGTATTCAAGGGCTTGCTCCAAATATGTGCACCCTCACGTGTGCTACATTAAACCAGCATGTGTGTGCGAAACCTAAAGTTGCCTCTTGGAAGAGTATTTTTGTTTGTTTTTAATTTCAAATAATTGCTTATAACCAGTTGTGGACCTTCACACAGGGGGAAACAAATCTGCAAGAATCTCAAAAAGAGAAAAACACATTTTTGAACCACCAGTCCAAGATGTGTTCATTTACTTCTGGAATCACACACTGAACATTTTAACATTCCAGACTGGTGTATCTAACGGATGGTGGAAACATGGGGCACGGGGGTTTCTAATACCTGAGAAAACAGAAATATGTTTGTTTAATTGGGCGTGGAGAGGGGACTGAGGCTTGTTGGACATGGATCTGTATCCACGGACAATTGGAGGCAGATGGCAGACACGGCAAAGTATAACATCGTCAGCTTGGACAGTTGTCCCGCACCAGCGTCAACACATACATGGCTTTTCAGATGTACATAACCTGGTCTTTTATATTTTAACCATCTCTCTTCTCTTCTCATTCTTCACAGATGAATGAGAGGAGTGAGGAATGATAAAGAATAGGCAAACTAAAGGTTAGATAGAATATTCTAGACAATTTGGACAATTTCAGCCAAGAGTTCTGCATCTTCATTGATATCAGGTCAAAGTAAATACACCTTCCTGCAGAAATTGTTCAGATGACACTCAGATGACAAAAAAGTATATATATTTATTAAAGGTTGAGTTAACAATTAAATTCATCTGGGAATTCCCCATATTGATTCTCGCTCACATTGTCAGTTGACATTTTATACACAATAGCCTTTGAAAACCAAAAATTGGTGGCGAATAAGTCTAACTTGTAATGGTCACTCCATCTATTTACCCCACTATAATTGTGTTAATTTACTAAAAAAAAAAAGGGGTCCTATTAATTCTCAAACTGAATTTGAATCCTAATCTTCTGCAAGTTTATTTAAATATCTCTATTAAGAATTTCCGAATATACAAAAGTTTGAATAGGTTTATCTTGTGCAAAAGATTCAAAGGTTATTTATCTTTTCAAGTATGGACAAGACATCGGGAAATGTTGAGGTTGAATGTATATTTAACGATTACTTATATTATTAGATATTGATATTAAGATGTGTCTCACCCTATGAAAACGTCTAGTTTTTGCCTATTCGGGTCACTTCTTGCCCCTAATAACGAGTTAAGTCACTATCTACCATATTATAGGTAGCGACCAATGACTTGAATGACGATGACATTTACTGCAGATATAAACTTCGCCAAACATAAAGGTGTGCAATGTTCATTTGAGAATTGAGAACTCATGTAAAGAAATACGGACGCGGCGAATGAGTGTGCATGTTTGCTGACCGGAGAACCTGTTGTGTGGGAGATTTCCCCGCGCTGCCTGCGATCTGGGTAATATCTGGCGGTGTGAACGTATCTGTCACCGGCTTGTCGGCGATACCACTGACGAATAGCCGGGGTTTGGCCCCACTATCTCCCCCGGGTGACCTGGGACGTAACCACCGCGATCCCTGTATCCCCACCGACCCTCCTGTTACCCCGCCCGCCCCATGTTACCTACGCCAGCCCCGACTCTCATCCACACGGGGAGGTCGGGTGCAGTTTGGGGGTAAATATCAACTTATGAAAGTTGACAGTAGCATTCAGTGGATGTGATAACAACTGTTCACACATTCCCTTGACAACAATTCTCTTTTATGAGAATGTCTATCAAATATCAATTTAAATATTCATATACTGATCACATTTTTTGGGTTTGTAAGAATGATTATTACAACCCAATTTAGGCTACATGTACATCATATTAGTTACCTGTAACCGGGCTCAATGCCATACTCTTAGCGAAGATCACGAAGACGCTGATTTGTTATTTTATTTTCACGATTATGGCCTCATACTTGTGAGGAGGTTATAATGTTCATCCAATCAAATTTCTTTATTCATCTGCCCTTATGTTGCCCTAAACAGAGCATCAAGAGTGAAAACAGGGGCTCAGCATGCTCAACAAATGATGCAAAATTAGTTAATGAGGCAAATGTTTTTATTGAGATAAGTGAAATTCAAGAATGAATACTAGTATATCAAACATTGTTTTACACGCAGACATTATTTTGGAGTTGTATACATACAAAAAATACAATTGACGAAGTGAGCTACAGATTGTGCCTTATCCTTATATTAGTAAGTACAATTAAGAAGCACAAGAAAGAGAAATAAATCATGAAAAACTACCTCAGGGATATGTACACAAATATACATTGCCTTTTGAACGTGACTCGAACCCTGACTGCAAACTTGGACACCTTACCACTGAGCCAACGCATTACGGTGTTTTTTTAATATTTCCCGAATCTTAGAGAATATGCCTGACTCTGGAAGTGAAACACTGGAGTTAAGACCAGTTGTGGGGGATTCAGAAGTTGACCGGGGAGAGCGGGAGATGCATTCGCACCTATTATATTACCAGTAAAATCATTTGTGACAGAATATATATCAAGTTGGGGCCAAATTCATTATGTAATATGCATATTGATTGGTCAAATTTATCATCTGCTCTAGTTTGCTCTGGGAATGGATTTAAATGATCATTTATGAAACAAATTTCATAAAATATTTACAAACACTACAAAAAGCAATGATCAGCATAGCCCAAAGGCAATTGGCCTATGTTTCAGTCATTGTATAGACTCTGACAACGTAAAAAAGGTTCAGAATTGATGGTAACAGTCAATATCTAATGTACTGCTTGGAATACATGTGATGAGGAGTTATTGTGTATATTTCAAGATTTATATATACACCCTTCAGTGATGTGTCCCTTGTGTGGATACAGCATCAAGGAAGAGAGTGCTGTAACCGACTCTGTATATGTGTCCAGCCAGCAGAAGACCTATTGTTTAGAGGATGTACAAATATTAGGAGCAGAGTTTGTGTAGTTAATGCATCGGTCTGCCTGCCACAAGGTGCACACGCCTCGCAGGTGGCGCTGCTGCAAACCCCTTCAGTTCAAACACAGGCCCTCAGAACGCGAAGATTTTATTTCAACGACTTGTTACATGCTCAATATTAAAAAAGCTACATCAAATCTCGAGGGATCCTCTTTTTAATGCACTTACATACTGTCAAAATAATTGAAATTTAATCTGAAAATGACCAATGGTGTTTCCGGTAGTTACAGTGCCCCCTGTCGGAAGAGGAAGCAGTTAGTGTTACCTGACATTGCTATCCAGCTACCAAGGTCTGACTGTCTATGCCATCAGGAGCAGCCGGAACCCTCACAAAACATCACCACCCTATTGTAAACATACACATGTCTGCGTAAATAAATAGCTAAATAGGCTTAAATGAAAGTTGTGAGGACACCGACCTGGTATAGGGCTTACTGAGGATGCATTAATGTAGAACGAGGGAGGACAGGAGCACCACTTACCCTCTCCAACTAACGCAACTAATTGACACTAACACATTGAAAACAATAACCAATTAGATAGTTGTTATTTCCAATTAATGTCAATATCTCCTATTTGTCCATTACCTCTGTAAACAACAGGCACGCGACGAGGTCAGTGTGAAATTCACTTGCCAATCGCAAACTCGTAGTATCCTAAGTTATGGAATAGAAGATTATTTGCGCCAAAGAAAATTTCTGTTTTTAAATTCCCAGATTACATTCACGTCAAGGAATACAGCACCGACCGGTTATAAAAAAGCTTTAAAATTACCCTCTTTAACTTGAGGGTCACCGGGACCAAGGGGTTTTAAAGATGGATAGAACACCAGCAATTTCAATGGTCCCATCATACACTTTTTAAAATGCATTTATGATACAATAAATTGTCAGTATATTGTATAAGCACATTGGGTAATGCAATTAGAACATATTTTCTTGTTTCTAATTTATTCATTTCATGGTGTAATAATTATGTTTTCCATTATAAAATTGCTGTTCTTTTTCATGAAAAACTATCTGACAGTTTTGAAGTTAGCAAGATTGTGAAATTATACTTATACTTGTGGCTTCAATTAAAAGTTGGTTAAACTTAACTTTAACTGTGTAAGTTACCAATAGGTGGGAAAGTTTTTATATTAAAATGATAACTGGTCTTAACGATTATGTCCAGGAGCAAAATCATGACAGCACTGAAGACTATTATATATCCAAGTGGACAAACAAATTACCCATCGAAGAGTTCTTGGCAAAACCTTTCATCTTAGCTCCTTAATTGGTGCCAAATGTTGGTACCTTCTCCATGTTTAAGATTACCTTGTTACAGTCTGCAATCTGAGAGAGGAAGAATGGCTCTCCTGGAAACATTTTAAGATATAAAGCAGATGTAAAACAAAATATAATTTCTTCAAAACACATTAAGAAAATATTGTGAGTGAATTAGCACTGTGAATATAACCACCAATGTCGCTATAATAATCGGTATTGTTATCACTTGAGTTGAAATCAAATGAGTCTTTATTTCCAATTTATAATGTATATTTTTCCCTATCTGCAACTGAAATACGAGAAATTCTACAATATGGTGTCCCTAATAATCATACAAAAATAAATTTCCCCAGAAGACTTCTAACTGAAAAAAATCTATTTGGAATAAAAGCAAGAAAGCGTTGCCAGGGAGGTAACTATGTTTCTATGTGAGGTATGCGTGCGCACCCTCCCACCCAAGGTCCCCTGCACGCACTAGCCTCTTACTGACTATTTTCTAAATAAATAATGTCGGTTTACTTTCAATTCTCAGCGAAAAACGTTTGTTTTTGTTTATATTCATCTCTCGTCCGAGGTGTCTTTGTGCGCAAATGATAAGATGGCTAAGATGGCGAACTTAGAACTCTTCGCATTGGGTTAAAATTGAGCAGAATCTAGTGAATGTCCTGTAACGCTTGATCAGGTGACATGGACACACCCGGTCTCTTGACATAACGTCTTGAACCTGATCGTGGCATGACACGAGATTATGGCCTGTTACGTGACCTACACTTGCTGTAGGCTATACTATACTGGACGGTGTGTGCCATGTCACCTCATCATTCAAAGTAAACCTTCTGTTATGCGCCTATCATGTAATCCTCAAATCTTTGTGAACTTCCATTGCTGCAGTTATCTGACACCTGTTAGAGTAGTTCCTTCGGGAGGATTCTTGGAGGCGCATGCGTACTCAGAGAGAAATGGAGGTCATTTATTGTCATCTCTTAATGTCTCCAAACAGAAGTCATTACGTGGTCACTATGTGGTCACTATGTGGTCACTTCGTGGTCACTTCGTGGTCACTTCGTGGTCACTGTGGTTATTAAGTAGTCACTTTAATTCAATATGTGGTCATAATGATATGTAACTATGTGATCACTATGTTTTGACCTTTAGTCACTATGGTGTCACTTTGTAGTCACTGTGCAGTCACTATTTAGTCACTATGTGGTCACTATATGTTGTGAGATTTACTTTCCCTTTTAAGAAGAAATGACCTAAGACCGAGCAGCCCAGTCACATTGTATGGATATAATGCACTGCAACACAAGTCCTCTCTCTCCAGTGCTCAATGCCATCCAGCAGAATATCCCTTGTCCACCCTGGAAGAAGATATACTATCCACAGAGGACACTCCAGAAATATGAAAATACAAATACTCCCCAAAGATTTATATTGTATTTATGATATATGATATGTATATAGAGAGATAGTGATACTCTAAGTTGGACGCAAAGAAACTATGTCAGATGCTGACTGATACACTATTAGATAGGAAAAAAACTATATTATCTGGCATAAAGTAACAAACCTGACCAATGCACGTGAATAAATATTGATTAAATTTCCCGAGGCAAGACCTTCCTGCCACGTGGGGTGAAACATACAATAATATCGTGAAAAACAGTGGCACAGTATCATACCGACTGCAGAACCAAATAAACATAGGAGAAGAATCGGAATGAGCATACCAAAAATACAAGCAAAAACATACCAACATACAAACAGAGTCATACTAAAATATGAGCAGGTACATACCATTATATGAGATGGTACATACCATTATATGAGATGGTACATATCAATATATGAGATGGTACATACCAACATATGAGCTGGTACATATGAGCAGGTACATATCAGCAGGTACATATGAGCTGGTACATATGATCTGGTACATATGAGTACGTAAATATGAGCACGTACATATGAGCACGTACATATGAGCAGGTACATTTGAGCAGGTACATTTGAGCAGGTACATTTGAGCACGTACATATGAGCACGTACATATGAGCAAGTACATATGAGCACGTACATATGAGCAGGTACATATGAGTATGTACATATGAGCAGGTACATATGAACAAGTACATATAAGCAAGTACATATGGGCACGTACATATGAGCACGTACATATGATCACGTACATATGAGCAGGTACATTTGAGCACGTACATATGAGCAGGTACATTTGAGCACGTACATATGAGCAGGTACATTTGAGCAGCTATACACCAGCATCACATCATTATATGACTGAATTATGTTGACCGAGGTATACAATAGTTTATGATTCTAATTTGAATGATCTGATTGTTATAAAATGCTCATTGTTTTATTTAATTTTGGTAAAACACAATCAGTGCCCTCTGGCGACCAAATCCACGTGACATGGAATGTCAACAAGCATTCTTTTTCATGAGTTGTGTGAATATCAACCTACTTTCAATCTTTCATTTATTTAAAGTTTCGATGAAGTGCTTAATAGTCAATATATGTAATAATGAAACAAATGCGATGTATAGCAAGTACACATATTGGGCAGAGTGTTTTTATCAGATGGACCAGCTCGAATATATAAGTCAACGTTTCTGAATTGGCAATGTATAGCGATAATCGAATTGACCGTTTCGCATGATCACCAAGTTGACAATTTACAGTGATGACTAAGTATCCCAATTTGCGTGATGATTAAGTATCCCAATTTGAGTGATGATTAAGTACCCCAATTTGAGTGATGATTAAGTACCGCAATTTGAGTGATGACTAAGTACCGCAATTTGAGTGATGATTAAGTACCCCAATTTGAGCGATGATTAAGTACCCCAATTTGAGTGATGATTTTGTACCCCGACTTGAGTGACGATTTATTACTCCAATTTGATTGACAATTTAGTACTCCAATTTGAGTGACGATTAAGTACCCCAATTTGAGCGATGATTAAATACGCCAATTTGAGCGATGATTAAGGTTAAACTTTTTGTCATTACAAAATGAGAAAAGGGGACAGAAAAAAATGGTTTATGCTTGTTTGCTCGACAAAAAAACCCATCTGAGATAATGATCACCCCTGCACACGCAATATCTAGCTTATTATCTGTTTGGTGTCACTTGATTTTTGTTTTAATTGATGCTAAATATTGAAATATATTTTGTTCTCTGCAGGTGTGGTTTCAGAACCGCCGAGCCAAGTGGAGGAAGCGGGAGAGATTCGGGCAGTTACAGACAATGCGGGCGATGGCCGGGGCGCCGGGAGGCTACGACATGGCCCCACTAGCAGCCCGGGCGGACGTCTACCCGCCGGCAGCATCCTACGCTCAGGTCAGTCAACCCCGCGGACTACACGAGCATGATGGCTATGATCTGACTGACCCCTGGGCACACAACCCTTTAACATTTGCCATGTTTAACAATAATTTACAAATGTATAACAATTACATGCCACAGTATCCCATCAATTAACAGGAAGCAGAAGTTGGATTTGGTACCTGCTTGGGGACAAAGTGCCAGGATTGCATGACCTATAGAATGCATGCACATTATGATACAATCAATTATAAAGCAAAGGACAATATGTGAGACTGGAGCAATGTTTGGTGCTCACTTGATGAGGCTCCATGTAGCAGGCCGCCGTGTTAGCTTCTAGACATCCTGTGCAGCCATGCTACATGTAGGGATATCAATGCTAATTGATACCAAACTGATCTACTCACAACACTCACATCTCCACCTGCCCGAAGCTCAGGAGTCTGCAGTCACCCAGGCCCAGACACTGCTTAACCCGGAGCCAGGTGACATCGCCCCACTGGCCTCCTTTATGGAACTTTTGCAAACACAAACATTAGTGGCTGCTGCCTACATAGTGTGCTATGGCTTATAGATGAGTTGTAGCTTGTGGAGGTGTGTCTGGTGTGTGTGTGTGTGTGTATGTGTGTGTGTGTGTGTTAGTGCATGGAGACGTGACCACTCATGCGGATCATCCTCCATTGTTACAGATGCCAAGTTGCCCGTGGTCAAGCAGCTCAGCCGGGGCCCAGTACTCTATGACCGCTCCTCATAACTCCTGCATGGCGCCACAATCCAACCTGCCTAATTTCATGGGCGTGGCTCAGGGTGTGGTAGGACAACACACCCAGCACCCGGCAATGCAGGCTCCGGTGCACGGGGCGCCGGGACCCATGGCTGGCGGCCTGGCCACCGCTTCCCCGCACCAAGCCCTGCAGGCCGCCGGCACGCTGGACTTCCCCTTCCCCGTGGACACGGAGCGTCGCTCCTCCAGTATCGCCGCACTCAGGCTCAAAGCACGGGAACATTCTGCCGCCATGGGTATCCTCAGTGTCTACGGCAAATGATGACCAAACATCACATTTAACCAAACTGAAAAGAAAGACAAGTTTATACGTACACATTCTTCGAGAGAAAACTTGAAAAAAATATGTGCAAAACATATTTGTAGTGCCTTGCACTCCTAGTGCGCTATATGCCTTTACACACTCAAAAAAAGGTTTTATGTATTTTGAAATTATATTTTGATAACAATTTAGAAACATGTTGTAGGAAACAGATGACATATTATAAAAAAAATCTTTGGTTAGAATATGAGCAACAAAAATGACTTAAACAACGGTGATTAATGAATTGTTGTTTCTTTTAATTGGTAATTTATATTTTGTAAACAATTTCTACTTGTGGTATAAAGTTGTTATCAAGAAGTTTGTTGACTTTATAAACTCATAACTTAGAATATCAGATGTCTACATCCGGTGTGGGAAGTAGACGTATCGTGAGAATCGTGCTCTGGCAACTTGTAATTACACATACTACTGCTGATTTAGGAGATACTTATTTTTAATTACTTAAAGCGGTGATTTCACATTGTAAATATAATGAATGTATAGCTATTTATCTCAGGTGTAATGTCTATGTGATACACATGAGCCTTCATGTTTCGATGTATTAATCGTAACAGTTAAATACTGACTTTCAGTCAGATCTACAAAGTCAATTTTCAATATATGTAAATGCATTAATTGTGACATGTTTTGATCAAATTATTTGTTTATTTTGGAATAATGTTGTTGTACATATTTTATATCTGTAGGTACATTATTTGCTCCATCTCTTTTGACTATCCCATGTTAGTTCCCCTGGGTATCACAAGTCAACTCGGGAATCACAATGTCAGCAAACGTAATTTTAATTAGTTTTGCTCATTTATCAACTAGTTGGCTTACTTACTTATAACTAATTGGTTCATCTAGTTAAATCTAGGTGGCTCATTTAATTATAACTACCAAGCTCATTTAGTTATAACTATCCAGCTCATTTAATTATAACTACCCAGCTCAATTAGTTATAACTATCCAGCTCATTTAATTATAACTACCCAGCTCATTTAGTTATAACTATCCAGCTCATTTAATTATAACTACCCAGCTCAATTAGTTATAACTATCCAGCTCATTTAATTATAACTACCCAGCTCATTTAGTTATAACTATCCAGCTCATTTAATTATAACTACCCAGCTCAATTAGTTATAACTATCCAGCTCATTTAATTATAACTACCCAGCTCATTTAGTTATAACTATCCAGCCCATTTAGTTATAAATACCCAGCTCATTTAGTTATAACTATCCAGCTCATTTAATTATAACTACCCAGCTCATTTAGTTATAAATACCCAGCTCATTTAGTTATAAATACCCAGCTCATTTAGTTATAACTATCCAGCCCATTTAGTTATAAATACCCAGCTCATTTAGTTATAACTATCCAGCCCATTTAATTATAACTACCCAGCTCATTTAGTTATAACTATCCAGCTCATTTAATTATAACTACCCAGCTCAATTAGTTATAACTATCCAGCTCATTTAATTATAACTACCTAGCTCATTTAATTATAACTACCCAGCTCATTTAGTTATAAATACCCAGCTCATTTAGTTATAAATACCCAGCTCATTTAGTTATAACTATCCAGCCCATTTAGTTATAAATACCCAGCTCATTTAGTTATAACTATCCAGCTCATTTAGTTATAACTACCCAGCTCATTTAGTTATAAATACCCAGCTCATTTAGTTATAAATACCCAGCTCATTTAGTTATAGCTATCCAGCCCATTTAGTTATAAATACCCAGCTCATTTAGTTATAACTATCCAGCCCATTTAGTTATAAATACCCAGCTCATTTAGTTATAACTATCCAGCCCATTTAATTATAACTACCCAGCTCATTTAGTTATAACTATCCAGCCCATTTAGTTATAAATACCCAGCTCATTTAGTTATAACTATCCAGCCCATTTAGTTATAAATACCCAGCTCATTTAGTTATAAATACCCAGCCCATTTAATTATAACTATTCAGCCCGTTTAGTTATAAATACCCAGCTCATTTAGTTATAACTATTCAGCCCATTCCGCATAACTATTCATCTCATTTAGTTAAAATTAGATGGCTCATTTAATTATAACTATCCAGCATATTTAATTGTAACTATCTAGATCATTGAGTTATAACTTTCTAACACATTCAGTTATAACTATTCAGATCATTCAGTTATAACTATTCAGGTCATTTACTTATAATTGGTGGGCTTGTTTAGCTATCTAGCTGCTAGTTTGGTCAGCTTACATGGGTATCAATAGTCACTTGTGGTATTTGATTTAGCCCTGTTTATTTTACCTGAGGATTTTGAAATGATTTCTCACATCGATTGACATCATTGATACACGAGCTCAGACTGTCATGGGAACTATGGCTTTGATATTTTGATTTTTATGTATGACTTGTGCTTTAGTAATTTATAATTTTTTCACAGTTGTATTTTTGTTGTAATTAAATCATATTTGCAAATAAATGACTATTTAAAAACTACATCTGCTATGCCAGTTAATTAATTCGAAAAGGGTTGATTGTTAAGCTGAGGGAAATATCACATTTTGTTTCCTTAGTTTGAACGTCCATAGAATTACATTAAAGTTAGTGTGCAGGGAGACAGATCTCTCAAGTTGGTTCTGGTAGAAGGATCTCAAGAGTTCAAAGGACGAGTGAGATCCTTCCATCAGAACCAACGAGACAAATCTGTCTTCCCGAACACTGCACAAACTCATGTTCTTGTCTTTATCTCATACTTATCCACTGCAGATAGATAGGCTTTGCAAGCAACTTTATCTTCAAAGCAAAATAGTTAAAACATGGTACTAAGTGCAGAACAATATTGTATGTGGCTTATTTAAGTTCGTAGCTCATTTACATGAAGTAAATGTTATATTAATACATGCAATGAAACTAATACATGCAATGAACAGTCATCAGTTTCAAGATTCCAACAAAAGGTTGCAGTCTCTACCAACAGGGGTCCCACCTGTGTTTCAAGGTCCCTATGACCCAAATCTAAAATGTCGTCTGCTCCGGATCAAAACAAACCCAGACAGTCATCATGTTCATTTCAGAGAAATTAACACATAATCTTTAAAAGAATTGACCGGAGACTAATTACATTTATTTTACAATTGACAAATTTTATGACATTTGTACACAAATATATTCCAACAAACATTTTATTCATTTCAAAATAATGTAAATATGGAAAGAATAAGTAGTTCTGCAGAGGAAAAAGAAAAGTAGTTCTGCAGAGGGGTGATCTGCAAAAAAATATCTCATAGGTGCAGAACACTCTCTTGAAGTACCAAGCATGAGTGAGTGCATACATTCAAATTAACAATATAATCAAGTCTTGTCATATCATCATTCTGACTGTTTTATTCCAAGAATAGTTTGAGAAACACATAACAAATTTCTTGAAAAATATTATCTGACAATAGGATGTATCCCATATACAGGATGTATCTGACATGCAGGACATATCCTACATACAGGGTGTATCCTATATACAAGATGTATCCTACATACAGGATGTATCCTACATACAGGATGTATCTTACATACAGGATGTATCCTACATACAGGATGTATCCTACATACAGGATGTATCCTACATACAGGATGTATCCTACATACAGGATGTATCCTACATACAGGGTGTATCCTATATACAGGATGTATCCTACATACAGGATGTATCCTACATACAGGATGTATCTTACATACAGGATGTATCCTACATACAGGATGTATCCTACATACAGGATGTGTCCTACATACAGGATGTATCCTACATACAGGATGCATCCTACATACAGGATGCATCCTACATACAGGATGTATCCTACATACAAGATGTATCCTACATGCAGGATGTATCCTACATACAGGATGTGTCCTATATACAGGATGTATCCTACATACAGGATGTATCCTACATACAGGATGTATCCTACATACAGGATGCATCCTACATACAAGATGTATCCTACATGCAGGATGTATCCTACATACAGGATGTGTCCTATATACAGGATGTATCCTACATACAGGATGTATCCTACATACAGGATGCATCCTACATACAGGATGCATCCTACATACAGGATGTATCCTACATACAAGATGTATCCTACATGCAGGATGTATCCTACATACAGGATGTGTCCTATATACAGGATGTATCCTATATACATGGTGTATCCTACATACAGGATGTATCCTACATACAGGATGTATCCTACATACAGGATGTATCCTACATACAAGATGTATCCTACATACAGGATGTATCCTACATACAAGATGTATCCTACATACATGATGTATCCTACATACAGGATGTATCCTACATACAAGCTGTGTCCTACATACAAGCTGTGTCCTACATACATGGTGTACCCTACATACAGGATGTATCCTACATACAGGATGTATCCCCTATACAAGATGTATCCTACATACAGGATGTATCCTACATACAGGATGTATCTTACATACAGGATGTATCCTACATACAGGATGTATCCTACATACAGGATGTATCCTACATACAGGATGTATCCTACATACAGGATGTATCCTACATACAGGATGTATCCTACATACAGGATGTATCCTACATACAGGATGTATCCTACATACAGGATGTATCCTACATACAGGATGTATCCTACATACAGGATGTACCCTACATACAGGATGTATCCTATATACAGGATGTATCCTACATACAGGGTGTATCCTACATACAGGGTGTATCCTACATACAGGATGTACCCTACATACATGATGTACCCTACATACATGATGTACCCTACATACAGGATGTACCCTACATACAGGATGTGTCCTACATGCATGATGTATCCTACATACATGGCGTACCCTACATACATGGCGTACCCTACATACAGGATGTATCCTACATACAGGATGTATCCTACATACAGGATGTGTCCTATATACAGGATGTATCTTACATACAGGATTTATCCTACATACAGGATGTATCCTACATACAGGATGTATCCTACATACAAGATGTATCCTACATACAAGATGTATCCTACTAACATGATGTATCCTACATACAGGATGTATCCTACATACATGATGTATCCTACATACAGGATGTATCCTACATACAGGATGTATCCTACATACAGGATGTATCCTACATACATGATGTATCCTACATGCAAGATGTATCCTACATGCAGGATGTATCCTACATACAGGATGTATCCTACATACAGGATGTATCCTACATGCAAGATGTATCCTACATACAGGATGTATCCTACATACAGGATGTATCCTACATACAGGATGTACCCTACATACAGGATGTATCCTACATACAGGATGTATCCTACATACAGGATGTATCCCACATACAGGATGTATCCTACATACAGGTTATCCTACATACAGGATGTATCCTACATACAGGATGTATCCTACATACGGGATGTATCTTACATACAGGATGTATCCTACATACATGATGTATCCTACATACAGGATGTATCCTACATACAGGATGTATCCTACATACGGGATGTATCTTACATACAGGATGTATCCTACATACAGGATGTATCCTACATACAGGATGTACCCTACATACAGGATGTATCCTACATACAGGATGTATCCTACATACAGGGTTATCCTACATACAGGATGTATCCTACATACAGGATGTATCCTACATACAGGATGTATCCTACATACAGGATGTATCCTACATACAGGATGTATCCTACATACATGGTGTATCCTACATACAGGATGTACCCTACATACAGGGTTATACTACATACAGGATGTATCCTACATATAGGATGTACCCTACATACAGGATGTATCCTACATACAGGATGTATCTTACATACAGGATGTATCCTACATACAGGATGTATCCTACATGCAAGATGTATCCTACATACAGGATGTATCCTATATACATGATGTATCCTACATACATAGTGTATCCTACATACAGGATGTATCCTACATACAGGATGTACCCTACATACAGGATGTACCCTACATACATGATATATCCTACATGTAAGATGTATCCTACATACATGATGTATCCTACATACAGGATGTATCCTATATACAGGATGTATCATACATACAGGATGTATCCTACATACATGATGTATCCTACATACAGGATGTATCCTATATACAGGGTGTATCTTACATACAGGATGTATCCTACATACAGGATGTATCCTATATACAGGGTGTACCCTACATACAGGGTTATCCTACATACAGGATGTATCCTACATACATGGTGTATCCTACATGCAAGATGTATCCTACATGCAGGATGTATCCCCTATACAAGATGTATCCTACATACAGGATGTATCCTATTAAAACACAATTTTTTCCCATTCTAATACATTTTGTTCATCAGGAACATTGGGGAAATTCTCAAACGGCTTTCAACCTTTCATAGCTGGGCTCCAACAATACAATCGACTTTACATGAAAATAAAAACGTGTGATGACCCCCCATCACAATGGGTGACTCTATTCCCCTATTAGTTGTTACTCCCCCCAATGGTTCCCATGCCAACACTCAAAGCTTTTTTCAAACTGAAAAAGGTTGAAAGTAATAAGTTAAACTAGTAATTCTGAAATATTTTAATTTACAGAATATTTTTTTCAAATCCCCGTCAATATATATATATATATATATATATATATATATATATATATATATATATATATATATATATATATATATATATATATATATATATATATATATATATATATATATATATATATATATATATATATATATATATATATTCTTTTCTGCCTTACATCAGACTCATATAATCAAATTTTACTCATCTAAATGTATTTTTCCGAGAACCAGTAAGAGTTTGCCCTCCTGTGATTTTTCCTCAACTTTTCTTCAAGTCTTTCATGTTGCAGTATATACCACCAAACTAATCTGCCTGTCTGTAATTTGTCCTTTGGTCCCTCGGAATTTATATTGGAAAATATTCCAAGACAGAGAAAATGAGGTGGTAACATCTTTTAGCATACCGGATTGAAGGATGAAGGAAAACACAAAATAGCAAGATGGCCGTTGGGGGAATGTGACGAGGTGATTTGTAGTGTTCTGCTGTGCGTTGTTCTTATCTCTCATAGCTGAATATAGTTCCTGGTGAGGTTAAACAAGAAAGCACTACAACATCCATCCTCAACTAAAAGATAATCTTCTCCACTTTGACCTGGCAGTTTTGCGCCAAATGAACATTGTTCGTCTGCTTGTAGACGCCAGAGCACCCTAAACTGTCATGGCGGGAGTAATTGGACGAAGATAAATGGAGGAATGCCACATGGTCAGGAAAACTCACAAGTGCTTACAAGATCAGTATTCATAATAATTTGTCAAACATGTCAGGATATGCATTCTTCTCTTGTCTTACATATCACATGTTGGTTAAGTGTTCTGAACTCATTGCTTCTTGTTCCTTCTAACAGTCTCTATTCGGTACAGTCAATGTCATAAAAATAGGTGCAAATCTTAAACTTTTGCCATTTTTTGACAATTAACTTTTGCCATTCATATAAATGTTTATGAAAGTGTATTGAAAATAACAAAATAGATGATCATTTGATCGTTTGAGATCATTCCTCCAATATCCAATTATAAGTTTAATTGTAGAACCTATTTAAAAAGTGGTATTTGGTAAAGACGATTGTTTCTAATGAGTCTCTGATTCTCCTGGACCGGACCCCTGTGCTGACACCTGTCTGTAATATTTAGCATAATGTATCACAGCGACATCTGGTGAGGATACTTGCTTCAACAAATTGTGACAATTGGGGATGTTTTGAATTTCAAACAGTACTATACACAAATAATGCATTGTAAGAGTATAGAACAAATCGATTCTATTGTTGATTACTTTTTAGAATATTTTTGTCTGCGATGGCTTCATTTATGCATATCTAATTTGAGACTGCTCAACTAAGCTCAGTCCCAGGGCTGTAACAATACTTTATATTCAACTTTAAAACATTCATGAGGTTTTCAAGCACTTTTTGCTTGCATAATATAAATGTTTATACCCAAAACTTTCTGATCAAAAGTTATTACCCAACATATTTCCCCTACTTATATTTTGTGCCATTTGAAAGTGGATGAGTCTTCTGCTAAAATCCAAATCATCCATTGGACACTTTGTCAACAAACTCTGTTTAGCTGACCAGTTACCTTGTGCAAACACCTGCTTAGGAATGTCTTGCTAACAGTGGGGCACCTTTAGATTGGGAGAATGGAGTGATTTGGCATACAACACCCTGACAGATCACAATAGAGGTCACATGATTGTATACATGTGACCACCTGGTGGTCAAAAGAGTACAGGCAGTACTTGGCACTTTCAGAAAAGCACAATAACCATGGTCAATGTATTTTGGTTGATTTCAGTAAGATAGCTTGAATGTGTCACAGTTTCGTGGCCACATATTATTTAAGCATACCCCAAAGCTTTGTAAAATTGCCTGTAACTTCTGTGATTTCACAAATGTTTTAAATGTTTCATATTTATATTACTTTACAACTCTTTTAGCTCATATTTAGCAAATATCTTTCACATTTTTACACCATTGGCCCTCCTGTCATTTAATTCTAATACAATGATGATGACTGATAACGTTAACAATAAATACCATAGGGACCGACAATGACACACTGCTACATAGCCACATGCGTATATGTGGTATTGGTATTACCCATTATTCTAAATTCTGAATTCAATCATGAATGAAAAATCATTAAAGTATTGAAATCAATTATTTTACTAAATGGCAGAGAGAATGACGTTGAATGAAGAAGAATAAAGCAGAAAGTTAATTATGAAAACAAAAATAGTTCTGGGTCCTTGTGTGTCCAATTAGGCTGAGATAGTTCCAGGCTTTGATCTCTGTGTTCTTATCTTCCTCTGTTCCTCGTGTCATGTAACATTTCTATCATAATTCATACTGTACAAATGTCATCAGTGACTCAAGATTACGCCAACTGGTTCTTTGACTAATTACCGAAAATATGGCAAAGAGATATCAAGGAATGAGTTAAAGTAAGAAGAAATAAGCTCATATGTGAGAAGGTGATGACGCTGAACATGACACTGCTCATTGCGGGAGTTATTACGTAATGAGCATCATATTAACCGGAAACAGACGTGCTAATACCGATATATGTGTAAGTGTGGGTACTTATCTATCTTATACTCAATTTACACCTCTGTCATGACCAATCATGCAACAATAATCTATGTTGCCATTTTTTTGTTCTTGGGAAAATAAATAACCCATGATTAGAAAATTGGATTCCTGCTAAGATGTATTCATTAACCATCATTTCAGTGTCAACCGCGTTTAACGTGTCTTGTGGGCTGACATCTGTAACTAATATGTGATTAAAGCTGGCATATTTGTGGTTGTTACTTTGCAGGCAGGTTTGTGGGGGAGAAGGGGCGGGGAAGATCGGCAAGCGTGCGGGTGCGGACTGCCTACTAACGCTCCCTTTTCCACCAAACACCAAGAAACTACTTTCTTGTCTGAAGGTATTTCCTATGTTTGTTGCAGTTGCATATTTCTACTTCAATATTTTATTTTATGCAATGTATTTTATAACCGTATTTAGATATTGACTTTCTGTATGTCGTTAAGATGGAGAACTTGGGTATTTAAATCTATCAAAAAATGAATATCTAAATATTTGTTGCTTCATACGAGGTAAATGTCTTTTTGATCCGGGATTCTCTTCCATGATGTCATTGGTGGTCACGTGATTTGTATAATCAAGCGAGTTTCAGCTGTTAAAATATGTGCAACAAGAAAAGTATTGATGCTATAAAATACTGGGTAATACATTCATATAAATACGAAAAAGGGAGATTTTTTCAATACATTTAAGTGATATTTTCACGGAAGAATAAATCGAATAATACATAACAACATAAAAACTGTGGTTACAAATGGTATAGGTTTGACACAAATGGTATGGTCGCAACCCTAACAACGTGGGTAGAAGTATGATCTGAGTACAAGAATATACAACACAAGACCCTCACACGCAGCCTTTTGAATTAAATAATTTTGTATATTGAATGGTATCAAAAACTATATTTATTTATCCTACGATATAGAAGACACAATATCAAATTCACTGTGCTATGCTGCCAGATTGAGAGATGGAAATCAGCAGCGGAGTTGTTTCTCACTCGAGCCGGTGCCACACACCTTTCAGGCCTTGGTTGTTGTTATCATGAATTTTCAAGCGGCGGTGTAGAAGTAAATTGCGATGTAATTTAACATAATGATATATTTTGGGACTATGATAAGCACATAAACTATTTTCCTCAAATATTATTACACAGATTGTATATATATATAATCTGACATATATATATATATATATATATATATACATATAATCTGACACATATATATATATATATATATATATATATATATATATATATATATATATATATATATATATATATATATATATATATATATATATATAAATGCGGGAATAAATGTAGACAAAGATCCAGAAACCTGGTCGTATGTGAGAGCGATAGGTCTGCTTAAGTAAATCAAACCTGTGTGCAGCTTTCTTAAAGAATCCCAATAAGAGACATTAAGATTATAATCTCTTAATGAAGGATCAAAAGCACTCTGGACGCTTTACAGATAACAGTTAATTTTCCATTTCTCATTATTAGTCTTATCCCTTGAGATTTAAATCGTAGTGATTTCATCTAAATCTTTGAACAATCTGTGAGTGACAAAACATTTTTTTTAAAGAAATGACAACAGGTAAGCAGGAAGAATCTCAAGAATGTTCAATATGATGAAACATTAAAAAGGTGTACACGGGCTGTCATTTGACGTCTTATTTCTTGAATAGGACATCATAACTATGAAATGTAAGTTTTTGGTGTGTAACCAAAAAAAAAAAAAAACAAACAAAAAAATAACCAAAAAAACCCCCAAAAACAATTTAAAAAATGTGGCGGCTGAAGTGGCGGTGGAAAAATGACTCAAACTTCTCTCTTGAGCCTTACACGTAATGAGATTTGTCTTAGAATTATAATGTTTACTGGATTGAATTATTTCAGACAAGAGACATTAGGATATTTGATACTAACTATGATAAAAGAAATCGATAATAGGGAGTAATAAGATACAAGCTATTAACCTGTCGCCGAGCCCTGAGAAGGGGAGAAGTAATTATATCATTATTGCAAAATCAGAGAACTATATCATATAGTGTTATTTCCCTAAAATGATTTAACCATCTTTATAACCTTCTTCAGAGGCAAAGTAATTCAAATGTATAGACACAGATGCGACATTTATTTGGTTTGATAAGGATAAATGATGATCAATAGATAGCAATTTTTTACCTGGGATATATTTCCGGAAATAACCCACAAGAATCAAATGTTTTTCCAACGCCGAGGACTGAAGCAGTTGGTTGCTTCTCATGGTTTTCTCATGGAAAAGAGGAGAAGCAATATTTCATGTGTAATAATAACCACGTAGATAACTCTCTGAAAAACAAAACAACACAGCCTTGCCTAGCGATAAGGCGATAATAGAATGAGTAATTTAGAAAAGTATTTGAGTGGAGATAATTAACGTTGATCTTCACATTGCTATTATATATTGCCACGTTTTATTCCAGATTATGCTGAGCAGTATGGAAATTTACTTAGCATGCATTCTTACACTTATTCTTTATCTGTCAACCTACAGAAGTTTCATCTATGTGCCACCTATGCCATATCTCTAACTGTCTCTCATATATGTTACGCCTTGCCATATCTCTAACTGTCTCTCATATATGTTGCGCCTTGCCATATCTCTGACTGTCTCTCATCTATTTGGCACCTTGCCATATCTCTCGTGTTCTCTCATCTGTGTGACACCTAGTCATATCTCTGAATGTCTCTCATCTATGTGACACCTATGCCATATCTCTGGCTGTCTCTCATCTATGTGACACCTCGCCATATCTCTAACTGTCTCTCATCTATGTGGCACCCTGCCATAAACTTGGTTGTCCCTCATTGTGTGGGTAGCAACCAAACATTCCTTCTTAAAGGAATTTTGTTCAGACATCTTCATAATACATATATTATACCCTATGTGGATGGCAAACAACCTTACCTTCTTTAAGAAACTATACAACTTTACATATATTATATCAGGGCAGGGAGAGCATGTAGATTTGTTGGCATCTGTGTCACGTGGTATCAGTCAGGGAAGGGTTATCAGTTGGTACTGTTTACGTTGATGTTCCTCTTATTGATGTTGAAAGATGATGTCTTCGCAGGAGCATTCTTAAAAATAATAAGGAGGACTGAGAGAAAAGTGACTAAAATCAACACAATTAGATACAATAAGTGTGATGTCGTGATGCTGTAAGATGCTGTGAGATGCCATGATATGCTGTGATGCTGTGATGCTGTGAGATGCCATGTGATGCCATGTGATGCTGTGAGATGCCATGTGATGCTATGATGCTGTGATGTTGTGATGCTGTGAGATGCCATGTGATGCCATGTGATGCTGTGAGATGCCATTAGATGCTGTGATGCTGTAAGATGCCATGTGATGCCATTAGATGCTGTGATATGCCATATGATGCTGTAAGATGCCATGAGATGCTGTGATGCTGCGATGCTGGAAGATGCCATGAGATGCTGTGAGATACAATGAGATGCTGTGAGATGCCATGTGATGCTGTGAGATGCCATGTGATGCTGGAAGATGCCATGAGATGCTGTGAGATACAATGAGATGCTGTGAGATGCCATGAGATGCTGTGAGATGTCATGTGATGCTGTGAGATGCCATGTGATGCTGTGAGTTGCCATGAGATGCTGTGAGATGCCATGTGATGCTGTGAGATGCCATTATTTTCTGTGAGATGCCATGAGATGCAGATGGTCAAAGATCTTTTTAGATGATATATACGACAGTGGGACTGTGGAATGTTTGGGAAAATAACAGAATATGAGTGTTTTGGTTGAAAATAAAGTAATATACCCACATCTGAATAATGTTATATTGAAATATAGGATGGCACATGAAAAGGTAGTATACATGAATATATAAAGTCATATGTAGGGATTTAGGAAGATACAGGGAGGTGTAATATTCACATGTTGTTTGAAAAGCATTGAAGTTGAAAATGACATTGTCGTCTGCCACAGGTGCTGGATTTTGATTGGTTGACATTCTGCAGAACTACTCTTTATATCGTTTTGTATCCAATTTTGCTTTTGATACTTCATAATATAAGATCTCCAAAGATATAAGATATTCAACGTTTGCAGAAAGACATCAGATATTATATTATACAATCCATTTGTGCCTGAATTAAATTCACTTTCATCATAAGTTTTTCCTTTTTGCATATATTGTCATTATGTTCATTCTTTTATTTTTGAGAGCTTGTTCTACCTGTTATATATAAAAGTATACTTTATAACACGATGCATAATAATACTGTAAAATCTGGAGCATGTTTTACTGTTATGATAACAAGGTAACATTTAACCAAATATAAAATGAGGCCCTCAAAGAGTGAACATATTTGCCTTGGGCTAAACATTTTTCACACTTCAATATTTATTTTACCGTCATTTTCCACAAAGCCACAATAAATTTATTTGACATGAAATGTCTATGAAAATTCTTTCGAAAGGTTATGGAATAAGTTATTGATTATTACTAATCCGTTAAACCTTTAGAAGAAATATAAAATCATAATTCAAAATATGGAATCCGTTTTATTTTGGCTTACCATAGTGATTATTTATTTTATTTCATCAAAAGACAAACATTACACACAAATAATTTTGATGGTTTACCCAGATATAATTAAAAACATTAATTCTAAATGCGCTGAATTCTCACTATTTGTAAACCTCGTGAGAGAGATCTCTCAAATCATAAGAGATAATAAAATATATCTCTTCGTGTTTTTAAAGTTCCTCCCCGAGTAACTTAATCATAGGTCTATTAGATTTCCTAGATTTCCATCAAGTCTCACAGACTAGAAACTATTTGTTGATGTATTACTATGGAAATGCTGTTAATATATAGTAACTGCAGTTGCTGTGAATTAATAGCAAAAGTAGCTGGTAACTGTACTCTCATCAACGTTCGCTGTAGATTTACAGTGACAAATATTTGCAGTGTAATTTGACATCAAGGAAGACATATTAATTCATGAAGTAGACCATCGATCACATCAACAGATGAATAATAATACCTTGACGCATTTCTGCACACATCCCAGAAAAATTAACGCTGGCATTCATATTCATTGCTAACTCAAAAAAAATGCTTTAGGAATTAAAGGTGGGCAATAATCATGGCTTTGGGTGTAGGTGTCTGCTTATATAAAATAATCTTAGTGATTTGATTTAGATTTGAATACAAACAGTTTAAGCGATTATTGATTGGTTCCTTTATGCACATCGGCGGAATTTTCATTTCATTAGTTGCAAATGCCATTTGGGAAATTAGATGATTTATGAAAACAGATTCTTCTTTAAAAATTATTCTTTATTAACATTTTTCAATGATAACAATAAAGGGCAAGCCACTTATCTTACAAGGCAATTTCTTACAAGTGATTCATACATTTACAACCTATGGTATATTATTTCCATCAGCTATTTTTACATGGTTATTCTGCTATGTTAAACATATCACATATGTCATTTACTATTTACTATAAGCAGTATCAGTTTGTAACAAAAATAAATATACATTTACATAATAAATACATATTAATAAATAACAAACACATACTTTTAAAGTCGAGGTATATAATATACTTTATCGTACACATTATCTTTTTTTGTACATTTTTTTGTAATTATGCAGTTGTGGAATGTATAATTTAAAGATATAATATTATATCTTATGAGATACCAGGTTTAATTGTCAACATACAAATACATACGTGAACATTTACTGGACGTATAAAAACCAAAACCTTCCATAACACTCTGGTTTACATTTATGTGGACAATACAGCAGTTTTCAGAATCATTGTCTTTGTCTGTTTCCATGGGAACAGAATTATGAACAATCAGGTGATGAAAATACGTAACTGATGGACCGGAATTAGGGTACCCATGAACCGGAAGTTGAACACATTACTCTGAGCGATAATACCGTTATCTAGCAGATCTTTGCTGACAATAAGCCCAGATCTTATCTGAAAGTAAGCAAAATGGTTGGATTATCGATGCGCACTTGTTCCATATCAGTTCCTAGCTCAAACACAATATGTAAAATCTCTCATTAGGACAATGATAAAAGGTCACACTTTTATTAGGTTTCCTCATTAAATCTTAACATCTTGCATGCAACATTGAGAGTTAACATATTAACAAAATTATTTGTACGAGAATATATGGCTGTGGCTTTGTCACACGCACTTAAATATACTGGCATTGGCTCATTCTACTATTTATATTCTATACAAATGTTAACATTTTTGTAATCACAAGGAATACAAATTACCTTAATAATAATATTAATGTTAAATGTAGTTCGCAAAGCCTCAGCTTTCTTCTGTTGCCATAAGTTGTTCTGCAATCTTTTCCAACAGCATCAACTTCCGGTTGTCATAAGTCGTAAAATCCAAGATTTCGTTTTGTAAAAAAGATCTTTTCTTTTTTCCACTGAAATTCAAAAAGACCCCAATAAGCATCGAAGGTAAATAGTTCATCATATATAGCCCAAACAAGGTAAACATATGTAACAAGGCGTCAATGTAGCGAGAAAATTACTTGCTTGCCATATTAATATGTACGAAAACAAATCTTAATTAGTGTTGAGACAATAATTTAAATACAGTTAGTTTAACATACAAATGGTTTACAAGTCAACCTAGGAACCTGCTTTATGCAATAATGGATTGCCATGGTTTTATTTCTACCACATTCTGTAGTTAATGTCATTTATTATTTTATGTGCTTCGCCTAAATGAGAATTCTCCAGAGCACGCGGCCGGCAATCTCCAAGTTTCGTGGATGTACTAATTCAATAGGCAGATTAATTTGCGTCAAATACAAATAATACAAAGAGACTATCTTGGAATCAGATTTGCTTGCATGTAGCATACATGTAAAATGTGCCATCAATGTCTTGTAAATCATACCTCTAAATTTCAAATTAAATTGAAACCTATATGAGTTATGGTCACTTAGATTGACATCACTTTAACGTTTTGAATGTATACATAGACAGGTTATTTCTATATAACTTTACAAAACCCATGACGTTTTATTCCACAAAGATGATTGTGGTAGGACGCCAATTAAATTTGGTAATTAAATTTTAAGATAAAATTAGATTTAAAAAATATCAAACTAAAATGAATGTCTTTATTTGGAACCAGCGCGGGAGATGAAAAAGTTGAATCAAATAGAGGTGCGAATGCATTCACAGGTTTACAAATATATTGTGTTCGGGTTAAAATCATCTGTGATAGTGGTAGTCAAGCTGTGAAAGCACTAAAATCACAGTGGCCTAAAGATAAGGGCCGAGCATTTAAGTTCCTTCACAGCACCCAGGAAGTATGATATTATTTTCATTTGGGCTATCTGTTTCACGAATATCAGCCCATTTTTTTCAACATATTGAAAAAAAATAAAATTATTGTTTTGAAATTACTAACTTTTACAAATTATTGACGTTTTAAAAGTATTGATGTTTTGAAATTATTGACGCTATAATCGACAAATAACTGTAATAGGCAGCAACATTAAATCAATTTAAGTCAAGATATCTAGTCAGTTATTTTAGCAAATTTTTATGATGTTTTTAATTCATCATTGTATGTAGTGCATGTTTTTATTAGATAGCTGGTCCATGATGAAAACTACTTATTGTAATACATGTTCACCCAGGATAAATAAAGGATTTATTATTATTATTATTATTATTATTATTATTATTATTATTATTATTATTATTATTATTATTATTATTATTATTATTATTATTATTATTATTATTATTATTATTATTATTATTATTATTATTATTATTATTATTATTATTATTATTATTATTATTATTATTATTATTATTATTATTATTATTATTATTATTATTATTATTATTATTATTATTATTATTATTATTATTATTATTATTATTATTATTATTATTATTATTATTATTATTATTATTATTATTATTATTATTATTATTATTATTATTATTATTATTATTATTATTATTATTATTATTATTATTATTATTATTATTATTATTATTATTATTATTATTATTATTATTATTATTATTATTATTATTATTATTATTATTATTATTATTATTATTATTATTATTATTATTATTAATAGATGATAATGTATATCTTAACTACTTGGATGAAATGGTGTTTATCAAGGGGTCGTCCCGGATCAGGGATATCACAACAAGGCCTACACTGATAAATAACTGCAGATAACAACATGCTGCTGAAACCCTGGACACCACTGTGAAACAAGCAGAGTTCAAATATGATTCTATAATATAGGAACTTCAATTATGGTAGTACCTGGCACGATGTGATTGTGAATTGTTCACCACTACGCAGCCCATCCACCTGTGATAAGAGTGTGATGTAAGCATCATATCCCAGCATTACCTATCCTGTATGCCTCATTGTGTCATTCTTGTCAGCCCTCTTAGCCATCTATGTGTGTAATTGTGATTTATGAGAAAGGTGATAATTCATAATTAATACTACTTTAAAATTTCAAATATATTTCCTATACATTGGTATTGCATTGGGACAGACAAATATCCTAAAATAAACAACATTTTGAAAACTAGGGTTAAGTATCTGAATGTATATATTTGTACATGACAAATCATAAGAGGGAGATGGTAGATTTTCTGGTTGTCTTCGATCAGGTCTTGTACCAGCTGTGGCTTGCAGCAGGTGACTGTGCTCAAAGCAGATATAAGATTTATAGAGGATTTATATCTGTACTAGACTCCTGAGACAACTGTCAACAGTCCTCCCAGATCACGACTGTCAGATAAAACATCGCAGAAAACACTGGTCCAGTCACTATTAAAACTACCGATCACCGTCAGTCACATGAAATGCTAATCTGTACACATAAAATGAACTATTATGTTAGTTGCGTGAGATCGTGTAAAAATCTTTATGGTGATCTTAAAAGCAAAACCTACATGTATGACCTAATATAAGACCAACAAGTGAGACCTACATGTTAGACCAGATTTAAGACCTGCATGTATGTCTTGCATGTCAAATATACGTAGGACCTCCACGTATGAACTACACGTAAGACCTACACATATGAATTACACATATAAACTACATGCAAGACCTGCATGTAAGACCTGCATGTAAGACCTGCATGTAAGACCTGCATGTAAGACCTGCATGTAAGACCTAATGTAAGATCTGCATGTAAGTCCCGCGTGTAAGACTTACAAATATGACCCACATGCAAGACTTAATGTAAGATCTGCATGTAAGACCTGATGCAAGAAGTGCGTGTGAGACCTATGTTATCAACTGTTTGACCGCCCCACTATTTCACCTTGGCTTATCGCATTTCTAAGAACAGATCTGTTATAATCAGTGTGTATTACACAAGGGTTCTGGGAACCGCCATTTGTTTATCTGTTCGTGGGATGTGATATCCTGAAATAAATTAGCATATCACAAGCGGCTCGACCACTTCTTATCTTAACTGAATCTTAGAAGCCTTTTCGTTTGAAAATCATTTGTTTTAGAAGCGCCATTAGCAGATTGTAGTTGTTTTGGACAAATACCTGTGCAGATATCATTAAAATATAAGACATGATGAATTAATTGAAAGGATGGCTACTCTTGGCATTCCAATTTTAAGGGGGGTGGGGGAGGGGGATAGGAAGGAATTAATCAACAACTGTTTTCTAATATGTTCATCTATGCGCTATAGTTACTTGTTTCTTATTATTTAGTTACTATTTGTTTTTTTGTTTCGCTTCTCTGGCCCTCACAATCACTCATTACTTGGTATTCAGTTGATAATTGTTCAAACAAACATAAGCTAAAAAAGTATATACACTCATATGATTAAAGTGGTAACAATCTGTTATGATCAAATCTCATACAGGCCTCAACTTTATTTAAGCTGTATTGCTTTCCAACGGTCTGCTAGTTTGCTGATGACAGTCAATATGTATGAGTGTGCACACCTCAAATATTAGTTATTATAAGTTAATGTAAGTCAAGGTGTACACCTACTACATATATTATTGTAAGGTAATGTGTACACCTCCTATTTAAGTTATTGAAAGGTAATGTATACACCTGCTATATAAATTATTGTAAGGTAATGTGTACACCGTCTATATATGCCAAATAAAATAATATATAATGTTTCAGGTAACAATCCTGTAAAAATAGAGTTGGTAGGTAGGGATTTCTAACAGAAAAAATGCTCAGGGTTGGGTGGTTTGAAGGAGGATCAGTCGGGTGACCAGAAACAAAGCTATTATTTTATTTGGCCTAAGATATTGTAAGGTAAAGTGTACATCTCATATGTCCATTTAGTACTGTGGAATAATGTCATGCTGGAGTAAGCATATATATACATACACTCCGTGAGGATCGATCTGTCCGTGTGCTACTGACCCACCACCCTTAGCCAGTGCTATGAGCGCTTGTAACTCTAATAAGCGCTGATCTGATGTCGCTCTCTGTGACCTGAAAACAACAAACAACAAACACCAAACCTTAACTAGTCTTATACTATCTCTATATCTATAAGGACAGGAGCTACAGACACATGGACAACAAACATAAAACACAGAATAGTCATGCGCAACATTCTGTAACAGTAAACCCTAGGATCTGATGATGACCTTTTATAAAGTGATCTGGAGGCGAAAATCTATAACAATAGCTCTAAGTCTCGGTCCTCAGCTGGCGATAAGTTGAAATAAGCTTGATTGGCTGTAGAAGTCAGAAAGTTTCAATGAACTGTGAGGCATCAAGATTAAGATCTTATGTACATATTGTTGTCCAACTGTGAAATCAATGACACCAATCTGTAATGACTGTAAACAAACTTGAAAAACAAAGTATTTTTAGATTTCACTTCCAGCGTGAATTGATAATCGTAAAAGGTATGGGACATGTTGAAATAGTATGACCTTAGTTTATAGGTCTGTGGTTTCCAGAAGAAAGCTATCCTTGATGGCAATATATGTAACTTCCTTATGGCACTACCAAAAAGATAGAGTATGATAAGTATAGATAAACCACATAGTGATTTCGATATCTTCTGGCAGGGTACAGAACATTCACATATTACAACTCGTGCGCCTTAATCTCTACGCTATAGCTAAGGGTGAATGACTAATGAGTAATGTGTAAGACTGAAAAACAAAACTTATCCTAGAGCAGGAAACCTTGAATAGATACCTTGCAGCTATAGGAACAAAATATTACCTGATATGCATGTCTAAGAGGCCACATCCTACTTTTTTACAAGCCCTTGGAAAGTGTCTGCCCATACCTATCTCAGCCTGATGCTCAAATATCCTTATATCTGCCGTGGAATGCTTCTCTCGTATTCTGAAACGCGACACAAACATTCTCAACTCACCCACACAACACATAAGCAAAGATAGAGCACGATACATCACACCATTATATCAATATATATCTTTTTTTGACGAAGAAATACAAAAATATTACTTATTTAAATCATTCTTTTGCACTGAAAGGAGAAATAAGCACTTCTCGTCAATTTTTTTTACATTTCCTTAAATATCACGATAAATGATTGATTGTATATATTTCTTATTAATACTCGACATAAACGAAGTGTTAGTTGATGTGACTATTATTGTTTGTCCAAACATCCTTTTTTAAATGGAAGCGTTCAAAGTAAAGTGTAATCAATATGTTGTTTGCTCATGTATATCACGTAGTTATATATTTCACAATCCCCTGCCTGTTGTCAAGGGTGTTTTATAAATATGCTGACTTTAATGTGAACTACACAATTTATATATAGAACAAAGGAACACAATATATGATATATGATTTTGCAATCTCCTATCATTATTGTTTTTTTTATAAGAAATGTAGTACAAATGTAGTTGGCAGAAGATGGAATGAATTTGTCTTTAATATGGTAAATTCGTATGTTCATTAACAAATATAAACCTACTCTGCACCGATATATCTGTGTTTTGTCTTTCTCATAGAGTAACACTACAATATCAGTGCTCAGAGATATATTCTGATGGACACAATTTGAAATCAGTCAGGTAATGTTTATACACGTATATTTTAACAAGTACTAAGCTTAAGAAGCAGTTTTTTTGGAAGCGGTTGGTTCATCAAGTGGTGAGAGTCTTTGAGGATTCCTGGCTGGTGACCACAACAAAGGAAATGTAAGGGAAATTACATTGCTCTGCTGATGGATGACAACTAAATTGGATTGAAAGATCAAAGACCTCAAACTTTACATTTGACAATATGACATTTGCATTTATTAGCAAATGGCCAAAAGCTATGAGTAGGTAAAATATATCAGTCAATCCTTTGTACTCCTCGTTTTCATGAATGCTGCATGCAGTTTAGGTCTAAGTGACTGACATAGAACTTCCCTCTAGTTTTGGTGCCAATCCAAATACAAGAAAACAGCGTGTTTGTCATTTTAGAAGAAATTACCTAATCACCAAAAAGCATGCAAAATATTGACGTCATCACAACTTTATACCAGAAAAAAGTTTCCAATTGTAAGATACATGTTTGTTTACAACAGAAACATTGTAAATGGTTAAAATAAAAAAGACCCAATCTATCATTTCTGAACCTTCTTTATCTATAAACACAGAATATTGTTTTTAGTTGAATATAATGCTTGACATTGCAATGAGCGTGATTTTGTTGCTGTAAGGCTGTCTTTGCTGACTTCCTGACGAAGCCGGCCAAGTGGCTTCATAGCCTCAGCATAATGGGCTAGACCTTATGTTACATTTCCATTTTTGTCATAAAGGCAGTTAAATTGGAGAAAAATCTGTTTGACATTTATTTGACTTTTAAAAGTTTCTCTCGCAAACGTATGAACGATTGACTCCTCATGAATTCCAAAGAAATTCATTTTATCTTTTCAAATCTCATTTCAGGCTTTTGGAATTTTCATTTCAACTCCAATCATATGTAGGGTTCCTGTGGAAGGATTTTAATCCTACAATATTTGCGAGTCTGATGTAAATCATATCCAAGGAAATAAGCAAATGACAATATGATTATGGATAAATATTTTTAAATTACACAAACAAGACAAGACAGTTAATGTAAATTTAGGAAATGTCATGAAATGCAAAGTACAAAATTAGGACTAAGAAACCTATTAATAGCTATTTTATTATAAAATGTTAAATAATTTAAAGATAATGAACTATGCTCTAGTGACGTAATAGATTTGATTTGATTTGAGAAGTTGGCCGCTCCGCTTATATCTCGTGGGAACTCAAAGCCTCTGCAGTATGACTATAGGTATGTATAGATTACCTGGCTCCGATATGGGGCACGCTCCTGGCATAGGCTCCCGCTATCACCACCACCGACACCACCGTCAATAATAGCACCTGAGATGAATGCATAATGCTGCAAAACAACAATGAACTAGTAAAAAACGAGCAACATCACTTCACATAAATCTAACTTCACATAAGTATTAAACTTCCTCTGATTTCAATTCATGGGATATACGCTTGTATCTATATTTCTATAGGTTCACAACTAATTGAATCAAAATGCCTTGATGTGAATGCTCCATAGGTTCAATTTTGAGAAAATCTTCTTTTCCACACGCCCAAGAATCAACTACATGTAATGAATGGCCAAGTTTCCAGCTCAATATAGCTCACTACTAAACTACTGTAACTCGCATCATAGAAACATGGAGTTTTTGTGAAGTTAAGATGTTAATAAGTTTAAAAAACAAAAGAGGAAATCCACGACCTCTGCCCCAGTGAATTAATGTATAACACATATTTCGGGACACAGACACAGACCCTTGTCAGAACTATAGAATGGTGAAGTATATTCAAAATAAAGACAGTACCTTCGAAAAACTATTTTGTAACATGTAAATGTAAAATATAAACAAAGGGTCAAACATTAAATCATGCTGCGCTTTCCCCTGAGGAGAATGATACCTGGATGAGAAACATTGGAGTCAGGACCAAGTGTGGAGGATTAGAAAGTTGAATAGGTTAGAAGCGCGAGCGCATTTACAGGTATTGTATTTGTGACAAAATCAGTTGTGTTGGTGGAAGCTAGCATGTTAAGGCACTGATGATGTAATATTCCAACGTACAGCCGCGCTTTTACCACTTGGCCACAGCTATCAATGATTTGATGCTAACACAATACGTACGAATGCATTCTCTCTTTTGTACTTATCAACTTATTAATATCCCCACCCCCTTCCACCCACCCCCGTTCCATACTACAGTGTTTCACCTCCAAAATCAGGTTTATTCTCGTGTGAAAAAAAACACGTCATGTTAGTTGAAAATCACATCGAACACTTAAGGGCCAATACATAATGTATAGATGAGGACATACTTCATTTGATTGAAATACTTCATAAAATTGGAATCGCATACCCAACATTTATATGTTTCCAGCAGAGGGATTCCACATTGCACATTTTGCTGAGTAAGCATTTTGCACTATGTGTGGTAAATCAAAATCACATATATCTTATTTATAAAGTGAGAAAATATTCCACACATAAACAGCCTAAATGGGATGACAGAACGAACCAGGATTGAAGACAAAATACAAAAGCAGTCAGAGGAAAGAACAAAATAATACAAGGATAGCCATTTCATCATTGAAAAAAAAGCTCAAAGTTCTTATTTCAACGCCTTCCTCCTCAGCTATTATGAAGAAACAAATGTAATTATGTACTTTACAAATGAAAGATGTCCTTTGATCCTTGCTCTTACTCCTACACGGTGGCATTGCAATGGAGGCATATTACTTCAGTCATATCGGGATGAGACCTATTGTGGAGGACAATATGCATTTCCTACATTTGCATATTCTCGAGTGAGAGTAATCCCTGACTGTGGAAGTCTGTGAACAATGGATCATAACAGGGGAGCTCACGTGCTTCTGCCAAAAGAGCCACGGCATAGAGGTATGTGTACATTACAGTAGGTGTATGGCTACATTACAGTACGTGTATGGCTACATTACAGTAGGTGCACGTGTATGGCTACATTACAGTAGATGTATGGCTAGATGGCGGTAGATGTATGGTGGGTGCATGATATGGAAATATCACAAGATAGTATAACATTTACTGCAAAGAGGTCCACAGGAGGAGACAAACTATTCGCATCTGATAATACCATACTATTCTACTCCTGTTGTCCTACGTTAACATCTCTCTTCAAATTGCTTACAAAAGATAAAAGTACAAAAATAAAAGCAGAGCAATAAATGCTTAGTGTGGAACATCTCAAATAAGCGTTTTTTAATCGTGCTTCGCTAAACCTAATGTCTTCCCTCCGTGCATATAAAAAGAAAAGAATTAGACCTACAAAAACATCAAGTGAATTACTAAAAATTCAAGCATTTACACATCTGTAGCCCAGTTGAGAATGTGCGTGTTTGAAACAAATGTTAGAGAGCTCACAAGGTTTACAATCAGTTAGACATTGCACAATATTCATATATTTTCAAGAACGTATATTTGACGATGATTATTTCTTATTTTGTATAAACTGTATTTTGGTAAAATATATATTTTGAAAAATTGATGAGGCAAATAGTGCTGACTCAGCACACTTGCAAGTTCCACCCACTCTTTGCGGTAAACAGACATCAGTGGGTATCTGCGAATGAAGAAACTACAGGGGCACATCATCATAGACACCTCATCATATAGGCTGTATACAGGAGGAAGCTACAGAGACACATCACCATAGGTCCCTCATCATATAGGCCGTATACAGGAGGAAGCTACAGGGACACATCACCATAGGTCCCTCATCACATAGGCTGTATACAGGAGGAAGCTACAGGGACACATCATCATAGGTCCCTCATCATATAGGCCGTATACAGGAGGAAACAACAGGGACACATCATCATAGGTCCCTCATCATATAGGCCGTATACAGGAGGAAGCTACAGGGGCACATCACCATAGGTCACATCACATAGGCCGTATACAGGAGGAAGCCACAGGGGGACATCATCATAGGTCCCTCATCACATAGGCTATATACAGGAGGAAGCTACAGGGACACATCATCTTAGGTCCCTCATCACATAGGCTGTATACAGGAGGAAGCCTCAGGGGCACATCATCATAGGTCCCTCATTACAAAGGCTGTATAGGGGAGGAAGATACAGGGGCACATCATCATAGGTCCCTCATCATATAGGCCGTATACAGGAGGAAGCTACAGGGGCACATCATCATAGGTCCCTCATCACATAGGCCGTATACAGGAGGAAGCTACAGGGGCACATCATCATAGGTCCCTCATTACATAGGCTGTATAGGGGAGGAAGATACAGGGGCACTTCCCTCATCACTGTATACAGGATGTCGGGAATCAAGGTTACCTACTGTATTAACTGCATTTCTGCCAGTACTTCTGTTATTTATCGACCATACCTATTGTGGAAATGTTTTCTTTTATCTTTAGATTTTTCTTCTGTAGTGTTTCTCTCTTTTAAAAATCCTCATTTAAATGGGAAACAACTCAACCTGACTTGAATGCTCTGTATCTAGGTCTCAGTATATTGGATTTGCAAAGTATCAAATGCAAGCCTTACTTCAAGAATTGAAGCCTTGATTTAGATGTTTTGGGTTATTTCTGATGAATTTGACTTGTAAATCAGATACTCTGTCGAACATTGTTGGGAAAATGGAGAATATATATGCTGATTTACATAATACAAATGCTAGACGATGTCAAATTCAGGAGCTCACAATATGTATTTATGAAACAATAAAGTCAATAAATCTGAATACATACATTGAAGTGATATCATAAAGATAATGAATTTATCGTGATCATATTAATTTCAAATTAGCTACGTCAAATTTCACAGTAGAATGCACCACGTGATTTAAATCAAAACTGATTCGCTTACATTGGGTTCCTGTGAAATATTAAATAGTTTTTTTGGTTCGAGTCAACATGCTTTGAATTGTATCATGCAAATGAAAAAAGCTTTTCAAACAATAAAGAAATTTTAATCAGCTCTCATAGTTCACAAATCTTTCTTTGAAACTAGGGGTTTTTGTGGTGGCCGTATAATCGATCATGGTTAATGAATGATGAATTGCTGTTAGAGTGGGCAACTTGGAGGTGTTCTCAGGCAGATGTTGAACTGTGGGCTGTCTCACATACACGAGTGTAAGGAGACGTTAAGTGTTCTTAAATGCGGGAGTGCTTGTCCTACAAGAACAAAGATTGTAAAAAGCTTGCACCGATGGCAGAAACATGACGCAAAACGTGTTAGATTTATTAGGAATCAACATTTTATGTGTGACATGTGTTTGATCTAGATATAGGAAGGGACAGGCAAAAATAATTCCCGACTAATTAAGAACAATTTGTAGACATATTCAAGCCATGAACTATATCCTTTTTTTTTTATCTAAAAAAAGAAAAACTGCTTCTTGAACTTTTTTGCAAAAAGAATATATCATTGGGAATGTAGTAAGTGGGAAATACCCCCCGATTATTCTATGATTCCCCCTTATGGCTGGGAGTGTTTTATGAAATGGGGAGCGTCAGGAATGATAGTGTGTGGGTCCATTTAGGAGCTGTGAGTCTGAGAGACACTGATATCCTTCTCCAGGAGAATAGATGAGCACAATCTGCTCCTTCAGCTTTTAGGCTTTTCATGAAAGCTTTGTGATTTTCAAGTATGCCAGGTATTTCTTCTAAATTGCCTATATGAAATGGCATTTTCTATAGCTTGCTGCACGTGAAGTAGGTGGAGAAGGCTGCGGATGCTTCATCAGAAAGTGGAGAATAAGGCAAAGATGCATCTCCCATACATATCGCATACTTTCTTTGAAATAAATTTTGGATAACTTAAATTAGCCCATCTTGATTTACGCCAAAGAAACGTCATATGAGTATAATTCAGAACAAACCTTTGCTATTTATAATTTGTTTGAAATGCTATTCCACTTATTCTTAACAAATCTATTTTTTCTACCAAAACGATATGTTAATTTACACTTCAACAAATAGATAGTTTAAATTAGATATCTGATTAAAAACCCCCTTGATATGTTATAAAATGTCATATCAAGAGATCAAGTACAAAACATATGTTCTGTTTATACCCCACCGATGTTATAGTAATTCATGGAATTTATGTTGCAAATCGAATACTGGAAGTCACCCTTTAAAGTTACCTTTGCAGTTGCCCCACTGTTGAATGGGACAGTGATACAAAATCGGTTTATATTGATATCTGCAAACCTTAGTGGTCCACAATTGACAACAAAATGCTGTGGTTTATGTTATCAAGTGTATGTGTCAATGGGCAAAAATGATACCAATCATTCTATGAGAGGAGTAGGGCATCAAACCCCGATTGCAGACGTATATCTGACTTAACTTTCCTCATATGTTCGTTCTTACAAATAAAATAAAATCACTACTGTTGACATTACTTAAAGATTCATATATATTTTACTCCCAATTAAGAGATTGGGTCATTACATCCCCGAATCATTCTATTATATTCCAAGAGAGAACAAACACCATCTAAGTCTTATAAAATGTATGAAAAAGTAAAAGGCTCAATAGGATTGTGTGACCTTAAACAATAATCATTATTGACGAAGGCACAATTTAGTAAGTGATGACCTGTTTGAGAAATAAGAATATGTGCAGGATATGCCAACTTTTCTTTCCCCACTTACGACAACCACAAAGCGGTGGCAGTATTGACATATGGCAGATGGGTGTCGTGAATCTATGGCCTGGCTCTATACGCGCAAGTACCAACTCTTGTTCATGTCTCCGTGGTTGACAACCGAAATATCCTTCGTCTATCTCTGGCAGAATTATCTCAAATATATGCTCTAGGACAAGTTAACAGTCACAGTGACTAACTGTATATAACATGCGATATATATATATATATATAAATATATATATATACATATATATATATATATATATATATATATATATATATATATATATATATATATATATATATATATATATATATATATTAACTGATAGACTATTATGATATATCTCTATTTTCATCATAATAAACTGTTGGGATAATATTTCTGTAGAAATATATCGCTGGGGGATATATGGTCGAAAGTATAAATGGTTATTTGCAACATTGCTGGCGGCTTGTATGTAAAACAGATAATATGGCACATACAATGTTAGAGGTACAATTGAGACCATAGGATCTTCAAATCTCCTATTATTATTCAGTAAGAAAGATAAAGATGCAGAAGCCTGGAAAGTTGAAGCAATGCGTGTGCCACACTCATTATTATTCCATTTCCTATCATATAAAACAATGCATGACGCACATTATCGTAGTGAGGTAACTATGACAGAATTTTATACACCGATAAACCGATAATATTATCAATCATAGGTATACTTCGCATTCAGGTACGTCTATGTGTTAATTTGGTTAATCATATCCAAAATGGGTGATAATATGATGCGATGTGAATGATCTAAATTGCATCACAGCAAAATTAATCTTTGGATTTCTACTGAGCATTTAATAAATCTGATGTGCACATGACGCTATTGATCACATGGTTTGCGGTGAAAGACTCTGGCTACTTATGCAAGAAGCGATATCCATGGTATCAATATCATTTCAAGGTTTTTGTTTCTAAGTCCTTACTATCTCACCTTCAGTAATCTGGTAATTTTGAAAACAAAAGCAACGAAGCCAATTTTCCTGTTAAATGTCACACACGCCATCTTAAGTAACCATTAGATAAATAAGCCAGTCTTTATCTCCGCCACTCCAGTAAGAAGCCTGTCGCATCTACAAACTCCATAGAAGAGTTATTTGTGACATGTCAACAACTGCACGGTAAATGCTATGCATAAAACAATACCTTTAGCTAAGGCAAGATAATAGCGAGACCCAGAGTGATGTCCTCATGAGGTAAATCCCCAGAGTAAATCCCTGGACTCAGCGAAGGGGCCACAGATTATGCCTCACTAAGATCATGGCATTGTCTATTTGCTGTCTGCTTATACATACGATACCACACTGACCTTCCTCACCTTCTCTTTTTGAAACTCTCTCTCACATTAACCGTATAGTTGCTGGGTTTGTGTTTATTATTGAAATATTGCATTAGTACCAGTAGAACCCATTCTTGGATTATAAAAAAAACTTCCTGTGCCACTTCTAGTTTAATGGCAACTAGCAAATGTCATTTCTCTTCATATACCAAAAGGCCACAGATTTTTGTGTGAATGCTTCACCGGAAGTTGGCTGAGACATACCACATTCGGGATTACATTGCAATATCTCGATTAAAGTGGACACTGTCCACTTTAGTGTGAAATGTGAGTTGTGTAAACAGTGGGCTAGATGTGCTATCAAGCCCAGCAAACACCACTAATCGCTTATAAATACATGCCCGATGACATAGATTGATTTCAGCTAAGGGATGAAACGTGTATCAAAGCACGTGTAATCCCTCCTTCAGGCCCCATGACGGGCAATGGCTCAGCAATAGTGCCAAGAAGCACTTTGGGAAAGGCTCACATACGAGTGGAGTAAAGGATTGCCAAACCGTGGCCAGCAGGATGTTAGACTAATATCTTATTCAACACAAGGTGTACGTAAACTTTTGCCACTCAGATAAATGAAGAAATTTGGAATGATGGGAATATACTGTTGATGTGATTAAGGGTTCAGAGAGAGGTGAATTATGGCGTTTCAGCTTGTAGAGACATATATGGGGGCTCAGACTTGTTGGTCCTCCCATCACCTCCTTGCTCACTCATACCTCAAGGATAGCCCACTCTAAATAACTCCTTATATATAAGCCAAAGAATCCCACATTTCAGAATTGCTTATGCTGTACACGTTCATATTATTTGACATTTGATAAGGCTCTTAGAACATGTCTAACATGACTGATAATCTATTTCATATTTGCCATAATGGGGCTCTTTCAAACAAAATTGAGGTATGAAATCGTAGTTTGTCCTTCAAAGGTTACTGTGTAACATGATAAGACCCTCTCCTCCATAAGCAATTTGCATCATATATTCGTACTTGAATAACATCTCAATGTATAGCTTATTATAATACCTACTCTCAGCGGTAAAATATTCATGCAATTTCCAGATTACTGAACGTTAATCATTTAAACCCAACATGGCTAACCAAAGAAGACATTTTCTCACATTACAACATACAAGTTGGTCTGAACAGCTAAACAAGAACGAAGAATGATTTTCGTTGTATCATGTTAATTCATTTTTTTTGTAATTTTCTAAGCACAGAATGTTCTTTGAATCCTAGTAATGATTGAAGTAATAAAGCAGATTTTCTACAAAGCAATGGCGGACTTATTTAAGTCACGTGGTTATATAAAGGTGATTTAATACCCAAGGCATGCATATAAGCATTAATTGTAAAATGCTTTTGGACATTGTTACTTGTATTCCATGAAATATTAATGGAGCTATACATTGTGCATAATAGCAGGATTCTTCACAGAATGTTGAAGTTGCAGTTTGCTTTGATTGAGTAACAAGTGTCATCCGATCTACTCGCTAACATACCTGAGGGCTGTTATCAATTTTTGATAATAAAGCATCACTCCATGTCGCTTGCACATCAGCGCACTGTGGACTGTCTCGCAAAGAAAGATTAATTCAGAAAACTACATCGACATAAGATCCCATATCAAAGATTTAAAGTAAGTGTCAGTGACTACATACTATGTTCCATTATAGGAAAAGCGGAGAAAAGAAAAGGACCCACCGGGTCTGGGGTAATTATGGAGGTTTGTATGCTACATTCCACTGCAAGGTTTATAAATTATCTGTCACATTTATTTACGTGCCACTCATAAAAATATGAACAAATGCGTACATATGGCATACAACCAAACACCCACAGTTATTTGCAAAGATTTGTATGTGTGCGGTTGACATCGGTCTATTTTCTGAGGAGCACAAAATGATTTCCCTGCAGAAATATCCCATATCATTTCATGTGGACAAGCCCGCTTTGTGTCATCATATGAGGTAGTGTATAGGTTCACGCCGCCCCGGACTCACGGCTAACAGGGCCGTAGAGCACGTCTCATAGAACACAGAGTAGTTCATTCTTCAAGCACGGCTATATGCAAGCAGCAATTATCCTCAAGCTCCTGAACATAAACTCTTACCAAGGCCTTATATAAGAAACAGATATTGTCTGAGTTGGTCTTAATATCGTGTGCTTGAATCGCTGTTGATATTTTCTAAACCCTTTTGCCGGCTTATCGGATCTGGGTATAGTGCGATTGCAGGTCACCATCTTGTTTTTTTGTAATGGCGAGATCTTAGAGATTTTGTTGTGCACATCCGGTTCTGTATGTGCAGTTCCGGTGTGTTGTTTTCAATGGGGCAACCCACAATCGGCCTACTTTGGGGGGGGGGGGGATAGATATAATTATGGATTAAATATATTTTGAATCAATTAAAGTTAGTTACAACTTATCAGACACGCGTGGGCTGGTGAGATGTTTGTCCCGCATGCAAAGGGTCCGAGATTCCAATCCCAATTGGGAGAATACTTTGGTAACGCGACATTGTAAAGAAAGGTGGATATATTTGACTGAGTTGCTTCTCACTCAAGCCAGTGCTCCATTCCAGGACTGCTTATCAAAGGCCCTCGTCAGTATTATCGTATACTTAGGTCGTGCCTGACCTGATACAGCGTAAACTTATTTACAACTATAAATATAATATAAAATTGGCAAACATTCGGCGTGTTTTGTCAGAAGTCTTGTGTGTTTTTAGTTCTCATGGCCCATACCACCCCGTGACGTGTCTTGACAGGTTCAGAGCGAGTCCGTCCTCTTGCCCTGAACCCATTGCAGTCTACTGTCAGCAACCGCTTTCTGAATTGGCTCAATCAATGTGACCTCCCTCAAGTATGATATACACTGACAGAGTGAATTCTCGCCCTTTGGTAGGACAATGAATCTTTGAACCTGACAACATTTCTTGCCATCTAATTTACTAGCCTCCAGAGCGGCGCGTAGTACGGTTCACATGTAAGTCGCGGATAAGTCCTCAGTCTCCATGATAAACCATAATTGACTTCTTTTGAAGATGAGATACGTTACTTATCACACACTCATATACAAAAGTATATATATCAAACATGTCTTTCTCAGACTTGTTGAGTTTGACGAAGCCATTCTTCTGCTTATCTCACCATGGCCCACTTTGATAATATATCATGTCAGGTACATTTCTGTCAGATTGTTCTTGGCCATCGTGGGAAATATGATGAAGCGATAAGATGAAACAACGAGAAACCTATTAGTAATACAATCCAAATGATGCTATGCATTAATAAGAATTATTAGCTTTATATTTCCTTTTAATACAAAAATCATCTAAATAATATTGTTTACTGATATTGATCAACACTAAATCGCTGATACAGACAGTGTCTGTTCATCGTGCCTTTCAAAAAGGCGTTTCCGGAACAGGTGCTTCTATAGGCGTTTCTTAAAAACATCAACCGAGGCACTAGTTCTAAATAATGGTATTAAATGGTTGGATGGATGTCCCCACTAAAAACATATCCCGTACTCGTCTTATAAATTGACTTAGTAGTCTGATGTATCTACTCTAATATATTGACTTACGAGTGCTTAACACAATAATTGCAGATGTACCTATAGTATGATTTCCTCAGCCAAAGTATGGGCAAATATAACATCTTCATATATATCTATGGTTGATGCTGGGTTACTTGAAAAACTTTGCAAACTCAATGACACATGGAGCTTCTCTATTCATGAAATCTAATGTTATTTTCTATTTCGTATCAAGCTTGGTTCTATTTCTGTACTTTTTAAAATGGCAAGCACGGTAATTAAAATCCTCGAAATACTTTCTGTTGCTCATTACTAGTACTAAAATAGACCAATACCTTCTTAATGTCTAATGATTATTTAAATATTATTCCAGTAGTTATAAAAACGTAGTCACCTGTTCGACACTAGATTAAATGACATGAGGTGCTTGGAGATAATTCAATGTGTCTTTTCATAGATATCCGAAGTAGAATGCCTTGACACGCTAATTAAACTTAAGTGTTATTTATTCTTATATAAGATTTGAACAATATAACGAGTTCATTAAGTAAATAGCAAAAATACACCTTTATATTAATACGTTCTTATCGACCACAAATCTAATAAAGAAAACCATCACAGACATTATTATTTCTGATCTGATTAATTAATAGAAACGTCATCGCCTTTCAGGTTCTTATCAGAATTTAAATCAAACAAAATTTATGAGTTTATAATAAAATATATTAGAGACCTGCTACTCAGTTTGTCAGATGATAGAAATAAGACATCACATCAGCAGAAACCATATTCTTGATATATCCCACTGGTATAATATATCTCCCTACTGGTTTAATATATATCATTACTAGTCTAATATATATTCTTACTAGTCTAGTATATCTACTTGCTGGTCTAATATATCTCCTTACTAATCTAATATATATCCTTACTGGTTTAGTATATATCATTACTAGAATATATCTACTCTCTGGTCTAATATATTTCCTTACTTGTCTAATATATCTACTTACTAGTCTAATATATCTCCTTACGAGTCGAATATATTTATTTGCTTATTTGCACAAGACTCGTAGATGTTCCCTTTATGACAAAGATCTGTAATGATATCGATTTAAGGAAGTATATCTAAAATTATAGCGCTTTTCCAACTCTGCAGTTTGAATGGGTCCAGACGGCCTACACGGATTGTTCAATTAGGCACTTTCTCTAATCTTACTTTTAAAAGATGAAACATATTTTTCAGAAAATTACAAGGCGAGTAAACAGCATACGGTCTTGAGTGTTCGTGTGGATAGTAAGAATAGAAACATTCCTCTTTGTCTTGAATACAAAATATCGACCAGGATATCTGACATCGGCGTAAGCAGTTTTTATACTAAAGCCTGATTTAAGCCTTAATGGTGTTATAACCCTGATAAGATGAGAGAAACATCTGCACAGATGGTCTGTCCTTGTTTGTGTGACTGATGGCATCTAGAGTGCGGGGGTGGAGCAGTGGCCAACTATCTAATGTCATAACACCTCTTCATGTCGCCGCTGTCTGAGTGGAGACCTCCATCCAACCATTCAACACTTACTTTTCTTCTCTGACATATAAAACTAGCGTGCTTTGCTCTGAAAGCGTTTCCCCACCAGATACTTAAATAAACGTCTTTGAGCAGTTCTGTTCTATAACAAATAAAATGAGGATGCTTTGCTCTGGGAACGTTTCCACTAGGTATCAAAAGGAAGAGAGCAATCCTATCATGTGATACAGATTGGCGGAGTAATTCGGTTTGGGGGTGATAGAGTTTGGGGGGGTGATGCAGATTGGGGGAGTGATACAGATTGGGCGAGTGATACAAATTGGGGAGTGATACAAATTGGGGGGTGATACCGATGGGGGTAGTGATACAGATTGGGGGATGGGGGTGATACAGATTAGGGGATGGGGTGAGACAGATAAGGGATTTGATACAGAAGTTGACACTGATAGAGAATCCCCCAGTAATGTGTGTATATGGTTCAGTTAGGAAGCCCCTACTTCCATATATTAAGATCACGCCCTGTACACAAGTGCAGCCCCATCTGCAATACTGAATAATGGGAGGCTTTCTATAGTCCCGTAGACAATACACAGTAGACATCCACATGCAACAGGTAGACATGGAAATAACATGGCAATGGCAACGATTTATTGGCTAAGTTCTAGGATACCTACCAAGGTGCGATACAAGAGAAAGTGTATCAACAAATTCACAGTGTATCTCACACTGTGAGCTATAATGTATGTCAAATACGTACATAAAAGTTAGTTTCTATAGTTTCACCTAAGACTAGAAATGGCTGGACTGTACCGTCTACGATTTTCAGATATATTTCAATTAAAATATTACTAAAACCCAAGTTATTCTGCGTACCTTCGACATGTTAATCGGTTTGACCTGTTTCCAATGATGAAATCCCGCAAATATATCCGTGGTAAACAAGAAAGATTTCTTTGAAAAATAAATAGTTCTCTGCTGTTAATAAGACCACGTACTCACAAAGTGATGAGGTTTGATTCATCACGTGCGAAAAATTAGCAGTGAGAGTATACATGTGGCTGCTGAATTGTGATCTATCGAGATGGTACTGTACAAAACCATAGCATTAAGTGCAAGTATAGAGTATATCAAAGGTAGAATTGCCATCCGACCAGTTTGTCATAGTCATATTATTATTTAAAATGTCATGGTAAATTACTTTCTGTCGGTTTGTAGACACGTGATCGTGATTGTGGTATGTCAAGTAATGACTAATTAGTGGCTGCGCTGCTCATTAATAGAATCATATACTCACTCTCAGACCATGTATGGAATCATATACTCACTCTCAGACCATGTATGGAATAATATACTCACTCTCAGGCCAAGTTTGGAATCATTTACTCACTCTGAGGCCATGTATGGAATCATATACTTACTCTCAGACCATGTATGGAATCATATACTCACTCTCAGACCATGTATGGAATCATATACTCACTCTCAGACCATGTTTGGAATCATATACTTACTCTCAGACCATGTATGGAATAATATACTCACTCTCAGACCATGTATGGAATCATATACTCACTCTCAGGCCATGTATGGAATCATGTACTCACTCCCAGACCATGTATGGAATAATATACTCACTCTCAGACCATGTATGGAATCATATACTTACTCTCAGACCATGTATGGAATCCTATACTCACTCTCAGACCATGTATGGAATCATATACTCACTCTCAGACCATGTTTGGAATCATATACTTACTCTCAGACCATGTATGGAATAATATACTCACTCTCAGACCATGTATGGAATCCTATACTCACTCTCAGACCATGTATGGAATCATATACTCACTCTCAGACCATGTTTGGAATCATATACTTACTCTCAGACCATGTATGGAATAATATACTCACTCTCAGACCATGTATGGAATCATATACTCACTCTCAGGCCATGTATGGAATCATGTACTCACTCCCAGACCATGTATGGAATAATATACTCACTCTCAGACCATGTATGGAATCATATACTTACTCTCAGACCATGTATGGAATCCTATACTCACTCTCAGACCATGTATGGAATCATATACTCACTCTCAGACCATGTTTGGAATCATATACTTACTCTCAGACCATGTATGGAATAATATACTCACTCTCAGACCATGTATGGAATCCTATACTCACTCTCAGACCATGTATGGAATCATATACTCACTCTCAGACCATGTTTGGAATCATATACTTACTCTCAGACCATGTATGGAATAATATACTCACTCTCAGACCATGTATGGAATCATATACTCACTCTCAGGCCATGTATGGAATCATGTACTCACTCTCAGACCATGTATGGAATAATATACTCACTCTCAGACCATGTATGGAATCATATACTCACTCCCAGACCATGTATGGAATCATATACTTATTCTCAGACCATGTATGGAATCCTATACTTATTGTCAGACCATGTATGGAATGGTATACTCACTCTCAGGTCACGATGCTCATTGCGTGGAACAATTAGCATGGTTTGGTTATGTAATGTGCAATATGATGAAATCATCATGTGTGCGAGAGATAAGAGGGACATATTTATAAAGAAATTAAACACCTTGCGTCATGGGTACCTTACCCTCATCATTTTGAACAAATATATTTGCATCCAACTTTTCCTAGTGGCCAATGAGGCAATATGAACAACACATACCAAGATCATATTATGAAACACTATGTTTTTTCCAATATATTTGACATTAAATACTAGGTCACATGTTGACTTTTTGTACAACTTATATTTTTGGATTTATTTTGGATCGAAGACAGACATATTTTTTAAAAGCTTTCTTAATATTTATGACAAAAAGAATTTTCATTATGACATTACCGCGATTCTTCTAAAATCAATTAGTGAAACTACATTATATAATAAAAGTTTCTACATGCGGGCTGAAATGTTCGTGATACTAATGACATTTAAAAGAGTATTACCCAAATCCATTGCAAATTAAAAAGGAGCAAACTTGAACAGAATTAAAAAAGTTTCTTGTCAGTTGATCTTTAAAAAGATGAACGGCAACGTTGATCTCGGGACTCTGTAGAAACCTCCACAGAGAGAATCTACGCGAATAGCTCGCAAGCGACCATGATGTCTGTGTAATGAGTGTCGCAATCTTCAAATATTTCCAGTGCTACTTTCACGATCACATAAATCCTGTCTATTACTCATTATGCTGTAGTTTATTTCATCATGCTAACTGATAATAAATATATTTTGCAGTATACAGGCCCATTTGACTTGGGTCGGAGTATCTTATAGTATATAATGCTACCAGTGTCTGGTATGTGAGTTTGGAGGCGAGAGAACTGTGGAAACTTCATCTACGGGCCTGATTTGTACTACAATACTACAAACATAGTTGATTATCAAGTTAAAGTCTGTGTCAACCTGACCTCACACTGACTTTCACATAAACTTTCTACACTCTCTTCTCCATCTCAAAAACTAATAAGTTCTCTGATCACATTACTGACACTGTTAATTGAAAACACTCACCTTCAAGTATGTTTCTAATGTTTAGATGTGCTGTTAGTTTAATGTGTCTTTTGTAAGTCACCTCTACAGTAAAGTCCTGTGTGGCTTTCTTTCAATGACAGTTGCCTACACAGACCTGAGGAGCACGTGGTGCGCTCTTATAGAGGTAAGGCGGCCTGCCAATCAAACACAAGCAACACCCACCTCGGCATTCTCTGCTTTCAATATGGAGTCTTAATGGGATAATTCAATGCCTCGTTGACAGATGTTTATCAACTATCGTGTACAAACGTGAATGTAATTACGAAAGGTGGGCGATAATCAAGAGGCATGCGCTCGTGTGATAGGACTTTTGCTCTGTCCTGATAAGTGCCTTATATGGTACGAAAACACATTAAATAACAAGTCAGTGCTGAACAGATATAAATGCTCCTGTCGAAATAAGAAACATAATCTATTGCAAATCTACATCTGCACATTGACCTTTCAAGGTCTCAAAACAAAGCACAAACACATTCTGTTTCCATGTTTTCTTTTGTTTTTTGTTTTTGTTTGTTTTTTGTTGTTTTTTTAAAATAAATATGATTGCTAGGTAATATTGCTCTTTTTATTCGGATGATAAGTACAACTCCAAAATGAAGGTTACTCAATGAACCAAAGAAATAATTATTCAAGTCATTTGTTACGGTCACCAAGGTTAGATATGTACAGCAGGACATGATAAATAAAATTGTAAGATAATAATAATCCATGATGCCCAGGCCAGTAATAATACAAACACCGAACATTCCAAGTGTGATCATGTTCATTAATGTGGATGAATGTGGAAGAATCTAAGATATGGATATGTAAAATATTATCCCAAAAGGGAAGAATATTGAAGCAGTGAGAGGTTAAGATGCAGGGCAAAACATTACCGAAATAATGATTCTTTGATAAAATCAAGTGTTCAGAACATTGAAACAGAAGGTGAGGGATCAATTAAGCAGTCCAGTCAAATTGTATTGGTGAAAACACAAAATGTTTTTCTTTCTTTTCAGAAAAACAAATGTAGACATACCAATATTTGATTTCAACAAATCATTTAAACACACTATATCAAGACCAGATGGACCATAAACATGAATATGGGGGAATTCCTGGCTACTCTTATCAGACATAAGACTTCAAACATTATTTATTCAGCCATAAATACATTTATAACTATAGGATCAAATTGATACTGATATATTTCACAGCTATATGAGGTTATATGGTCAAAATAATTGATAATCCCATGCCTTAGATAACAATTAACCCGCCCAGTCCCACAATACTGTGCATTAATTTTGCAATCTGTTTTAAATGTGTAAAACTGAAAGATGCAGATATCGCAGTGTAAAAACCCAGGCGACAACTGAGTGTCGCAAGTGATGGTGAAAAAGACAAAGTAAATGTAAAATCTGTTGTGCCACAATGGAGTAGTGGAAAAACCGTGTCATATTTTATGTTAATGTATATCAGATAGGATAAATAAGCCTGTCACCAGGACGTAATGTCCAACTCCTTTCGAAGAGTGGCGAGGAATCTTTCTTATTATCCCATAGACATAAAAAGTGCACGAAAACTGAGTAGCAAATTTCCATCTTTTTCGATCCTGCAGCACGACTGCAGTACTTGTCCCCACCGGGATTCAAACCCCGGACCTTTTAACATGATCTCCTGTTCTAATGACATTGGCGATAAATAATCAAATCTATTACTTTTTAGAGTATAGACGCATCATGTGTGTTGAGATGTTGAAAATAATGAGGACTCGACAATAATAATCTAACAATTTGGTGGAATGAATGGTAAATCAATTTCAAAGCCAGGGAATGTATCAATCTAGGATAGGAAGTAAAGCGCCTCACCTTGCAATGGAGGTCATACAATGAAGGTTCACCAAAGTCATATTAAATAGAGCTACTTCCGCCTACAAACACACCAATGAGGGCGGCCAGCTACTCGGCCCGCCATATTCGCCACTTGTCCTTATTGAAATGTTCTGTAAAGATTCTGAGAAAGATTAAACAAATTTATCATAAGAAATGATAGAAGTATAAAGAAACCCTGGGGGTGAATGATCTCTGCAGTATTCCATATTGGAATCTAACCTCAGCTCTATTAAAAGAGATGTGAATTGTCCAAAATATGCAAAAACTAACAAAACCTCTGACAATTCTATATTCCTCGATATATAATATTTATAATTTGTTTCTTTTTACACCCACTATGTTTACATTTTACTTGGAGTAACCACAAAAAGAGATGGTTTGACCCTTGCCCCGTTACTGACTGCGGTGTTACACGGTATTACGATATCTGAGTGGCCGTGGGTGGCAGTGCTCGGGTTTCTAATATAGTTGTGGTCAGCACTGTCCATCCCCCCAAAAAACCTCTTCCTGCTAGCGGCCTTTGTATTTTCTCAGAAGAATGTTCGCAATGATATCTTAAATGCGTGATCCGATGAGAGTAATATATACACCATGCACAAATTCATGCAATACAATGGATTTCACCTCTTATATATTCAGCGTGACACCGTACTGGGGTCATATCCACTCTTCAATAAAAAGAAATAAAGAAATTTATTTGAAAACAAATAGGCCGCCTTCATCCAGTAACTGAGGACTTTTGTTATCAGCTCCATTTTTGATTTGTAAATAATGAAGAGTCACAATGTACAGATATACAGCGAGTTGCACTTCATGACTGCTTGATTTCCACATGTTTTTCAAGCAAAGCATCCTTTTCATATTAAGTTATTAGATTAAGAATTATTCTTGTTGCCTTCTATTATTGTTATTGCATACGAACATGAAAACAAATTCCGGAACCGGTGACTCTTCATGAGGGCACATATTGTAGATTGGAAAGATTTCATGTTGCATAAGTGCGGAGTTGATAGGATTCTGTACACCCACACCCAGCGTGTTACAGTCCCTGACCGGGCTCTCACCACACCTATCAGCCAACCTGTCATTTCTGGAGACTTTGTCTCATATGATTATGCGGCATTATGTCATGAGTAGCCATGTTGAACGTGTTCAGTTAGGTAGTGTAGATCACAAACTCTCCTCATAACACACTGGCAACCACAGGGAATCTGAAAAGCTATGATAGTGTTGAAATTGTGTGATCAATGTCAATTCCCCCTTTACTTAAATACAACTAAAGGGATGAAAGCTGAAATCACACCCTTGGATGAGATCATTTTCATTCCATGTATAAAGTTATTAATTTTACATTTATGACCTTGAGGTGTGGATATTTCTAATCTGTACCGTCCATTCTTTAAATTCAGTGTTTCAAAACTTAACCTAGCCTTACCTTAAGTAATATTTCTGCCCAAATCTGAGATCCCTTGTACAAAAATCAGAAAAGCCTGTGATCCAATAGAGGGAATGGTGGAAATCAATAGTGTCCCATATGATACTTTTATCCTGTGCTCAGTGGGGCGTGACAATGCCTTGTAGCTCTTTGCAAATAGTATGAGCTATTAAACAATAGGGGGCGTAAATTTTGTATGTTTCTTAGGGAATGATATTATTTCCAGGGTGTTCCACCACCCAACCACCGGTCTTTTCTTATTTTTCTTGGAACACAATTTTCAGCTTCATCAAACAAATATTTTTGAAAGGCATAAGATAAAGTTTTCACTTTTTAAAAATGCTTTGGTATCTTATCATTGAATGGATGATATCCTTTAAATTTTAGGATGTACATAAGTATTTTTAATCTGATTTCAAACATCAGATTGACATAAATGTGGTGCAAGAGCTTTCATGCCCTTAGTTTATATATATAGTAATGCTATATATAGACACATGGCCGAGATCAAACCTATTTTTATCATTTGGTTTGCAGACAGCACATGCTGGCAACTAACTCTCTATGTGAGACATTCACTATGACAAATACGCCGTTAACTAACTCTCCCATAAACCATTCACTGTGGCTAACACACTGGCGACTGACTCTCCCATAAACCACTCACTGTGACTAACACACTGGAAACTGACTGTCCAATAAACCACTCACTGTGACTAACACACTGGAAACTGACTGTCCAATAAACCACTCACTGTGACTAACACACTGGCGACTGACTGTCCAATAAACCACTCACTGTGGCTATCACACTGGCAACTAACTCTCCCATAAACCACTCACTGTGACTAACACACTGGCGACTGACTCTCCCATAAACCACTCAGTGTGACTAACACACTGGCGACTGACTCTCCCATAAACCACTCACTGTGACTAACACACTGGCGACTGACTCTCCCATGAACCACTCACTGTGGCTATCACACTGGCAACTAACTCTCCCATAAACCACTCACTGTGACTAACACACTGACGACTGACTCTCCCATGAACCACTCACTGTGGCTATCACACTGGCAACTAACTCTCCCATAAACCACTCACTGTGACTAACACACTGGCGACTGACTCTCCCATGAACCACTCACTGTGACTAACACACTGGCGACTGACTCTCCCATAAACCACTCACTGTGACTAACACACTGGCGACTGACTCTCCCATAAACCACTCACTGTGGCTATCACACTGGCAACTAACTCTCCCATAAACCACTCACTGTGACTAACACACTGGCAACTGACTCTCCCATAAACCACTCACTGTGACTAACACACTGGCGACTGACTCTCCCATAAACCACTCACTGTGACTAACACACTGGCGACTGACTCTCCCATAAACCACTCACTGTGACTAACACACTGACAACTAACTCTCCCATAAACCACTCACTGTGGCTATCACACTGGCAACTAACTCTCCCATAAACCACTCACTGTGGCTAACACACTGACAACTAACTCACCCATAAACCACTCACTGTGACTAGCAGACTGACAACTAACTCTCCCATAAACCACTCACTGTGACTAACACACTGGCGACTGACTCTCCCATGAACCACTCACCGTGACTAGCAGACTGGCAACTGACTCTCCCATAAACCACTCACTGCGACGAGCAGACTGGCAGCTAACTCTCCCATAAACATCTCACTGTGGCTAGCACACTGGCAACTGACTCTCCCATGAACATCTCACTGTGGCTAGCACTCCAGAAACTAACTCCCCCATAAACCATACACTCACTGTGGCTAGCACACTGGCAACTAACTCCCCCATAAACCATACACTCACTGTGGCTAGCACACTGGCAACTCACTCTCCCATGAACCATACACTCACTGTGGCTAACACACTGGCAACTCACTCTCCCATAAACCATACACTCACTGTGGCGAACATTCTGACAGCTAACTGGCAGCTAATCAACCAGTACAAAGCAGAATATATATGCATATTCATTTATCATTCACCAATCAGTGAATCCTGACAGCTAACTGGCAGCAAATCAATCAGTACAAAGCAGAATATATATGCATATTAATTTATCATTCACCAATCAGTGCATAGTTTGACTTTTATGAATGAATGGTCACGCGACCGATGCTGAGCGTACTTTTCTACCGTTGGCGAGAGGTACTGATATGAGAGAGAAGTCCTATCATAGAGGGTAATGGGACAAGGTTTATTTTGTTTGTGTTTATTGAATAGATAAAGGTAGTTAAGGCTGCACATTTATCATTCACCAATCAGTGCATAGTTTGACCTTTATGAATGAATGGTCACGCGACTGATCCTGAGCGTACTTTTCTACCGTTGACGATAGCTACTGATATGAGAGAGAAGTCCTATTATGGAGGGTAATGGGACAAGGTTTATTTTGTTTGTGTTTATTGAATAGATAAAGGTAGTTAAGGCTGCACGTTATCTACTGGTGGCCTGATGTGGCCTTGGGAGTGGCGGGTGCTTGACATTTGTCGCTGTGAGGAGTGTGAACCATCCCCTCAACCATACTATGTCGCCCGCATATCACCTCTGTGGCGGATATTTGATTTTCATGTTTATTCAGTGGGATTTGTTTCCCCGCACAGTGACGATAACAAATATTTGAATTGTTTGAACAGAACTGTATCTGTCAGTGCCATGGCGATCTGATGATCACAAAACTAATGTCAAGTGGAATAACTTTCACTCTTTCTTTGTTCATAGAATACCTCGATGATTTGTTATCAGAACTTTATCAAGTTTAGTCAGTAGATTATGTACTTAGTGATGAGATGTCAAATATAATGAGTGTTCTCTGCGGAAGCAAGTAAAAGAGTAAACACGAAAATCTGGCTTGCGCAAAAATCAAATAATCAACCAGCCTTTTTACTTTCACTGAGAAATTCATTAAATGTCCTTCTGCATATATGTGTACATGCTTTTGTATCTTTATTTGAATGTTTACCATTGTTTTATGCGTGTGTTTATCTATTCATGTAGATTTATGCATATATTTTGTGTGTTTAAACACAGATAATTGTAAACATTATGAAGGTTCGAAGGTTTGGATGTCTATAAGGGCAGATACCTGGCTTGAAGAATACACACTGTCAAAATTAATGTGTATCAAATAAAATATATTATAAATATAAAAATATTGACCGTAAATGTTTTTGTTACACACATTTGGTAAAACACTATTACATGTTTTACAATGGAACACGAAATTAGGTTTAATGGTTTAATGGTCTAATATTGTGTTTATTCAAAACATGTTAAACATTCAACAAAAATACAGCTTTTGGAATTTTCAGTGCAAGTCCAGTTCAAGTTTAATATACATTGTATATCTGGATATAATATAACCCATTTTACCCTTCAATCTATTGCAGTACCATGTTGAGCTTCATATCAAAGGTTGTCAAAGAATTATCTAAATTTAAAAAGAAAATGAAAAATGTGCCATATCTTAGTTAAACTTGGTTATTTTGACAGCAAATAGATATGTGATAATTTCAAGCTTGTAATGAGTGTAAGAAACATTAAATTGATAAAATACAACTCATCAGTCATTCATTCGCTAAGATACATTTGTGCCACACAAAGGGTATTTCCCTGGAAGACATATTATAAAGGTATGTCCACTAGGCAATGTCCCCTTCATAAAAAGACCTTGAGTAAAATAGCTCATTTCCCTCAGTAAGGTTTGGTCAGTGTGAAGTATTGAATTGTGAAAAAGTAAAGAAATAACATGTTTTACCATTTTGTAAATATTGTTTACACATTTTACAATGATTAATTCATGCCATATTTCATATCCTGTCATATCCATATCCTGTCATATGCATATCATAATAATGACAGCAATAAAGAAAACCAAAATAATTGCCTTCCTTATTTCTGCCAAAAGGTAGCCATTCACAGTATGTCAAGGTTGACCAAGTGCAATGACCAGCTAAAATGGACAAGCGTCTGAGAAGGTGTGGAAGAGTCTGACTTGCTATATATCACCCCTAGAGAGTGATATCAACTTTATTAGGGGTGACAATTCTCGCTGTGTATCGGGGTGACATGCTCTCGGTGTGAATAAGAAATAATACACTGACATCCCCTGAATATTTGACATCAGACATTCACTCAGGGGACAGTGTATTATCTCATATAAAACACTACATCCACAGGTCATATACTACGATAGATGAGTGACATATACTGTGAATTTCCCAGGGTTTAACATATTTATTTAAAAACAGAATCAAGTATTTTAATAAAACAAATTGTGTATTACACACTGATGGGGCACTGATAGGACATTGAAGCAGCCATCATGAATACATGTCTGCTTAAAGTTTAATGTGCTCCTAAAATATTTACAACACAATGGAACATAAAGTGTAATCTAGCTCAGAGGCAATTAGTTGTCTTATTATGATAAATGACTAATAGATTATCCATCAACATTAATGATTCTCCATACACAAGCAAACAGCAATATAATGGATTTCACCTCTTAAATTTCTAAAACACCTGGACAGTCTCTAATATATTATCAAATATATTGGATTTATGGCCCACCTTTTTTTTCTTTATACAACCAAGGTGCTAACACTAATTAATATTCATTAAATTTGGATATCCATCCACTAATCCTAATAAGTGATCTGATATAGGTTTTATTAGTTCATGGCTGTTCATCCGATAACAAAAGCCTCAATTAGTTTTTCACTGGGAAACTGAACTATAACATGTCAATGAGAATGAGACAACATCATTATGGCCTTTGTTTTTTGCTTTAGGACTGAATGCAGTAATTACACATTCAACCGATATCAGTGTGAGAGGGGGCACACCAGATATCTGACAAGGCTAGAGGTCTTGTGTTCTTGTTTAAGATATCCGACAAGGCTAGAGGTCTTGTGATTCTTGTTTAAGATATCCGACAAGGCTAGAGGTCTTGTGATTCTTGTTTAAGATATCCGACAAGGCCAGAGGTCTTGTGATTCCTGTTTAAGATATCTGACAAGGCTAGTGGTCTTGTGGTTCCTGTTTAAGATATCTGACAGGTGTAGAGGTCTTGTGGGTCCTGTTTAAGATATCTGACAGGTGTAGAGGTCTTGTGGTTCCTGTTTAAGATATCTGACAGGGGTAGAGGTCTTGTGGTTCCTGTTTAAGATATCTGACAGGGGTAGAGGTCTTGTGGTTCCTGTTTAAGATATCTGACAGGGGTAGAGGTCTTGTGGTTCTTGTTTAAGGTATCTGACAAGGCTAGAGGTCTTGTGGTTCTTGATTAAGATATCTGACAAGGCTAATAGTGGTCTTGTGGTTCCTGTTTAAGATATATGACAGGTGTAGAGGTCTTGTGGTTCCTGTTTAAAATATCTGACAAGGCTAGAGGTCTTGTGGTTCCTGTTTAAGATATCTGACAGGTGTAGAGGTCTTGTGGTTCCTGTTTAAGATATCTGACAGGGGTAGAGGTCTTGTGGTTCCTGTTTAAGATATCTGACAGGGGTAGAGTTCTTGTGGCTATCCTGAACTTTAGAAGGCGGTGATGTACAATAATGGATGTGACTGTGACTTTTCCTTTCCAGAATCAAGCATTCTGAAATATTAAGATACAACATATGACTAACAAGGGCGTGCCATACTGGAAGTTGTCATATATAAATTAACATATTGTTTGAGAATATGAAGGTTTGCTAAATTAATCGATTTAATTAATGATAAATATTATGTTAGTATTTATCTTATGCAGGAAACCGCGAAGTGAAGTGACAGGCAATTGAAATGTTTCATTAGTTTGTCAGATATTACTTTGTCAAACAGTATAATTGTCTATTTTCGATATCCCGCCCATGATGGTGTCACAGGTACACATAGTGTGAACATACAAATAAATAGGATTGGAGCAGACTTTGAGTTTATTATTTGATGCATTAGCATAACTGTAGCCAGGAGCTAGGCAGACTTTGACATGCTTCCTTTCCATGTCATAACATTACATGTGCCTCATTTCCTCTGATCATGTCACATTTGAATGGTATCGCAAAAACTTGAACTAGTTATTAATTTTACTTTAAGATGTTACCTCAACAGCTATGTCAGGTAAATCTACGGAGACTCTGATGTCCTTAGTTGATCTACTATCGGGACAGAGTACTTTGAATTACAAACCATACTATGCTTAAGTTATGAGACAGTATCATGTGTGATATAACAAGGTATAAACCAAGGCAAGGCAAGGGAGTGTTTCCTTTCTTCACGATCAATGTGTGCCTCTTAATGTTATTATGTTCGGCCGGAGATGCATGCATTTCTGAGATATTGGAGACGGCAATTTATGTAACACTGATTCATTTCCTCAATGTGGTAAGATACATGCCAGATAGTTCTACAGGTACCATTGTTGTGTAAGAGGGTAAAATATGTACGACATAGCTCGACATGTACTATTGTTGTGCAAGCTCACCTGATATATTGGACAAGGTGAACATGACAGCAGCAAGCCCGCCTGATATATTGGACTAGGTGAACATGACAGCAGCAAGCTCACCTGATATATTGGACAAGGTGAACATAACAGAAGCAAGCTCACCTGATATATTGGACAAGGTGAACATGACAGCAGCAAGCCCGCCTGATATATTGTACCAGGTGAACATGACAGCAGCAAGCTCACCTGATATATTGGACAAGGTGAACATGACAGCAGCAAGCCCGCCTGATATATTGGACAAGGTGAACATGACAGCAGCAAGCTCACCTGATATATTGGACAAGGTGAACATGACAGCAGCAAGCTCACCTGATATATTGGACAAGGTGAACATAACAGAAGCAAGCTCACCTGATATATTGGACAAGGTGAACATGACAGCAGCACGCTCGCCTGATATATTGGATAAGGTGAACATAACAGCAGCAAGCTCACCTGATATATTGGACAAGGTGAACATGACAGCAGCAAGCTCGCCTGATATATTGGACAAGGTGAACATGACAGCAGCAAGCTCACCTGATATATTGGACAAGGTGAACATGACAGCAGCAAGCTCGCCTGATATATTGGACAAGGTGAACATGACAGCAGCAAGCTCACCTGATATATTGGGCAAGGTGAACATGACATCAGCAAGCTCACCTGATATATTGGACAAGGTGAACATGACAGCAGCAAGCTCACCTGATATATTGGACAAGGTGAACATGACAGCAGCACGCTCGCCTGATATATTGGACAAGGTGAACATGACAGCAGCAAGCTCACCTGATATATTGGACAAGGTGAACATGACAGCAGCAAGCCCGCCTGATATATTGGACAAGGTGAACATGACAGCAGCAAGCTCACCTGATATATTGGACAAGGTGAACATGACAGCCTGATACAGTGAAACTGCATCATATAGTTGGTTGTAGGCCAGAACTGACATTAAATTTATTCTCTTGCTTGATTTATCAATCATTTTCGGCGTAGGTGGCTACTCATCATGCAAGTCATACTCAGTGGTATTTGGCAAATTACGTAATCCCGGAAGCAGAATCAGTTTAAAGCGGATGTCCTCCGGTCCAATTAACGAACACGTTTTTAACCACTGCATGGCTAGAATCGACATTGGATCTGTTTACTTTACAGTAGATTCTACAAATGGTTTCAATGAACATTATTCGAAGAAAATTATGGAAGAGATAAATTAATGAAATTAATGGTTTCCTCATTGTTTCGATCTATGGAAGACATTTCTCCGCTGAATGAAAAAAACCGCCAATCCGCAATGAAATCGTGAAGGCGAAACAAGACAAAACATTAAACTGAGTTTAAAAAGGTCAATAAAGAATCATAATAGCCATACAAAATAGTGAGACCCCTCCTTGCTTGCTTCACCCTCGTAGTCACATTGCGCAGATCAGATTATAAAATATCTTTTTCTGACGCACAAATAATCCATTTTTGGAATGGCATATACACGCCGACCCATTACGTATTTGATCCTTAAGATATTTTACGCGTCTGGCCTTTAGATATTTTGATACATTGACCATAGTGATGATGAATTCATTTTTGAATTTTCAGCCAAGTCAATAAATCTGTCTCTTAATTGTGTCTAAGGAAAGTCATCAAACCTGTATCTCCTAAGCCATCAATCCTGTTTCTCAAAACTCGTAGACAAAGCAACTAATTTCTATTAAAGTAAATATAAAAACATTCCAAACTTACCAGAGAGTCTAAATTTGATACATCTTCAATTATTGTTACATAGTGAAATAGGCAATATATTATGCATAAGGTATATCCAACATTAAATTGGCATAAGCCTGCACACATATGGTCAAGATATTAATCATCTGCCAAATGCCATATTAATTATGATTAAGATAATTTTATTCCACCCACCCTAGTTTATACTAATCTAAATTTTTTTTTAAATATATCTTTTAATGAATACCCTTCCAGATCTGTGTTTAACATATTAATGTTCCAAATCTTTGGGAACGGCAATCTAATAAGCGAGACTTGTCTGTCGCATAAGTACACTGTCTATCTTACGGCACCCTTTGATTAGTGCACGCTTCAAAGAAGATAATGACATTTCATTTTTTTATCAAGAAAAAAACAAAAAAGCAAGTTTGCACTATTTGTATTCAAAATTGTTGCAGGAGTGTGTGTGCATATTGATAATTGCAGAAGAGTTGTTGTACAGAAATACGAAACCGTTGTTTCAGGAAACGCAATTTTCAATGTCTAATTATGCATGATATCAAAAAAGTGAAACTACTATTTTTCTTTGTTTGTTTGTCACTTTGATAAAATATGCATTTCAAAGTTTCTCGAGTATACACTTTGGACAATCTGTTTTTAGATTAATTGTCTGTGTTCTTTCATGTCTAAATTTACATTTTATTGTTTTCAACAATAAATCATGACAAAGCATTTTTTAAATTGAATGTAGCTTATATGTAGAATGTGTTTACAGATGTTATGTAGTAGGAGATCAGAATGAATTAGAAATTCTTCTTTGTCTGCTGATAAAAGGACAAAGTCTGACAAACAGCATTGTCTTGTTATCACATAATTTACAAATGAATGCTAATTTTGTATCCCCATATCACGAACACGTGTTATCCAGATAAACGTCCTACTCCCTCGATGCTAATTTATGCAAATTAGAAGAAGCAATCAATTGCATTTTAAAGGTTGAATGATCAAACGTATCGAATTTGTTGCCATCCCCATAGTTTTGTCCATGGCCACAATGGGGTGCTGACTGTTGTTATTAATGGGAATATTCCTTTGCACACTGAAAACTGTATTGTTTCAGTTATTGTCACCAGTATATGTCCATACAATATAACTTGTACACTCTGATCAGCACTTTATTATTTAGCGTTCTTTCCAAGCCCTCATCCCGCCCAGCACCTCTCAGCGCGCCAGGATACATGTACCTTCCACTTCTGGTAACAAGGCCCTGGGGAAACTTAAATTGATGAATTAAATGTAAGTGTAAACGGTTGAAATTAATGAAATGTAATGCGATACGGGTTCAAAGTAACATTACATTATGTGCGGGCACCGGATCAGGAAATAGAAATAGGGGACTCTGACAAGAATGCCAGAATGACAAGCTCAGCTACCCACCAATGACAGAGTTGTGACAACTGAAATGGAGAGAATGAACGTGTAAGAATGCATTCGTCTAATGGATAGAGAATTATCATTAAGACGGTGCCCACGTATTTATTGCACGGTTACTCCTTGCTCATTACACGGAGCTAGCTACTGCTAAATTTCCCTACCTAAATATTCATAATGAGATACGTTTTAAAATGTCAAGAAATGCCTCCATTGTCTGATTGTCTGTATAGATCATCCACAAGAAGCGGGGTACTTTTCATATAACACAATTAAGTTATAACTTATCAGCCAAATAGTTTCATTATCATTAGCACATTATTTCACATAGAATGCGGAGCAATATTAAACTACAATTATTCGCCATACATGCCAGTAATCTTCCTCGGTCCCATGACGTGTCATTCCCAGAAGAGCTAATACCAAACATTGAAAGGAAATCCTTTGATATGGAACCAGCATGGGAGATGTACAGGGGGGAGCGGCGAATGCATTCTCACCTATTATTTTCCAGTCAGAATCATTTGTGATAGCGATAGCTTCGCACTGAAAGCACCGAAACCATGAATGGCCAATATTTTATCGAATATCACAACAAAATCTCTTCAAAGCCTGACATATAATGCATAGATATTTCTTTACTCTATTACTATATGATAAAGTACCAAAACGGTTTTTAATATTATATATAAAACATTGAAGCAATCGAAAAAAATGTATTATATTTAAATTTCATCAATCATTTATCAGTGTTTGAGAAATGTTAATATGGATATAGATAGAAATTAAAAACTAATTAAAAACCCTCCTTTATGCGTTACAACGCGGTCTACGGAGATAAAGTTGTAACGCATGAGAAGAGTCACATTGTACACTTATCTAGCATATTACTCATATGTTCATCATAAACGTTGTTTCCACGAGGTTATTCGTTTGTTTAAAAAGTATGATAAAATAAACATTATGGAGGAATAGTGATCGAATACTTTATTTGGGATATCGAGAGTTTAAGTGGAATGTTGTTCATAAATAGTTGACTATGATATTTAACCTGTTTTCAAAATAGATATGCCTCTCACAATTATATCATTTCTATGATATACTTACATAAAATTGATAAATTGATAAAATAGAATATAAATGGAAACAAGACGATTATGCAACAAAAGTATTATTTTTTTAGATTTATTTGCAGTTTTGTGTGTACTACGTGAGTATAACCCTGTTCGTGAGGAATATCATCTTGTTAATCTAGACCAATCACTTCATCTTTAATTAACTCTAAAACTGAATTATAAGTAAAATGAGTATTCTGTAAACGAATTCATGATTAAAAATGAATTCCTTTTGTTTCAATGCAACATTTCAATGTGAGTTATATTGAACGATATTGAAATATCCTTTGAACAGTTTGGGTAAGTGCGTTCGGTGATTCCGCGATAATCTCATACAAAATGAGAACTCAGACTCAACGATATGCGAAGAAACAATTTCTGCGATTTGATCATAAGAGTGGTTTTTGTTTGGACCTGTCATGTTTACATTGACAAAACAGAATGTGGTGGGAATGAAATATATTAAACATAAATAGGATTACACAAAACACTGATAAATGCCTGATTATCGCTCTCCTGAAATCATTGACGTCAATAGATTATTGTTATTCAATATCAATAGACTTATCAGATGACCATAAACATCTTTCTTCTAATCTCTCATTTTATTTGTTCCTGGCTATGTAAAGTGTAGTAAACATTGATTTCACGTGATTATCAAAGCTCAGTGAAGGACAGTTTATATCTAATTTAGTTATCATGAATGAAGCAGAACACATATATATGGAAATATATGAAACGCATTAATAAATCAATATATGGGGGAATATTCCCAACTATATACATGATCAGTTAGGAGCTACATATCACGTGATATGCCAGTCTGTAATGAATAATGTGAATTTGAAATATTTAATTTACAAATGAAAAATGAATATAAAATAAAATAAAATAAAATAAAATAAAAAATAATAAAAAAAATATTCCATTCACTTTACACAGAAAAACGTAATACCGCACAGACGGCGAATCTCGGGCGTGAATCAAGTGGAACATCTGTTGCTCCCCGCTGCCTGCGGCTGACTATTACATCACCTGGGAATGAAGAGAGGAGGGCTGGCAATGCTGGAGGCACGTCTGAAGGTCAGATGTGTGTAACCAACACAGCAAATCCCGCATTCCACAAACTCCAGCCTAGAATATCACACACTGCAGCCTAGAATCCCACAAACTCCAGCCTAGAATCTCACACACTGCAGTCTGAACTCTCACATACTGCAGTCTAGAATATCGCACACTGGAGCCTAGAATCCCACAAACTCCAGCCTAGAATATCACACACTGCAGCCTAGAATCCCATAAACTCCAGCCTAGAATCTCACACACTGCAGCCTAGAATCCCACAAACTCCAGCCTAGAATCTCACACACTGCGATCTGAACTCTCACATACTGCAGTCTAGAATATCGCACACTGTAGCCTAGAATCCCACAAACTCCAGCCTAGAATATCACACACTGCAGCCTAGAATCCCATAAACTACAGCCTAGAATCTCACACACTGCAGCCTAGAATCCCACAAACTTCAGCCTAGAATCCCACACACTGCAGCCTAGAATCCCACAAACTCCAGCCTAGAATCTCACACACTGCAGTCTGAACTCTCACATACTGCAGTCTAGAATATCACACACCGTAGCCTAGAATCCCACAAACTCCAGCCTAGAATCTCACATACTGCAGTCTGAACTCTCACATACTGCAGTCTAGAATATCGCACACTGCAGCCTAGAATCCCACAAACTCCAGCCTAGAATATCACGCACTGCAGTCTAGAATGCCATAAACTCCAGCCTAGAATCTCAAACACTGCAGTCTGGAATCTCACATACTGCAGCCTAGAATCTCACACATTGCAGCCTAGAATTCCGTACACTGCATTCTAGAATCTCACGCACTCTAATTCCACACACTTCAGCCTTGAGTCCCCTGGCCTCCAGCCTTGAATCTCTATCACTTCAATCTGGAACCCCTCTGACCTCTCGCCTAGAATCACACACTCCAATCGAGAATCCCGCTGATCTCCAGCCAGATCCCCAGCCAAATCCCATAATTCAGGACTAAAGTGTGTAAAATGTTCAGAATGATATAATGAGAAAATGATAAGCCAATTACATATTATCTTTCAATGGTTCCATAATACATCATTATTTAAATATAAATCATAATGTGATTGCAATTAATCAACTTCAATAAGTTTGTGTCAATTAGTTTGAAGCTGAAACCACACACACACTAGGCATCGATAGTTGGTGTGTCAAGATGCCCGTGGTCAGGCTCAGAGTAGCCGCTCTCCCTGTCTGGTCTGGGAGCTACAGGTAGCTGCAGTTTGGGCTCAGAGTAGCCGCTCTCCCTGTCTGGTCTAGGAGCTACAGGTAGCTGCAGTTTGGGCTCAGAGTAGCCGCTCTCCCTGTCTGGTCTGGGAGCTACAGGTAGCTGCAGTTTGGGAAGCTTGTCCGCGGTGATGGGGGCTGCCACACAAGTTGAAGTTATATTAATGTGTTGTCCAAGTGTAACAGGAAGAAACCGCGGCGGAGGAGTATCTTCGGCGGATAAATCCTTCAGATTAGGATAATCCCTGGCATATCCCTCTCGACCTGCCACCCAGTAAGTCTGCATCTTGCCTTTGCCCTGAAATTGAACTAATTTTTACAAAATTGGAAGAAACTTTTATTGAGTTTAGATACCCCAGAGCTATGATACTTAGGGATGGACCATTAATAATTCTGCTAGGGATGGAGAAATGGTTTGTTTGTATTAACGACCTTTTCAGCAATGTTAAAAAATAGAAGCCTGTCACTGGTGCTCAATGCCCTACTCGTTTTTAACAGTAACTAATGATATTTCTTTTGCATGTGATAACGAACCACGGCCCTGAGCACTGGCTGAAATGGGAAACAACTCAGTAGTAGATATCCACCACTCTTTCCCATGAAGTACTTGTTCCGACCAGTAACTGAACCACGTGCAATTGGCATGAGAGACAGACGTCTTATCAACTGAGTCATGTCCCACCTCTTTTGGGTTGGAGGAAAATAGGGGAAATATTGGAAACAATCAAGAACACAAACACTTGATCAAGAAATATATTGAGACTTTCTCATCAGAATAATATGCAACAACGTTTTGCAGGGCAGATTTAGAAATAATAATTTAATTGTAATCTTCTAGAAATCTATTATGGAGGGGGAAAGATGACCATTAAAAACCTCAGCGTTCTTTCAGATTGTGCAGCACATTTAATACATTTAGAAAATGATAGTCTACATGGTATCTCTGATCATTATATCAATAAATGTAAACTGAATAGGATTACAACTCCAAATGAAATTCTCATGCATTCTTATAGATTGCGTGAATACATGAGAATTTGTAAGTGCTGAAGGTGTTGTTTAAGATAACACAGATTATGATATTTGCATTTTTTACATATCTTTTAAAAGGAACAGTATAAATGACATAGGATTAACATATTATTTATTCCAAAACAATTTTCAAGATCTTCAAAATGTGGAGTTGTCAATATTTTACAATATCAGTCAAGATGGAAATCAACAGTTCTACTATATCCCAATGTGTAGTAATAAGCATATAAGTAAACAATTCCTGAGAAAAGATAAATTGGTGGCTAAACTGATCAAAAAGAAAATATGGGGGTGTATTTTGGTCGGAGCAAAACAGGATTGAGACTGTCCTCATGAGAACTATTTTTTGTGATTTCTCATTTCCTCCAGCCCGGCCTGAATGATTAATAGTCCCTGACGACAAGCATCTTGATATTTCTCCCAAACTAATCACAAGAAAATTTCCTGCATTTTCCACATGTACATCATACTAAGCACAACTGTATATATAGTTCGTCCAGATGTGAAGACACAAATACAGCAATCAGAGGAAGACCACACTATTGACCATTGGATCACCTTTCTCATCCAGGCATGGTTCCTACAGTATATTCACACGGCTAGATAAGGAGCCCGTGTAATCACTCTTAAGCTAATGTGAGGTGCATATCATGGCATTGGAAAGGTTCACAAAATATCACCTGAGGATAGCAACAAAGAGATTGGCATTAGCATTTAGATAGAAGATCAAATAAACTCATATTAGTATATATCCTATACATATATAATGCCATTGACTAATAAATGAACTTAATATCTTTTGCAGTTAAGTTTGGCGATATATTGAAAATTTAAACACAACTATAATATGAAAGAAAAGTTTATATTAAACGGTTTTGTTATATTTGATGTGAAAATAATCTTTTTATCGACCACAGAAAGCAGCTCTCAAACGACGTGTACATTGATTGTCAGTCTCAGTACGGCGGATATCTCTATGTGAGTAGAGCAGGAATAGGAAGTTCTCCAGTTTGTGTTTCACGATCGCTGTGTAAACGTATATCTTTGTATTATATTCAAAGGTGACAATCAATGGGGATAAAGCTAAGTGTATTGTCACCAGGAGGAGGGATAAAGCCATTTCCCAATGAGGACTCATAAAGGGTTATCAAAAGGAATGTTTATACATTATCTCTGAGATAATACAAATAACTGATCACTCTTCCAAAATATTGGAGCATTGAGCGCCGGACAGGTTTCTACTTAAGTGATAAAGTCTTGATTGTGTTGGAATTATATTTGTATGATATTGTTATGTTTATCCTGCTCATTAATTCACTCATAGAATCTGTTTGAAACATTTGTATTACACTACATCATAACACAGAAATATTTAATTTCTATCTTGTACTGATGTAAATTGGACAGTAACTCTCAGCTTTAGATGCACTGCATCTGGTTTAGATTGAGACGTTATGGTAGAATTGCCCACAACAATGAGGCATACCTTGATATCTATGCCTCCTCTGGCCGCCAGGTGGTACCCTCCGTAAATGCAAAGTGCTTCATAGGCGGCGCTGCTCAGATGTATCCTCATGGCTGGTTCCAAAACAGAAAAAGTGCATCTCAAAAATTAATATTATTTAAGATACGATGTTGAGTTGATAGCAAGGGATTTTTGGCTCATTATATTCCCATTATATAAGCGTAATATTGGCAGAATGGACATAACTTTAACTATATTATTTGAATGATTTTACCATTATGCTCTTGGGTGAGATTCACAAGAAAAACCATTAATGCTATTTGCACATGGATATATCTTACGTTACTGAATATATATATATATATATATATATATATATATATATATATATATATATATATATATATATATATATATATATATATATATATATATATATATCTGTGTGTATATATGTATATTAAAGAAAATAAAGCATTTTAATTTAGTCTTAATATTAAGCAATGCAACGATGTATTGTAAGATGATGCCTGACCCATGCCGTTTGATTCCATCCTAGAGGCTGTGTTCACTGTGTCACCAAACAAGCAGTATCTGGGCATAGTATGGCCCACCACGCCCGCCACCACGCTCCCACTGTGTATCCCTGAAGGACAGTATCACACATCAACAAATCTATCATAACTTATTACACAGAATTATACAGTAAAGGGTACCGTGGTTTAATTTACATACCTTTATATCTTTGTAGTAAATATGTTTATGTATTATTGTAAGAATGTTGATCTTTGAAATTAATCATCGAACCAGATGAAAACAAAACATTTTTGAAGTAAATATGAGTACTAGCTATTACTTTTCACTTATAATAATTCTAATGCAAAGCGCAATCTCGGAGTTTAAAAGAAAATATGGCCGATATGGGGCGACATTACATATATGCTCCATAGACTTAAACCATAATCAGTTAAAATCTCGAACATCCAGTCCTGAAGGCAAAATAAATGCAAGTGACAAATGTTTGAGATAGCTTGAGTTGTTACCTATCCTGACTTTGAGGCTGTACTCTGGTTTGTGTGGCACGGTGAAGGCCATGACCCCACTGAGTAACTCCATGGCAGTGTTCACTATCTCCACAATATGGCGGCTCCCATTCCTCACCGGAAGTCCACTCACCAACATATAGGCATCCCCGATGGTCTCCACCTAATATCGCCCACACAAGGGAAAGTAAACATCATTATATAAAATATAAACATTTCAGATTTCCAAACGGTATAATAAACTTAGACTGAAGACTCAAAAGTTTTTATGTAAAAAATGACATTTTTGTTTAACAAGTTTTTGCAACAGAAATTAGAATTAAACGGCCAAGGGGACGTATATTAAAAACAGAACATGTTGCTATTAAATGATAGATTTAGTATTCTTAGATTTAAAAGGTTTAGTCTTACTTTATACACATCATATTGACTAATTATTCCATCAAAGAGGATGTACAAATTGTTGAGTAGGTCCACAACTTGCAGAGGACTGCTGGCAGCGGCTAATGTCGTGAAACTCACAATATCCGAGAAATATATAGACACCATGTCAAATGATTCTGCTTTCACTGGCTTCCCTAATTTTAAATTTTCAGCTACTGATCTGAAAGAATAGGACAATACGATAAGTTCAATAATTTGGATGAACCTGTGCAGAAACACCCATGTAGCTGAAGCGGCCACCACTGATACAATCATACATACTGTCTCCCGAGAGGGTTCAAGCACGAAGTATCAGATGTGTTTTAAAAGATTTTGTCCAGGAAATGGCTTTGGCAAAATATGTAGAGCAGGGCAGTGGGTCAGGCCTTACCTTGGCAGCATGCAGTAGAGCAAGGATGTGGATCAAACCTTGCCTTGGCAGCTTGCAGTATAACAAGGCTGTGGGCCTTACCTTGGCAGCATGCGGTAGAGCAGGGCTGTGGATCAGGCCTTATCTTGGCAGCATGCAGTAGAACAAGGATGTGGATCAAACCTTGCCTTGGCAGCTTGCAGTATAACAAGGCTGTGGGCCTTACCTTGGCAGCGTGCGGTAGAGCAGGGCTGTGGATCAGGCCTTATCTTGGCAGCATGCAGTAGAACAAGGATGTGGATCAAACCTTGCCTTGGCAGCTTGCAGTATAACAAGGCTGTGGGCCTTACCTTGGCAGCATGCGGTAGAGCAGGGCTGTGGATCAGGCCTTATCTTGGCAGCATGCGGTAGAGCAGGGCTGTGGATCAGGCCTTACCTTGGCAGCATGCGGTAGAGTAGGGCTGTGGATCAGGCCTTACCTTGGCAGCTTGCAGTATAGCAAGGCTGTGGGCCTTACCTTGGCAGCATGCGGTAGAGTAGGGCTGTGGATCAGGCCTTACCTTGGCAGCATGCGGTAGAGCAGGGCTGTGGATCAGGCCTTACCCTGGCAGCATGCGGTAGAGCTGGACTGAGGGCCTTACCTGGGCAGCAAGTGGTAGAGCTGGACTAAGGGCCTTACCTTGGCAGCATGCAGTAGAGCCGGACTGAGGGCCTTACCTTGGCAGCATGCGGTAGAGCTGGACTGAGGGCCTTACCTGGGCAGCATGTGGTAGAGCTGGACTGAGGGCCTTACCTTGGCAGCATGCGGTAGAGCTGGACTGAGGGCCTTACCTGGGCAGCATGTGGTAGAGCTGGAGTAAGGGCCTTACCTTGGCAGCATGCAGTAGAGCCGGACTGAGGGCCTTACCTTAGCAGCATGCGGTAGAGCAGGGCTTGGAATCAGGCCTTACCTTGGCAGCATGCGGTAGAGCAGGGCTGTGGATCAGGCCTTACCTTGGCAGCATGCGGTAGAGTAGGGCTGTGGATCAGGCCTTACCTTGGCAGCTTGCAGTATAGAAAGGCTGTGGGCCTTACCTTGGCAGCATGCGGTAGAGTAGGGCTGTGGATCAGGCCTTACCTTGGCAGCATGCGGTAGAGCAGGGCTGTGGATCAGGGCTTACCTTGGCAGCATGCGGTAGAGCAAAGATGTGGATCAGGCCTTACCTTGGCAGCATGCGGTAGAGTAGGGCTGTGGATCAGTTCTTACCTTGGCAGCATGCGGTAGAGCAAGGATGTGGATCAGGTCTTACCCTGGCAGCATGCGGTAGAGCTGGACTGAGGGCCTTACCTGGGCAGCATGTGGTAGAGCTGGACTAAGGGCCTTACCTTGGCAGCATGCAGTAGAGCCGGACTGAGGGCCTTACCTTGGCAGCATGCGGTAGAGCTGGACTGAGGGCCTTACCTGGGCAGCATGTGGTAGAGCTGGACTAAGGGCCTTACCTTGGCAGCATGCAGTAGAGCCGGACTGAGGGCCTTACCTTAGCAGCATGCGGTAGAGCTGGACTTAGGGCCTTACCTTGGCAGCATGCGGTAGAGCTGGACTAAGGGCCTTACCTTGGCAGCATGTGGTAGAGCTGGACTGAGGGCCTTACCTTGTCAGCATGCGGTAGAGCTGGACTGAGGGCCTTACCTTGGCAGCATGCGGTAGAGCTGGACTAAGGGCCTTACCTTGGCAGCATGTGGTAGAGATGGACTAAGGGCCTTACCTGGGCAGCAAGTGGTAGAGCTGGACTGAGGGCCTTACCTTGGCAGCATGCGGTAGAGTAGGGCTTCTGTTTTGTGTTTCTCTTCTTCCAGCTGTACGGTTCTCTCAGCCACTATCTCCTCTAAGTGGTTAGAGTATTTCTCCATCATGGCGATCATATTATCCATCACATTGGTCTTTCTGATAAAGGAGAACATAAGAGCCAGGTTTATATACCTTGGTGTAAATAATCAAATACCAATTCTCCATTTGCCTCTATTTCTTAAGATATAGATTTTTATATACCTCAGATATAGGTATTTGTAGATTTTTAAAATTCCGAATATCTTAATACTTACTTGAAAGGGTTGACCTTGGACAGTGCCTTGAGGGCCTGGTGAGCAGTGGGCCTTTCCTTTGGATCACGTGACCAACAGCTACTTATCAAGTCTTTGAGTTTTTTCGGTGTATCATATTCTGACAAAGAAGGATGTAAGGGCTTCTCGGAATTGATGACTTTATATATCACATCTGAAAAATTGGTTTTTTTTTAGATTAAACTTTATGTTTTTTTCTTCTGAATATAAATGTCACTCAATTTTCAGTTAAATTTTCAGTTTAGTCACTGAATTTATTTACTTATCCTAAGAAAGCGGAGGAATCCATGATGGACATCTATAAAAGACACCTTTAGTTTTGTAATTTATTCTGTATTGAAGTTTGAGTGATCACTTAAAATTCAAGTTTGAACCTTTTGGGCTGAGTTCCTCATATTCAGTGTAAGGGCCATTTCTGCAGAATATCTCCTTGAGTATGACACCTGCACTGTAAACGTCACCACTCTGTGTGACGTCACTGCTCTGTGTGAACGTTATGTCTCCAGGGACTTCCCCAAGTCCTACTAATAGCTCGGGGGCAGTCCAAAACATTTCTATTAAACAAAATTACTGTTTATTAGCTATGAACAGGAGAAATTAATCCTGATCATTTTACCTTAACACTTCACCATAAATTATTGTATTGCATCTGTCCATGTTCTGTAATATTCACTTGTATGTTGCACACGATCTATTTTTACTTGTATATTGCACATATAATATTGATTTTATATTTACATTGTCTGTAATACTTAATTGTATATTACACATGTTCTGTAAAATTTGCTTGTATATCTATTGCTCATTGGTTGTTTGTTGGGCATGGTCTGAAATGATTTTTGCCTTTAAACGCACATGATTTATAGACCTAATATTTACTTGTATATTGCACATGCTCTGTTATATCGGGTGTTATATATCTTCTTGTATATTGCTCATGTTATACAATATGTACTCTGTTATAGTTACTTGTATATTGCACATGTTATGTAATATTTACATGTATTTTCCACACGCAACGTTATACTTACTTGTATTTTCCACATGATCTGTTATATTTACTTTTATATTGCACATGCTATGTTGTAGCTACTTGTATATTGCACATGTTATGTAATATTTACTTGTATTTTCCACATAGTCTGTTACATCTACTTGTATTTTCCACATGGTCTGTTATATTTACTTGTACAGTCAAGCCCCGCCAGTCCGTCATGGTCTGTCACACATAATTCTGCCGGTTTCACGAGTCTGACGGTTTGATGAAACGTGTTGTGTATGAAAAGTGTATGGAAAGATTAGAATGGTTGCAGCCAAATCACTGTCGGTAATTGATATGCCGGAGCATCGGGGGACGGTCCGGCGAGGTCTGACTGTATATTGCACATGCTCTGTTATAGCTACTTGTATATTGCACATGCTATGTTATAGCTACTTGTATATTGCACATGTTATGTAATATTTACTTGTATTTTCCACATGGTCTGTTACATCTACTTGTATATTGCACATGGTTTGTTATATTTACTTGTATATTGCACATGCTCTGTTATATTGGAATCCATTTCTTCTCCTTCCTTGAAGCAGTGTAAACCAAAGTCTGTGAGTTTGCACACCCATCTGCCATCTATAACTGTGTTACTACTTCTCAGACAACCATGACATTTTAATGAACTATCATGGAGATAAATTAATCCCTGAAACATAATGAGTATTTCAACAATCATGTTTATTTATATTTGCCAAATCATATCAAACCTTTGTTATTGAATGATACTTAAGTCTTGATACTGCATTTGAATGAAGAGTGAGTAAACATACCTTGAGCATATCAATGGCAACTGAATATTTAAACATGTCATCTAGATTTATATTATCGTTCCATATCACATCCTGTAACAAACAAAATATTTAGACCACATTTAACACAATTTTCATGATACGTTTGGCTCTTAACTCTCATTTATTATTACCCTTGAATACCTTGTTATACAGAATATTTGTATCATTATTACATTGTATCCATATGATTGGTTATCCCTAGCTTCACATAACAAAGCCATCTGTGAACCAAGTTGTTTGACATACATTACTAATATACAAATGTTACATATCGGCGGTCTATCCCACACGTATGGTTCAATTCTAATTTAGACCCAGGCCTTTTTCATGCTGCATAATTGAGAAAAGTAAACATCTTACTTCAACCAGTGCATAGTCATTGTTTTTTTTAAAAGAAGAAATCCAAACAAAAACACATCTTTTTTAAAAGAGTAGGGCATTGTATCTCGGTTGTAGTCCTCAATCCCACCAGATATAGTCTTTATTGAGATGGGTATAATATATAGTCCGATCATACCTGCACGCTGCCTTTGCTGCAGTACTCCCACACGACACACACCCGGCCACCGTCTATCCCAGCCCCGATGAAGGTCGTCAGGTTCCCGTGCTTCAACTCCATCATCTCATCAACAAACATCAAAACACAACTCAAAAACCCATCTTATACTAGTATATTATGTCTTATATAGGCAGCAACTTCCTGCCAATTAAAATGTCAAAATGTTACTGACATTTTTTCTGATCTTCTCTTAAGGAAAGCTTTTATTTTCTAATTTGAACAGTAATTTAATTGCATAGATTCAACCATATAATTTCCGTGCAAATATTTACTGCCTAATATCGAAGTTCTCATGAGATCATTATCAATACTTAGGTTTTGGTTTGCAGAGTGGTATAACAGTGACGATGTGAATGGTGAGTGTGTCATAATGACCTTGTTCATCTCGGTAAGCAGGGGTCTGTCCAGCTTGACACTGTCCTTCTTGACGTCCTTGACAGCCACTAGGGTCCCTCTATAGTTGGCCACCTTCACGAACATCTGGCCGTCCGTCTCCTCGTGGTCGCTGTTATGACTGGAGTGCAGGTTTCTACTGAGACCTATGAAGGCCTGGCGGACATAAAAACACAATACTTAACTTTGGTCAATAACTACACACACATTAATTCAATTGTTTATATTTATAACCTTTTCAGCACTATTTAGGCTACATCAGGAACGATAGAAGCCAGTCACTGGGACTCTATGCCCTACTCTTTTAGAAGAGTGACTGGGGAGTTTGGCTGTTTTGAATTGTCACATTGATATGACATAAATTCAGATCAAATACAATCGCAGGGACATTAACAATGAAACAGCTACTCTTCGGGAGGGAATTTTAATTTCATATCTGTATGTATAGAACCGGAGCCCCCCTCCCCATACTTAAACACCAAGAAATATGAGACTTGGTTCCCCAGTCTCCGCAGGTGTGGTTCTCTTATCTGCTTTGTGCTCATTCATAGTTATGGGGGTATATATATATAACTTTATCTGCAATAGGTGTAGAAAAATTAAACATTGCGATCAAGTTGATTCGAGAACAGCATTCAATTCACACATTTGTCAAACATCGGGGATGGGTGGGAGCATGCATGAGGATTATAGGATTATCGCAACTCTGAGGCTTCAATGATTAATTGCACGTAATCCAAACAGAAATCTGATAGAAGAGAGCTTTAAAATGTCTGCCAATTAAAACACTTACAACAATGGAATGACAAAAATGAGTTCACACACAACTATTACGTGATCATATTGAGCCACGCATGAGGTATGCGTGACCAAATATGCAACAGCTATGTGTGACAAGATGATCTCACGCAATAACCATGCATAACCTTATTTGACCACATTGATGCGTGACAAAATCGATATATGATTCTCTTATTTTTTCATTTACAACTAATAATATTGGCACACATTATAATATTAGACATTGGATGTGTGATTTAATGAGGACAGACATTGAGTCATCACGGCAGTTAAGCTTGAAAGGAGGCGGCAATGAAGGAACACCAATAACAATACTTCTTCCTACCTGTGACTGGAAACAACCTGATATCTGACAAATAAATTATCTCCATTCAAATAAAGTGACATTTCTTTAATTAATTCCGACTCTTTAGTAGAATATCTCCTTTCATGAACTTAGGGAATGTCATTCTAAGTATTATCAACATTTAAAATACCATTAACCTGCATTCCTTTTGAAAGTATGTAAGGTTTCAGGAATAATTGGAAAGACATGAATTGAAGAATTTGAAAATTCAGCATTATACATTACTCCCAGGACTTTGCCATAGAGCAGCGTGAAGGTGCAGATAGTATTACCTGGCTGCCGTTGTGCTTGTTGCCGGTGTATAAGTGAAGGTCATCCACGTTAACAATCCACACCATGCTCTGCAGCTCCCTCTCGTGGCGATATCTCCTGCAAGGACAGGCACAGATTATGTGGTAAACACTCTGAGATGTAATCACTCTAACCATTATGTGACCATTTATTATGTGGGAGACATTCCCGGAGATGTCATTAGTCTGCACTCTAACCCTACATTATGAGAAAGACACTTCCGGGGAAGTCATTAGTCTGCACTCTAACCCTACATTATGTAAGAGACACTCCTAGAGATGTCATTAGTCTGCACTCTAACCCTACATTATGTAAGAGACACTCCTAGAGATGTCATTAGTCTGCACTCTAACCCTACATTATATTATGTTTGATACACTCCTAGAGATGTCATTAGTCTGCACTCTAACCCTACATTATGTAAGAGACACTCCTATAGATGTCATTAGTCTGCACTCTAACCCTACATTATATTATGTTTGATACACTGCCGGAGATGGCGAAGATGTAACAGTTATTGATCCGAACCCATACAACTTTTCATGAGCCATTCCACACCAGCGCATACATATTGTTTTCACTAATCTCAATACACCACATTAGCATATTTCACGCTTTTAATCACCGGCATGTTCTATTTATTAAGATTCATTTATACTGCATAAAAGACATGCCCCATGAAGCTAACATCCCACTGGACTACTTTCTATATGACCTCTATAGAAAAAATATGCACCACTTCAGTAACTGACTTTGTTTGCCTTATTACAATTTTCGGTTTTTGAGTTTGAGTTAAATATATAAAATGTGTCTGAACATTATATGACACACCTCATATTCATTAGAAATAATTACATGCTAACCGTACATACCTACCTAGAGAGAATCAACTAGAAAATGGTTATATTTAAATGAGAGATGAGTTATAGATATCTGTTTCTTTTAATCTATTTGCATTACTATTGATATCATCGTAGAGAAACATATTTTCGGAAATTTTAGTTTGTAAATTTATCTTAGGCTGCTGTGTGAAATTAATGAATATCCCTTTATAAAATAACTTGATAAAGTGATAAAGATATTGACTATTTGTGCAGTCTGAGTAAAATAATATATAAATCATTTTATCTTTTTTAGACCACATGTCTGATTAAATGAGTATTTACCATACTCTGTAATGTTCGGAGAAACATCATTTGTTTATAATTCTGTATGGTATTTTCACAAATTTAGCTTGCTATTTTCGTACCAAATGTTCATCATTAGTTAAATATTACACCAGTTACATGAGGCATAACTCATTAAATGATGAGGGATGCAGATGGTAAGAGCGCAGACCTAGAAGCACCATTTCCTTTGTGATGATCCAAAGGTCAATGGTTCGATTCCCGGCAGTGCTGAGATTGAAATCATGATACAATTTCGTATATCACAGGAGTTCCATGCCTGAAGGGTTAAATTGTCATTGTAAATCTGTGAGCCGGTTATTGCTTGTCATTAACTCTATTTATGAAGGTACTGCGGTATGGTGTCTTACTCAGACTATATAAATGGAGAAATAAGTATTGAAACTCAATACCCAGCAAGTTGGCCATTTATAAAGCCTAAACTAATAAATCATAACACGATGTGATTCATTCAAGTTAGTTAATGTGCCATAACGCATGTCAATAAAGAAGTCAAAGGTGAAATAATTCTCATATCGCATATGATGCCAAAGTGATTACCATGCATCATTACTGTACAGCGATTTCCCTCTGTGCCTCAATGTTAACCATTATAAACATTTAAAACTTTGACTGTGCTAAACTTGCTGTTCTTTCATTCTAAACAAGGTGATCTCCCAAAACAATTCTTGTCAATGCATTGTAAGCCAACAGAAGATTTGTCTAGTCCATGATACTGGCATAGCTGTATGATGATGATGATGATGATGATGATGATGATGATGATGATGATGATAGCTGCAGTAGTATAACATACCTGTATATGAGGGAGGTGATGACGATGATGACAATGGTCACGAAGACGGCTGCAGCAGGTGCAATATATAACTCCAAGGTAGCTACATACACAGAAAACATAATAAAAATCATAAAATGCATCATTACTAACATATATATATCTGCGTGTGAATTCCTTTGAGATAACCATTTTTACATCATTCTTTTAAAATAATCATTAATATCTATTGCTATTTTTCCAATGGGTGCATATTGCAAGCGATATTATGGCTGAATATACGAGTCTCTACCATTCTCACTCCCCAGCAATTACGGTTGATTCTTTTACTATTTGTTATAATTGTACATAAGTGGTACTGGACACTCACGGCACAGCTCCCCCTGGTAGCCACAGGTTGGCTGATCCAGTGGTGCATTGTCCACTCCACTGGTCCCATCTCCCCAGATGAACGCTCTGGACTCCACTAAAGTCTGAAATATCACGCACAAAAAAACGTAAAGGTGACATTTGTATAGCTCATAACCCTTGATATCAACTGGCCAGTATTCGAACCGGGAATGCCTGGTCTCAAGGCTAAATATCAACCAATTGAGCTGTTTCTGCCACATGATATACTTGTTCCAATAATGTATAATGGACATTCCTTTTTTTGGTAAACAGAAAGGAGTTTATATGTGATTTCTGCATGATTCATGCACACCCTGATTATTTGTGATCCCTGCCAGATTTATACATACCCTGATTATGTGTAATCCCTGCTTGCGTCATACACACCCTGATTATTTGTGATCCCTGCCAGATTTATACATACCCTGATTATGTGTAATCCCTGCTTGCGTCATACACACCCTGATTATCTGTGATCCCTGCCTACTTCATACACACCCTGATTATTTGTGATCCATACCAGATTGATACAATTCCTGATTATTTGTGACCCCTGCCGGATTTATACACACCCTGATTATATTTGTGATCCTTGCTTGCTTCATACATACCCTGATTATTTGTGAGCCTTGCCTCGTAGTTTGGGTTTCAGCTGTGATATCAAAAACACCACTACTGTTCATGTCCATCACCCAGTAGTCGGGGTAACGGTCAGCCGTGTCGCTCAGCAACACCGTGCCTGTGGCGCCACCTCTCAAAATATCAAAATTATCATTACCAGAAAGTGCAACTCGATACGGAAGTATAAAAATATATGGCAATTTGAAGGTTCAGAAAACATCGTTATGAACAAGCTGTCCTTTCTCACTTAAATGTTCACCCTGTTGAATAATACATTTGAAAAAGGAAAATTATAGTTATAAAACGATAACAATAAATTAATGTAGTGTTGATAGCAGACAATGTTTGTTCATAACATTTGTCGAAGCCGTACCTCAGAAATAGGAAGGTCTTGGGCACGGTGACTTAAAAACCGGTCCGAAAAGTAAAGTCTTCTGTTTAAGTCGGATGGTTAATTATTTTCAAACAAATGAGACAAATGACCACTCCAACATGAGAAAATAGATAGATGAGAAGATAGATAGATGGTGAAAAAAGGCATTTTATGTTGATGTTCAAGCATTTTACCCACCTGTCATAAGGGCATTCCTGCTGTATTCATAAAGTTTGCTTCCATCATCTATGGAACCAGCCTCTGTAGCAACCTTGGCATAAAGCATCATGGTATCATACAGCCACAACGAATATAGGTCAGACTGAAAGTAAACAAATAGCCACAATACAATACCATGGTATCATACAACCACAACGAATATAGGTCAGACTGAAAGTAAACCAATAGTCACAATACAATACCATGGTATCATACAACCACAACGAATATAGGTCAGACTGAAAGTAAACCAATAGCCACAATACAATACCATGGTATCATACAACCACAATGAATACAGGTCAGACTGAAAGTAAACAAATAGCCACAATACAATACCATGGTATCATACAACCACAACGAATACAGGTCAGACTGAAAGTAAACAAATAGCCACAATACAATACCATGGTATCATACAACCACAACGAATACAGGTCAGACTGAAAGTAAACCAATAGCCACAATACAATACCATGGTATCATACAACCACAACGAATACAGGTCAGACTGAAAGTAAACAAATAGCCACAATACAATACCATGGTATCATACAACCACAACGAATACAGGTCAGACTGAAAGTAAACAAATAGTCACAATACAATACCATGGTATCATACAGCCACAATGAATACAGGTCAGACTGAAAGTAAACCAATAGCCACAATGCAATACCATGGTATCATACAACCACAACGAATACAGGTCAGACTGAAAGTAAAAAAATAGTCACAATACAATACCATGGTATCATACAACCACAACGAATACAGGTCAGACTGAAAGTAAACAAATAGTCACAATACAATACCATGGTATCATACAGCCACAATGAATACAGGTCAGACTGAAAGTAAACCAATAGCCACAATGCAATACCATGGTATCATACAATCACAACGAATACAGGTCAGACTGAAAGTAAACAAATAGCCACAATTCAATACCATGGTATCATACAACCACAACGAATACAGGTCAGACTGAAAGTAAACAAATAGTCACAATACAATACCATGGTATCATACAGCCACAACGAATACAGGTCAGACTGAAAGTAAACCAATAGTCACAATACAATACCATGGTATCATACAACCACAACGAATACAGGTCAGACTGAAAGTAAACAAATAGCCACAATACAATACCAAGGTATCATACAACCACAATGAATACAGGTCAGACTGAAAGTAAACCAATAGCCACAATACAATACCATGGTATCATACAACCACAACGAATACAGGTCAGACTGAAAGTAAACCAATAGCCACAATACAATACCATGGTATCATACAACCGCAATGAATACAGGTCAGACTGAAAGTAAACAAATAGCCACAATACAATACCATGGTATCATACAACCGCAATGAATACAGGTCAGACTGAAAGTAAACAAATAGTCACAATACAATACCATGGTATCATACAACCACAACGAATACAGGTCAGACTGAAAGTAAACAAATAGTCATGCTGTCATACAACCACAATAAATAGTTCTACTTATTTATCAGCCACATAATTTGTGAGACATTTCCTGTTATAAATTATATACAGTAGTCCTTTTAATAGACTATGATTTTACTTAAAGAAATATTATCTTCTAATTTGTAATTATATAATATTTGTGGGGCAAACCTTTGAAGGGGTGGTGATTGTATTCCTCCAGGTTCCTGTATTAGCTGCAGCATAAAACTTGTCAAAAAATTCTTGTGTTGTGTCAAAGTCTAGAGTCTTTTGAAACACCTTGAAAAAATAATATCATTTTACAAACTTACTTTTAAAATATAAATTGAATATAAAACAAATATTTTGATATATTACAATCGATAGTAATATACGGCGTACCATGAGTAGATTTTCATACATCTGTTTGGCATCCTCGTTCCTGCCATCCTCGGCCGTGTAGAATGTGGTGGAGGCGAAGCTGGCTACATCCAGGGCGGTGGGGATGATCTGGTTGGGATAGAGGAAGACGTAGTCTCCCCCGGACATGCCCATATCATACGCCGCCAGCAACCAGCGTCGCAGCTCCCCGATAGGCACGCACAGTATCACAACTGTCAATGACATCAGGAACAACAATGTAATCCTGAAGTCAATGTAAACAGTGAATGCACACAATATGATCCTGATTGAATTTGATATACTTGAAATCCTGACTTTAGCTTAAGATATGAGCAGTGAATGCAAACAATATGATCCTGATTTTAGCTTGAGATAAGAGCAGTGAATGCACACAATATGATCATGATTTTAGCTTGAGATATGAGCAGTGAATGCACACAATATGATCCTGATTTTAGCTTAAGATATGAGCAGTGAATGCACATAATATGATCCTGATTTTAGCTTGAGATATATGCAGTGAATGCACACAATATAATCAAAATTGTTGCTAGAGATATGAGCACTGATTGTACAACACCTTTTTTCTTGGTATTCCTAATTCTCATTTAATTCTCATCACAGTTTTCACAGGTGATTCTTGCAATAGATAATTGGGAATTGTTTGGCTTGTCTAACTTGCACACATTACCTATCTAATCTCGGCCCTCCATTGTATTCCCCACTTTCTATTTCCTCTTTTGATTAGGAAGATGTAGTTCTTGGAAATTGCAGTGTTAAAGCTTTAATAGATTGTCTGTCGTACGCTGAAAAGGATAGACACCTAAGAGGCACACACTTCTAGAAGGGTACCAACCAGTGTGATAAGCTCATACCTGGTGCCTGGTGTCCTACTCAATGAAAATTTTACACTTAACTTTAACTCTGAACTGAAGAAAGCAGACATTAATATTTAATTTATTGAGGGAAATCTTTATCTCATATTTCTGCCAGCTGTTCGAGTGGGACTGGATAGAATACCCAGTGTAAATAGTTAGCACGAAGATGAACAACTTATTTGTAGTATTAGCCTTCGTGGGTTACACATTTGGAATGGTTAAGTTTTAATGGACTACGTTACAGCAAGTATTGTTGTAGGTTTTCAAAGTATTGTAATGTAATCATATTTACAGTGCAAATATATGTTGTGTCAGCAATGTGAATTGTATTTCAGGTACAATCGAACTTGCTGTAGAAATATATCAAACATGTTTGAGATTCTACAGTTACTGATACCAAAATTTTATATTAAAATTTTATATTAAAATGTATGGCGACATGGCTTTTGAGGTATTTGCCGAAAAATATGGAATGTCCTGCCCTTTCAAGTTAAATGTCATTTGGCATCTACAAAAAAAAGTCGTGGTTCTGTACAGAATGGTATTTTTGTATCAGAATCGTATATATGCACATTGGGCAGTCTTGTAAACAATTGTAATATGAGATTGATTATGTACTTCAATTTGATGATTGACGATTGATGACTTATTTTTTATTTATGATTGACGATTGATGATTTATGATTGACGATTGACGATTTATGATTGACGATTGATGGTTCATGACTGAGTGTGCTGTTTATGTTGCATGCACTGTATTAGATACTGTGTTGTTATAACTCACTTCTGGCTTCTTTCTTCACCAGTGCAAAGATGTCTTTGATGCTGTCAGTGTCTAGGTCCTCGCTGAGGTCCTGTACCCACCTAGTGATGCTATACCCCTCAGAGTGCCGCAGCTGGAAGGCTGATCTCACGCCCCTGGCCAGCTGACCGTAGTCCTCTCCAGATAAGGAGATCAGAAACACTTGCTTCCAGTTAAAATGGCCGAACATTATGATAAATCCCTCACCTGCCAAATACACGTGAACCAGATACTCTCCCATTAAATACATATGGTATTCAAAATCATCAGCATATATACCACATACTTGAACAGATTGGTTCAGAGTGGCAGAATATGCTAATAGTAAAATAATAGTAAAATTAATGTTTATAACTGGACATACCCATGGCTGTGAGAGGTCCGAATAACCTGACAAGGGTGTTGTACTTCTTCTTGTTTTCCAGTTCGGCATTGCTGGATAACCATCCAAACACTGGCAGGTTTCGATAAGCACCAATTTGTGCAACAGGATTCATTGCTACAAATAAATGTGTCACATAACAAAAGACAAGAGAAATTATTGTGTGGGTTATATTGTAGACCCATATAGAAATAATGTCTTAATGGTGGACCATTTATACTTCATAAATGATATGAATTACCTACAGAATAGTGACTTGGATTGAATGAATGGATATGGCTAATCCCCAGAGAATATTTATTGAGGCTTACCAACGGAGCACATAATTTTAATATTAATATGGAGTGAACTGACACATAGATCAATTATTTCTAATATCAAGATGGAATGACTGAATATGACTTACATAGAGAGAATATGTATTGTGGCTTTTCCAGAGAGAATATTTATTATGGCTTACCCACATAGGATATTTATTATGGCTTACCCACATAGGATATTAATTATGGCTTACCCACATTGGATATTAATTATGGCTTACCCACATTGGATATTTATTATGGCTTACCCACATAGGATATTTATTATGGCTTACCCACATTGGATATTTATTATGGCTTACCCACATAGGATATTTATTATGGCCTACGTTGAGGATATTTATTATGGCATACTTCGAAGATATTTATCATGACTCACCCACGGAGCAGATGGGTCCAATGATAACGTGGGGGTCATAGCCCGAGAGGAGAACATCGAATATGGCGCCTATTCCTTGTTTACTATTACAATCCGAATCTGCCCATCGAACACTAAAAGTATAATCCAATTGATATTTTAGGTATAATGAATTTATAGTTTTATAAGGATTTAGACCAAAGTACATGAATCCATAAAATAGGTACACAGATTTCTTTCCTGATCACTTTGGTTCACTACTTGTTCTGATAAGAAACAGAAACATAAATGAATTTTTTTTGTTAATTTATGATCCAAAGGAGGTAGTCATATGCCTCAGTGATTATGCTGTGAGTTTGTTTAATTTGTTCACCAAATCATTTTGTAAATATGGACTCCAATCTTAAATATATATACTTGTAATTCTCAATAGCTGGTGTGTTTGTATGCCAGTCAATATTTCTATATATTTGTTTACATGATATATCCATGTTTAGACAGCGGACAGTGGGTTACCAATAGCAAAAATGACTGCACAAGATAGATCAACCTGACTTATATGATGAAGAACATTTTGATTTATATAATGCCGTGTGACGTGACTTAAACTTTACAGTATCACATGACTTTCAGGAATTGACCTTTCTGCCTCAACTATTGACTTGTGTCAAAGCCAAATGTGTTTTATCAAAGCGAGCTTTCATTTGTTGATAGGTTTGCTGTAATACTGTTATACCCTTGGTATTGCACTACAAAGTCTCCATGCAATTGATGTGGAGATCAACTTACAAATATATAAATTCCAAGTTGTGGCCACTGTAAGCTTCTGGCATTGTATTCAATGTTCTACACTTTCAAAAATACCTGTCTCACTTACGCATAATATTATGTTTTCATGTGGATATGTGGATACTGCTAGGTATCACCTAACACATAGCTTATATAATGTTTTTGTGAAACACCATCTTTGTGACAGGCTCATACTGACTGAAACTAATTAAGAACCTATATGTAACATTGGATAAACATTTTAGGCAATAATATTGTTTAATTAAGGGTTTTTATTTCATTTTCATGGTATTAAGAAGAATAAAATCATTGTAAGGTGTTTTCTATACTCACAACTCTAACAAAACACATTAAAGCATTCTTATTAATTGCCATTGGCCAGTTCTCAATAGGATTGAGATGTTGTGTGCCTCTCTTTGAAAACAGGAAGTTAGAATATTTACACAAGGGATATTCATGTGATTATAATTCAAATGTTGACACTGGTCAGTAGAGTACAAGGATTGCATTATCATGGAGAAAATTTATTCATGACAATATTCAACAAATATGGTATGTACAAATATTTTATTCTATTAAGATGTCTTTTTCCAAAATCTTCAATATTTTAGCCTCAGGTTTATTCAAACGTGTGTGATTTATATTTTTGAAATACAATTAGTTTGCATGCTAGAAGCTGGGTGGAATGAAATAGTGAAGACAGCTCCTATATTTCAATTTAATAAAAGAAAAAAAGGTTAAACATTGTACTGATATGCCTTGTCTTTTTATATCTACAGCTGCTGAAGGACAGACACTGTAGAGGAGAAGAATTGGAAGTCAATGTCTACAACTGCAGGAGGGCATCCCAGATATCTATGCTGGCTGAGATTTGAAAGAATACCAAGTACATACACTGGGCAGGTTGGCATCCCAAGGACCTATCCTATATAAGAGGGCATCCCAGTTATCTACACTGAGCAGGACAATCTAATCACAAATGTTTACATGAAAGGGCATGAAGAGACTGTACGTAGAAGTGTATCAAGGACTAATATTGCACAAGAGGTCAAGTTAGACATAGTGCATCTCAGACAGTGTATATGTGGGTTATTATTAACAATCTGAATTCAGTATGATACATCATCAATGGAAATGTGAAGGATAATTTATATTTGTAAAGACATTTGCCTGTCCACCTCTATCAAAAACAACCAACTGATGATTTCACAAGAATTTAGAATTATTACAATGCATGTATGGTTTGATAATGTATCAATGCATGAACATAATTTTGTGACAAGTTTAGAATATAGAATGCCTATCATTTTTGTTGAATGTATAAAACGTTTTGAATAAATAGAATATTATGATTAAAAACATTATTATGTTTCATTTCTGAGACAGAGCATTGAACATAATATTGTTTTTCATTATAAAACACAATATAGCATTTTACCAAATGTGTTCCACAAAACGTTTATGCACAATATAGTGTTTCCAAATCGAGACAGATATTGTGTTTCATTTGACACACATTAATTTAGGCAGTGTAGGAACAGGAATCAAGCCAAGGTTTCATTATTACAGAGCTGTGGCATAAATCTTATTAGATTTGGGCCAACATTGAGAGATGCTCAACTTAAAAACTTCAAATATCAGGTTTTTTGCTTACTTCCAGTAACGAATGGAATGGAATCAAAGGTAGCTATTGTTTTGATCAGCTGTCTTAGTCTGGCTCATCAACATCATTTATAAAACCTCGAAAACCTTAATTGGCGTCAACCAGCTTAAGAAGCTAATATTGGGCGTTATCTGCAGTAAAGTCATATTCTGCACAAATTGATACTGTGATCAGAATTCCAACAGACACTTTTGATATTACACTTAGGAGATGTGAAATGATTAGAACAGGCTCCTTGTATGGCTCATTAAAGCTCAGTATAAAGGAACACGTATTGGCAATGGCGAGGAAATACTCATGCCTGATCTTTGAAACACAACTTAACTGATGTCTGCACAACTTAGCATTCCAATTATGCATTAAACTTTTTTCTTTGAGGTTTTTTTGTTCATACGTGTCACAAGTTACAGGTCTAAGTGTCAATTTAAGAGATAATTATACTCTCAAATATGGTGAGGCCATTACACTCTCAAATATGGTGAGATAATTATACTCTCAAGTATGGTGTGATAATTATACTCTCAAGTATGGTGTGATAATTATACTCTCAAATTTGGTGAGATAGTCAAACTCTCAAATATGGTGAGGTCATTATACTCTCAAAAATGGAGTAAACTTATAGATGTAGATTATACACTCATCGGGGAGAAATCATTCTACCCTCATCAGAGATCATTACACCCTCATCATATATATAATTCTACCCCAATCATCGAGAGATCATTCTACTTTCATAATAGAGATCATTCTACCTCCATCATGGAGAGATCATTCAACCCTCATCATGGAGAGATCATTCTACTCTCATCATAGATATCATTCTACTCTCATCATAGATATCATTCTACCTCCATCATGGAGAGATCATCATGGCGAGATCATTACACCTCATCATGGAGAGATCATCATGGGGAGTTAATTCTATCCTCATCATAGAGAGATCATTATACCCTCATCATGGAGAGATCATTACACTCTCATCATGGAGAGATCATTCTACCCTCATCATGGAGAGATCATTATACCCTCATCATGGAAAGATCATTATACTCTCATCATGGAGAGACCATTATACCCTCATCATGGAGAGATCATTACACCCTCATCATGGAGAGATCATTATACTCTCATCATAGAGATCATTCTACTCTCATCATGGAGAGATCATTACACTCTCATCATAGAGATCATTCTACCCTCCTCATGGAGAGATCAGTATACCCTCATCATGGAGAATTCCAGACAGGGGCAATTTGATAGATTCTCCTTATCTTCCGCATATTGATATTTGATATAATTACACTCTCATCATGGCGAGATCATTATACCCTCATCATGGAGAGATCATTATACTCTCATCATAAAGAGATCATTACACTCTCATCATAGAGATCATTCTACTCTCATCATAGAGAAATCATTCTACCCTCATCATGGAGAGATCATTCTACGCTCATCATGGAGAGATCATTCTACTCTCATCATGGAGAGACCATTATACCCTCATCATGGAGAGATCATTACACCCTCATTATGGAGAGATCATTATACTCTCATCATAGAGATCTTTCTACTCTCATCATGGAGAGATCATTACACTCTCATCATAGAGATCATTCTACCCTCCTCATGGAGAGATCAGTATACCCTCATCATGGAGAGTTCCAGACAGGGGCAATTTGATAGATTCTGCTTATCTTCCGCATATTGATATTTGAATTGTCTTAATACTAGCCGCTCTCTTCACTGTGGAGATAAGGAACCTGATATTTTTCTGACTGATTGGATCGCCTGGACATCAAGAGTATTATTAGCTTTATAGGAACGGAATTGTAATGTTGATCTTAGAACATTGCAGCAAACTGCTTCATTTGCCTTTGTACACGTAATGTAGACATCAAAATATAGCTTCTGGATAAATGCCAGTTAATTTTATGATTGTCTGGTGATTTGTGAGTATATCTGAATTCAGTGTCATGATGAGGGTAGAATGATCTCTCAAACTAGTTTCCACTCATAAATAACAAATGAGACATTATTGAGACATTGACTTTATAATTCTGATAATCTCGCATACACTTTACCCAGCGATGCCTTCAATGCTGCTCCACGATGTATTGAAATGTTTACATGTGATGATATATAGATTGCAATTTTATTGTTTTTTAATTGCTCATACGATCAAGCTGGCAATATCTACGTATTGTACAAGTTATCGCTTTACATTTTACATCGATCGTCAAAACATGCAAAAGGCGATCTTTAAATCAACACAGTTTTAGTATAGCATACAATTTTTTGTCTTCATGGTTGAACAAGAAATATGAACCGAACACCCGCTTGATGGACAAACTCCAGACCTGCACATGTCTGGGATATGTATAATAAGTGAATAATTGTGATATTTCAGTCTTTACCTGCCATGTAGTATTTTATAAATATAAAAGAAATATATCAGTTTCTAAAGGGTTGCAGCGGTAATACATGGAGAGGGACTCTAAGTGGTCCTTGTCAATATTCAGTCGAGATGATGGATTGAGCTAACTTAAATAATGGACATTTAAACACATAAAGCAAGGATCGATCAACAATTCTGCTATTGTGAGTAATATTTACCATCTACAATGAGATGGTAATCTTCATAACTGAGGTGGGGTCTCACCATATATGTTAACATGCGTGATCTCACCTTATATGTTAACATGCGTGATCTCACCATATATGTTATCATGCGTGATCTCACCATATATGTTAACATGCGTGACCTCACCATATATGTTATCATGTGTGATCTCACCATGTATGTTAACATACGTAATCTCACCATATATGTTAACATACGTGACTTCACCATATATGTTATCATGTGTGATCTCACCATATATGTTAACATGCGTGACCTCACCATATATGTTATCATGTCTGATCTCACCATATATGTTAACATGCGTTTTCTCACTTTATATGTTAACATGCGTGATCTCACCTTATACATTAACATGCGTGATCTCACCTTATATGTTAACATGCGTGATCTCACCATATTTGTTATCATGCGTGATCTCACCATATATGTTAACATGCGTTTTCTCACTTTATATGTTATCATGCGTGATCTCACCATATATGTTAACATGCGTGATCTCACCTTATATGTTAACATGCGTGATCTCACCATATATGTTAACATGCGTTTTCTCACTTTATATGTTAACACGCATGATCTCACCATATATGTTAACACGCGTGATCTCACCATATATGTTAACATGCGTGATCTCACCATATATGTTAACATACGTGATCTCACCATATACGTGTGCATGCATGACCTCACTATATATAATCTCGCATAATAAACGCATAATCTCATAAGTTAGAATGCATGATCTCGCACAGGATCTCGACATATTTGTTAACACAAGGAACGTTACAGCCTAGGTGCCGTGTATGTAAAGGATATTAGAACTCTATATTGAGCTTGTTACAAATAGCTTGGTCAGAGCGTAATTGGGCGTGTTTATAACTTGAAAAATATTGTAACCGATATTGATTGTACATAATGCCAAATCAATCATGCTCATATTAAGACATCAAATGTAGGTAACATTCAGATCAGGTGTCAATTAAGTAATTGAACTTTGAGTTATTTACATTGCAGTTTTTTTTTATTTCTATTTTGCCTGCAATAGCTTAGACAAGAAAACTACCAATTAAACGCTAAAGTAAAAAAGAACCGGTTCACAACAGCTATCATAAAGTGAAGTCATATGAACCCGTTTTTAGAATGAAGATAAACTAAGTTACTTACTCAAAGTCGTAGCCGGGTAGGAGAGAGGGGTCATTCTGGACTGTTTCTATGGCATATACCAATGCTCCCATACTGGTAGAGGCATTAAAGTAGTAATAATACTTGGCTGGTACCATCCACGCTATTCTCACTGTCCCTGCACTTCCCATCACTATACCCTCAAATATACACAAAGTAATCAGAACAAAATGCAGAGCGGTCCCTCCTGTGAACTCCATGGTGGTAAGTTGGTCTGGGTAGTAGATCAGGGAGGTGTGTGTAGTAGCGCATGAATATTGGCAGTCATGGCTGGCCAGCGGCTGATAGGGCCGTATATTACTATGGAGATGACGCGCCTCTGTCACTGTGTGTCGCCCGCTCAGGGTTGACTTCAGGCTGGGGGTCTACCATGTTGACAGAGCTCTCTTCACTCTAAGAGCACCCAGTCCGTATTTGGCTGTCTTCAGGGCCTTCTGTTGACACTAACTCCATGCCGCATGCCATTACTGTAAGAAAAACATAAGTGGACAAATGATCAAATCACCTCCTTGGGTGTTCCATTATAGTATCCGTGCATTGCTAAATTATATTATACAAACTTAATGCCATGGAAATTTAATGTCATGACAATTCAAAACCATGGCAACTCAATGGCATGATATCTCATTGATATGACAACTCAATGCTATGACAACTCAATGTCATGACAACTGTTTAAGTCTTTCAAATACTTATGAACCGACAATACGGAATATTGAAAAAAATGAATATTCTACAAACAAAGACCATTAATAACAGGAGAAGAAAGATAATTCACTAGAGACTTATTGACCTTGCGAGCAATTTTATGTTTTTTCAACTTTGTGAGCAAAATTGTGTTCCAAGAGAAGAACGGGTGATTAAGTGGTGGAACACCATATAAATAATATTATTCTTCAGGAAATCTACCAATTTTGCACCTGTTGTTTAATTGCTCATAATATTTTCAAAGAAGTGCAAGGCATTGTCACACCCGACTGTGCACAGAATTATTGTATTCTGTGGGACACTATTAATTTCCACAATTCCCTCAACTGGATCACAGACCTTTCTGATTTTTATAGAAGTGATCTCAGATTTGGCCAGAAATATTAATCAACTTAGGGCTAAGTTATGTTTTGAAACTCTGAATTTAAAGATTGGATGGAACAGGTCAGAAATATCCACACTTCAAGGGTCATGAAAGTGTAATTAATAATTTTATACATACCGTATCTTCTACAATCTCTTCTTGCATATCAACTCAGATGTTATGCTGATTTGTTGACATTGTCTGAAATTATGTGGGAATATATTGTTTGTTTGGGGTTTTACATCACTTTCAACATTATTTCAGTCATTTCGATGATACCAGTAATAGTGCTGCCTCACTGCTCACTGAATTGCCATGTCCCAGATCCCTGACATGACAAACCACCCGGTCGCAGATTTATAAGGACAACAGGTTAACCCTTTAGGCAAGGGCCTAAGCTCATATGGGAAATTGTAAGTTCAATCTCGGCATGACCGGGGATCGATCCCATGACCTTTAGATCACCATAGAGGAACTGGTGCTAATTGTAAATCTATGACTGGGTGGGTTGTCATGTCAAGGACCTGCGACATGACAATTCAGTGAGGCAGCGCTATATCTGCTACAAGTAGGTCTCATCACAAAATGACTGAAAATAATGTTGAAAATGATGTAAAACCCCAAACAAAAACAAAACATTGATCTACCTGAGATTGAATACAGTAGACTATCAATGGGAAAAAGGTCCTGGAACTATATTAAGGCACAAAGATACTGTTGGTGTACCAACACCAACAGAGAGTGGTATTGAAGTGAAAGATAGTAAAGGCAAAGCCGTTCTTTCACATTAGTACAAATCTGTCTGACAAATAGAGCCAATTACCATGACAGTTGCTGGGGTGGGAAAATTAAAATAAAACCTTAAACTGCAAAAATGCTGATGGCCTGGATCTTGGTTGTCTTATTTTTTTATTCTTTCACCAATCAGTGGATAGCCAGATTTTTATGATTTTTTTGTGTGCACCTCTATACCTTTGGTGGCAGGGACTGGTATGATAGAGAAGTCCTGTTTGAGAGGGTAAATAGTAATATGTTGAAGTTCAAAATTTCACAAGGGGGACTTGTGAAATGTATGGGTTATTGTATGGGTTAGAATGATGTAATATATGAGTTCTACAAAAATCAACAATCTGTATTAGCTTTTAGAAAAATGACTGCATATTTAAAAAACTTGAATTTTTTTTAGTTTTATTTTGAACATTTGATACTGTAATAATAGATTAAACAGTAATTCTTGCTGTAGATTATACAGTATTGTAAGGTTCTCAATGATTTACAGTACAAATATCTGTTGTATAACAACAATATATACTGTTATTCAAGGTACAGCAGTAAGTGCTCTATAAATTCAGGATAGTTATTTCTTACAGTGTATCTGTCCATGCTCCACTACCGATGATCTACCATGTTAATAGAGCTCTCCTCAATAATAGAGCATACGGGGACCTCTACACATGATCCTGTGTATTTGTGTATCATTTGTTGCGGGTACTGATATGATAGAGAAGTCATATTTTGGGTGGAAATCCTCAGTGATAATATACTTTTTCTGTTTAACCTTTGAGTTATTGGTGAGTGGGTATGTGTGATTTGTGTATCCTATCGGTGGTACTATATCATTGTTCACATTTCCTCCCCGGTCTACATACAATGAGAGGTATACCAGATGGAATATAATCAATCAATTCCAACCACTTTAATCCAGACAGGACCAGGTGTTCAGGGTCCCAACCTACCCTTTGAAGGATTGAAAATGTCTTTTTGTAGTCGTCGGGATTCAGAACCTTTTTCCTTTTGCAACAAGTAAGTTTAAAATATATCTGTATGTCCATTAGCTTTATATCTCTATTACGTCCAATTATGTCCATTAAACTGGATTTACAGTAAATTGTATTGACATTAAATATCGCCTCAACTGCTAAAGTCAGTAACAAAATACAAGTGATGTGGCCAACCTATTTAATTTAAATCACTCCACAATTTTTTTATTGAGGCCGACCAAAAACCCTATCAGGTGGAATGTGCACAGTGTATACATACTCTGCAAGCAAATTGGGGAAAACTTTGCAAGGTAAAAGAAACAATTGCAGAGATGATATGTGACAACTGATCAATAGACTTTTGTAAAGAGAAGAAGAAGTAAATAAGCCCAAAGCGTCAAATATAGATAATTCAAATAACATCACAGAACATCTTACTTAATGAACAATGAAGTTCCATTTGGTAAGGATCCAATTGTAAAAGTAAGTAAGTATAGTGAATTGGATGGATATGATAATCTAGAAGGCATGGTGATGTCATAGGTGGCTCCAATGGGCCAATATTGAGACATCCTTTGTTTTTTGCATTCAAGTGTGAGAAAACCAAAGCCATCATACATCTAAATGCCAGAATGGCGCTGCTGTCGGTTATATGCAGTTCTTGAGGATGGGACCGCTTTAATACCAATGACCCTTTTTAATACTTAGACATAATACTTGAAAAAAATGGTATATAATTGTAAAGCATATGGTTGCAATGAATCACTTCGGCTCCCCGACTAAAACAGACATGCTTTGAATGCTTTAAAGGGGAGGTTGGGTTACTGCCACGACACGTGTAAAAGAAATTGATTGCATATTCTTTGTCTGGCAATACATATCATCTTACATAGTTAATTATCCTATTCCACGTCATCCCTCTTTAATCTCTCTTTATACTTCAAGCCAGACACAAAGAGTTTCATGAAAAAACTAATGCAAATTGAATAGGTTTGTACCTGGAGTCAATTTAGTTAAGTATAATTAATGAATGCATCGTGCCTGGGATCGTATTTTATGCTCTTGGTAATCCTTCTCCGTGCTTTTACCAATTTAGTCATATTTTACACGAATAGCCATGCATTAAAATATGTGTGCAAAAAATCAATGTAGAGATAAGATTTTGTCCCGGAAATCATGAATAATGGGCGAAAGTTGCGCTTGGTCCATCACTACTGGATTGAAAAATTGACGTGATTGGCTTGAGAGAGGAATGCATGACAGGAAATATATTGCAATGTAAACCTCCGCCAGCCTTTCTTCAAATTGTTATCAAATCTACAACGTCAATGATTCATGTGACCAGGCGGCTGCCATTCTGGTGAAATTAACCTGAAATATATGCTTGCCTTTTTGTTTAAATTACATTTGAACAAAGAAAGATTTTTGCTGTCAATAAAGACAGAACAATTGCTGAAGGTTTGAATTTGATAAATACAATTCATCTTCTGTGACATTTACATTTTATTGCAAAAACAGAATCCCAGTAGAATACCTGCAGAGTTGTGCTCATTGTAGTTACATCTACATCATGAAGCATTTTATAATTAGACTAATTTGAGTTTGTTGCATCATTTCTTTGATGCTGCAGATGATTCCTGGCACAATGCCAACACAAATGTCATGCATAATTTTTTTATTTTCATCTCACGAAAGTAACTTACTAGTACATAAAAAATGTGTGAACATTAAATCAGTATACTTCAGTACTGAATGTAAGTGAATATTATTTTAAAGTCTTTTCAGATAACAGTCAATAGCACACATTTTACATAATTCATGATGAAAACTTGGATAACTAATATGGCACACACAAGTAGGATCTTGTCCATATTTCCATATTTTGTACTCCTCAGTATGTGCTTCATTCGTCATGCTTTTGAGCAGGATGGTATATATGTTCTTCATTAGCTAAATGATGCATTCAACATGGATGCGCACAATGGCAAGTGTACAGGAGACCTCTATTTCCTCTGCTGACAACTGGGGCTTCCCTCAGGTGAATGTTGGACTCTTAGCACCACACACAACTGCAATGTTATCTTGTAGTGGAATACTTCTGTCAGCAAGGATCTGATCACCATGATGATGAATTGAAGGGGAGATGAAGCCACTATCACTAACAATGTCTAATTCTGAGTACTGGCCACCCCAGCATGTAGATAGGAAAGAAATAGCACCAAGTGGGGTACAGGCAATGAGAGGCTTGTCTGGCTAGAGGATTAGGGGGGGGGGGGGGTCTCTGAATGAAAATCTGAGCGGTCAATGATGCTGGTCAATCTTGAAATACAGAAAGCAGATTCTGATATAATCAATATAGATCTAAATAAGTACTAACCAGAGTAAGCTTGACTAAATTAATGAGCAAAGGAATTTTCCCCCAAATTAAACGTGATGTGGTTGTATTTTATTAACTAACCTTGGAAAGTAATGCTTCAAAAGGGCGGTAATAGTATCCCGGGATGTTTCCATGTCAGGCCACCTCACCATGAAACCCAGCCTTGCCATGGCCAGGTCCACCCCTGTCCAAAAGTACTGTCTCACAGTTGCAGAGCTGACGTCAGAAATGACCTGTTATCATTGTAACAAATGGGATGTTCAGTGGTAGATGGACAAGGGTCTGGAAAAGCTGGGAAAAATTGGAAGTGAAGCGCCTCAAAAATGTGGAGATGCTTATGAACACTTTTCACAAGAGTCGTATGTAGTATTTGCATTTTCTATTATCTTCTATTTCTATTATCTTCATCCACATCCACACTTCTTTACCTCTAATTTCACATCTGACTCGCATCCTTCTCCTGTCTTAGAGAATTCATCTCTTATTAGAATGCCTCTTACCAGTTTGTAGGGGCCTCTTGAACCCTGTGATTACCACTCTTGCCAGTGGCACAATCGCTCCCCCAACAAATCATTGACACTGGCAATTGGGATTGGTGATGCAATGACAGCAGTTTCCTAATAACAATCATCACTGGACTGGTGAACTGGCGTAAGTCAGAAATGTGTTGGGTTTAAGTTTAGGATGATTCACTGTAAACTAGAGTACATTTGGTGGCATCAGAAGAAGCACCAGGTAAGCTTTAGCAGATTGGGCATTGGACTGCTGCATATTGATGCGTTGTTGTCGGTCTACTGCTACATTGTTGCATTTGAGAGCTTCTTGAGCAGTTTCTTTTTGTCTGCATCTGTTGTGATGGAAAATAGATGTGGGTAATAATGATTGGTCTGGGTCCTTGCATGGTTTACCTAATATGATACAAACTAAATATACATAAAAAATTATACTTGTAAAGAAAAAAAATCGGTATATCAATTGTTGAACAGATACATCTTTTCAAAAAATTAGTTATGCTTAAAAGTATATGTGTCAGAAAATGTTCACTGAACACTTAGGGTTCAATGGCTTGTAAAATGTACCATCAGGAAGTAAACGTTTCATGACACCCTCAACCCATGTGACAGAAAATTAACGAGAGATAATTACAACAGTGAGAGATAGCTAGAGACAGTTGCATAAGTGACAGATAGCTGCACACGTGATATAGTTCAAACCACAGGCATCAAACATGTTTTTCTGTCACACAAGGCCATGCCCAAGAGATGTAGTTGCAACAGTGAAGGACAGTTACAACACTAAGAGATAGCTGCATAAGTGAGAGACAGTTGAGGTAGGAGAGCAGATAGCAAGAATTGCTTTACCTTCATATTAGCCATTTCTTGTGATAATAGCCGTCTTCTACTTGTAAGGTTTAACTTGCAAAATATCTCCCTTCTTTTTGGGGAACAAGGACATGAAAAAAGATTGTTTAAAGATGTTGTGCTCAAAGTGTCTCAATTTCACATATTTCTGTTTTATATTGCACTAGATGTGACATCTGGTGGACAAAATTATTGTTTGTCAACTGAAAAGAGTTAATTATTGTAATGTTGCATGGGGTAGTCAGAAAGGTAAACATCCTGTTTGACGGAACTACATGGCACACAAGGGTTAATCATAGGCTCAAATAAACATTCTGTTTGACGGAGCTTCATGACAATGTATAAACCGTAAGCTTGAAGACGATGTGTGGACCATAAGTGTGAAAACGATGTGTGGACTGTAAGTTTGAAGATAATGTGTGGACTGTAAGCTTTGAGATAATGTATGGACTGTAAGCTTGAAGATAGTGTGTGGACTGTAAGCTTGAAGATAGTGTGTGGACTGTAAGCTTGAAGATAATGTATGGACTGTAAGCTTGAAGATTATGTGTGGACTGTAAGCTTGAAGATAGTGTGTGGACTGTAAGCTTGAAGATAGTGTGTGGACTGTAAGCTTGAAGATAATGTGTGGACTGTACGCTTGAAGATTATGTGTGGACTGTAAGCTTGAAGATAATATGTGGACTGTAAGCTTGAAGATAATGTCTGGTTTGTAAATTTGAAGATAAAGTGTGGACTGTAAGCTTGAAGATAATGTGTGGACTGTAAGCTTGAAGATAATGTGTGGACTGTAAGCTTGAAGATAGTGTGTGGACTGTAAGCTTGAAGATAATGTGTGGACTGTAAGTTTGAAGATAATGTGTGGACTGTAAGCTTGAAGATAATGGGTGGACTGTAAGCTTGAAGATAATGTGTGGACTGTAAGCTTGAAGATAATGTCTGGTCTGTGAATTTGAAGATAAAGTGTGGACTGTAAGCTTGAAGATAATGTGTGGACTGTAAGCTCCATACATTATTCAATTCAATTCACCATTATAAATCCATGACATCAGTATGTGTATCATGTTTCATGTTATGCATAGAATTACACCCTGGAAATTCAATTCTGTTCTGTCAGCACCCCAGCACAATATTACGTGTTGCAGGTGCATACGTTTATTTTATGAGCATTTGGCTAACTTTGGGATATATATAAAACTGAGTTTTGTTCTTTTCCTTTATTGTTTGCTCTCTTTATTACTTGGCTCAGTATTTCAAGGTTTGAGTTTACGAACGCCCCTTACTAAAGACGTCATTAAACCAATGGGTTTATATATATATATATATATATATATATATATATATATATATATATATATATATATATATATATATATATATATATATATATATATATATATATATATGAAGGACTGAAACATGTCGCAATAAAAGGTTTTAACTCTTTGTCACCACGGACTTTGTTGGATTACTTTCATCACGACTACACTGTATACACCTGCCATTTTACTTTGGTCATCAAATTATAATCCATCTTATATAAAATGATACAAGTTATAAAGTTATGATTTACATAATCACGGAGTAAGGTTATAAAAATTATTGTGTATTTCCTGCGCCCCCGTGCCATTATATCTGACCATCCCAATACAAAGTGGCGCCTTGATGCGAAGCGCATAAAATAAGTAAGCTTGGAACGCAGAGCTCACTCACGCAGGTCTGGCAAGGGATTCTGCAAGGGATTCTGGCAACCGATTCTGGCAAGCAGATTCTGGCAAGCGAATGTTTACCAGATCAGATATGTGAGTCTCTCTGTGACTAATGTGGCTGCTGTCCAGGGTTAGTTACCCTCATATAGTGCTTTTCAACTAAATGTTCGCATTTTGTTATTGTCAGGACTTCATTCATCCACATCGCCGGGGTTTGACAACATGACCACAGTTATGATCACCAACATGTCCATAGATACCACCACATATATGACCACAGATATGACCACAGATATGACTAAGATAACAGACACATTAAGCAAGGAACCCTCCACCGTGGATATCATCATGATGGCAGGCATGGTATTTTTTGTAATTTTTGGAACCTTTGGAAATGTTGTGTCCTTTATAGTTGTGTGGACAAGATTGAGTTCTAATTCAATATCTGTTTTGTTTGCACTATTGGCAGTGTCAGACACGATGTTTTTATTGGCAGGGGCAGTGTGGCAAGTTGTATTAACTGCTTCCGGTGAACGCATTGACATAGACGTTTACATCGGTTGTGGTTTTGGTTGGTTTCTCTACTATTTCTCCTATGAATATTCCGCTTGGTTGCTGGTCCTCATTACAACTGAGCGTTTTATTTGTGTGTGTTTTCCTTTGAAAGCCTCTTCACTATGTACCAAGAGGAATATAAGAGTAGCTGCCTTTGTGGTTGCACTAGTTCTTGGAGCTTTGAATGTTCCTCACATATTATTTATCCATACAATTCAAGGTGAAGGATATTATTGGTGTGGAGCTATTTCTCCTAATGGGAAGCGTTTTATATATAAGATGTGGCCTTACATAGATGCGGTCCTCTACTGTTTCCTGCCTGTACCGGCCATGGTGTTTCTGAATGCTAATATCATTTTTACGTTGTCCAGACGGTCTTCAGAGTCCGGCACTAATAGTGCTACTGTAGCTACCACTTCCTCCAGAATAACGGTCATGCTTCTAACCGTATCCCTGTTCTTCATCTGTGTTGTTACTCCGATGGAGGTCATCGCAATCTTTACTTACCTCAGGTGGATGTCAGGCAGTCTGAATGGGACGGTTTTAAATTTTGTTCTCTCATTAAATCATTCTATGAATTTTATACTTTATGTATCAACGGGACAAAAATTTCGTAGGGAAGTTGCCTTTCTATTTTGCTGCAATGTTCAACAACACTGAATCTTTAGTTCAGGAACGATATCAATAAAAGACTTTGACAGATATGAAATCAAATCACAGTCCCCCACATTCAGTAAACATATCATCTTGACTTGCCGAGCAACGCGGCTTAATTAATTTGGACAATTACCATTTCAACAAGGTCACCTTGTTTGCTTGTTGACTGGTTCGGATGTTTTTGTAACAATAACCAGATTTTGCAATCAGTAACCATTTCAAGAGGAACAGTTGCTTTGATCTGAATGTTATCCATTCATCTCAAACATTCAGTTTGACGAATTCTTCACACATATTTATGAAAGATATAATTCCAGGACTTATAAAGTTAACATCAGGAGCCTGTTGCTGAGTTGGTATTGCACAACACGTGAATTACAGCCAGAAGTACTTTAAAAATTGCTCACAATACAGACATGCTGTTAACCCTTAATTTAATATATTTTTACCTCTCGATATGACTTTAAATATTGTTTGTAAGAACCTTTTCAATAAATATGTCTAATAACAAAATCAACTTGGCAATAATACTTCGCTTTTTCTCATCGGCACCTGCTTATTTAGGTACTTGAAGCTGAAAATGAGCCAGAAACACTGTAACCTTTATCCAAGAACAATGTATAGCGGATACTTTTTCTGCCGAATTCAACCCAGAAAGTTAAGGCTCCCAGCTGTGAGGACTAAAATCGAAGTGTCTCGACACAAGACGGGTTAAGATGTTTTATCATTTTCCCTTAAACAGGATACTGTTTATCAAATGTTTGTCTTAATCAGAAATCATAATCCCCTTTTCCAAATCTCCTAATTCAGAGCATGTTTTGTCACCTTCATCCTAATTGAGGTTTGACTGTTACCTTACCTTATGAACCTTTTTTGTACTGTGAGGGTCCATACAGGGACTGGAATAATTGTACCATTTTTACACACATCTCAATCCTAATTTTTCCCAAGTTATATTTTTAGTCCCACCAAAGAGAAAGAATAGATAGAAGAACATCCAAACATACTTCAAAGGTACAGGGTGCGTTGCTCACAAGTGCTGTGAAAGCAATTTGACATCTGACTCATACTGGCACTAATTTCTCTTAATTGTGTAACAGATAAGCTCCCTATGGGTTGCTGGCAGCTTTATGACCTACATAAGCACAAACTGACCACCCCATTAGTCAATCAATCAAATGCCTGTCAAAAACTGAACCAAGAGTCATAAGAAGATGCAACTTTGCATTCAATTTTTACCTTTCTGCCAATATCCGCCATCAATGTAATTCATATGACTTTAAAGCACATGTTTTAAACTTTCACATCATTGTTTTAAAATTTTCAGCATTTAGCAGCAGAATAAATATAACAGGGTACCTTTCTGCAGTCTTGTGCTCACTTTTGAGTGACAGATTTTGTTAAAATCATTGTAGAAAGACAAAGTACCACTTTCTCATAAAACAACAACACATGCACAAGAAATGACCTAGATAATCTGAGACTCATCTTTAAGCATGTAATTGCATAAGAGGGTCTTGAGGGCCAGCAATGATTTCTATCAATTAAGTAAACAAATATAGCAAACTTGCTCCCTATTGGCAAGGCATGTATACTACAAAGGAGGTAACACCACATTGCTGCTCTTGCCCAGCACTAATTGGTAGTTAATTGGATTAAAGTGGGGATGTTCCTGTACCCTACACCTTTCTCTATGGTCCCACTCACTGACTATCTATGTCGGTTTTGCATGATTCTTGATCAAAGGAACATAAATGTCTATGCCTATTGTTCTCAGCAAAGATGTGGTAATTTAGCTGTCTGCTGCCTCACCATGCTCATGTGTACACAAGACACATGTGTACACAAGGGCACAGTATCTGTTTATACAATTATAATAATAATTAAGTTGTACATTTCTATGTTTTTGTGGTATTAACAGATGATGGTTAAATGGTTTACAAATCCAGGAAGTAAAAAAGACAAAACAATAATTTATTTGTGGGAAATTGCTTCCCCCAGATCATCCTCACTAAACGTCTGATAACCACATATCAGATATTTGTACAAAGTCTTTCTCCCGAGCCTGGTGGTAATGCATGCTTTTAATTATTGGGGGAGTGCTACTACTATTAAATATACAATTTTAAAATATGGTTAAAATATGAAAATGTGTACATGCCTTTTTGTTATGTAATATGGGTATTGAATGTACAACTCAAACAAGGGTATCATATTATCTCATTGCATCATCCCAAAGTCAGGGTATCATTTTAACTTTGCATCATCCCTAAATGAGGATATCAAAAGTTATTCCTAAATCCAGGTACCAATGGTATTTCCAACCCAGCCTCAAAAGTGTAGCAGTGTTGATGAACACCCTCCAGCAAGCCAAGGTCCAATGTGTCAAGTGGTCTTGTTTAGCCCCTAATGACTTTTTAATGGTGAAAATTCACCCAGTGGTAAATGATAGTGTTATTAAGCTCTCAGTCTTGAAGGATTTTCAAACTCTTTTGCCTTTGTGAAATAAATTGCATGAAAAGAAAAGCCTTGTACTGACTCTGATCCGTTACACTGCAGATGGCGTGACGATCTCATTTAAGAGTAAACGTTCCATCTGGCGGGAAAAGCGGGAGTTCTATCCTGACTGAGAAGTTGGCCCTAATCACTCTGTTACAGCTCAAAACTGATGAAATATCCTTCAAGAAGGCTAATTGACCCTGAATGCCAAACTCATATTGAAAAGAAAAAGTACAACGTAGGTAATTTAATTGGTATAATATGGTCAAACGGGTACAGTTGAAGAGGATAGTCGAGCAGGGGAACGGTCAAAAGAGCCAGTCACCAATAGTTATATCAAAAGAATATTCGCAGAAAGACCTAACCAGTCAGGATACTTATTCATAAACCTAAACAGTGGCCCTAATATGTTGAAAACTAAAGTAAACATACTGCATACAGTGGCAGCAAGTAAAACTGTCATTAGGTCCAACATGCGTTGTGAATTGAAAGAACTTTTAAATCCCACATCATGAGAGATGTTTCAAATATTTCATGACCCCTTAAACTAATTGCTCCATTAGTGAAATATTTTGGGCAGATACCATGTACCCTGTAGATGAATCCCTATAAAGCCGGGAAAACACCACTTTTAAATTTATTTTTTGCATTGCTATTTTTTGTGGCAATATATATATATATATATATATATATATATATATATATATATATATATATATATATATATATATATATATATATATATATATATATATATATATATATATATATATATATATATATATATATATATATATATATATATATATATATATATATATATATGTACATATATTCACATATATTCCCTGAAAATTTGAAGACAGTTGAAGCATTGCGTCATATGTTTTTAATATGTGAACAATGAACTGTGAACTATTAAGTACTAAATAACTCCCCGCACGTGGTCAGTTAATTTCTACAATCTCACACGAAATGCATAGTTTGTCAGTAAAACCTTACATTAATCTGTATAATAATGAAATTAATCTTTAACTTAAAGATTAATATAAAAAAAATGGTGACTTTATTTTGGATATTAAACATTGGTCTCAATGTCGGCATTTAACCACGCTGAGTTAAATCAGGATAGTTCTTTTATTGGAATTGGAATACAAACTGAACTCCATTACTTTAAACTAAACAGTCTGGGCTTTGCAAATATACATTCAATACCCCCATATCAACAGTGGCTGCATTCCTACCGAAACCGAACACTGTGTCTGTATTAAACACACATTGAATCGTGAAGGCCCAAGGGATCATATTGAAAACCGTCCCTCCTGTAGCATAATGTTCTTTGCCTTTATACCTTGTCTTCAGTTTAGTTACATACGTACACCAAACACACAACAAATATTAACGCTAGAATATTGAAAATCTACAAAATAACAAACAGCTTGGGTTATGAATCACATATGTGGAAGAGGCTCAACGTCGTGATACAGAAGGGCCTGCGGTGGTAGCCTCTCATTAAGAATTGAGCATAAATCTATAAACGAAGATTGTGTAATTGGCAATCGTGACACTGATGATTGTGACACTGATAAATCGTGGCTTTTTGAGAAGAGAATGCCTGCCTCAAAGCCCCAAAAAGATGCCACTAACACAAAGCACACATGACTGAATGCAGAGGTTGTTTTGTTCACTGCTTAGATACTCTCGCTGTTAACATCATTGACCAGCAACAGTTTTATGTTTAACACCATCGCTATGTTCAAGATTTGAAGCTTTCTTTGGCTTTATGATTGCCAAGGATGGAAGAATGATTCCCAAGATGAATCATTCTATATATTTTGGGTGATTTCATTGTACAATATGGAGACTACAAAATGCTAAACAGTGTCCATTGAGTGCTGTAAATAGTGCTATCTGAGTAGGAAAGGGTAAACCAATTGACCCAACAAATGGTAGAAATCCCAGGATTTATGGCCATTCATAGGGAAACACACGAATGCTCGCCACGGTCCATCCTAAGGATCAGCTCAGAGTTCCAGAGTTTACTGTACACAGTGGCATGCACACCTGAAATACTATAAGCAAAAGAAATCTAACCTATATAGTGGTTCTTGCAATGTTAAATCAATCTAAAAAGGTACTCCTAATCAAAGATTGCTTTAATACAAATACCATTGATACCTTGTTCATGACCGAAACATGGCTCACAGGTATAAACGATGGCAAAATAAGTATTAGTCATCGTGAAGAGGGTAGCCTGAAACCCCACTCCTTCTCTGGAAAAGGGCGTAAAGGAGGGCAAATTGCTTTACTGCACCTTAAACTTTGAAACAAAAGACCTCTCTATACTTGAACCTAAAACAATGGAGCTCATGCAGGCTTCCCTCCAAATCAAAAGGGCAAAAGGTCAATTTTGAAAAATATCTATTGACCAGAACCCCTCTTTGGGAAATAGATGCACCTTTGCAGAGTTCTTTGAGAAATTCACTTAAATTACTGCTCCTGCTCCTTTATCCATGAAGCAGTCTTTCTGATTGACTAATGTCAGGGGTGGGAGAGCTCTGAACCAATCTGTGCAGTAAATCTGAACCAATCTGGTTAAATCGCGTCATTCTGGTTGCTCACAACTGATCTGGGCACTAAATGACGTCATTCTGGGCGCTCGCAACAATCTGTGCACTAAATCGCAGCCAATCTGAGTGGTATTTGACCGTTGTTGTATGGTGGACAATGGCGAGAATGAAAAAGTTGAGTTCTTTAATATTTATATAACGACTATCATACACAAATGTTAAAAAAATAACATGCTCATCAGTTACATATATAAGTATATGATCATCTGAAATTGATTTATAACGAGATTATTGTCACATTTTAACACAGGAATGTACCCCAGTTTAAGACTGCATAAAGAGGAGTAATTCCCGACTTGGGGGCACAAATATAACTGTAAAAACGTTAAAGATTTTGCATAAAATTTACATTATTATTTATAAGACACTGTTTTACACTCAACTGTGGCGAAATTTGTTACATTTTGTGATGATTATTGTGTGATTTTGATGCTTTTTATGAGCTATAAAAAAGTCGTTTTTTAACAGAACCGCCCAGATTGGTTCAGAATTGGTTCAGAACAATGGTATGACGTCATACCACCCAGATTTGTTTCGAGTACCGCCCAGATTGGTTCAGAGCTCTCCCACCCCTGAATGTTTCCATATGCATGTGAATAAACCAACCAAACCTGATGTCATTAGATTCAATGATATTCAATAAACCTTTGATATGAGTCAATGAATCAAAGAACCTTCCTTACAAGCATCTCTTGAGGCAATTTATGAGTGTTGGTGGTGAGAGTCCTCGGGTAGCGGATTTTGTCAGGGAACGACTTCTTTTTACGGCAAAATAGAACATTTTCAAAAAAGTAGAGGAAAACGCAAAATAGAACATTTTCAAAAAAGTAGAGGAAAGCTACTCAAGTGTCAAATACAATTCCCTTTTCATTTAAAACCTTCAGTCATTATACAACACTTTTAAATAAAACTGTTGATTTATTACTTGAAAATCACAACGGAAATGTCTGATATGTTGAAAGCTTCATGGCTTTATAACTCATAAAATATTGGCGTAGTAATATGTCACGTATCAATGATTGTAGAACCATAACAAAGTGGATTTCCAAACAAACAACTTTGGACAAGTAATCATAAAATTTTTCAAATTTTCTATTTTTCAAAAATGCTAAGAGAAAAATGAAGGTAATTCCACACTTGAATTTTAGAAAAAAATTCACATTTTTCACCTCTCTTCATATATCTGGTTATCATACTTTCTTTTTATTTCCAAATTATACAAATCAAAATGAGAAAATCTGTTTCACTAGGATCACAGTAAATTTTCTTCATACTAAAAACAAGTATGTCGTGTATATCTGCTGTGTATTCTGCAATCAAAATTATTATTAAGAATAATTAAGACAATAATACTATTTAAAAGAAATACAGTTGTAATTGTATCTTATTACACAAATAAGAATTTGTCGAGCGACAAAGTCTTTTATGGGAAACGAGCGACCAAATTGTTGCAGATTTCGGACGTATATTTCAGTTTCTTTCTTGCTGCAAATCTTGTTCTCACTTTCAAAACTGCTCAATATATGACAGCGGGGCAGACCTGAGCACGTGCATGGATCAGATTTCAAATAAAGTATATAAAGGAATGAAATTGAGACGTGGTCAGTCGCTCGGGAACCCAGAGAGAACAGGCAAAACTACGTCTTTTGAAAAAAACCCTCCTTCCCCACCACCTCCAGTATAGGAGGGCGGATAGCTCCCACCAGCGGAGGAAAGTGTTTTGACCTAAGTTTCTTACTGGGCCAAACTGGGGGAACAATTTAAAGGAAAATTTAGGTGTGAATAACAAATTAAGTTCAATTGGATATAATAATATAATCATAATTTGTCAATATGTCGTCAGATAAGGTAAAATATTATAAATGTTTTTCTGAGAGTGCTTTGTCTAAATTTTGGTTCAATGAATTATTGGATAATAGGTCGGGAAGTTGAATTTAAACACTGAAAATGTACCAATTCATATAAGTACAGTGGTTGTTAATTTTCTCTTCTCCTACTAGGGGGTACTCATTGAAAAGACCCATAAATATACAAGAGTTACCTGGTGTATGAGTATATTTCTGATCATATTGAATCTCAAACCTCCTAAACCCCCAAAGAAATTCAGTTTCGTGAATTTCAAGATGCTTAATAAAATGCCTTCAGAAATGACATCAGATTCATCCTACCAGTATTAACAAAATGAAGGAACCTTCCATTATCTGGGAGGTTCATGAAAATATCACTTCTACTCTTAACTATGCCAATGGCCTCCTGGTAGGACTCCCTGATGCAGACATTAAAAAACTACGTGTTTTTCCCTTGAGCCAGAATACCTGACAAAAAGAGGTCAGGTTACCAGCGGTAAAGATTAAAAATGTGCGCTGGCATCATGCTGAAAATGATTGCTTGCTGAGATTAGTACTCAGATTAGTAGGATGTGTGGTCACTTTCTGTTTGTTCCAATGTCCATATTGCTAAATAAAACTTGAAATGAAGATTTCAGTTTCAGCATGAAAAAAAAAATTAAGTACTTGTTCCCACTGAGTATTGAACCACATACCTTTAACATGGGAGACAGTCTTACCCACCAAACCATGTTGAATAGTTGGGTAAATCACTGGTGAATCACACAAATAGTCAACATCTTTGACACTTTATCACGTTTTATAAAGGGATATTCATTAATTTCACGCAGTAGCCTTAGACTAAAATTTTCCAAAAGTATGTTTGTCTAAGATGATTTCAATAGTAATGCAAATAGATCAAAAGAAACAGATATCTATAACTCGTCTCTCATTTAAATCTAACCATTTTCTAGTTGATTCTCTGTAGGTAGGTATAGAAGGTTAGCGTGTGGTTTTTATATTGAATATGAGGTTTGTCATATAATGCTCAGACACATTATATATAATTAACTTAAACTCACAAAACAGAAAATTGTAATAAGCCAAAGTCAGTTACTGGAGTGGTGCATATTTTTCTTGAAGTATATGGAAAGTAGTCCAGTAGGATGTTAGTTTCACATGGAGTTAATGTGTTGATATGTACTCAATGAGTTCAATCATAACACAAATGGAGATGGGTGAAAGAAAAAAGTATAGATTAAGATAAAAAGTAATCAAGCATTTTCATTGAACGGTTGTGGAGAAAATCAATTCTTTTTTGTACAGCTCAAAATGGCCTTTTTGTGGATGGCGATGCCCCAAACCCTCAAAACTGTCCAAATCTGTCCAATCATGATATTTAGGACATGCATTTATGAAAAATGACATCACAGGAAGTTATGGACTTATTTGATATTTTCAATAAGTATTGAGTGTAACCCGAGAAGGGTTTAGCTTGGGTTTTGAATTAGCAAAGTCTTTCTAACTAGGTGTTTGTACAAAATCACTGGTTAACTAAACAAAGTTTGATGACAAAGTGTCCAATGGTTGGATTTGGATTTTAGCAGAAGACTTTCAAATGGCACAGAAATATATGTTGGGGAAATATGATTGGTAATAACTTGTGATTGCAAAGATTGGGGTATAAACATTTATATTATGCAAGGAAAAAACCTGCTTGAAAACCTGATTTCAAGAATGCTTTAAAAAATGCCCAACAAGTTTATCTCATTTTTGTAAAAGGGAAATGTGCTATTCGCGTGTGCGCAAGGAATGGATATTATTTCGTGGGGCTCTGGTGTCTAGAAAACTAAATCAATGTGAAATAATGTACCTGTATTAAGAGGCACAACTGCCTGATGATACCTTAGCGACCATATACACAAACAAATATCAAAGAGAAAAAAGCAGGCAAGTAAACAATATGCTATTTGTGCTGAACTTGACAAATAACATATTCTGCAATACACCGGTAATAATTTTTTGTCGTTTAATCTTCTCACCACTCTCTGCCGACATTGCCCTGTTTAGAGGTTCAAAACCTAGTAACGACCTGTGATCAGCTGGCTGGTCGAGACGCCCACCATTAGGAATCTCTAGGAATAGTCTTTTATACAGATTTTCTTGAGCAGTCATAACTTGCGTGCAGCCCACAAACACACACACACACACACACATGGTGAAAATATGAAAATTAATGATTATATACAATAAACTAAGTTGAGATCTTCATATTGGGGTTTTATTTCAGCTTATCGGATCAAAAAATCATATACTATTATGAACCTATAGAAAATAGGTACAAGTGAAGTTTATTCTTACCTCTAATATATATTTTCTTTCTAATTTTCAATATTCTCCAGATTGGCATATTTTTATGTGCTTGCACATTTTAGCCACAAAAATATGTGACATTTTAGGTATAAAATGTTCACATTACACAAATTTTATTGCAGAAAACTATGCAAAATATGCCAATCTTCCAATGGTAATTTCTCTGCAAGCGAACCTGGTTTATCTGCAATCAAGATAGACACTATGATTCTGCTTGAGATGAAGGGAGCGATAAGGTCACGGTGTATGCTCGTGAGGTCCGTATCTGGCGGTAGACACTCTACAACATGAGGGGCATTGTTGCTACCAGGCGGGGGCCACTCCAGATGAGTGGGGGAGGGTCACACTCATGTCACCAACTCACGGACGTGCCCTGACCAGTCTGCAGGTCTTACCCAGAGGTCCTCCCGGCAAGCATGTGTCTGAACCAATTATACATCTACTCTATAATGTGACGTCGCATAATACACGAATATGATTGGTGCTCTCGCATGGAATTCGCTTATTTGGGGGCAAAGTTCTAAATCTCAGTTTTGGTCATCTTGATGGAATTGGGTGTCACTTTGGTGCTAATCGGCTGTGGGATAATACATAGGTGGGATTGTACTCTCTGATCAGGTGAGTGTAAACCCCCCAGTAGATGGACGCTGTTGTTTCTTGGGATAAGACAGAAACAGTCATGGCTGGTAGCGAGAGTGGTAACTCTACTAATGAGCAGCCCTATGCAGAATTCTCGGACTCTAAGCCACCCCCGACGATATTCCTGGGGAGGTTTGGAATTCCCAGAACTGAGTTCATCCTGGGGGTGAGTTTGGCTGCCGCGGTTGTTGTGTGTATAATTCTCATACCATTCGCTGCGCAGGGAGGTGGCAGCTCCAGTGTTCCAGACATCCCCACAGATTCCTATTGTCTCACTCCCCAGTGCCTGGAGACGGCTGGCCAGCTTGTTTCTAGCATGGACGCCTCTGTTAAGCCCTGTGATAACTTCCACCAGTATGCCTGCGGTAACTGGAAGTATGTCCATCCCCTTGAATCTGACCAAACTCACCGCACAGTGCGCACAGAGCATGCAGAGAATAATAAAGAAAAAATCCTGAGAATTCTAGAGGGTAACCGAGACACTAACTGGACTACGGAGGGCAAGGTGAGGGCCTTCTTCTCGTCGTGCATGGACGAGTACAGCCGGCAGGAGAGCGGCGGCCAGGTCTTCATTTCCCAGATCCTGCGCTACACCGGCGGCTGGTACGTGCTGGATAGCTACGACGAGGGCACCTATGACATCAATGACGTCTTCCAAAAGGTCCACATAGACTTCTGGACAGATGTCCTCTTCAAGTTCCGGGTTACGGTAGATCAGGAAGATCCCACAGAGAATGTCCTGGAGGTAAAGTTAACTTACTTGGCATATGATGTTGCTATGCCCAGATCAATAGAATGTGCCACCATTTATTTATGATTCAGGGCATTTCAGACAATCGCATCCTCCGTCAAATGTCTCCATAATGCATTTCTCTGAAACAAAGCCTTTCTTAACCTTTGCTAAAATATACAGAATTGAAAATGAAATGAAAACGGGTCGTATAAGCTTGAAGAAAAATATAAATTAAGAGAGAAGTCCATTAAATTTGGAAATATTTTCATGTTTTCTATTAATTTTTTCCACCTTATCTTAAGAGTAAATGGTTTAAATGTTTGAGAAATGGGTTATTAGTAACGGCAAGAATAAACATTATAAGAGATCGATGAAAATTAATAGAGAAAAAAAAAGTAGGCCCGGCGGGGGATCGAACCCCGGATCTTCGGTTTACGAGACCGACGCCTTACCACTTGGCCACCGAGCCAGTTGATACCGCAGGTCACAAAATAGTACAATATGATATCCTTCAATGTAGTGCCCCATGTAAGTTGAAATATAAAAGTTATATTTGATATTGGTTCAGTTTGAAACTTTCAGAATTCTTCACAACAGATTGTAACAGAAATGTATGTTTAAAGCTGTATCAATAACATAGATATGAGCATTCACTGTGATACAAATAACAAGCATATACATGTCTAATAAAACGCCCATAGTAATAAAACACTGAGCAATGATATAAATCAATATTTAAACAGCAATGGTATGATACAGCTTCAGCATAATGAAGATTCAATATATTTAGATCACCACAGTAATAAATAGGCGCTTGATAGTAAACCATTCTCTACCTTGTATGAGCCAATTAATCATATAAAACAGTTTAGTGCATTCTTTCATCAAAGCTATTTATAACTTGTATGGGAAAGTACAATAGACATGATTCGTCACATAATTCTAAGTATATAATTGTTTATGTTTGGTGTTTGTCAGCTTGATCTGGGAGGCCTGGGGATGTACTGGGTGGAGTACACACTGCAAGACTCCCAAGCCAATGCCGTAAGTCACTTTCAGTATCTTATCTTTACTGACATGGCCAAATTGGTTCATTTATTTTTCATTTTTAGCTGTGCTGGCAATGTCAGGATAGCTTTTGGGTGGGGAAATTTTTATCATTCTATCTGCCCGTCAACTTTGATATTCTCTGAAACTATTGGGTGGAGTTCTTAGCTATTCTCGGGTAAGATGGGTTTTTTTCTATATTTTATGATTTTGAAAACAAAATAATAATCATTGTGTTGTCAAATTTGTAATTTCGTCGCTCCATTTAAGCATTGAACAATTCAGAAAACTAGAACATTACTATTGTAATCTAATATAAAGTTGAAGACTTTCAGAACAAGGGAATGTGTTCGTGAATGAAGCCTCAATTTAAAAACTTATATGCAATAATGCAATGTGGGGTTAAGGTATTTGGATACTCTGGCATTTCATAGTTTAATTTTTCTAGTTTTTTGCATATTGAAACAGAAGACATATCCTGAGTCAAAAACAATTTTTATTTGTACATTTACCATCTGTATATTATTTTACAGCTGTCACTAATAATGGGAAAAATCAATATTTTACAATAAATTTAGTGAATAACATAATTCAGTTAAAATGCATCCCATGTAACATTAAGGAAAAGAAATATAACTTTTATACTTAAGTTTACATTGTTTATCAATAGCAAGCATGTTTTGCATGAAATTAGTACTTTTTCTATTTATAGATTGCTTGATAACACAGCAGTGGCGCCATGTAGTGGCATAATCTTACTGCAATATTCTACATCTAATGCATTTATTTAGTTTTGGCTAGTTTAATTTCTTAGTTACTTTGCTAAAAATGAAGGTAAATATGTATTCTATCATATAATGGAAGAAAATGTGGATGTCACCACATTATTTCCTTCTGAAAAATTAATTATTTGAAATAGAATATGCGCAAATATGGGCGAAATTATAGATAAGTAACATTTTTTGTCCATTATTGAGGCTGAAAGATGTAATTACAACATATGTCATTTAAATGATATAATATGAATCTGGGAAACTTCTTTAATGCCTTTATTCACATATTTTGACCATGCTTTTGGGTATAATGATTCACGACAGCCCTTTTCATTAATTTTCATTTTAATGTCTCAGAATGAGCAAAGCTGATTTGATTTTTGGTGGGAAAGGTTTTACAAGTGAAAGTACATTTATTTAAGATTTCATTTACTAGACAACTCCAATTTGCCATTTTTTCCACCAGGTGGAGATGGTGCTACTGTGGCTCCACCTACAACCAGGGTATCCAAATACCTTAACTGCTCTCAACACGCAGTGCTGGATAAAATCACCATTTATAAACTATGTAGAAATTTGTAGGCACTTCAATTAAATATTCATAAACATTACAAAATAAGACTGGTCGGCACAGCTCTTAGGCTATTGGCCTAGGTTTTTAAGTACACATTGTTCAGGATTTGATGAAGTTTCTTGAAATGAATTTGAATAAAGACATACATTCTTTTTTGTTTAATATACCCCACAGACAGTTTAAATTAGACTTAGAGCTTTATATATTCTTTATTTTACTATATAATTAGGCCCGTCGGGCATATCGTGAGTTCATACGCAAAGTGGGCAAGGCGTTGGTCACTGACTCCGGGGAGAGCATCGATGATGACGTCGTTGATCAGAGACTGGACACATTCGTTGATGACGTCATGACGATAGAGACTGAACTAGCTAATGTAAGTAGAAAATCTTCACAAATAATTGTGTGTCATCGAAATATTTGTTTTAAAATAAAGATGCATATCTGCAAATGAAGTAAAAATTAGTTTAAGAAAGTTAAAGGAAGCATCTATTTTCAAAGTAATGGATGCTGCTGTGGATTACAGATAACCAAGAATAGCGTTGGGAGCATCGATCCGCACTTCAATAAGGTATCACTGGCACGTCTCACGCTGGACGCTGGCTACGATCTGGTGAGTATCTACAGGCTAACTGAAGGGGGGGGGGCGGTATTCATGGCCTCAAAGGTGGAACAGCCTCACAACGGCACATTTATTAAAAATAACAATACAAAATAACCTACAATATTGACCTATGATTCAGATTGACCTATGATTCAGATTGACCTATGATTCAGATTGACCTATGATTCAGATTGACCTATTATTCAGATTGACCTATTATTCAGATTGACCTATTATTCAGATTGACCTATTATTCAGATTGACGTTCGATTCAGATTATTTATGGTTCAGATCGACTTATGCATCAGATTGACTTATGATTCAGATTGACTTTACGGATTTCTTCCGCTACGGGTTTGTGTCGGCGGGAGTGTCAGACACGACCATGATAGCACTGAGGGAACAGGATTACATCTACAAAGTGATGGACATGCTGAACAACATGAACGAGCAAGACCCCTCCATGCTCAAACGGTCAGGCCAGCTTAACATATATAATCTTACGTTGTATAACAACTGAGGAAATTTAGTTGTCTGATTTTTTTATTCTCACCAATGTATAAACGCTTTAAAATCAAAATACTTTTTTTTTGCATTTACTGTAAAAATATATTACAAACCCTGCACCAAAAGTAGATAAAGCAATATTATACTTATTCAATATTTTATCTTCATTCATTTATTTAAAGGAGATTGAATAATTATTTCACCTGGAGGATGGCACAGACCTATGCCTGGGGTATGTCTTATAAGTACATCCATGCGGAGAGAGAGTTCACTCAAGTTTTCGAATATGGGGAAATAACGGTGCACCCAGACCTGAAGGATGTTTGCTTTTACTACATGTCCTACCACCTGCATGAGGCCCTCTCGGCCCTCTTCGTACAGGACCACTTTGCTGACCAACAGAAACCTATGGTAGTACCTTACATTCTTTTGTTATTATTTATTTATTTATTTTTGTTTTTTATCGTGTATAAAATTACTATTTTTTTATCCGGACATGAAAAACAATTTGTTTTTATTGTTTTTTTATATGTTTATATAAACCACCATTTTAGCAGATTTCAGCATCATTTTCCATACCCAATATATAAATGTAGTTAATAACTTATTTGGTACTTTATTTGGAGATTTGAGCTATCCAAAATCATAGCTTAAGCCAGCCAACAAAATATAACACACGCATTTTTAAAAAATGGCTGAGAAACTTTTGCATAACTAATATCAGATATAACACAAATGCGTGATAACATAACCGCGTTCTTTAATAGCTAGTTTTGGGGATCTATTTGAGTGAATACAATAGATGCAATGCCTCTCTCATATATAATAAAACTAAACATGATGAGTATATGAGTACTTTGGCAAATTGTTTAAATATTGTAGGCTCATGCTGTGGTGGTACTTATGCTGAATCACCTCTACGAGAAAGGCCTTGACCTTCATGCTTCATGGATGGATGACGCGACGAAAACCACTGCCAAAGAAAAGGTTACTTTAATTCTTATCTCTCAATATTCCTCAAACGTAATCTATTCTGCAGATATATCTTCCCTCTTTAAGTTAGAATGAATTATATTTCTTTACAAATGCGTGAAAGAAATTTGTTATATTTATGACGACCCGAATGATAAATAAGATCATTAGATTGAGCTAGGCTGACTGATGATCATAATAATAAAACATTTATAGGTCTTCTCATGGCGTTCTTGCAGGTAGAGGTTTTTAACGTGTTTTTATGTGCTTTTAAAAACTGTGTGCAAATTATACCCATTTTAATTAAAAAAAAAGGAGCGGGTCAGTCCACATTTTAGAGGATACAACTAAAAAATCCTGTCACAACACCATACTAAATTTTCATTTTTATTGCTGGACCGTGAGGTCTTTTGACTTTTTATTGAAGTAAGGAAGATAAGTTTTCCGGAGCGAACTCATTTTTTAGCTTCCATGTAAATAATGCTATATTGAAGTCTATTCTGGCTGTCACCAGAAGTCCGTATTTTTCTCTGATATGATCATGTATTCTCATCTCCCCAACTGCAATGGCTGCTAAAGAATGTATTATTTTTGTTGTTATTCAGCTATTTCACATTTTGGGATTCCTGCTAGTAGTGTTTCCATAGTCCAATCCTGATGAGAGAATTTGCTATTTTTTCCGTTTCCATAGTCCAATGTTGATGAGAGAATTTGCTATTTTTATCCCCTCTGAACAATTCCCTATAAATAACAGAATTTTACATGTAAAAACCCATTTTGCACATTTTTTCAATTCTTGCGCGAATCCCCAATCAAGAATTATTCCCATACTATTGCGGTTTTTTTTATTGAAATCGAGTTTTATTTGGCCAGACGATACCCTCAGATTGGTCACTGGCCTCAGAGTGAATTAGATTTGTTTAGAATGAATACGACCTTTGTTTCAGCTGATATCGATACAAGAGAAGCTTGGGTATGCAGACTATCTGGCCAACAGGGACAGCGTCGATGCCTATTACATGAGCGTAAGTGGGCAGCCATTTTGTATGTCTCCCAGTCAAATTCGTCCCTGAGATCCCTGCTATAATAAATACTCAAGGTGTAAGATATCATCGGAAAACGCTAAACACACTATAGATCGGATTAATTGACAAATAATTGTATATCGATGTTTTTTGGTTGTTTTTTTTACGTGATATTAATATTTTCTTTTTAACATTATATAGTTCAGAGTGGATCCAACCAGTTTTTTCAAAAACATCCTGTACATCGGGGAATATGAGCTTGCCCAGTTGAATAAGGAGCTAAACAGCGGGGAGGATCGCAATGTGTGGAGGGTGCATGCCTACGATGTAAGATAATTCATTTTTTGAATCTTTTAACTAAATACACAAACCTATAATTTCACTCCTCAATGATACAGTGGGTAATTTTTTTGAAAAATAGAGCTTTTATAACATAGGGAGTCTGGAAAGCAAAGAAAATGCAGAAAATGTTTGATCTATCTTAAATTAATTATTGCGTGTGCTGTATACAACTAAATTAACGAAAGCTGATATAACTAATTTTGGTGAGAATATATCAAATCTATTTTCAGTGTTGTTAAATTCACTTTCATGTCCTTGGGGCATGGATATTTCTCATCAATTTAGTGTCTCAAAACTTACTCTAGCCTTATATTTCTGCACATCAAAACCTAGTTATTTATGCACAACAAAACCTAGATATTCTTATCCGATTTGGTTTGTAGATAGCTCATGTTTTATAATTATCCTATATTCCTCATCTTGTTTGCCATTGAAGCAATAGATATAAATGACATTGTTTGTACTAGGTGTACTCGGAGTATTACAACCCCTGGAATGAGCTTCTGGTTCCGGCTGGGCTGCTCCAGTGGCCCTACTTCACCCCTCCCGCCTTCCCACAAGTCCTCAACTTCGCCGGATTCGGCGCAGATGTGTCCAGACAACTGCTACATGCAATCGATGAACTGGGTAAAGCTGGTGGCAATATTCAACCTTAAGTTGATTTTCCCCCTAAATTGATTTTTTTCTCATACACTGAGTAACAAGAAAATACTATCAAATGGTTTAAATCAGAAAATGTATTCATATTGATAGCATGTATCTGGTAACGCCATGTGGCGTTATTGGGTGTTTCCCATATCAGCCTATCCATTAGGTACATGAGACTATACACCACCACCAGGGAGAGTAGTGGTCAAATGCCAACATGTTCTCCATGCACATACGGCCTATTCAGACGCTGGCTTTTCAGGCATATATTGCCTACAATGAAGGAGTGCATGGGCTGTTTACATGTATGTCTATGCAGTAGTGAATGTCTGTTAAATTTCAAGTAGTACAATGTATTTTCAGGGTCTTACTTCCAGCCTGATGGGTCTCAGGAGGAGTGGTGGAGCGAGGAGACTACCACTAACTATGCTGAAGCCCGCAAGTGTGCAGTAGACTTCTACAGTAACCAGACGGCCGGACCCTATGACGTACCTGGTCTCGATGAACCAGTATCTGTATGTACCCCCTCAACAAATCATTCTTTACGTTTCATACTGAGGCATATTGAATTTGAAAAAGGTTTTAGACCTCTTTTTTGCTGTTATGGCTTGTGCAATAGCTGATTCTTGGAGTAGTTATATGAGGTTGATTTAGACTCACAAGATTTAAGACGCACATAGTGCAACTGTAATGCGCTGTGAGCAGGCATATTGTGATAATAATAAATTAATAATAATAAAATTTGTATAGCGCTGATACCAGACAAGTCTGTTCATAGCGCTGAGTTCAGGACATGCATCCTGAAGAGATGAGTTTTCAGCCTACTCTTAAATGAGGAGACTGACGTGCTTGTCCTAATATTAGTAGGCAAGGAGTTCCATAGTCGTGGACCTACAGATGAGAAGGCCCTGTCACCTACTGTCCTTAGCCTGGTATTAGGTACCTGTAGGTGGGTGCCATCATTGGATCTTAGACAGCGTTCACCTTCTTTAATCAGGAGTAGATCCCGTAAGTAAGGCGGAGCCTTACCATTAAGGGCTTTCCAGGTTAACAGGAGAATTTTAAAATCAATTCTCGCATGAACGGGAAGCCAGTGCAGTTCCCTTAATTTTCCTGAAATGTGATCAAATTTCCTGATTTTTCCAACTACCCGTGCTGCAGAGTTTTGGAGGTATTGCAGTTTCCTGATGTCAGTTTTAGGAAGACCCGCCAGAAGACCATTACCATAGTCAAGGGTGGATGTAACAAAAGCATGGGTAAGTGTTACCGCGGTTTTCTCATCTAGACAATGTCTGATGGCCGCCAGGTTCCTGATGTGATAATAGCCTTTCTGACACATTTTCCTGATCTGGGCCTTCATGTCCATATTGGAGTCAAATGTGATACCAAGGTCAACAACTGACTGACTAGGAGCAATATCAGAGTCACCTACTCTGATTGTGGTTGGGATACTGCTATGGGTGGAAGTATTGTACTTGTCAGTACATATGAGCATCTCTGTTTTTCCATCATTTATCTTCATCTTGTTTGATATGAGGAAGTTTCTGACTTCACTGACACACTCCTCCAGTTTGTGTCTGCTCATATCCACATGATGGGGGGAGGCGTGGTCAACAGGGATGTAGATCTGAGTATCATCTGCATAAATGTGATAGCTCAGACCATATTTTGCAAGTATATCAGATAGGGGTGTCATGTAAATGGTGAACAGTATAGGACCCAGGACTGAGCCTTGAGGTACCCCATATTTTAAGGATTTGAGACAGGATCTATGGATCCCCACCTTCACACATTGCTTTCTGTCATTTAGGTATGACCGAATCCAGGAGAGTGCATGACCTGTGACGTTGCATCTATCCCTCAGCCTGTCCAAAAGGATTTGATGGTCAATAGTGTCAAAGGCAGCGGAAAGGTCAAGCAACAACAAGATAACTGCCTTTCTATTGTCAAGGCAGCCTAAGATGTCATTTTGCACTTTTAACAAAGCGGTCTCAGTGCTGTGATATTCTTTGTAGGCTGATTGAAACTTGTCAGTAAGACCATTCCTAACAAGATGGGGGACTAGTTGGTCCGCAACTGCCCTCTCAGTTAGTTTAGAGACAAATGTTAGGTTGGAAACAGGCCTATAGTTTTTTTCAACCAGTTCCAGACCAAGTTTCTTCAGCAGAGGTGTTATGATGGCTATTTTCATATTTTCCGATACTGCTGATTCCATCAGTGATTTATTTATGATGGAAGTAATTATTGGTAGGAGGTCCTCTAAGAGGTCAAGTAAGAGCCAGGTTGGGATTGGATCCAGCTCACATGACTTCTTTGCTGACCTTTTGACCAATTTCCGTACGTCGTCAATGGTTAAGGGTGTGAACCTTTCCAGACATGTAGTACTATTGTTTGCAGTGTCACCTGGTGGCGAAATTTGGCTGGATGGAGCTTTATCAATGTCCAGGCGAATTCTCTCTATTTTTTCAAGAAAGAAAGTGTTGAACTTCTCAGCTTGAGTAATCTCACAGTCAGATTGGGGCATGGGTGTGTCCTTTTTCTTGTGCATGACTGTATCAATGACTCTAAATAGCTTTTTAGGGTCATGCTTGTTTTCCTCAACCAGGTTGGAAAAATATGCTGATTGAGCAGATTTAAGCATTGAGTTGTATTTGTTCCTCTGGGAGTTATACAGCTCCTTGTCAATTTGAGAGCCAGTCTTGCCCATTTTTCTCTCAAGCCTCCTCTTGAGAGATCTTTCCAGCTTTAATTGGTCACTCATCCAAGGTACAGGTTTGCGTTGGGTGACCTTGGCAACTTTGATAGGTGCATGTTTATCCATGAGTGATGTGAGTTCCCTATCATAGAAATTTACCATGTCCTCCAGGGATAAATGTTCCCAAGTTGTGTCTCTATCAGTTAGGGATTTAATGTCCCTTCTTAGGGATTCAAGATCTAATCCCTTGAAATTCCTAAATTTGATAGATTTTTTGGAGGGTTTAGGAGGTATAATATCAAGGTAAATCTTAATCATTTTATGATCAGATAAGTATTCATCTACCAGGTGACTCTTAAGGAACTTATTACCCCTAAAGGTAATGATTAGATCAAGGGTGTTCCCTAACCTATGGGTTGGTTCCTGAACCCGTTGTGTTAGATCAAAGGTAGATAGGATGTCATTAAACTTAATGACATCAGGCTTTAAGGGCAGGTTGACATGAAAGTTGTAGTCACCAAGGAAAATGACCTCATGACTAAAGGAACCATAATGTGCAACCAACTGGGTGAACTCATCATAGAACTCAGAGTAGGTATATCTATTCCGATCAGATGGTTCAGGTCTGTATATCACCACAAATGTTATCTTTTTTCCCTTCAGTGTAATGGATGACTCCATGAGCTCCATGGTGGTGACTACTGGTTGGTTGGCCCTATTGGTTGTGAAAGGGAGTTCAGATTTGTATAAAATCCCTAATCCTCCCCCTGTGCGACCGAACCTGGGAAAAGACTCAAATTCAAGTGACCCTTCTTTAAGTTCACTTTTGACTTTGTCAGATTTTGAGTCATGCATCCAAGTTTCAGTCATGAACAGGGCATCAAGGTCATGCTCATTAAAGTAGTCTTTGACTGGCAGGATCTTGCTAGATATGCTCTGTACATTGCAACAACCGATGCTTAATGTCTTGTCCCCATTTTTAACACGAGGAGGTCGTTTGTTTACAAACCGTGGCTGACCACGTGGAGCTGAGCGAGCACGTGTAGTCGGGGCTGACCCCGCCGACCTCGCCACTTTGTGATTGGCCTGTTCAGACCACGTGGTATAGTTGGGCGTGGCTTGTTGAGGGTGTTCAACAGATAAGTGTCCATGATAGCGTAGACAATTGAACCGATTACTGTTGCGACTGCCATTCAGATCCATTTTGTGGGGATATGAGCGGGGTTTTGAGCGAGGCAGTCGCGGACTAGCAGTGGTAGAGGGATAAGAGCGACACGTACTGGTGTCGTTCCGATTGGTTGCTTTTGACCACGTGATTGAGGTAGGCGTGGCTAAGCCCCCGGTCATTAAGTGTCTACGATGTTTAATACGAGGAAGTCGTTTGTTTACAAACCGTGGCCGACCACGTGGAGCTGAGCGGGCACGTGTCGTTGGGGCTGGCCCCGCCGACCTCGCCACTTTTTGATTGGCTTGTTCAGACCACGTGGTGTAGTTGGGCGTGGTAGAGGGATAAGAGCGACACGTACTGGTGTCGTTCCAATTGGTTGCTTTTGACCACGTGATTAAGGTAGGCGTGGCTAAGCACCCGGGCATTAAGAGTCGCCTCAACCTAGCGCTATTGCACAAGATTATATCATAATGCGGGACGTAGATGATAGACCCGCCAGAGTCATTTTTCATATTTAATAATTCTGGCTTGATGATTCTTTTAAGAGACCAAAGAGAATTATTAAAATTAGTGATAGGAAGAATTGAGGGTTTGTTAAGTTTATCATTAATATGACATTCAGCGGGAAATTTCATGTTAATCATATACATGGGGCTGTTTCGTAAGTGGTCATATTTACTGATAAGTACAAGATTGACATTATTTAAATTACCTGAGGTGTTTAAAATGTCAAGATGCCATTGGCAGAGAAGAATGCATTTTGTTTTAAAGATGATAGGAATATTTGAGGACTTTATGTGGTTTTCATCTTTATTTGATTGCGATAAGCAAGAACATGTACATACATATGCAGTTTGAGAAAAAACATTTTTATTCACATAACGATTGACATAATATTTGCAATTGTAAATAGAAATGTTCTCAGGATAGGATGACTCCGGCCAATCATATCACATGTTATCAATGATTCTTTGGACACGTGCACGTGCCTTCCTTACAACGTTGTGTGGGCCTGCAAATTTAACCAAACTGGATTCGGCATCTACGTTCACAACTTTGATTGTCAGGCCATCAATACTGTTCAACGAACGAATGGTGGCGCCTTTGTGGCCAATGATGCGGCCGGCTGCTTCGGTTGAGACAGCTAGCACCTCACGTGTAATTGTTGGGCCTGCAGGCTTGGAAGGTTTCGTAGACTTGTTTATTGGCGCTCTCCTGGTACGGCGAGGGGGCGCCACGGGAGAAGATACAACCATCACGTCATCGTCCGAAGTGGAAGTAGAGGGAGGAATATACTCTACTTTCTTCGGGATTTGTGCAGAGTTGATGGTGCTAATAATAGTGTCAATAGTCTCTTGCAGGAGAACACCATCTGAAGATCGAACCTTGGTTATGGAGCCCTTGAAGAGAGGAATTTTGACAAAGTTGTAGCCTACCAGCTCATGAGACGATAGAAGGCTGTTCAAAACCATCCACTGTGAGCGTTTATTGGCGGTCAGAGGCGGGGGTGAAGAAATAACGGTGACAGTGGGGCCACGAGCCCGAATTTTCTCTATATCGTCTATCATCACATTAAATAGCACCTCTCCCATGCCGCCAGAAGAAATCGAAGAAATGTCAGGTAGGATGACAAGATGATCTGCAGCAGACGTCCTGTCTGAGCGTGTAGCTAGAAAATTAAGGTTTTCTGCAGAGGTTTTGATTGAACAGTCAGTGCGGACTATACCTGCTGTTATGGCCTCTCTATGTTCGTTTTTCGGCAGTACGACGAGTAGCTGCAGGCTTTTCTTGGCTTTTGGGCCCCTGACGTCTGCCGAAGAAGGTAAGAAAGTGTCCAGCAGTTCATCTTTCTCCTTGATTGTCTTGAGGGCCGATGCCAGCTCTGCAGAGAGCGAGGCGTTGTCAGCTTCAAGCGAATCTTTATCATCAGTTAGCGCCCTAACCCGGTCAGTCAAACGGTTGTTGGAGGCGACATTGGCTTCATTCATTCTGACCAGGTCCTCATATGTTTTCTTTAATGCCTCGAGTTCATCACCGGGTTGAAGGGTAGGCTGCTCTAGAGCTCCCGGGACGGGAGGGGTAGCGGGTGCCTCTGGGTCTACCACCGGCACATCTTTAGCGGCTCTACGTGTTGTCACTGCCATCATGATAAGCGATTCGTTCAGTACAAGGACTTGAAGTCAAATGCACAGATGGCGGGATATGTAAAACCTTAGTTTGAAATTATTTAAGTGGATTAATGTCAGGTCTGAGCTGAGTAAGATGTTCTCACTGTGCGGGCTCAGGTGAAAAACACAGGTAATAGAGACGGGTGTCGTTCTATATTTGTATATTGGATGCCAGAAATAATAACTGGCGATCAATAAGTTTGTGTTAACGTTTGTTGTTATAATAATATTTATATATAAAGTGTATATATGAATGGTATATATACGTCAGAAAATAAAAATATTATCTGCCAACAAATATCAATAAGAATTGTTTGGGCAGGATGCTACGATTAAGCAGCAAAGTCGTCTTTGTCCACGAGCGGGACAAGCGATGGAATAATATGGGCCTAGGTGGTTAGGCAGAGTGTCTTCAATATATTGAAAACAGAGATTTGTACCCAGGTGGTTGGGTAGAGCCTAGGTGGTTAGGCAGAGGTTATCTAGGTGGTTAGATAACGAGAAAAGCTAGGAGGTGGTTCCAAGCTTTCAATAGAGGAGTAGTTTTAATGTACGTCTTGCACGAGTACAACCAGATCTGCACCTCGAGCGCCGCGCCTTGTCAAGGCGAAGCTAAATCCGACCCTCGAAACAGATCAGATTTTACACCGAAAAACGCACACTGGAGTCACAAGAACGTATAGAAGTTGAGACAAAAGTGCGACTGAACAGGTGAGCTTGACAACAGAACGTATAGGATTCAATAGAACGTTAGAAATTGCCGATAGTTACGACAAGATCAGACCAAAATCAGAACACGTCCATGTTGCATCTCAAGCATGCGCACTCCAGTGATATTGCGATATAAAAGTATTATATTATCATTATTATTAGAATTATTTATAGTAATTGTGATAGAATCACCTGACTACCAGATCGTAGATGTAGAACTATTTTAATTTGTTTTAAGTTATGATCTTCCCTATGTCCAGTCAGGACTACCTCTTTTTACTGTTGTATTTGTTTCAGCTGCCAATTAAAGGTTTCACAGCTGCCAGAGTGGGCATATCTGATATAGGTGGACTGAGAAATGCGTTTTGGGTAAACACCATTCTTTATCATGTATTTCATGTAGTGTATCTGATAGTATAAAGAAAGTAGATGTGAGATCCTCTGTAATCAATGGCACTGGAAATATTGTTCCCTTTTATTCTTGCAGGCATGGCGTAACTCGTACAAGGTGAACAGTGTTCCTCGGCTCCCTCTGCCTGATATGACCCAGGACCAAGTCTTCTTCTTGGCTTATGCTCAGGTACAACCTATAGCTTATATTAATCTGAACAGGAGGAAATACAACTCGGCTGTCTGTAGAGGCAAGAGCTAAACTTGCCAGAAACGCAAAGATTTCATTCTACTAAGATATCGTGAACGAATATCTGAACATTTAAGCAGTTTCAGTTTTAGCATTTAGAATTATCTTCAGTATTTGCATTTGAAATTGGTTCAATATTTATATTTGACATTGTCTTTTGCATTTGTATTTGGCATTGTTTGGCGTTGTGATAAGCTATCGACATTCTGACAAATATACTTTGTGATATTATACGAAAATGTATTTCATGACCATTTGACATTCGTTGATTTATAAGTGCTTTTCAGTGTTTAATTGTATCTGTTTCAGAATTTTTGCTTTGTGAGAGACCCAGTGGAGTCCTATATACTGGTAGCTAATGGAGGAATCCCTGAAGATATCCGGTGAGTTCTAACACTGAAAAATATCCATACTCACAATTTGGGTAAAAACAGCTCACAACTTATTCAATAGAAGTACCAAATGACAAAATGCCCCACCGCTTTCATTTCTACCTCGGGATTATTGTTTTATAGTGAAAATGTATTGTTGATTATTTAATAAAATTGTGATGATAATACGAGCTTGCTATCCTGATAATGACACTACGACTGTCGGACACACATCATTTAACTGACCAATTACAGCAGTTGAGACAAAAGTAGGGTGCCAAGAAGTGTCCATAGCAACAATGGCGGCAGATGGCGAAAAAGATCTGTCTGCACTTCAACATTGCAAATTCTAGAAATAATCCACGATTTGATTCTTGATTGCAAAACATATTAAGGTCCACAGTATTAAATGATATTAAGATCCACAAAGCTGGTGATCTCATCCACCAGATACATATCATATATATATTAAGTGTTGTGTATAATATGTTTTCAGAGTTAATGCTGCAGTAAGTTCCCTGCCTCAGTTTGCACAAGCCTTCAACTGCCCAGCTGGGTCACCAATGAATGCCACCACCAAATGTGAAATATTCTAGAAAATTATTCTGTCAGTATCAGTAGCCAGGTACATCGCGCTACATATCATTATATGGTGATTATAAAGAACAATCTACCTGGCGGAAATCATAGTATATGTCTTATTTGTAATAAGCACATTTTTTAAAGATTAAGTTTAAACTGATTCTTAGTTGTATATATGAAACCATAATAAAGTGTATGAACCCTTTTGTTGTAAATGTAAATAAATTCGCATTAAATGAGTGTACAAGCTAGTCGTTTAAATATCAAATGAATCATTTCAAGGGTAATTCAGTTTGTTTGTAAATAAACAGATGAATAAAATGAAAAATGTTCTTTATATTCAAAGAAAGTCTTTTTGATATCGTCGTTTTGATATGCTGAAAATACTCAAGTGTAATAATATATACACCATGCTGTGTCTATCTCTGACTACCTAACTGGGGCTTCCATTATGCTTGATATTTTTAATTATATAAACCAAAAGAAATAAATTGATAGGAATCACTTGTTGGAACAACTTATGGACAACAACTTCCAATGCTTGTGAGTGAGAAGTCTTATGCCCAGTGATTGTACCTCAGACTGGCTGGTAAACATGATGTCTCTCCATGTGTTGGAGTTTTTTTCCTCTAAAAATAAGAAGAAAAAAATGCGTCATATAAACATATAAAGAAAAGCAATTACTTATCACATAGATATTTTTATTTACAAGTGACTATAAATGGTAGTTCTGCTTCTCTCATTGATGTGTGACATCACCGTATTCCAAATGTTCTCAGTTATGGTTATGGGTTCGATTCCCGGCCACGCCAAGATTGCATTCATGTAAAGATTCCTAATACAAGCTGAGGCCCGTGCCTGAAGGGGGGTTAACCTGTAAATCTGCATACGTGAACAGATGCATTGTCATGACCTGCTACCGTGATAATGGTAATTCAGTGAGGCAGCACTAGCTATATATTTGCCACAGATTGGCATTGAAATAATGTCGAAAGTGATAAATAGCCCCAAACAAACACATCCCTGAGACTCACCTGATAGGCCTGATGCACCATCGACACCGAAGAAAGTGTCTGAGAAAATATATGCTCTGCCTTGTAGCACTAAGTTTTGGAAATTTCTGAAACACATTTAGAATGTTTCAGAATTTCACATTCATGGCCAAGCTCAATGTTAGACCAAATATTATTGTCAAACATTGTCAGAACAAGAATGTATTTTACATGAAAATAGGGAGATGTATTACGATGAATGTCAACCGGTACCAGCCATGCAGTACAAGCTTCTCAGTCTGGATATCAATTGTCAACTACTAATTGTCCAGGCATGTTTGTTTTTTAAACTTTATAAAGTATTTGTACTTACACATGCTCTTGATCGTTTATGTCCAGACCAGCTTACTCATATTTTATTAAATGTTTTTCTTCTTGTTTGCTTTATTTTCTCCCAAAATTTCAACTTTCGGAAAAGGATGGAGTGGCGAATGCATTTGCATATATTATGTCACAGGTAAAATCATTTGTGATGGCTGTTGCCAAGTTAACTTGATAAAGCACTGAAAACGGGGTGGTTTTAAGTTGATTAACACATAGGACTTTCCTTGTAGACAAATTTGCAAAATGACCTTTTCTTGGTCTAATACTTAACTGTTAAGCACAATAATATCAAATTACAAAGCGCAGCCAATATTTGGGATGGTCAATCCTGCAGTTCAGAGTTCCCCATCCCATATCAGAGGTCTCTATCCCATGGCAAGTTCCCTATCCCATATCAGAGGTCCCTATCCCATATTAGAGGTATATATCCCAGGTCCCTATCCCATATCAGAGGTCATTATCCCATATCAGAGGTCCCTATCCCATATCAGAGGTTTCTATCCCATATCAAGTTCCCTATCCCATATCAGAGGTCCCTATCCCATATTAGAGGTATATATACCAGGTCCCTATCCCATATCAGAGGTGCCTATCTCATATCAAGTTCCCTATCCCATATCAGAGGTCCCTATCCCATATCTAGTTCCCTATCCCATATCAGAGTTCCCGGGCCCTATCCCATATCAAGTTCCCTATCCCATATCAGAGGCCCCTATCCCATATCTATAGTAGTTCCCTATCCCATATCAAAGTTCCTTATCCCATATCAGAGTTCCCGGGCCCTATCCCATATCAGAGTTCCTTATCCCATATCAGATGTCCCTATCTCATATCAGAGTTCCCTATTCCATATCATGGGTCCCCATCCCACATCAGTTGTAGTTTATGGTCTGTTTTGCTCATCTCTTGGTCCATAGGCAGCAACTATGATGCTGCTTTTGATTTTGCGACGACGCAACTCCATTCATGATTACTCCAAGTTCAGCGCCAATGTGAGTAAGGAGCATATTAATGTATGTACCATGATTCTGGCCTTATCTAACAAATAGTTCTCAATTCGAAAATCAGGTGTGCAATTTTTAATCAGGGTGCTCCATGTTTACAATTTATCTAATTTTATCATGCTCAAAATGCCACTGTAATATGTTACAGTATGTATGATTAGCGACTATGGTATGTAATATTTTATCAGCATGAAAACAAATGATGAAAAAATAGGGGGAGATTTAAGATTATGAGATGGAAACAAATTTGGAGCTGGTCATTTGTTTGTGAGTCAACATTTGCCCTTTAAAGCTCTGCAATGAGTGAAGTCTGGACTTCAACTCGGTAAATTAAATGGATGAGCATCAGATAGAGGCATATAAAATTAATCATCTAAATAATATTCAGCTTTTTTCCTTGCTCCATTAATTGTCACATATATTGTCTGAAAATTAATTATTTAAAAAAAATTAAAATTGTTGCTTGCTAAAAAGGTTGGCTGAAGACCTGAGTTGATAAGTGTCTTGTAAGCTGCCTTCAGGCCAAATTTACCTGTTGCCAAATATCTACGCGTTGTACATTGAATGTTAGAACAGAGTCAGAATCAGTTTTGTACCAGTGCACGGCGATGTCCGAAGTTCATTCAACCAATCAGGTACTTGGATTGTGCATCGTGTATTTCCGATGGCTGTTCCCAGTAAGTGCAATAACCCCACGTCTCACAATGGTTTCAGTCATTAAAAATGATGAAGGCAACTAATTTTTCCCATTAGAAATAAAGATTTGTGGGATTCATTTATATTTAAAAGGATTGTTATTGTTAAGGAAAGCAGTGATATTTGTAAAGTTGACTTTAACGCGAAGAAAATATATTTTTCCAGGAGTAAAGACACTTGTTCCACCTGGTGGATGCTTTGAAAAGTGAGGCGCGATCAAAATGGCGGAAGATGCAACTTTGCTTGAAAGTAAGTAACCTAAACACAGTGTTTTCTCCGTCCCGCTAGCTCTGTAGAGAAATATAACTTGTTATGATCACTTAACAGAAACATGTGCACTTTCTTGTGACGTGATGGTAGGTTTTTATCACATATAATGATAAAAATGACATGTATTTTCGACATATTTGTTCACTATTCTGGCGTTCGCCTTGGCAATGGTGCACAAATCAGTTCTGAAAACTCAAATAAATATCTTCTGTCAACCAATAAATCTGTAATACTGTTGTTCTCGATTATTTAACACGGTTGGGAGATGAATATCCAACTCCTAACGCATAATTTAAACGCGGTTTGCGCTCTTTGACTAGAGTCAGACTCGCTGTATACTAAATTTATTCAATCTTTGAGTCTGTCACTTATGCAGCTTCTGTGACAGTGACTGTCAAAACAATTAAATCATAAATAGGCCAATTGCGGGTCGCCATACTGCCCCATTGAAAACAACACGCCGGAACTGCACAATTACAATCGGAAGTGCACAAAAAACTCTCTAAAATCTAATCATTAAAAAAAACAAGATGGTAACCCGCAATCGGCCTATGCCAACCTTTTCCCATTTTCACCCAAAAAATAAAACTATTCTCTTGGAGTTTTTTTTGTAACTATCACATAACACTTAATCAATGAGATATTGTTGAAATGATATTAATCTGTTGATATTATAATTCTGTCAGAATCAGACAGGATGCCCCACTCCAAACATTATTAGTAATGTTACATTACTCATTAGGCTTAAATAAGTTTGAGATATTAGTTATTTTGCAAAACTCAGGAAATAGAAACCCCACAAAATAGTTTACAAGATCAAAATCAACGTCCCTCCCGTCCGTTACCGGTGGTGGACATTGCCGTCCTTCCCGTCCGTTAGGGGTTAAGATGCAACATTGCTAAAATTGTCAAATATGTATATTTCAGGTTCAGCAGAGGTGCTAGTCAGTCTTAAGGAAGGTAATCATTTTAAATATCATACATAAACAATAGACTTTGTCACTTCTTGTGATGATATTTTGTCGACTTAATAAAGGCTGAAAATTTTGTTGATTATAATTTATAAGCCAGAACAAGCTCAATCATTTTGAGTTTTATTGTATAAATTTCAAATAGCATGCATTCATTTGTTCTTTTAGGCACCAGTGGTTCATACACTCCATCAAGGAGAGGACATGTAAGTGATTTCATGACTATAATTTACAATTTGACATGCTTGACTAACATTAAGTTATTAAGGCCATGGACCATGTCGCAGTTGGTTAGACTTCAAGCTAATTAGCACCAGTTCCTCTGTGGTCATCCAAAAAATATGGGTTTGATTCCCAGCAGTGTCGGCATTGAATTCATGTAAAAAAAATTCATATGAGCTTTGGAAATATGGAAACTGACTTAAAACAAGAAACAAAGCTATCAATATTAATTCTTTATTAAGGCTCTAAGTCTATGACAATACTGTAAATTTGAGTACATGTTGTGTATTTGATGATGAGGATTTCATAATTTCTTTGGTTTCAGCCTGTTCGTATTCGGAAACCCAATCCACGCATTTTTGGGGACGATGAAGATTTTTTACCAAGCAGGGCCAAGCAGTTGAAGAAACAGTCAAAGGTTACACAACCGGTACGCTATGCTATATTAAAATAGGATGAACCGAAGAGAAATATTGAAATTTTGTATATTTTTATACACATTTATAAGTATATTTTTTCATTTTAAAATGAAAAGTGAATTACTTGGTTTCAGAAAGGTGTATTAACAACACCAGACAAACGTGCAGCTCAGGCCATAGGAGTGCGTCTCCGAAATCTTCTCAAGTTACCCAAAGCTCACAAATGGGTCTGCTATGAATGGTTTTATTCTAACATTGATGTGTGAGTATTTTCACCGAATTATGAAATCTTTGTTACACTGTTGTATAACTTTTTAACAAATTTCTATTACATTTAAGAAGATAAATTTTGAATTTAGTGTTTAGTGAACATTTTAACATTCATATTTCTCACAGGCCATTATTTGAGGGAGAGAATGATTTCTGCATTTGCCTGAAAGAATCATTTCCACAGCTAAAGACAAAGAAATTGCGACGGGCAGAATGGTGCAAAATCAGACGATTAATGGGGAAGCCCCGAAGGTGCTCAGCTGCCTTCTTTGCCGAGGAAAGGCAAGTGCTGCAGTCAAGACGGCAAAAGATACGTCTCCTGCAGCAGCGAAAAGCTGTGGACATCGACCTCAAAGACCTGCCAGATGAAATTCCCATGCCCCTTGTCATCGGAACAAAAGTCACAGGTAACAATCTGAATCTATTTTACTCATATATCCAAAGTGTAGAGCCTCCTCATAAGGTTCGAATAGATGTCCAATGGCCAACAATCTTGTATTTTTTGCAGCACGGTTAAGGAAACCTCAAGATGGGTTGTTTACCGGAGTTATAGATGCCCTGGACACAGTCAGTAACACTTACAGAGTCACATTTGACCGGCCCGGCTTGGGAACACACTCCATACCTGACTGTGAGGTCTTGGTGAGTTAAGCCACTGCATAACAAGTAGCAGGCCACCATTCATTAATTTGATATTTACATTAAAGGAGTCAGGAAATCTCATATAGTAAATGCATATGTTTGGCTGAAAGCTTTAACTTATAATTCCAGAGTAATGAGCCACAAGAAACGATGCCGCTGTCGGCATTCCAGGTCAAACCAAGGCCTCGGCAGCCCATGTTATCTCCTCCCAGATTTGTCCCAAGTCTAGGTTCTCCTACCACCTTGGTAAGTTTAAATATTAACAATGTATATTGTGTAATTAAATGTCAATGCTGGATCACCCTTATACAACTAACAGCAATATCAACATTGAAATAAGTTTTCCTTGTGCATTTTGAATTCTAAAAAATTAGTGATTATTCCATTATAAAACATTTTGTATGAATGACAAAAAAACTGCATCAAGCTATTTATAAAAAAAACTCCTTTTTGTCCAGAATATGAATAGATTTCCTGTATGTGTGTTGTCCAGAATATTTTTGTCCAGAATATGAGATGATCTCCTGTGACAGATACTGAAATATGGACACTGACTGCAATAGTTCTCAATAGATGATGCTATATATTTGTAGGAGAATGATCCCTTGCTGGGAAGCTCCCCTCTTAAGGGCCGAGTATTTACGCTGGAGGGAGGGACATACGGAGGCTTTCCCATCAGGTTCCTGGTCTTAGTGGTATGTGCTCCTCTCTTTACATAATCTAACAGCCTTATAAGGGTATTGAAAGGGGCATATTTCAGCCTTATAAGGGCATTGAAAGGGGCATATTTCAGCCTTTTGAGGGGATTGGAAGAGACATATTACAGCCTTATGAGGGGATTGAAAGGGACATATTATAAGGAATGCTAATAACACAGTTGAACTACTGGTAATTTTTTCTAAATGTGATCTTGATTAATCAGAAATATTTCTAAATAAAAAAACCCCCATGAATACAGCACATTATATATTGGCTGGTGTGGGCCATGCTGCCACCTGGTGTGTTAAAATCTGTCATGCATGTGGAAACTTTGTAGACATAATTGTAGTAACAAATGGTGATTGACAGGTAGACAGATTTATTTTTTTCAATGGTAATATCTGAAGAAATAAATTCTTTAAGACAAGAACAAATCCTGGTTTTAAAACATAATTTTTCATAAACATTACAAAAATTGTGTGTTGGTTTCTTTTTCAGACACGACTTACGAAAATCTTGGGGATAAAAAAAGACAGAGTCAAGGAACTTAAAGATTTGAATACAGAAGCTGAAAAAATGGCAAGTAGTTTTGTATAGTAGTTCTAAGGTAATTCTCAAAAAATGAATCGAATGGAGTCTTCTTTCCATATGGAGCACACATTATTTATCTATAATCATTGTGCCAATTTTCAAGGTCGGCCATGCCCATCTGTTCTACATGGCTCCAAGTATGGTGTTTTTCAGATAACTTTAAACCACTGAATTTTTTTATTTGAAAGTGAATGGTTAAAAATAGTCCAAATCGATCACATCCTAATTTCAGCCTTCTGCTTAAGATATCTAATACCCAGAAGGGTATTCTATTTTCAGTTCTATTTTTTCAAAGTTTTTCTCCCAATTGAACATCATGACAAATATTCCAAAGATATAAAAAAAAATGAATGATACATCCTCATTGAGGATGGGATAACATTTAAACTGCTTAACCAACTTGGCTGCCAATTTCTTGTATGATTGGTCAGGTTAATTCTATCCCTGGATTGCCATAATTATTTTTTCTTATAATGCTATATTTGTAGAAATCATATGGGAAGGCCATACCAATGCACTTTCAGCAGAAATATGCTAACACAGTCCTGGACCTGGAAAGACTAAATAAGGACTTAAATGAATATCTCGTGGGTGTCCAGCAGTTCTGCCAGGAGGTGAGAAAATTGCTTCACTCAAGGACAGTTGGCTTTCAATACCGTAATTACTCGTGTATAGGACGACTTGTGTACAAGACGATATATACGGTAAAACGTAAATACGATGTTCATATTTTCGAAATAATGAATATCGGACGTAGTGGATCGAATTTAATTGCGTTTTAAATGATAAATAAAGGTATTTACCCAATATTATCACAAATTCGCTTTGAAGGTCAAGAACAGAACAAAACCATCCATTCATTTAACATGCATTACGCAATACGAGGTCGTCATTCTAAAAAGCGGGAGTGACATAGTGGATCGATTTTAATTGCGTTTTAAAAGTCATATGACAAGAATTGTTTTAAGTGGGAAATCTTTAGATTTCATACCTCTGAGAAACATCTGACAATTTTTTCTGCAGTCTGATGTTTAGTTTAGCTATAATCTAAGATCTTTGAACCCCCAGGGTAATTAACCTACTCCCTTGACCTAGAACTGGGTCAGCAGGCTGCCTACGTCATTGCGCCCCGGATGCATCTCCTGCACACATATTCCTCCTATGTCTATACATGTATAACAGCTGATGTCCTTTCTTCTACACAAATAACATCCATTGAAAATATGATTAATGGCAAAACTTAAGGCTGTAAAATAGAGACCTGCATTTACATCAGCTTCCCATCCCACAATCCCTACTTTAATTGAAGAAAATAAACAAACATGACTTAACTGGGTATAGTGTCTGAAATATGGCCTGCTCTACTCTTATCAGTTTCAAGACACTTATTAGCTAGCCCTAAAAACACTTTTGGCATGAAGTTTAAGGGTTTTCAAACTTTAAATGGAACATTGAGATGACATTTTAAAAATATCTATGAATTATTTTTAGTTGATATTTCCGTATTTTTTTACACTGAAAACTTATTTATTTATTTGTTAACCAATGACCAGTAACAATATCAATTGGTTGAATATTAGTCATATTCAGTAATGTAGAGCTAAACTTCGTATGACATAATTGAAAAAAAATGTCTTGAAAGCATTCAACACATATTTTTAGATCTGTTTCATTGCTGGAAATTATTTTGACTTCTAAATTTTGAGGTCTGGTTATATATTATTTATGCATTGCAGTTGTATTTCAATGGCCATTTGAAATGTTTAGTTTGGTATTTTTTTAATGTCTGTCATTGCATGTCAGTGGGTACCCAACTAAATCATATATCAATATTTATATACAAACAGACAAAGGAATTTTGAATAAAAATAGAAATTCTGTAAAAATGATACTAAACTTTGAGATTTCAACATTTCTTTCTCAACAAGGAAATGACTTTGACCATAACATTATGATAAAGAATAGTTCAGTCAGTCCCTTGAGGGATCTGAATAATCTCAATAGGCAGATGTAAGTTTGCAAAACCCAACTGGGTGGCTGTCTGTATTCCTGTCTTCCCCATCACCACAGGCAGAATCCAAGTGTCTATGATGTGAAACATGATCTGACCTACTATCCACACGTGCTAATTAGGCCACCAGTGGTTCAAAGATGTTATCAACACTCTTGTTATTACTTATAAATTACAATCCCTCAAGACTTTCACTGGCTTGGAGTGGTTTGTTTTGAACATGAAGGGCGAACATGCGTCACTTCCGGCAAAATCTCAGCAGCCCTGATTTGACCCACATAAAAAGGGGTGTGTCCAGCAAATCACTTTGATCCACTATAATTCTGTACTACATTTATAAAAATGTGTAAAACATGTTGAAATGCAATGTCCATGTATTGTAATATATTATGGCATAATATAAACATTTTCACAATTTTCTTGTCATGTGACTTTTAAATGATAAATAAAGGTATTTACCCAATATTATCACAAATTGTTCGAGAACAGAACAAAACCATCAATCAATTTAAAACGCAATTAAAATCGATCTACGTGTGAAAACATTTCTGTCAAAAAGGGAAGACACAACTCAAAGCGGTAGAAACAATGACGAGATGCAAAACTGTGAACGCTGATAATTGGAATCAGTGAAAACAAAGTCAAAACAAAGTGTTTCGAAATAATAGACGTCAGACATAGCGGATTGATTTTAATTGTGTTAAATAAAGGTATTTACCCAAGATTATCACAAATTATGCTTCGCAGGTCGAGAATTTCTCCACGAAGTAAAACGTAAACACGATGTACATGACGTCCTCGAAATAACAAACATCGGACGTAGCGGATCGATTTTAATTGCGTTTTAAATGATAAATAATATTATCACAAATTAATCCATCCATGTAACATGTATTACGCAATACGAGGTCGTCATTTTAAAAAGCGGGAGTGATGGGGACAAGCTCTTATTTTTGGCGCAAAAACAATTGGAGTGTATCAACTCGCATATTGAAATATTAATATATTGCGCAATGATGGATTCCTGGCTTCTCTTCGTGTTGCCGCACATGGAATTTACCATGTTCCACACATCGAATTTACGTTTTACTTTGAAACGATGAAATAACAGACATCGGATGTAGCGGATCAATTTTAATTGCGTTTTAAATGATAAATAAAGGTATGTACTTAATATTATCACAATTACGCTTCTCAGGTCGAGAATAACAAAGCGTTTTCATTATTTATCATTTAAAACGCAATTAAAATCGATTCACATGTGAAAGCATTTCTGTCAACAGGGAAGACACGACTCAAAGCAGTGGAGACAATGACGAAAGGCAAAACTGTGAACGCTGATAATTGGAATCAGTGAGAACAAAGTCAAAACAAAGCGTTTCGAAATAATAGACCTCTGACGTAGCGGATCGATTTTAATTGCGTTTTAAATGATAAATAAAGATTTTTATCCAATATTATCACAACTTACGATTCGCAGGTCGAGATTTTCTCCACGTCCTCGTCAAGACAAAGCGTTTTCATTACGAACTTTCATATTTTCGAAATAATAGACATCGGACATAGCGGATCGATTTTAATTGCATAAGACGACCCCCCAAACATTAACTGAGGTTTTTTGTACAAAAACCTCGTCTTATACACGAGTAAATACGGTAGTTGTTTTCTTTTTGTCAGTTTATTGTCACACAAGTAATGCACAAGTGGTCAAAATCCTTGAGTAATCACAAGATTAAAATCTATCAACCACAAACAGCATACCAAGGCAGGTTAATAACGGTGGCTTTTTTTCAATAGATGAACCAAAAAATTTTTAAGGGTATTTATGGGTGTTGGTATTGAGTGTCCTCTGGTGGTAGAGGAATAAATTTAAAAAATACTATACTTGATGTAGGGTCTCACACCGGTATGCGATATTATCGAGATACCAGTATACGGACATCAATACGATAACCGGTATTGTTATACTGTTGCTTCGATATATATGTTGTATCGAATTGGCCCCTCATATCATCATAAAAACAGAGAGTCAAGTTCACAGGTAGCCAGCGAGTATAGTTCCTATCCCTGTCCACGTTACCCAACGACGGATACCCTCAAACCATTTGTAACAATATTTCGGTCCAGTAATATCGATATGTATCGAATATTGATAAATCATCGATACGTATTGTATCGTATCGATGAAATCCAACGATGTGATGCATTAATGACATTAATCAATATTTAAACACTACAATATTTGAACTATAAGGTATGATTACAAGTATATATCTTTCAAAATAGTATTTTGTCCTAATTTTCCTGATGATAGTTTTGATGAGAAATGAAGAAAACAAGCAAATAAGTTCTGCAGATTACACAACAGGAGTAGGCTGGTTTTTAGCTGTGTTTATTTCATTTCATTGGGAAGAAAATTCACTGTGATCCTAGTGAAACAGATTTTTTCTTTTTGATTTGTATAATTTGGAAATAAAAAGGAAGTTTGGCAATCAGATATGTTAAGGGAGGTGAAAAAATTTATATTTTTGAAATGATCAAGTGTGTACTTTACCTCTATTTTTCTCTTAATCTTTTTGAAAAATAGAAAATCTGTTTCGCTAGGATCACAGTAAATATTGTTAAGATCACTTTTATAAAGTTGTTTGGAAATCCACTTTATTATGATCCCAAAATCTGCAGAACTTTTTCCCTTAAACATTTTGACATGACAAAATAAATTTTGGAGCAGTGACATATTACTATGCCACTTTTTATGAGTTAAAAAGACATGAAGCTTTCAATATAGTCAAAGAAATTCCATGGTGATTTTCAGATAATAAATCAATAATTTTATTACAAAAATGAACACAATAAAATGTCATTTTGTGACTTGAAAGTTTTAATGAATAAGGAACTCTTTTTGACAGTTGAACATTTTCCCATACTTTTTTGAAAATGTTCCATTTTGGTGTAAAAAGAAAGGTAGTTCTCTCAGAAAATCTGCCACCAGAGGACACTATCAATATGAGGATAGTATCATGTTGTAAGCTGCATATAAAATACTATTGTTGATGGAACCATAACAACTATATGATGTACATGAGTTGTGGCCTATAGTGCAGCATCAAGCAATGCCTATAGACTATAGACTTAGGCTCTATTGAGCTTTATCTTGAAGTTTGCACCTGTTAGTAAGTCTGTTGGGTGCATGATGTTGACAGTCTGTTGTATATTTAGCAGCTGGCCCCCGAGGCAGGGCTCCCTATGCTGGATCAACCCACAGATCTGAAGAACAAGTGTGATGAGGAAGCTCAGGATATGGTCAGGCTCGTCAACCTCCAACAGGTCACTATATACATATTTCAAACTTGAATAAGGAATTATTTTGCATGGTCTTTTTTCAAAGAAATCTTTTGTAAATCTGATGGCTGGAATTTGAGTATACACATGGAACAACTCTGATTTGTAAGCTGTTAAAAATTATAAGATGTGAAATGTGTGTTTAATTTCAGGGTCGGAAAATGGTAAAGAATGACAAAATACTTGAATTGGTCAGCAAATTAACATCAATACTTCTCCAAGTAAAGGTAGGTGATACTTTAGGGGAAATACCCAGAGCACATGATGTGCATCAGTATTTAAAATATTATGGCATCATCAGAGTTTTTATCTGAGATGTCAGACACTTTTGGAAATTAAATTTCTCTCATAAGTCTAAGCTCAGAATTAGTTAAGTATCCAACTTGATGTATAAGTATGAGGATAAAAGACTTGGGTTACGTCAGTAAACCTTATTCATTAGACCTTAAAAACAAAATTTATTTCTGATTTCCCTACCTTCCCCAGCCAAACCAAAGACCCTGAAGTGTTTTGGACACAGTTTTAATAATAATCTTATGAAGAGGTCTCAATTCCCAACATATTTAATATCATCTGACAAAAGGAGAGGAAAAAAATCTACCCCATCCTAATTTTTCAGGACATGTTCTCAGTTGTTATGTTATATTTTGGCCTCTCAAAATCTTTCAAAATCTAAAAATCTTTGATTTAACCTCAGGCCATAGCACCCAGACCTTGGCATTACACATTATATGTAAGATTTCAACATCATGTTCAACATCACCACACCACTGATGAGGCTCTTTTAGATGAAATACATGGGTGCTGGTCCTCCGTCTACAGACGGATTTCCGTCAAAATTTAAAATCCGTGAACGGAAAATCCGTCAAATCGATTCCTCCGACAAAAAAATAATTTTGTGTCATCAAAATTGCACAAATCGACCCAAAACATCGAAAATTCAGTCGTTCGCTTACCGCTTGTGGCCGCGCCTTGTTTTGGTGTTGCGGGCTGCTTCGGTAGAGTTTGACGGATTTTGATTGGCTAATATTTTGACGACTCGGCTACCCACACCAATCACTTTTCGGTAATGTTTGCGAGGCTCGCTTTTCGTGCGAAAATGACAACGCTGGATGTCTCAGACTATCGCATAGGTGCTGGTCCTCCGTCTCCGGACGGATTTTCCGTCAAAATTTAAAATCCGTGAACGGAAAATCCGTCAAATCGATTCCTCCGTCAAAAAAATAATTCTCACCAGCACCCATGGAAATATTTGCAGGATGATCTTCCTTTATGTCAAAAGCACACATTTCATAAGGAATACTTACAAATTGTCTAGGCACTTTCAAATATGAATATGGTCATATTTGCAGACGTTTGCGGAGAACGACTTAAATTCATTTGAGTTTCGTTCACTCCAGGAATCCCTTAATGACATCCGAGATTCTATAGATCCCAGTAATCTGAGGTAAGAAATGATCTGGATTTAACCTACAATCTAAAATGTGATTTGAGTGTTCATTTTAATTTTATTCAATATTTGATTCATCACATATTCCTCCACAGACATGTAAGGGCATAATAAAATTATACCACAAATTTCACTTAATGCTTGTTGAATAAAGTTGACATCTGTTTTGTTTTATTTCAGTGCTTTTCAGAATAATGTAGAAATTCACATTAATCATATTCACAGTGGACTGACACAGATGGGAAACCTTCATGCATTTGCCTCAACTAACACACTATCCACATAGGCAAGCTGGGATGCTGTGGAATAAGGTGGCGATCTGAACAAGAGAACAAGAACAGGATTTTTGTTCATCCACATATTCCAGAAAAACCTTTGTTACACATACTGTGTATGTGAAATATTTTTTTATTTTAGTAGTTCTTGTTCAATACAGAAAAATGCTTTGGTGGCCGTATGAACAGTGGACTGACTTGACAGAAGCAAACTGTAATGCTCACCTCCTCAAGCAATCTGGCCATAGAGACTCTAGCTTGGATAACAAGGCTGCAATTACACCAGAAAGTCAACTTAAAAATGGTTTTTATGTTACTCTGCTATTATGGATTGTGAAATTTGAGTTGACAAGATGGTAACAAGAATATGTAAATATGTATAAAATTATAGTGTAATTTTAACACTCAGCTATAGATTTTATCAATTTTGTGGTCCATCGGGAGATGGTACATGATTCAGTGCAAATGGGTCCTGTTAACACATTCCTTTCTTTACCAAATGAAAGCATTTTTTCTTTAAAAAAAAAATTAATATGAGAAAATTCATAGAATTCTTTTGCCCCATATGAAAACCTACATTCGAGGCCAGGGGAAAAGTGTAGGAATTTGAAAAAATGGTCAGGGAAAATTCATGATTAAGATCAAATCTATTGCATTTTTTTTTCATTAACGGAAAGGAGCCCTTTTTCTGTTATGATTTAAACATTCTTAACAAAGGGTTTGAATATTCAAATGTGGTAAGAGTCCCATTGATCAAACCGAATTTCTTCTGAATCTGAATCACCTGCACCAGACTGATCCCCATCAGATCATACTGAGAAACTTACAGAAGACACCAAATATAAAGGTCATTGATAGGAATATTAATGGTATCTATTTGATTTTTACCCATTGTGAAAACTTGTTGAGGTGTTGTTGGAGGTTGCAACCCAGGGGCTTCTGGTCATCTGCCACTTTTTGTTAACGCAACAAATTGGGTTCCTGAAACCTAAACCAATGATGCCTCATATGAAGATCTTGAAATGGGCTCGTTGGTGACTTCGACCTTAATTTTCATGTGCTTAATCTCCGAAAAACTTGTGAACACCATAACTTGAGGACAAATAATGTGCGGTCCTTGGAATTGAAACCCATTTTGCACCGTGTGAAGATCTTGAAGTAATGCACCTGTCTTACATTTTCAGGTATTGTAACCTGATCTCTGTAAATCTGATGTGACAAGTTACCAAGAAATAAAGAAAGCATTACCACACTTAAACCATTGATGCATCTTCTCAACGTCTTGGAATTATGTGCTCCTTGATGACCTTGACCAACATATTAGGTCATGTGATCAGATTCCTGCAAATTTTCTGAATATGATTAGTTGACAAGAAATTAAGACAGCATAACCAAATTTTAACCATTGATGCATCTTGTCAATGTCTTGGAATTATGTGCTCCTTGATGACCTTTACCTACATTTTATGGTCTTGTCAGATTCTTGAATGTTCTTCTCAACATGATTAGCATAACCAAACTTGAACCACGGATGCATCGTGTGAATCTCTCCTATGATGTACTTGGTGGTCTTTGATAGAAGACCAGAGCCATTGTTTTCAACAATTTTGGTTAAGAGGGCAAATTTATTTGTACCATTTCCTCTGTGATGATTTAAAGATTGTGGGTTCAATTCCTTGCAGAGCCAAGTTTCGTATATTAGCTGAGGCTTATGCCTGAAGTATGATCCTGTTCTCGAGATTTGACTGGGTGGGTTGTGATGTCAAGGTACTGCAAAGTTACAATTCATTGAAGCAACACTACATCTGCAGCACATAAATCTAGTCACACTGCTAGGCTCAACTCGCACTGCCTGCAATGTAATGTCCATGCTAGTTGAAAGGGTAGCCCAAAATGGTTATTGTTGCTGAAAGGAAGTATAAACACCATTCCACAATATCCCCCGAGATCATTTCTCCCAATAACACATTATATCATTCACTCCATGACTCTTTAAAACTGCAATCAATATTAAAAAACAGCATTATTGCTCGAATAATGTATATTTAATAAATGTGTAGATATGAATAAAATCTGCCATGAACAGGACTTTATATACTTCCATAAACTGCAAGGACATTATTGACCAAATACCGCTCAATAATATATATTAAAACTGACTTTTTAGACCATTATTTGTTTCTTGTGGCATATTCACATTTTTAACAACTCTAGTCCAAATATACTGCAAATGGGTAAAGTGAAAGTAATCACCATGCTTAATATCATTTTAAGTGTTACCGGTAATTTGTCTGCAGTTATAAAACCCCCTCCTAACTCGTTACCTGCAGTGTAGGTCTTAAGCAATAAAGTTATTACCATTGGAGAAAGCTGATGCTTTTGAAGTACATTTTGTTTTTAAAGTAGATTAATCCTGATTTTTACCAATAAAACTGCTTTTGGTAGTAGAACTGCAATTAGAATCATCCAAAGCATTATGCTCACATTTACTCTGCATGGCGAGGTAGAGTCACATACTACCTCTGCCACAATACGGATGAAATGTTTCAATCTAGTCCGCAAGGTCGATTGCATAATCCACAGATAGGTAGGCAATTGGTGGGCTGTGCACATGCACTCTCACAAGGCCCGCCCATTTTCAAACCAAAGCAATGACCCCAATTGGCTGAATTATACTCGCACACACATCAGTTGCACTCACTTTCTAACCAAAACAATGACACCAGTTGACTTGCACATGTATTTGTTGTATTCAATTTCTAACCAAAACAAGGACACTGATTGGCTCTGTTATTACATGTGACAACATATTTTAATCTGTGTCTATTGGCTGCTAAAAGAAGCTTGTTATGGGTGTGGCCTCTTAGTACTCACTGATTATGGTCAATACTTGCAGAGCTAGGTATAAATCCTGGCTCTGCTATTATATGGAGAGTAGCTCACATTAAGTTGTTGGAACTATTGTTCACACAACCAGTATTATTAATGCATTCATCGATATCAACTAACCCCCCCCCCCTCAAAAAAAAAACAAAAAAAAACATGCTTTCGAACTATCTTTCATATTATAAATTTTATGATCTATATATTACAAGCTACACAATGACTCGGGGAGCTGAGAGTTAATTATAAGTCTTGCGGATATATCACTCCATGAGCTGTCTGCAAACCAAATGATAAAAATAGGTCTGATCTCCACCATGTGCCTATATATAGCATTACTATATATATAAACCAAGAGCATGAAAGCACTTGCATTACATTTCTGTCAACCTGATGTTTCAAAATAGATTAAAAAATCTTCTGTATATCCTAAAATTTAAAGGAATATTATCCATTCAATGCTAAGATAGCAAAGCATTTTTAAAAAGTGAAAACTTCAGCTTATGCTTTTTAAAAATATTTCTTTGGTGGAGTTGAAAATTGTGTTTCAGGAGAAATAAAAAAAACGGTGGTTGGGGGGTGGAACACCCTCTAAGTAATATTATTCTCTAGGAAATTTACAAATTTTGTACCCCCTGTTTGTTTAATTGCTCATAATATTTAGAAAGAACTACCAAGGCATTTTCACACTCCACTGAGCACAGGATTATATTAGTCTATGGGACACTATTGATTTCCCTAATTCCCTCTATTGGATCACATGCTTTTCTGATTTTTGTACAAGTGATCTCAGATTTGGGCAGAAATATTAATAAAGGTGAGGCTAGGTTAAGTTTTGAAACACTGAATTTAAGGATTGGATGGCATAGCTCAGAAATATCCACACCTCAAGGTCATAAAAGTAAAATTGATAACCTTATAAATGGAATAAAAATGATCTCATCCAAGGTTGTGATTTAAGCTTTAACCTTTAGTTTTATATGAGTAAAGGGAGAATTGACATTGCATTGATCACACAATTTTGATACTATCTTAGCTTTTCAGACTCCCTGTGTCACACACGTCGGCTCCTCTAGTTGCCTTATCCCAGGAAATGTACACCATATTTATATCATTACTCCTGAAATCCGATTACATGTTGGGCCCTGAAGAGATTTTTAGGCACTTCCCGGCCAACTGACAGCCACCGTGTACAGACCATCATTCAGAAAGTGGAAAGAAATATTCGGGAGATCACTTGGTGGGATAAAAAAAAATATAGAGAAAGCCAACAATGAGGAAAAAGACTTCTTTATCTGTTAAAAATATGGACCATGGATTTAAATTGATTAAAAAATATTTGAATAACTTGTAGAAGTTAATAAAAGGCAACTGTGAAACAAAATTGGCGTCACTTCACTCGGCACATCTAAATGTATAATCTACCTAATGCGTTTTGAAGGCTTGTTCTTCTCGAATAAGCAAAATGTACAATTTACAACACCCCTTTTTGGCCAACATACACCCTCTTGGTAATAGTTTTTTTTATTATTCTCATCTTAATATAAATTATTGGGAAAGGCAATATCTTTGAAATGACATTTGCTTCATGATATATTTTTTTTCTGAGGAAGGGTTCTAAACAATTATGAATAAAAGTTTCAGATGAAACCTGTCTGAATGGGACAGGACTTTTTTTTACTGTTTCCATCTCTTATAGACCTTTTTATGCTATGAGGGTCCACGCGCCTTTAGGGAGAGAAGTGAAACTCATTCAAGGCAGGTTTAACACTTTTCTATCCAATAATAAAAAATGAAAAAATAGTACTTTATGACCCGGCTTTATGACTGCCAGGTACAGAAAACATCTTGTTAATTCATGAACATTTTTATAATGATTTTCTTCGGTGGGCATTATATTTCTTTGTCATATGCATAGTCAGTTCAAAATATATCATTTATGTAATTTGAAAGATTATTTTTGCAGCTCGTCATTTATGTAATTTGTAAGATTTATTTTTGCAGCTTGTATCTAAAATGGGCTTATCTAAAATTATACATCTCATGATGTGTGAACTTTGTTACTTATTCACTATTCACAGTTCATTATTCAAATTTCATCTTATGATGTTTTACTGTACAAATAGCTGCTTTATTACAGTATTATATATTGATGTTTTTTCTGAAATAGAAATTGTTGCAAAAATACAGCTTCACACGTTCTTATATCTTGGCTTATTTATATGTTTACGGATATATCATTGATAAGGAAATAATACAATGCTTTATTTACATTAATTTATGGCTAAAACATCTGTTTCCAGCAGTCATTCATTGCAGAGTACGAAGATAATATCTTTCTCTGGCAACAATGTCTTGAGATTTTTTTGTGCTGTAAAATCTACAGCAACATTTACTATAATTAATCCATATTTCGTAACCAAATATTTAAAACAAAACACAAAATCCTACCTGAATAAGTAATTCATCTTTTCTGCGGCTTTAACTTTACATCTATTGTTAATCTTTTAACTGCGAAGTCATATTCGAAGAACTTTAAATTTAAATGAAAAGAACCCATTTTGATAAAGCAAAAGTTCACCCTGTCAGTAATGCGATTTCGAACTTCAAGAAATAACTCACAAGATTCTAAGAAGAAACATTACTGTGAAATTACCAAAAAAATCCAATGGATCGTACATCGTGTAACAATTAAACAACACGATAATGTTGGTCTGTGAAATTATATGGAAAAAGATACCTTAGAGAAAAATAGAATTTGTCACCAACAAATTACCAGCAAATATACTGTCACAACTATTTACGGTGCAATAGGTGCAAATTGGATTCCCTCCAGAGCTGATCTTAATGAGAAAACCAACGATTTTAATATTATGATTATACAAGGGCTGCCACAATGCATGAATGAGACAGAAATAAAAAAGAAGTCTAATAAAAACTTAACTATTGCAGTATCTAATGCACAGAGTGTTGGTAATAAAACAGATCACGTAAATCAATATATTTTTGATAATGAAATTGATATCTTCTTTATAACTGAGACTTGGATAAATGACACAAATAAGAATATAATATTATCTGAATTAAAAACAAATGACTATGAAGTTGAGCACGTTCCTAGGCCTCTCAGATCCGGAGGGGGCTTGGCAGCAGTATATAAGAAGGAATTGGACATTAAGAAAATAACACATAACTTCAGCTTAAATACTTTTGAAATGATGGAAACCAGAGTTAAAACCAATGTCAAAACCTGCACAGTTATTACTATATATAGAGCAGAACCATCTGGAAAAGATCGGTATACGTATACAGAATTCTTTGATGAATTTTCTGAAGTACTGTCTTACTACAGTACATATAATCATGAGGTTATATATATTGGGGACTATAATTTCCATTTAAATAAACCAAATATGCCTAACGTCACTAAATTTAACGATATTATGGATTCTTTTAACCTTATGAATCATATCAAAGAGCCAACACATATTCTAGGTAATACCTTGGATTTATTAATTACAGATGTACATAGTGATATTATTAATTGGCATCTGGTTGATGAGAAATTATCGGATCATGATATAATAAAAATACAATTGAATATGCGAACCAAAACCAAGATTAAGAAAAAAATATCTTATAGAAATTTTAAAAAAATGAACATTCATAGCTTTATGATGGATATAGATAATAATTTTAGTAAAAATAAATCCTACTGTGAGGATGATTTGGATGAACTTCTAAATAAATATAATAATCTAACTAAAGTCTTAGATAAACATGCTCCATTAGTTGAAAAAACCATCAATGTCAGGAAACCAGCTCCATGGGTGTCGGAAGAGATTCGTTCTGAAAAGAGAAAAAGGAGAAAACTTGAGAGGAGACATAAAAAGACAGGTTTGTCATCCGACAAAATACAATTCCAAATACAGCGAAATAAATACAACAATATGATGAAGTCGGCAAAATGTAGCTATTTTTCTGACAAGATTGATATGAACAAAGATGATCCTAAAAAACTGTTTAAAATATTGAATAAACTACTCCATACAAAAGAAGAGACTCCTTTTCCTATGTGTAAGGATAAAAAGGAATTAGCAACAGAATTTAATAACTTCTTTTTACAGAAAGTTATTGATCTGAGACATGGCATGGATGCTTGTGTGAATAACAATACAATAATCGAGGAGCCGAAATTTGAAACTAGACTAAACCATTTCACGCCTCTAAGTCCTGAAGAAGTGAGGACTCTGTTGAAGGAAGCAGCAAAGAAGTCATGTGAACTTGATCCTATACCGACATGGCTTTTGAATGAATGTATGGAAAACTTATTGCCACTTATTACAGAAATCATAAATAAATCGATTACGCTTGGTATGATGCCTTATAGCTTAAAAGAAGCGATAATTCGGCCTCTGATTAAAAAACTTGGTCTGGAACTAATTAAAAATAACTACAGACCTGTATCTAATCTAGCATACCTCTCGAAACTAATTGAGAGGGCTGTAGCCAGACAATTTGTGGGGCATCTCGTACGTAATGGTATTCGAAGCATGTTCCAGTCAGCATACAGGGAATTTCACAGCACAGAAACGGCTCTGCTGAAAGTTCAAAATGATATTCTAATGGATATTGATAATGGCAGGACGGTGATGCTCATATTGCTAGACCTGTCTGCAGCATTTGATACTATTGACCATGATATACTTCTAAACAGACTTGAAAAAAGGTGTGGTATTGGAGGTATTGCCCTAAGATGGTTCCGATCCTATCTATCAGATAGAAGACAATGCGTCACGGTAGATGGTGACAGATCTCAGAACATGGATATTAAGTATGGGGTACCTCAGGGTTCGGTATTGGGTCCTATATTATTTACAGCATACATGGAACCCCTGGCTGATGTAATAGGTAAATATGGTCTGAGTCATCATGTATATGCTGATGACACGCAAATCTACATTAGCCTTGATCCCCTGTCATCCTCTGGTATGCAATCATCTATACAAGAAATAGAGAGATGTATTGAAGAAATTAGGGTATTCTTGCTTTCAAATAAGATGAAGCTTAATGATGGAAAATCAGAAATGCTGATATGTGGAAAAAAATCTGATATTAAGAGGAGAATCATCCCAGAAAATATCAGGGTGGGGTCTGTCCAGATACCCAGGTCAAATAAGGTTAGAGACCTTGGGATCCTCATAGATCAGGAATTATCTATGAAGGACCAGATCAAGAAAATATGTAAAAATGGATATTATCATCTAAAAAATTTAGCAAGGATAAGGGGTTGCATAGACGAGAAGACCTCTAATACATTAGCACATGCATTTATCTCTTCATCTCTTGACTATGGAAATTCATTATTGGCTGGCTTGCCTAAATGTGAATTAGCCAAACTTCAAAAACTCCAGAATGCGGCTGCTAGGGTCGTAGGAAAATTGGGAAGAAGAGATCATATCACAGGGAAACTTATGGAGCTGCACTGGTTGCCTGTTGAGGCAAGAATTGACTTTAAAATTGCGCTCCTCACATGGAAAATTCAAAATGACAGGGCTCCAGAATACCTTAAAAACTTGCTAAAAACCAAAACAAGTGAAAAAAACCTAAGATCTGCTCAAAAAAATGAATATATTGTGCCGAAAACCAATTTAAAAAGGTATGGAGATAGGGCTTTTGCGGCATACGCACCTAAATTTTGGAATGCCCTGCCCATTTCAGTGAAAAATTCAAAAACAATTGAAAGTTTTAAAAAACATCTTAAAACCCATTTGTTCAATGAACACTATCTACGCAAGCGCCATGAGCAGGCTCTGTCTGATATAGCGCTATAGAAATTTATTATTATTATTATTATTATTATTATTATTATTAATTCATTCGCTGCTACCAATCGCCATGGCTGTTCCTTACTCCAGTCTTTCACCTTAATATACATTGTATTTAGATATATCCTCTCACTAGTCTGATGCCCGAAGCTTGAGAGCAGCCCCCGGGGGGGTTACTCTCATAGTCAGCGTTACCGGGGAAGCTGGGCTAAATAGGGTCCTTTTTGCTGATATTTTCCCTAAAACAGGTTAAGATATTTTATCATTTTCCCTAAAACAGGGTACTGTTTTTCAAATTTCTCCCTAAAACAGGGATCACAATCCCCCTTTCCAAATCTCCCCCTTCTGCATCATCCCTAAATGAGGGTATCAAAAATTCAGCTAGTCCTAAATCAGGGTACCAAATTTCAGCTAGTCCTAAATCAGGGTACCAATAATGATAGAATATTTCCCTAATTCAGGCTCTGGGGTTTTCAGTTCCATCCGGGTTAAGATATTTTATCATTTTCCCTAAAACAGGGTACTGTTTTTCAAATTTCTCCCTAAAACAGGGATCACAATCCCCTTTTCCAAATCTCCTCCTTCTGCATCATCCCTAAATGAGGGTATCAAAAATTCAGCTAGTCCTAAATCAGGGTACCAAATTTCAGCTAGTCCTAAATCAGGGTACCAATAATGATAGAATATTTCCCTAATTCAGGCTCTGGGGTTTTCAGTTCCATCCCAGCCTCTGCGGGTTAAAATCATGAGAGTACCCCCCCCGGGGAGCAGCCCATTTATAGCATGACTGCTCACACGAGGAACAGCTTCACGTGCACTTCTCAGTGTCTCACATTGCACGTGACTCCCGCGGGAAAGTGGCCTCCAATATTTTATGATTATTTTGATTTTTTTTAGAGAACAAGATTCCAATAACAACACATCACCCATTGTTTAAAGCCAAACACGTTGCCATATCCATGATATCTGCCCTGGGATGCATTTCAGTTCCAACATTTTACACGATTGATATCATCAATATATTTAACACTGGGTACACCACTCTAAAACTTCTCGACTTGAAATCTGGGTGTAGTTTGAATTTGACTTTGACTATTTAAACTTAAAATCAAATCTCTTTGGTAACGTTGATGTAATGTGTTTGTATTACCTTGCAGTATAATTGTACTCCAAAGTATTACCGACATTATCAGCTTTATTTTTGGCCCTATTAGGGCCTGTGGACAGAGTTTAGTAAGTAGACTTTCCAGGTTTCTTGGGGGGGGGGGAGGGGGGGGGGGGGGGGGGTGAACTATGAATGTAATAAAGCTTTATTTATATTCGGGTTTTTTACAAGATATTTTTCCAAATTCAAACTTTGAAACGTTTACTTTATTCAGGGTAAATAAAAAAAACCATCTCTATTTTACTCATCTTTTACTGTATACATTTGAATAAATCACTTTATATACCAATATCAAACATAACATCCATAAACAAATTCCACTGGGAGTTTAATATTGAGTTCATTTGTCACCTTTGGATATTTTATTTGCCATATATGTGAATTTAATACAATACAATAAACTAGGTTTATTTCAAGCCATTTACATAGGGACCGGCCACCTTATATTCAGTCCCGGCCAAAACGTCATATTTAGTATACGAGGTCTCTCAGAACAGAGCCTTTCCTATGACATAGATTTCATTCTTGGTCTTAGACCCTGTATACTAAAAAATTTTTTGGTGCAAAATGGTCAGTATGATTATCACAGAGCATTGTTTATTTTTTTCAAAGAGCAATAATAATAATCACATTGGTGTCAGATTTCCCAGACAAATTTAATATTTACTCCACCCACCAGGGGACCTACTTACGTTGATTGCCATATTAAAAAGTTTGCAATGCATTCTTAATGGAGATATATCGCCTTTTATTCATCAACTTTCTTATGCAAAGGAACCGACATTTTGAGAGATTTGTCTGAGTGTTATCATGAAGCTTGCTCAGCCGGTGTTGATGAAGATGTATAGATAACTGAGCAGATCCGATAGACAGACACGGTGTACAGCTGAGTGGAGTAGCGGTGTCCTCCGCAGCCAGCCAGCAGCCCACTTGTAGAGATAATTTATGATGGATGAGGTCATCGTGGATGGCACACCTGGATGTCAAGTTTGACCACCAGGCGGCGTGGTGGTGCAGTGCGCCTCTCTTGCCGCTCTCTGCATCACTCGTCAAGGAACGGCAGGCTCCGAAGAGAGATGTGAGCACGATCGCTGAGCTGATTATTTAGCGAGATAGTGGACTGAAAACATGGCGTATACACAAATATTAGCGTCCAAGCTGTGGATTCTACAATTTCTGTTCTCCGGGCAGTGGATGTACGCGACAGGCGAAGATAACCGAGGCTTCTGCCCCAAAAACTGCACATGCCGGGGCACGGCGTACAACGCGCAGGTGGACTGCTCGGCCCGGAACCTGACCGCCCTTCCACCGGGACTCAGCATCCACACCACCCATCTGTGAGTACCCGGACTCCCGTACTACTCGCCTGGGTGCTGGGGACACGGGGGGAGGGGCTGTGTAAACAACCTGTGCCATCCTCTAGGCTACTAATATACCCTGTGAACATAGTAAACATAACCTCAATATCCTCTTCAAATGGGTGGGAAATCATTTCAAGGTTCAGCCTGGTCCACAATTTTGTTGTATATGAGTGTTTTCATTGACTGAGCTGTAATCCCCTCTCTCATGGAAGGCTCTTTGATGAAGAGGCTTGCTTAACTGACTGCAAAGTCAGTGGGTGGGACTTTTATGGATAAATTTTAGGATGGAAAAATCTTTAATTACGTTATAATTTGGAACTACACCTCTGTACGGAAGCTCAGAGAATAAATAAGTTTTATATTGGATTGAAAAGTGTTTCCTTGTGGTGATGGTATATTATAATGGCTACTTTTAAATGATATGTTTTATAATAGTCTTGATATGATATGTTATGCAAAGCTGGTGTATTCTTGTTATGATATGCAAGGCTGGTGTGATACACAGCCTCACAGGCTAGGTATGACACACAGGGCAGGTATGATACGCAGGCTTGGTATGGCACACAGGGCAGGTATGATACGCAGGCTTGGGATGACACACAGGGCAGGTATGACACACAGGCTTGGTATGACACACAGGGCAGGTATGATACGCAGGCTTGGTAAGACACACAGGGCAGGTATGATACGCAGGCTTGGTATGGCACACAGGGCAGGTATGATACACAGGCTTGGGATGACACACAGGGCAGGTATGATACGCAGGCTTGGTATGACACACAGGGCAGGTATGATACGCAGGCTTGGTATGAAACACAGGGCAGGTATGACACACAGGCTTGGGATGACACACAGGCTTGGGATGACACACAGGGCAGGTATGATATGCAGGCTTGGTATGACACACAGGGCAGGTATGATACACAGGCCTGGGATGACACACAGTGCAGGTATGATATGCAGGCTTGGTATGACACACAGGGCAGGTATGATACACAGGCTTGGGATGACACACAGGGCAGGTATGATGCGCAGGCTTGGTATAACACACAGGGCAGGTATGATACACAGGCTTGGGATGACACACAGGGCAGGTATGATACGCAGGGCAGGTATGATATGCAGGGCAGGTATGATAAGAATAAGAATAATTTAGTTTTAAATCGGTTGTAAAATACAATGAAAATAGATGTAAGCTAATTATCAATTATCTATACAAGTGAGTCAACAATTAATCACACATACAGTAGTGAATTAACAAATGATTGAACATACTGTCACAAACATATAATCAGCCATAGTATACAAATGAACACATACTGCAAACTTTTGAAATTAGGACCTTGCCATGAGGTTACAATTCTTTTGAACATGGTAATATCACTTGCCTCTTTGATATCATTTGGTAGCAGGCTGCCATACTTAATCTTTTTGAAGCTTGGCTGCACTAGTATATTCCTATCCCTAAGGTCATATTTTATATCTTTTCGTTGAAACATATTAAACATAATATATGAGGGATTTAGGACATTAATACTTTTAAACACTTTACAGGCAATCAATTTCAATCTCCTGAGATGTAATGAGTCACAACTTGCATCCTTACACAATTTTTGATAATTACTAATAAAATCATTCAACATGAATCTGAGAGCACATTCTTGTATTTGTCCATTTGTTTCAGCTGGGTGTGGCTACAGAAACTCCAAACAATTGGGCAGTAATTAAAATTTGCCAATATGAATATTCTGTATACATCTGCCCTTTCTTTTACAGTGAAAACTTTCTTGAAACGGTATAGAACATTCACCTGCCTTCTTGCATATGTTATCTACATGTGTATCCAATTTTAACTTATCATCAGTTGTGACACCTAGCAGTTTGACATTTAACTCTCTTTCAATTTCTGTTTCTGGGTCGATATCTAAGACTAGGCAATTTGGAAATTCTTCAGAGCTGGTGAAAGACTTGAGAAACATGACCTGAAATTTGTCTGGTTTGGCCTGCATGAAATTTGATTTAAACCATTTAAAAGCATTCTTGGTATCAACTTTTAGTGCACATAAAATGATCTCTATGGTTTGTCCTATGACACTTGGGGTGTTGTCATCTGCATAGTTTACTAGTGTGCACATTTCCAAAAAAACAGAATAAGTCATTGATGGATATATTGAAGAGGAACAGCCCAAGGCAAGACTCTTGGAGGACCCCCTTTTTCATTTGTTTCCATGAGCTTCTGTACTCTGATATTTTAACTCTTTGTAATCGACATGTCAGATATCTGATCATTAAGTTACAGGCATCGTCAGTGAGTCCATATGCCTTCATTTTACAAACAAGGAGAGCGTGTGGTATGCAATCAAAGGCTTTTGACAAGTCCAATAACACTGTCCCCACATATTGATCATTATCAATAGCCTTTTTCCATGATTCAACTAGTTTGATTATATCATGCTCACAACCATATTTCTTCCTATATGCTGACAGCATTCTGTTAAATATACCATTGAAGTAAAATTAAAGCTGGTCAGCTAGAAGAGTTTTATACACCTTTGCTATTGTGTTTAAGACACTGACAGGACGGTAATTGTCCTTGTGTAGATCACTTTTCTTTTTGTACACAGGTGATACCTCTGCCTTTTTTTACATCACCAGGGACTTTGTTTATTCTGATATTCCCATTCAATATACTACAGATTGTATTTGTTAATTCTTCTGAGCACACTTTTATCATTTTACCTGGCAACTGGTCACAGCCTGTTGCTTTATGAGGATTTATTTTCATAAGGGATTTGTTCACATATACATGCAGGCTTGGTATGACACACAGGGCAGGTATGACACACAGGGCAGGTATGACACACAGGGCAGGTATGACACACAGGGCAGGTATGACACACAGGGCAGGTATGACACACAGGGCTGGCGTGATACACAGGCTTGGTATGACACACAGGGCAGGTGTGATATGCAGGCTTGGTATGACACACAGGGCAGGTGTGATATGCAGGCTTGGTATGACACACAGGGCAGGTGTGATATGCAGGCTTGGTATGACACACAGGGCAGGTGTGATATGCAGGCTTGGTATGACACACAGGGCAGGTATAGATAATGACAAATATTTTGGAGTTTGAAGGAAATGAGCAAAATAACACATCTACAAAGGTCATTGATAACAACCAGTAAATCACTAATTCTTGATGATGCAATATCTTCATAATAAAAGCAGGACTTAGGTTCATGGATAAATTAGATAATTGCACTATCGGGTATAGAGCAATAATTACATTAAGAGATTATCACACATCATACCCGACAAAATGTCTGACTTCATCTCATACATCACATGATTTTTTCTTGCCTGAGTTGTCTGTGCCCTAAGACTTATGTTGATAGGATTCTCCAACTAGCAATTATCATTTTGCTTGTGAAATTGTTCTTTTAGAATTTGACACGTGTTTTGCTGGTAATATTTGTGACATGTCAAAAATAAGTTGTGTATACATGTCAAGGTGTATTAATTGAGCACGCACCTTGTTGTCTTATACATGTATATAACTTATATAAGGTTATGCATGATAATGATGTATTTATGATAGTGTGAATCCATGGGCTATGGCCCGGGGCTGTACCTGTCATAGCTTACCTTGGTTATATATTGCTTCACCAGATGACATTGTTCAGTACATGTATTTATTGCAATACATTGTGCTAATGGCCCATAACTGTCACATTTGGTGAGGTGACATGACCACATACCGCAGCCTCATAGGACCTTGGTTGTGTAAAGTGGTTCACCTTTGAATAATATGTGCCTCATATTGGACTGAACTAAAACATGTGATATTAATCTTTCTCAATATTCTGATGGAACAAGACATGACTTTTTAATGACCTGCTGGATGGATGTCCAATCAAAACAATAAGATTGCATTCTTATCACTTAAACCAGGAATGTTGGTCTACCATCTCAGTTAGGATCTATGTGAACATTAAGTGTCAATAAGTCTTATATCTCAGATGTCATTAGTGAGATTTATTTCACATAATCTCAATTAGCCATTGTGAAAACTAAGGCTACAAGATTGCCATGCCTCCATGTTGACCAATCATCAGCCATGCTCTAAATCATGATGTATGACTCTAATGTAAGAAGGAAAACATTGTGGAGAGTTTTATTGGCAATTATCTTCAGGACTCTCACAAGATTGTCACATTTAATCAATGCTTCCAAGAAGGGTGCATGCATGATTTACACAAAACCAAATTATCAAAGAAAAATGTTTACATTTCAACAGAAACATTTACATTTTTCCAATGTGGAAGCTTGTTTCTTGTTTTGATAATAAATTACTTCATCTTTCACATAGGAGAGGATGTTGTTTGCCAGAGATCTGGCAGTCTGATGTTCTGGTTGATATACTTGATCCCAATCTGAGTGTATCCATGTTGGACCCTCTCTTTATCATGCTAGTGTTCAGGTGAAGACTCATACAAGTGAATTAAAAGGTAGCTTGGATGTATTCTTTGACAACCACAAATTATCAAAATGCTGAAAAGTAAAACCTAAAGAATATTGTAAATAACTACAAATAACAAGTCTATCTCAAACTTGTCAATGCCAGTCAACATATTGGAATGGTTATAAAATTAAAATATGATTATAAAATTGAAATATTCTCTTAAACTTATAATCTGCAAAATTGTCAGATTGTCAAAATCAAATTTTCTTTAATGATCATTTTAACTGTGGCTGATGAAACTATGAAATTGCATGCAATGTTGGCTGGAGTAGAAAAAGTGGGCAAGCTACAAGCATCAAGTCAAATGTTTTGCAAATGTAATTAAGAGCTGAGAGATAAGTTTGAGCCAGAATTAATCACCGAAATAGATGATTCCACATGAGTTGAATCTTGAAAAATGGATCTCTAAGGAGTGCAATTTGAGTATGTTATTGGAGGTCACTCTAATTAGTCAGACCTGTCCACCTCTTAATGTATATGAGGTGGGGGGGGGGGGGGGGGGGGGGGGGGGGAGGTACACGTAGGGTCATTGTCTGAGGCACAAGGTCTATATCACCAAATGGAGCCATCAAATAGCTGAGGCTGCCCGAATAGAGGCACAGGGTGACCATGTGTGATCTAATCAGGTCACATTTATCGGGAATCAAATAGATATTTGCTTCTGACAGTTCTTACAGCTATTAATCACAGAAACAACTTAGGAATTGGACAGAACCTGACCTTGTAAGAGACATGGGATACAGAAACTGAGGGATATTGAGTCTGAACTTATAAGGGGCATGAGATATAAAGTCTAACCTTGTAAGGCGCATGACATATAAAGTGTGACCTTGTAAGTACAGGGTCTGACCTTGTAATGGACATGAGATACAGGGTGTGACCTTGTAAGGTGCATGAAATATAAAGTGTGACCTTGTAAATACAGGGTCTGACCTTGTAATGGACATGAGATACAGGGTGTGACCTTGTAAGGGACATGAGATACAGGGTGTGACCTTGTAAGGGACATGAGATATAAAGTGTGACCTTGTGAGGGACATGAGATACAGGGTGTGACCGTGTAAGGGACATGAGATATAAAGTGTGACCTTGTGAGGGACATGAGATACAGGATGTGACCTTTTAAGGGACATGAGATACAGGCTCAATATTTGAGGCCTGATGACCGGTAGGTTCCAGCATGTACGGCACACAGCTTCCAGGTCGATATCACTATTGACACATGGGACAGCCATTTTACACATCCCACTCGGCACTGCATTATTTAGCTAGGCCGCTTCCCTTCAGGAAAGGTGTGATACTCTGCATGAATATTTTGTAATTTAGAGGCATAAAGGAAAGGAGTTTAGAGACTGCCTGATGATGTCAGAAAACTCATAAGCCTTCTCACAAGATTTCTTATAAGACATTGCCTTTCTTAAACCAATAGTCTGATGATACATATGTAGGCCTGTGTCTGTGAATATTTGTACCGAAGGCCTGTTTCCATGTGATATAATTGTAGGCCTGTTTCCATGTGATATAATTTTAGGCCTGTTTCCATGTGATATAATTGTAAGCCTGTTTCCATGTGATATAATTGTAGGCCTGTTTCCATGTGATATAATTTTAGGCCTGTTTCCATGTGATATAATTGTAAGCCTGTTTCCATGTGATATAATTGTAAGCCTGTTTCCATGTGATATAATTGTAAGCCTGTTTCCATGTGATATAATTGTAAGCCTGTTTCCATGTGATATAATTGTAGGCCTGTTTCCATGTGATATAATTGTAGGCCTGTTTCCATGTGATATAATTTTAGGCCTGTTTCCATGTGATATAATTGTAAGCCTGTTTCCATGTGATATAATTGTAAGCCTGTTTCCATGTGATATAATTGTAAGCCTGTTTCCATGTGATATAATTGTAGGCCTGTTTCCATGTGATATAATGGTAAGCCTGTTTCCATGTGATATAATTGTAGGCCTGTTTCCATGTGATATAATGGTAAGCCTGTTTCCATGTGATATAATTGTAGGCCTGTTTCCATGTGATATAATGGTAAGCCTGTTTCCATGTGATATAATTGTAGGCCTGTTTCCATGTGATATAATGGTAAGCCTGTTTCCATGTGATATAATTTTAGGCCTGTTTCCCTCTGATTTATTTGTAAGCCTATTTCCATGTGATATAATTGCAAACCTGTTTCCATGTGATATAATGGTAAGCCTATTTCCATGTGATATAATTGCAAACCTGTTTCCATGTGATATAATGGTAAGCCTATTTCCATGTGATATAATTGCAAACCTGTTTCCATGTGATATAATGGTAAGCCTGTTTCCATGTGATATAATGGTAAGCCTTTTTCCATGTGATATAATGGCAAGCCTATTTCCATGTGATATAATTGCAAACCTGTTTCCATGTGATATATTTGTGGAAAGACCGAGGGTATAGAGTGAATGGTTATTAATGACTAATTACTTTGCAATTAGTATTTTCTGCATGTGTTGCCATGGGAGATGGTCTTGTGGGTAATTGTTGCTTGGGTCCAGAAGCATATCTGCTCCCCGGGAGGAGAAATCTTGGCCAATCATTTACATATCAACACCATTCCAATCAAGACAAAATGAATTAACTTAACACAAAACATAAAATGAAATTATATGTTTTGCTTCTGTTTAGAATAAATATGTAACAAAATGACCTTCATTCATTACTTTATTCACTCCAAATAATGGGCATAACACAAGAAGAAATTCCGTCCTTTTGATACTCATTAATTATATTATGCTAATTATTAGTAATGTATCAGAATGACCTTGATATAATTTCTTGAAAGTATAAAACTGGTTAGGTGCACAATTAACATTGATATACACAACCAGTGTACACAATCACTATATATCTTGAGTTATGCTTTTACAAGACATTTATAGTCATTAATTTGTTAAACAAAGTACACACATATTGAGATATGTTTTAATACCATTAATAATTTTTATGGAATATTCTATCTAAAGTTATTATAATCCAGAGTATGTTATGTGCCTGCAGCTAATAGATACAGATCTATGTAGAATCAATGCCTGCTCTGTGAGGATCAGATCACAGTGTGATGAGACAAAACCTGATAAAATCATGCCAAGTGCCTTAGCTTAGGGCATCTGCATTTAGGTGCACAATTATAACTCATTGAGGTCTGTTTAGTTCACTGTCATGCACTCTATATTAAGTTGAGTTATAAACCAGAGATTAGATTATAGATGCACATCTGGCTATTAAGTGCAGCAGTTATCAAGGCTGACACAGTATCTGCACTTAATCTGCACATTTGTTCTACAAACGCTGAGTAGTAACTAGTAAATGCTGTTTTCCTTCCCAGCAGCCCTGTGGGTTGTACTGGGGGTGGAAAGATTCCTGCTAAAACATTGATCTGAGGATTGTAGGGCAGTAGGCTGATATTGACAGATCTGGGCAGTTTGCAGGCACTCTGGAGATTCCCATTTGCCTGCATAGTCTGCTTGCAACATGGCTAAGCAAGTTTACAGTGTCATATTTACATTTTTTCCTTGTGTGAATGATAAACTGATAAAGTGATATCTCATTATGGTGGGATACCTTTCTGTACAATGCTATCAAATTGGTTTTGGAGTCTGCCAGTATTATCAGATTGGATGCCCAGCCAACGAGTGGCAGTGAAGCTTAACATAGAAACATTAAACTTTGCAGTTCTAATATGGCACCATGATGACATGCAAACATCAGCAGTCAGGCAGAGAGATGAATTCAACATGTCTGGGTTTTATTTAAACCTGATTTGTGATGTATCTCATTCTGATTTGTGATGTATCTAATTCTGGTTTGTGTTGATTTCATTCTGATTTGTGGTGAATTTAATTATGATTTGCAGTATTTTTAATTTTTATTTGTGCTGTATTTAATTTTAATACATGTTGTATTTAATTCTGATTATGTTGTATTTTATTCTGATTTTGTCTTCACGGAATAATTTATTTGTATTCTAAGTTAGGTTCCCATGTTGTTCAGCATGGAGCCTGGAACATTCAAAATGTTCTTTATATCTGCCACCAAAGGTAGTGATTAGGGTTTGAGATGAGAATGTCAAAGATAAGAAACAGCATTGGCCCAGCATGCTGTCATAGATTAGGAACACAGCATTTAGCTAGCATTGACCCAACAAGCCCTCATAGGTTAGGAAAGCAGCATTTAGCTAGCATTGGCCCAGCATGCTGTCATAGATTAGGAAAACAGCATTTAGCTAGCATTGACCCAGCAAGCCCTCATAGGTTAGGAAAGCAGCATTTAGCTAGCATTGACCCAGCAAGCCCCCATAGGTTAGGAAAGCAGCATTTAGCTAGCATTGGCCCAGCATGCCTTCATAGGTTAGGAAAGCAGCATTTAGCTAGCATTGGCCCAGCAAGCCCTCATAGGTTAGGAAAGCAGCATTTAGCTAGCATTGACCCAGCAAGCCCTCATAGGTTAGGAAAGCAGCATTTAGCTAGCATTGGCCCAGCATGCCTTCATAGGTTAGGAAAGCAGCATTTAGCTAGCATTGACCCAGCAAGCCCTCATATGTTAGGAAAGCAGCATTTAGCTAGCATTGACCCAACAAGCCCTCATAGGTTAAGAAAGCAGCATTTAGCTAGCATTGACCCAGCAAGTCCTCATAGTATAGGAAAGCGGCATTTAGCTAGCATTGGCCCAGCAAGCCCCCATAGGTTAGGAAAGCAGCATTTAGCTAGCATTGGCCCAGCAAGATCTCATAGGTTAGGAAAGCAACATTTAGCTAGCATTGGTCCAGCACGCCTTCATAGGTTAGGAAAGCAGCATTTAGCTAGCATTGACCCAGCAAGCCTTCATAGGTTAGGAAAGCAGCATTTAGCTAGCATTGGCCCAGCAAGCCCTCATAGGTTAGGAAAGCAGCATTTAGCTAGAGCATTGGCCCAGCAAGCCCTCATAGGTTAGGAAAGCAGCATTTAGCTAGAGCATTGGCCCAGCAAGCCCTCATAGGTTAGGAAAGCAACATTTAGCTAGCATTGGTCCAGCAAGCCCTCATAGGTTAGGAAAGCAGCATTTAGCTAGCATTGGCCCAGTAAGCCCACATTGGTTAGGAAAGCAGCATTTAGCTAGCATTGGTCCAGCAAGCCCTCATAGGTTAGGAAAGCAATATTTAGCTAGCATTGACCCAGCAAGTCCTCATAGGTTAGGAAAGCAACATTTAGCTAGCATTGGTCCAGCAAGCCCTCATAGGTTAGGAAAGCAATATTTAGCTAGCATTGGTCCAGCAAGCCTTCATAGGTTAGGAATGCAACATTTAGCTAGCATTGACCCAGCAAGTCCTCGTAGGTTAGGAAAGCAGCGTTTGGCTTGCATATCATTTATAGTTAGAGTGGATTTGTGATCAGAGCCTTGCATACCTTGAGTAATTTTACAGTGAAAAAAAAAAAAAATTCTGAAATATCTGAGTGTGGAAGTTTAACCAAGGCATTGCTAATCATGCTAAATAGACCAAACCACAGATTTCTGAGTATGATGGAAATAGCATTTCTGATCTCCTTTTATTATTCAGTGTGCAGCCCAGGTGTAAGTTACAGTTGAGTAACTGGCCAAGTATTAGTCTTTATCTTTAATACCATTAATATTGTCAAGACAGCACAATTATTACAGTGTTTGAGGTAAGGTGTCATGCCGCCTGTTTTATCAAGAACATCACCAGGTGGCATAGTAACAACACAGGTAAAGGCATCAAATTGGATGGAGGGCTTCCTAAAAAGGAGCACAGTGAATGTGAACAACTCAGTCTGCCTGTTTGGTCTACCAGCAACACATCCCCCCTCCAACCCCACCCCTGCTGACCCCCCTGCCTGGTCTACCAGCAACTCCCAACCCCTGCTGACCTCCCTGCTTGGTCTACCAGCAACCCTCCCCACCTCTGCTGACCTTACTCCCTGGTCTACCAGCAACCCTCCCCACCCCTGCTGACCTCCCTGCTTGGTCTACCAGCCACTCTCCCCACCCTTGCTGAACTCCCAGCCTGGTCTACCAGCAACCCTCCCCACCCCTGCTGACCTTCCTGCCTGGTCTACCAGCAACCCTCCCCACCCCTGCTGACCTTCCTGCCTGGTCTACCAGCAACCCTCCCCACCCATGCTCACCCCCTGCCTGGTTTACCAACAACTCCCCACCCATACTGACCTCCCTGCCTGGTCTACCAGCCACTCTCCCCACCCTTACTGACCTCCCTGCCTGGTCTACCAGCCACTCTCCCCACCCTTACTGACCTCCCTGCCTGGTCTACCAGCAACCCTCACCATCCCTGCTGACCTTACTCCCTGGTCTACCAGTGACCCTCCCCACCCCTGCTGACCTCCCTGTCTGGTCTATCAGCAACCCTCCCCACCCGTGCTGACCTCCCTCTGTGGTCTACCAGTGACCCTCCCCACCCTTGCTGACCTCCCAGCCTGGTCTACCAGCAACCCTCCCCACCCTTGCTGACCTCCCAGCCTGGTCTACCAGCAACCCTCCCCACCCTTGCTGACCTCCCAGCCTGGTCTACCAGCAACCCTCCCCATCCTTGCTGACCTCCCAGCCTGGTCTATCAGCAACCCTCCCCACCCTTGCTGACCTCCCAGCCTGGTCTATCAGCAACCCTCCCCACCCTTGCTGACCTCCCAGCCTGGTCTATCAGCAACCCTCCCCACCCTTGCTGACCTCCCAGCCTGGTCTATCAGCAACCCTCCCCACCCTTGCTGACCTCCCAGCCTGGTCTATCAGCAACCCTCCCCACCCTTGCTGACCTCCCAGCCTGGTCTATCAGCAACCCTCCCCACCCTTGCTGACCTCCCAGCCTGGTCTATCAGCAACCCTCCCCACCCTTGCTGACCTCCCAGCCTGGTCTATCAGCAACCCTCCCCACCCTTGCTGACCTCCCAGCCTGGTCTGTCAACAACTCCCATCTCTTCACAACCTTGCTGCTCAAATAGCCTGTTAACAGCTTACGTATTGCAAATTAAATATTTAAGTTATTCACAGTAAAAAATAGTTTTTCTTAGCAATTTCTATCATGTTAAGAGTGGCCTTGTGCTGCCATCTACCTGTCTCAGATGTGTTTCCCATCAGGATCAGGTGTCATGTGATCAACAAACAATGTGCTCTTTTCATAATAATGAATAATTACCTGACGAAGATTATTATTATTTTTTTCAAAATTGGACTATATGGCATATCAAAATTGCATGGACCATCCTTGTTATGCGAACAAATATGTTTTTCACATGAAATCTGAGAATATAATTTCCAGGCACAGCCATTGGTTTCACTGCTGTGTAATTTGTGCATAAATATCATATTATCTTTGCTTCCATAACACCAAAGGCACTTGTAATATAAAGACCACACTACATTTTCGTGATAATGGAATCATCAATTTTGTGTTCACTGAAACTATTTATTAAGAAATCAGTGAAATGTTATTCCTGTTATTTAGATTCAATTCAATATTATCCAAATTGAAAGAAAATATATACCGGTATATATATTCTAAAACCTGCACAATTGTATTTTGTACTAACAAAATATAAGTGTGTTTTCTCCCCAGGGCTCCTTTAATCTAAGATAATCTGTTACTAATCCTGCAGTAATTCAGCATTATCTCCATATGAGTGATGAATTTTCTCCATGTGAGGAGACAAATTAGTTTTACAAGTATTGCATGCAGAAAATCGAGCGTAACACTAATTATATTATCACAGACTTTCTGAAGCCCAGTTTTTTCTTGCTACACTCTTTTCTTCATTTATGTGCATTACTTGATTCTCATTATGTAAGGATGTTTGCAGATAATTAGCTCAATTATATTTCAATATGTGTTAGATATCTCAGTTTTTATATATTGGAAAGAAGGCATCATATCCTCAGAGTTTGTACACATATTACTAGAATGAATGTCATAGCCATGCTTTTATTTAATGCATTTGAGGAATGGTCACAGACAAATGATGGAATGTGTCATAGAGGACATTCATGCATAGAAAGGACATTACTCAGATTATAAATGGAAAGAATAAAGAAAATAAGCACATGATAAGGGACTGAAAACATAGATTAGGAATGGAAATTATAAAGATATTTAGAATTTGGAATAGGATAGCTACAGGAAAGGGTTTTAGAAGTTATATTTTTGCAATGGTTGATCATCAGTGCTGCCATAATAAACATGAGAAAGTTATGGCATGAAATACCTGCTTTCCAGGATGTATGTGATAGATGACAATAGATAGAAAGTACCTAATGTCATAGAAAGGTAGTACCTAATACCACAGGTAGTACCTGATGTCACAGGTAGGTAGTACCTAATGTCACAGGTAGGTTGTACCTTATGTCACAGGTGACTTGGCATAGTGGGCCCACCCTAACCGGCATAGTTTCATATTGGGCCCATCCTAACCAGCATAGTTTCATATTGGGCCCACCCTAACCAGCATAGTTTCATATTGGGCCCACCCTAACCAGCATAGTTTCATATTGGGCCCACCCTGACCAGCAGGCCAGGACCGTGAGACACTAACAGCAGGCCAGTACCATGACACACTACCCGCATCCTGCAGGACAGTGACAGTGACACACTACCAGCATCCTGCAGGCCAGGACAGTGACACACTACCAGCATCATGCAGGACAGGACAGTGACACACTACCAGCATCCTGCAGGACAGGACAGTGACACACTACCAGCATCCTGCAGGCCAGTACCATGACACACTACCCGCATCCTGCAGGACAGGACAGTGACACACTACCAGCATCCTGCAGGACAGGACAGTGAGACACTAACAGCAGGCCAGGACCATGACACACTACCCACATCCTGCAGGACAGGACAGTGACACCTACCAGCATCCTGCAGGCCAGGACGGTGACACACTACCAGCATCCTGCAGGCCAGGTTGGTGACATACTACCAACATCCTGCAGGCCAGGACGGTGACACACTACCAGCATCCTGCAGGCCAGGATGGTGACATACTACCAACACCCTGCAGGCCAGGATGGTGACACACTACCAGCATCCTGCAGGACAGGACAGTGACACACTACCAGCATCCTGCAGGCCAGGATGGTGACACACTACCAGCATCCTGCAGGCCAGGATGGTGACACACTACCAGCATCCTGCAGGACAGGACAGTGACACACTACCAGCATCCTGCAGGCCAGGACGTTGACACACTACCAGCATCCTGCAGGCCAGGATGGTGACATACTACCAACATCCTGCAACACAGTTCTCTGGCTTCTGCAATGAATCTCATCACCTGCGACTGACAGCTCGGGGCTGCCTAATTCACCTCCCTAAATGGAGTTTTGCAGTAGATTCTTAGAAACCTGAGGATATTTTGTTTTGGTCAGTCTGCATCAAGCATGTATAGGTTCATCCAGTCCAATAAATCAGTAGATATGGATCACACCCCATGTCATTGACTTAATTAGGTTATATTTAATGTGATATATTTAATTCCTCAAAAGTGAGTGACACTGATATTTCTACTCTCTATTATATCAAGATGAGTAAAATCCAGACACAAAATAAGTGTTTTCTAGTTGGCCTAGAAGGTCTTTCTTCACAGATATTGGTACATATTTTTAGTAGCCAAGAATTACAGGAACATAAATATCATGTGTAATATGGCCCTGTTAATGCCTCAATCACATTTGCGCCGATTTCAGCAAAGATGCCTGGCGTATTTTTTACACAATCGGCCGGCAGTTCAGATTGCCATGAGGGCACCGGGAGATCCTCAGCCACAATTGGACATCTTTAAGACGTCAGGCGGGTCATCGGAACATAAAAGTTGCCGGCGTTTCCCCGATGTCTTATCACCAAATATCATCTTAAAGTACACGGCAGGGTCCCGGCAGTGTCCCGCAGGGACATCGGCAGATTATCTTAGGGCTGCCGGTGGCATCTTGCGGTGAAAATAGGATTATTTTTATTTCATGTGTTCACAGACCATCGTCAGATGATCTGACGGGCTCCCTGCGATATCACATAGAAGTCTTTAGGATGTCCTTCAGACGTCTGTCAAATGATACAGACGTCTTTAGGACATCCTACAGACGTCTGTGCTATTCAGTCTTGCACGTGCAGTGCGGTGCCCTTTAATAATGTGACCACAGCTACGGCATCTCTCAGATTGTTGCTGATAAAATCCCCGGCGCCCGGCAGATGTTGGCCGATGTTTACATCCCGGCCGGCGCCCAGTGCAAATGTGACTGAGGCATTAGTAATGCTCATCAGTCTAAATCAGCATCATCTAACTTCACACTTTGGATAAATCTATCAGTTCACCCTTTACTGTTAGAGATTACACAAGTACATGTTTGATTTATATGCATCTCAGTGTCAGGCTTACCTTTATTTACTATTCTTTTTTCCTGTCTATTTAAGTGACAGAATTATTGTGAAACTAAAGGCTTTGTTGGAATCCTCTAAAAAGATCCAAGCTTCCAATGCAGTTGAAATTTCTGATCATGTGATTTTTTTGCTTGTTTTATACTATGCCATCTGGACCCATCTGAATAGCTCCAATATCAGGGACAGTGATATTGGACGGGATGGGCTGATCTTATCAACCCTGATGTGCTAAGTGCCATCAGTTTGTGTGGCAGTATCATTTTGGTGGAAAAACTTAATTTCCTGGCATGATGAAAAAAGGCTTCAGAAGAAAAATATATCAAAATATGAAGTAAAGAGCATTAAAACTCTTTAAAGCCTACAAATATTTATATATTCACACATATGATTTTAAAGATTTCTGTGGGAGGAATAATTTTGATAATTTGTAATTAACCTTCTTTTTTAAAGAAATCTTTGTTGTGCACATAGTTGAGTTTGTTTCAGTATAGTTGCCAGGTGCTTTGGTCCCATCTTTAAGTGAGAATCTGTGACGGGTCTGAGCTGGTGTGAGATGTGAGGGGATAAGTGGCTAATGATAGCAGATTAGTCAAAGTTGTGCACACCTTGTGCCAGTGTTTCACACCCATTACTGTCTGTACGCCTGAGGCAGTTTCAAGGAAAGCCTGCTGTAGAAGGCGTAAGGATAAACATGATACATCTTGATCTGCATGATATAGCAGCCGCGATGGACGCCCACAGTTTGCCAAGTGTGGAGAGTAGTAATGGCGGAAGCTGTGTCATATGGCATTCACACATCCCAGACTGCTGTCAAGACGCGCCTGCTTCTCACGGAACACACCACCACTTTCATAACTCACTAACACACCTGACTAATTAATAACTCATCCTGTGTAGGAGGAGAACAACATTCAGAAGTTAAATTGGTTTATTTGGGTTTTCTATGGTTTGGGTAGGCAAAGAACTTTGAGCTGAACCCTTTAAGGTCAGAATAAACTTCCTGCATGACGTCATCATGGTATATGACCCAACTAAATGGCAAAACATTTTCAAAATAGCAGTTATCTTTCTGAGCACTTCCATTATTATATTCCTGATAATGTACTTTATACAGGAGTTAGATTATTGCCATATTGTTGCGGAGGTTTATGATGATATGTAGATGATCCGAGAGGCATCAGATTATATCACTTAGCTCCCACATTTAACATGACTCATGTCAACATTTATAATCATAATCATGTGTTAAAATAATATCATAATTCAGTCAATAGGTGATTATCCAAAAAGACAAGATTCCCCATACATCAAAATTTTGACAAATGGCTATCATTGTTGACAAACTGTCAGGAACAATTAAAGTACGCTTGTTGAAAGATACACTTAATTTATTTCATTATCTTTGATATCTCCCTTGTATTTTACTTTAACTTTTATCTTTGAATTATCTCAAAGTAATCTCTAAATTGTGTTTGTTTGTTTCCAATGGTTTATGTACCTTTCAATGCTATTTTAGTTATTTCATTATGAGATCAACTTGTAGCAGATAAAGTACTAACTCACTGAATTGTCATGTCACAGGTCCTTGATATGACAACCTTGTTTTGCAAGGACTATAAATTAACCTTTCAGACAAGGGCCTCAGTTCGTATGAGAACAGGAAAACAAAACACGAATGCAATATTCAATATTGACATTGCCAGGAAAGAAACTCATGACCTTTAGATAATCACAGAGGAACTTGTGCTAATAAGCTTGAGCTGTAACCAACTGGGCCAAGGCCCATAGCCCCCTAAATTATGTAAAGGTGATCCCTAAATTGTGCCAAAGTGTTCCCTAATTTGTGTCAAAGTAATCAGAAATATTTTTCAGCTGAAATATTTATTTTGGTCATAATATCAATAATTATTTGTCTAAACTTATCTTACCACAGGAGTGTTCAGTCATATGTCAAAGTAATAGCTACAGCACCATCAAGTGTAATAACTGGTTGTGCTGCAAATAAAGTGTGATAGAATGGACCAATCATAGACAAGGACAGAAATTTTGCATTTCCTTTAAGGACCAATGAGGGTACACTTTACATTTTAGGATGTATTTAATTACTATCGGCATGACGCTGACTCCAAATAAGGCAATTGGCAAATTATGTGTCAAATGTGCAATTAATTGATATCACAGTGAGAATTGCCATCCACTTCCTAAATTAAATGGTTGATAAATATCCCAAGGACAATAATACATGTAAAATTATGTTTGTCCTTGTGTGATTTTATATGAAAATTCTCCAAATTAAAGACCATTGTGATTTGAAGGATTTTCTGGGTTTCATCTCTGAACATGAAATGTGCTATTTGCCAAGGATATTTCAGATTGTTGCTTCTTCTGGAAACCAAGACATTGGGAAAGGATTTAGAAAGACAAACTCGGCTTTTGACCAAAGCAGCTCTGCACTAAATGGTGGCGGTTATCCTCATTGGTCCAGGCAAAGACTGCCATCAATTAGGTTCAGTGTGGTCCCCAACTGGCTACTTGCTGGCTTGTAGCCAGGGGCATGCTGGTGCACAAAAAGGAAATATCAACCTTCAGGATTATGTCTGATAATTCTCTGTCAATCAAAGTGAAGTATATCTAATACTCAGTAAAATGTATTGTCCCCTAGGCTGTGTCTCCTTGTGGAAAGCCCAGCTGGTAAAGGAAATGACAAATGTCATTTTATCACACTTAGCAGATATGTGCATGCTGTTTCTATTCTTTGGAGATTTGTAAAGTTAAGAACTAAACATAAAATCAGGATATTTCAACCATTTCCACATGACCTTCAAGCCAAGCTTAATGAGTGGTGAGAATCTAGGATCACTTGAAGCATAGTTGCAGGGCATAATTAGTGAGATGTGAGAACAAACTCTATGCCAAATGATATACTTTTATGAGATTACAATGGCCTGGATTTGTTTTTTTTTCTAAATAAGTATATAATGACCTTTCTCATTTGGCTTTTTGTTAATTTAGAAAGGAACATGTGATTATTATTTAAAGGCACAAGACAAGGGTTAACATTATTCCTATCTCTACAGAATTGGCAGGTTTTGCATGGAAGTCACTATGAGGCATGATTATGAAGAAATTATTACTAAGAAGATTATGCATGGCTTTGATAAAAATATATATAATGGAAACAGCCTAATCAGCACATCACATGTCACATGTGACCTTATAAGGTAGTGCAGAGAAACGTCAGTGAGGATTTAGGAAAGAGGTACAAAGGCCAGTCAACCCACAAAATACTGACAACATTTGGGGGAAAGAAGCTTAACCAGTTCAGAGAAGAATAAATGAATACTAATTTAGGTCAGACAGAAATGCAGCACCTGATCATGAGGCTAAATTGCAGAAGCTGCCAGCTTCCGGTGTCTGCAATAAGAAAGGGCCAATTGGCCGGCAGATTAGGATCACAGCCACAATGCTAATCCCCGGTGCTGCCATCTAGAGGGGAATGCCAATGATTAAAGCCACATTTATTGTGCCACCAAGAAATCCCGATCATCTTGACATATTGCCTATATTTTGCTTTATTGAGCATTAGTTGTGTTCTGTAAGGCTGTCACGTGTTGCTGTCGGGAGTATCTGCCGACACAGCTTCCATACAATTTGGGAATCTTTTTTTGTTATGTTATCAAAACTGAGCATTAGTTGGTGTTGTGAATGACAAAGACATGTATCTTATAGTGACACTGGTTATCTCTTTATATTGCATTCACATAGCACTGGTTATATTTATATGAAGGGCATTATGCTAACACTGGTTATATTTATATTGGGCATTAACTGGTTATATTGTATAGGACATTAACCTAACACTGGTTATATTTATATTGGGCATTAACCTAACTCTGGCTATATTTGTATAGGGCATTAACCTAACACTAGTTATATTTATATTGGGCATAAACCTAACTCTGTCTATATTTGTACAGGGCATTAATCTAACATTGGTTATATTTATATAGGGCATTAACATAGCATTGATTATATTTGTATAGGGCATTAACCTAACACTGGTTATATTTATATAGGGTATTAACCTAACTCTGGTTATATTTGTAAAGGGCATTAACCTAACTCTAGTTAGATTTGTATTATCCTAGGCATTATCCTAGCACTGGTTATCTCGACATAATGCATTCATCTGGCACTGGTTATATGTATATATTGCATTTACATATAAAGGGCATTCACCTAAAACAGGTTCTCTTGTTTATGTCTGTTATTTTGACTCTACCTGTTTGTTTGAGCAGCAGAGAGATGGAAGCTGCAGGCATTGCACATGTGATCTGTTCTCCTGCTCACAGCAGTTTCCAGTAATAGGAGAGCTTAACATGCTCATGCTTCCTCTCTCAGCTATAACATAAAGCAATATAAAAATAAAGATACAAATATTTAGGTATATTGTTCTTTTCAAGGAACTTGGATTTTTAACTCAGAACACAAATTAACAATCACCCAAAAAACTCAAAGAATTGAATACTAGAACTGAATTTCTATTTACAAACATTTGGTGAGGCTGTAGGTCACTTATGGAACCAAATATCTTGGATATATATTGAACAGCAACAGGGTCATACCTTGTGGCTCAAGGATGGCCAAAGGATGTTTGGTACCTATTAGGGATGCTATGACCTCAAGACATGTGACACCTGCTAGGGATGCTATGACCTCAAGAGATGTGATACCTCCTAGGAATGCTATGACCTCAAGAGACGTCATACCTACCAGGGATGTTATGACCTCAAGACATGTGACATCTGCTAGGGATGCTATGACCTCCATCCCCCAGGCAGTGGTTATCATGGGCAGTGGCTATTTCAGGTGGTAGTTATCTTGGCCAGTGGTTATCTCAGGCAGTGGCTATCTCTGGCAGTGGTTATCTTAGGCAGGGATTAACTCAGGCAGTGGTTATCTCAGGCAGTGGTTATCTCAGGCAGTGGTTATCTCAGGCAGTGGTTATCTCTGGCAGTGGTTATCTTAGGCAGGGATTAACTCAGGCAGTGGCTATCTCAGGCAGTGGTTATCTCAGGCAGTGGTTATCTTAGGCAGTGGCTATCTCAGGCAGTGGTTATCTCAGGCAGTGGTTATCTCAGGCAGTGGCTATCTCAGGCAGTGGTTATCTCAGGCAGTGGTTATCTCTGGCAGTGGTTATCTTAGGCAGGGATTAACTCAGGCAGTGGTTATCTCAGGCAGTGGTTATCTTAGGCAGTGGTTATCTCAGGCAGTGGCTATCTTAGGCAGTGGCTATCTCAGGCAGTGGTTATCTTAGGCAGTGGTTATCTCAGGCAGTGGCTATCTTAGGCAGTGGCTATCTCAGGCAGTGGTTATCTCAGGCAGTGGCTATCTCAGGCAGTGGCTAGCTCAGGCAGTGGCTATCTCAGGCAGTGGCTATCTCAGGCAGTGGTTATCTCAGGCAGTGACTATCTCAGGCAGTGGTTATCTCTGGCAGTGGTTATCTCAGGCAGTGGTTATCTCAGGCAGTGGTTATCTCAGACAGTGGCTATCTTAGGCAGTGGCTATCTCAGGCAGTGGTTATCTTAGGCAGTGGCTATCTCAGGCAGTGGTTATCTCAGGCAGTGGCTATCTCAGGCAGTGGCTATCTCAGGCAGTGGTTATCTCAGGCAGTGGCTATCTCAGGCAGTGGCTATCTCAGGCAGTGGTTATCTCAGGCAGTGGTTATCTCAGGCAGTGGTTATCTCAGGCAATGGCTATCTCAGGCAGTGGTTATCTCAGGCAGTGGCTATCTCAGGCAGTGGTTATCTCAGGCAGTGGTTATCTCTGGCAGTGGCTATCTCAGGCAGTGGCTATCTCAGGCAGTGGTTATCTCTGGCAGTGGCTATCTCAGGCAGTGGCTATCTCAGGCAGTGGTTATCTCTGGCAGTGGCTATCTCAGGCAGTGGCTATCTCAGGCAGTGACTATCTCAGGCAGTGGTTATTTTAGGCAGTGGTTATCTCAGGCAGTGGCTATCTTAGGCAGTGGTTATCTCAGGCAGTGGTTATCTCAGGCAGTGGTTATCTCAGGCAGTGACTATCTCAGGCAGTGGCTATCTCAGGCAGTGGTTATCTCAGACAGTGGCTATCTTAGGCAGTGGCTATCTCAGGCAGTGGTTATCTCAGACAGTGGCTATCTTAGGCAGTGGCTATCTCAGGCAGTGGTTATCTCAGGCAGTGGCTATCTCAGGCAGTGGTTATCTCAGGCAGTGGCTATCTCAGGCAGTGGTTATCTCAGACAGTGGCTATCTTAGGCAGTGGCTATCTCAGGCAGTGGTTATCTTAGGCAGTGGCTATCTCAGGCAGTGGTTATCTCAGGCAGTGGCTATCTCAGGCAGTGGTTATCTCAGACAGTGGCTATCTTAGGCAGTGGCTATCTCAGGCAGTGGTTATCTCAGACAGTGGCTATCTTAGGCAGTGGCTATCTCAGGCAGTGGTTATCTCAGGCAGTGGCTATCTCAGGCAGTGGTTATCTCAGGCAGTGGCTATCTCAGGCAGTGGTTATCTCAGGCAGTGGTTATCTCAGACAGTGGCTATCTTAGGCAGTGGCTATCTCAGGCAGTGGTTATCTCAGACAGTGGCTATCTTAGGCAGTGGCTATCTCAGGCAGTGGTTATCTCAGGCAGTGGCTATCTCAGGCAGTGGTTATCTCAGGCAGTGGCTATCTCAGGCAGTGGTTATCTCAGACAGTGGCTATCTTAGGCAGTGGCTATCTCAGGCAGTGGTTATCTTAGGCAGTGGCTATCTCAGGCAGTGGTTATCTCAGGCAGTGGCTATCTCAGGCAGTGGTTATCTCAGACAGTGGCTATCTTAGGCAGTGGCTATCTCAGGCAGTGGTTATCTCAGACAGTGGCTATCTTAGGCAGTGGCTATCTCAGGCAGTGGTTATCTCAGGCAGTGGCTATCTCAGGCAGTGGTTATCTCAGGCAGTGGCTATCTCAGGCAGTGGTTATCTCAGGCAGTGGCTATCTCAGGCAGTGGTTATCTCAGGCAGTGACTATCTCAGGCAGTGGTTATCTCAGGCAGTGGCTATCTCAGGCAGTGGCTATCTCAGGCAGTGGCTATCTCAGGCAGTGGTTATCTCAGGCAGTGACTATCTCAGGCAGTGGCTATCTTAGGCAGTGGTTATCTCAGGCAGTGGTTATCTCAGGCAGTGACTATCTCAGGCAGTGGCTATCTCAGGCAGTGGTTATCTTAGGCAGTGGTTATCTCAGGCAGTGACTATCTCAGGCAGTGGTTATCTCAGGCAGTGGTTATCTCAGGCAGTGGTTATCTCAGGCAGTGGTTATCTCAGGCAGTGGTTATCTTAGGCAGTGGCTATCTCAGGCAGTGGCTATCTCAGGCAGTGGTTATCTCAGGCAGTGGTTATCTCAGGCAATGGCTATCTCAGGCAGTGGTTATCTCTGGCAGTGGCTATCTCAGGCAGTGGCTATCTCAGGCAGTGGCTATCTCAGGCAGTGGTTATCTCTGGCAGTGTTTGCTCTGCTGATGGCCTAAGAATCATATTGTAGCATATTTGCTTTGTCATGTTAACAAGAAATGATAAATGATTCGTTTACTCTTGCTAAATTGGATTTTTTGGGGGGAGACAGCCCTATTAGCTGTCAAAGACATGAGGATCAGTGTCAGAAGGCCTCATAGCTTTATACATGCCTCATTTATCTGTCAAATAAGGCCACTTATCTTGATGTCCAAGTGTACTGATACTTCCAACAATATATGGTGCGGCCTCACTGAGTGCAAACTGGTATCATAATATTATTTACTCATTACTTAAGAGAACATTTATGCATTGTCTTACTGAACAGGTACTTCATATTTTAAAAATATCATTTTTATTAATGCAATTCCATGTTTGTTTTTATTAAAATATATGACTGCTTGAGAAAATTAAGTACTCTGCAAGTTAAATACATTGGCTCAGTTCAAATTCAATAGAAAATAACTTATACCTTATACAATTGTGTGAATTATTTGTTGAAGTGATAAGTTACATATTAGGATGAGAACTGCCCCCCTTTAGGCCAGGATTTGTCCTAAGTGAGAGAATGCAGGCAGGATGATATGATCTGGATAGCCTCTATGTGTGTCATGTGCTGTCAGAAATCCTCTTAAGATTAACCTGCTAAGTGTGCACCTGAAAGCATAGAGCTTGATATTCTGGTGAACATTGCCACCATACATTGCTCTAGCCAGCTTTTATTGTGCAATGTATCTAAGCTTTAAGCTTTAAAACCTGAACTGGCTGAAATAGCTCAATTGGCAGAGAATTTGCCCCGAGATCCAGAGATTCCCAGTTTGAATCCCAACCAGGAATCAGCGTTTTATAAACGCTACCTTTGTCTTTTACCTTTACAGCTAAAATAGAGGATTTCTAAACATGAAGATTTGCTGTCTTGTCTAGTCTTGTTAGGTAGCCTGTGATGGGGGACCGGTGTCTAACATGCAGATCATCATCCTCATTCAGCATTTAATATCACATTGTGAGATGGACAAATAGATATGACAGCCCTGCTCATCAAGTGAGAGATATTACTGCTTTCACCATGTGATATATGCCTGGTGTATGGGTGTAATAATCTCATCTCAAGCTTCAGTGACCATTTATGCCCCGCAAAGATAAATCATTGTAGAAGCCATTCTCTGATCTGATCAGCATAGGAATATAGTAGCGTATGGATGACACGAGATACAGGCAGATATACAGGCAAATAGCGAGCTAGAGACCCTTACAAACCTCGCACTGCTGAGAACATTGACCTAATAGGAAGAGAAAATATGACAATTCATGCAAATACATGTTATATTGAATGAAAAATGAAGACATATGAAACAAAACTACTTCACGTCAGTCTCAAACAGGATGAAAGTAGTATATTTTAATAAAAAACTGAATAATTGAGAAATTTTCAGAACATGCTTATATAGGTATTAGATTTAATCACTTTGTAAACATAAAGTGTGTAAGCAAGGGGAACCTTTATAGCTCATTCTCATAACATTTTAATCACGGAACTCTGCCATCAGATAGTGCGTTAAAGTAAGAAGTAAATCTAATGGAAACATGCAACAGGAATCCCAAGTGTGCTGTCATAGATACTGGCAAGGAGATGCATAGTTACTAGAATCAAACATGCTGAAAATAAAATGCAGCAATCTTAGTAGGCAACAGAAGCTTTCAGCCTTAGAGACAGCTACCTCCCTACATTATACATGATCAACAAGAAATCGCGTGTCTCAAACAATTTTCTTAATTTCAAAATATTCCAAAATATTTGATCCAAACAAAGTTCATTTTGTCTGTTAATTTGAGTGTGTTTTTATGCTACTTACTTGTAGTGAGCAGGAACATTAAAGTGAGCAATTTGTTATTTACAGCTATGAGTTGTCACAAATGAAATATTTACCATGTCTGAACGATAATGCCACATTTAAAGCAGAGCATGATTGGCAGAGCTCAGAGCTGCAGTGTGCATGATGGCAAATGCTATGAATACAGACAGAATATGAACTGAATAAGGTCAGTGTGCATACAGAGGCAAGCATTTGACCTAATCAGCGATGGAGAGTAGGTTAGCTGGCCGTCATTTTGGCCAGAAATGTGGGTAATTGCAAGCTGTGGCAGCCTGCGCTGAGATGCAGTCCTGTGTTAGCATGCCAGACATGAATGATTGGCCCCAAATAGCTGCCTAACACATCATCCGCACTTGCCACTACTGCATGATTGTTTTCTTCCATATGAAATTAATTATCCAGAAAACTGCGTGAGGTAATCCATCATGAAGGGATTAGGCTGGCTATATGGGAATTAGTTGAATACATCTTAAGAGTATATCTCAATTTATGGTGTCCAACTCGCTCAGTGCTTTTGATTAGAAATCTTATGTTTTTAGCTGCAGGATGCCATTTACTTCAAAAGAAAATAAATTGGCTTTTGAAGTGTGTGATAAAGATGTAATTATAAGATGTCTGAAAATACAAAGCAAATAGCACAAGTTTTAAGTTTTGTTGAAGAAATGCAATGCATTAAGTGTAGAGCTTTGTGAGTGTTAAGTATCATTACTTCAGGTATTGGGGGGTCTCTGGGGGACCGCTTAATGGATACAACCTGCATGGGTATGAATATACCACCTCATAACACAGAGCTTCAGTTTGCCACAGTGTTAAATTACACATACCAGATATTGCTATTTGTCATGCTTTGTGTCTCTAATGTCTGGAGAAGTGTTTGTACTCATTAATAGTAATTAAAAGTATTTTATCGGCATCACTTTGCATTGTTTGACACTGATATGGTGATGGTTTTCTATAAAATCAGCAGCCAGGTCTTTGTGAAAGCTTTCATGGAATGAAATTGTACTGCCATTTTTTTACGGGATATTATAGTGTCATTGGTTGATGGAATCTCTGATCAATAATTTGATGTCAAAAAGTACATTTTTGGTCCACAATGTTCCAAATATCAGAGCAGCAGTTGATCCTGAAAATTGCCTCACTTTACAGAATTATTTGAAATACAAAAATCATGAAATTAAAATTTTTAGCTTAAGATGATTTTTTTGGAAATCTACTCTATCAAAAAAAGATCTTTCATCAGTGGTTAAGGTCAAATGCTGTCAATTTGGTAGCAGTGTAAGAAATATATTTTGCTAAGCACTTTAGTATGTTGCAATTTGCTAAACTCTTTCATGTGATATGTTGGCTGTCAAGCATATTGTTTTTGGGCAAAGTCATCATGCAGTTTCAGCTTTGCTTTTCATTTAATCATATCACAAACCACTGTGATTATATTTGGCTGAGTTTTGACCCAAATACCTTAATCACATGTTGCCACAAAACTATCAATTAGAACAAAATAAAACAATAAAGAAATCAATTAGAATACTGTGGTACTGAGGGGATGTTGCCAGCTGTCACACCAGGCACATTTCACACCACCATGTCTCATTGTGTTCATACATGGTGCCTTGGTAGAACGCCATATTTACTGATATATGCTGTCTTCATATGTAGAAGAGACCAGACTATGACACGTTGACACAGTGATCACGATTAGTTCTCTGATTTGACATAACACATTGGCTGAACACTGCCACTACATGTGATTGCCCAAAATGAAACATCTACATATTGTTATTAGCAAGTCATGATGTGTGTATTCCATAAATAAATAGGTAACCTTGGCGATGAAACAGTGGAGTAAGGAACAGTTGAGGGGAATTGAAAAGTTGAATAGGGCATGACTGAAGCCAAGCTGTGATAGTACCAAAATGAAATCAAGATGGCCAAAAGTTGGTCGAATGTTGCAACAAAATCTGTTTGAAGCACAGTTCATCCGGTAGAGTGCCCTGAAACCAACCAGGATGTGATGGCTTTAAGAATGTAATGAATCGATAATAGGTTTATGTAATAATGGTAGGTTTATATAAGAAAAATCGTCGGTTTTCTATAATAATAGTAGGTTTTATTAGTTCTTATACAAGACAATGTCTATTTATAGCAGTTATTATTATCTATTGGGTCACAAATTGGCTATTTCAGGCAGATTATGACAGATATCTTGGAATTGGCTATTTCAGACTAGAACAGATTTTGTCGATTGGGCAATTTCAAAATGACTTGTTATTATGATGATACCAGATATCATGGATTGAACTATTTCAAACAAACCTGTTATTGTGATACTAGATATCTTGGAAAGGGCTGTTTCAGGCAGACTTGTTATCGTGATACCAGATATTGTTTATCGGGCTATTTCAGCAGATTATTTCAGGCAGACTACGGAATATGTGGATTGGACTCTTTCAGACAGACTTGTTATCATGATGATATCAGATATCGTATATTGGGCTATTTCAGGCAGACTATACCAGATATCAATAGATTGGGTTCTTTCAGGCAGACAATCCCAGACATCATGGATTGGGTTCTTTCAGACAGACCTGTCATCGTGATGATACCAGATATCTTGTCTCCCCAGGGGCATGCCATCTCAGTAGCATCATCATAAAACTGTCATGCCATTCTTGCTGAATATGATCCGTGTTATATAACATTTTGGTTTCATATCACCACAGCTTTAATCAAGCAAGACAGATCAGGGAGATTGTTTGCTTCCCTCAGACTCAAAAGATAGGATGATTGCTATGAATACTAGGATGCTGGTCAATATGTTTGTTGTATATATCTGATGTGATATCACTGTGATATCAATATGTTTGTTGTATTTATCTCATACTTGGTGCTTCAAGAAGGTGTTCTGCACCTATGAGATATTCTTTTGCAGATCACCCCTCTGCCGAACTACTTTTGCAGATCACCCCTCTGCCGAACTACTTTCGCAGATCACCCATGTGCCGAACTACTTTTGCAAATCATCCTTGGTCCAAATGACGAGTGAGATCCTTCCACCAGAATCAACAAAAGAGATCTGTCAGGCTGAACACTACATGAACCCATGCTCTTGACTTTATCTCATATTTATCTACCGCAGATGGTTTATATACCAGACCAGTGTTAACATTGTAAAAAGTACAGATCTTAAGAAAAGAATGTGAGTGCAGTGTTCAGGCTGACAGATATCCCTCAAGTTGGTTCTGGTGGAAGGATCTCAATGCCCACCTCTCAATGACGTCATTATATAGTAAAATATATGTTGCAATGACGTCATTGAGTGTGACGTCATTAAAAAGGGGGCGTGGCATTGTTTATGTTGTTTGACACACACAACATAGGTCCACACATGCTGCAATGTGTTCCTCTCTGTTTTGCTTTAAATAGATTGGAAATCAAACCAAAACCATTATCTCATACCTATCTGTAGGAGTTAAGTATGAGATAAAGTCAAGAACATAGGTTTGTGCAGTGTTCAGGCTGACAGATCTCTCACGTTGTTTCTGGTGGAAGGATCTCACAATATAGAGTGGCACTATGCCCATCTCTCAATGGCGTCATAACATAATAAAGTATATGTTGTAATGACGTCATTGAGTGTGACGTCATTAAAAAGGGGGCGTGGCATTGTTTATGTTGTTTGACACACACAACATAGGTCCACACATGCTGCAATGTGTTCCTCTCTGTTTTGCTTTAAATAGATTGGAAATCAAACCAAAACCATTATCTCATACCTATCTGCAGGAGTTAAGTATGAGATAAAGTCAAGAACATAGGTTCGTGCAGTGTTCAGGCTGGCAGATCTCACGTCCTTCAGACTCTTGAGATCCTTCCACCAGAACCAACTTGAGAGATCTGCCAGCCTGAACACTGCACTCACATGTTCTTGCCTTAATATCTGATGTGATATCACTGTGATATCAATATGTTTGTTGTATATATCTGATGTGATATCACTGTGATATCAATATGTTTGTTGTATATATCTGATCTGATATCACTGTGATATCAATATGTTTGTTGTATATATCTGATCTGATATCACTGTGATATCAATATGTTTGTCGTATATATCTGATCTGATATTATTGTGATATCAATATGTTTGTCGTATATATCTGATCTGATATCACTGTGATATCAATATGTTTATTGTATATATCTGATCTGATATCACTGTGATCCTGAGCAGAGTGCTATGATGCAAGCTGGGCCTACGTGGCAAACACCACAACTCTAGAGGTAGAACTCTGTGTTATACTGAAGCATTCCTCTACCTGCTGTCACCAGTTTCCTGGTAAGAGCATCCAGTCACAAAGACGGTCATTTTACTCATTAGGAGAGGAACTGTTTGTGATTTGCAGCACACTTTGACACCAGCCCCCTTGTCTTCAGTGCCCTGAAAAGGTGACAATTAAATAAATGGATGCCCCAGTAAGATCAGATGACAAAAGAAACTTCCCAGCACCGAAATATTATACCATGTATACACTATTAGAAGATGTTTGAACGAAGCAGAGAAAATCTGAGCTAATCCCAATGGATTATACGGGATAATACCTGAAATATTGGCACTGGGTTAGGCATGGGCAAAATGTGAGAATCATTGCCTGGTCCGGGAATCAGATTTATATAGCAAGTCAAAACAGGAGCAGCTCTGCAGTATTGGATATGGTAGGGAAGTAGATGCAACGTCTGTGGCGTAAGTTGAGGAAACAGGGTTTCTGTATTAATGCATTGCGTTATGCAAATATTGGAAAATTCCATTAGTGTCTTTAGGAGTGTCCTGTTTCTCACATCCTGGAGGTGAATGAATGGTGGCAACGTGGGAGCCCATTGTCAGAGATGTTTGTAGCGAGGACATCTTTTTAAACATGCATATCACATTCTCCTAAAGATGCACATTCTGCTCTGATTACACTCTTAATTAGAAGTGAATATCATTTAAAACTGTTTTTTTATTTTGCTGTACATATCTTTTAATATGGAAATGTCAAGGTTTTTAGTAAAATAAAAGAAATATTTAATTTTCTGAGTTTGTCTTGATTACGCAAGAATTACCACCCTATCTTGAGTGACAAATTTAATGGCCAAGATGTTCGGTCTTGAGATATTCATTTATAGGAATGTTTTATCTGCAGATGATAGGTGGTATTTATGTATGTATAAAGTCATATACATGTGTGTCCTCTAAGTGGGGATGCGAGTCTCACTTGATGCAAGCAGTTAGAGCCAAACATCTATTTGGTCACGCATTAGCTTGACCAAATGGGGTCACGCAGACCATCACACGGCTATATTGTGCCACGCATGAGGTATACATGAAACAACAGCTAAACATAAGATGGTATCACGCAATAGCCATGCATGACCTAATTTGCTCCCGTTTATGTGTGACTTTGTGCATGTTTGGCTGTGACTGATGTGGATGACCTACTGCCTGCCTCTGTGACACCCAGGCACCATGTGTCAGGCCCGCTCTGTCCCCGAGGCTCCCGGACCCAGCAAAGGTTATCCACAGCAGCGTCACAGGCTCGGTGCATGATTAGTGTATTTATAGTCTGAGCATACACTGGCTTCTGAGATGACATTATGAGAGAAAATGGACTTATAACAAAGACAAATGCAGGAGAAATGTGTACATTTTCATTACATTTTTCAATATTTTTCCCGATTTTTAGATAGCCACTTTCCATTTGTTTCAGTGAGATACTTTTTTTACAGCAGATTTTTACGTCAGGTAGATATCAAACCATTATATATATACTCAATGGAAGGTGCTATGGCTGATAAACACACATGGAACATTTCTATATTCAATATGGCCAAACATTCACATTTTATCAAACCATTTCTATGCACCACCAAATAAATGTTTGACCTCAACTCATGACAACAGATATACTTTGTCCTTAAAAGTGACATGCAAAGGTGGAGGGTATGTGAAGTGGAAGGCTTTTATAGATAGTATACCACATGAGAGATGTGGGGTAGGTTAAGATCATAGAGGATTTACAGGCACGGATGCAGCTGCCTCAACCTCTCTACATCAATGCGGGCCAGACCTATCCTGAATTAACACATCTTTGTGCTTCATCTCATGTGAATAGGCTGTAAAAAGCACCTGGCTTGGATGGCAATCAGCTTACAAGAGCATTTATCAGCAAACAAAGCTGCCTGCCCATGTGGAGCAGTTTGTCTGAGCCATGATTATTTTAATGAGTATTTTCTGAATTAAAAACTTTTTTGGGTATCACACCAATGCTATATGTGTGGAATAGACACAACATTATCGACACAAAATCTTTAGTAATTTTGTTTTCTTATCCCACATTGTCTATAAAATGTAAAGAGACAGCACTACAAGTAGCAATGAGTTTGGGGTAACTTATAGCTAGGCAGGTGAGGTGTATTTTTAGCCAGAAACTCATTTAAGGATGGGTTCAGCATCTCTTATGGTGAAGCTCGCTGCAATAAATGTCCCATTGGGCTCCTTTAATTCAGTTTGTACTGGCTCAAAATCTACTATGGAGAATTCATCTGGGAATCAAGCGATTTAAGATTTTATTTCAGGAGGAAATTTCATGTTGTCAGTTGAATCCTGTCTCCGAGAATAAAGGCAGATTAAATTGTCTGCAAAAGCTCTGATTTGAAAAAAAGCACATTTTGAAAAGCACATAAAAGTAATAAAAAAATTTAAGTTGTTATTGTGTTTTACATGAGATCAACTGCAAGTTTCCATAAGTTTAACCATCAGTATGAAATTGTGTTATTTTTTAAAGTCATTATGTCCACTATTATAAGTCATGCATGTATAGTAGGTCACAGTCAGACATATATCGCTGTATTGCATTAATGCAGGCAGTAGGTTATATTACTGGATGGCATTAATGCAGGCAGTAGGTTATATTACTGGATGGCATTAATGCAGGCAGTCGACCATATTACTGGATGGCATTAATGCAGGCAATAGGCCATATTACTGGATGGCATTAATGCGGGCAGTAGGTTATATTAATGGATGGCATTAATGCAAGCAGTAGGCCATATTACTGGATGGCATTAATGCAGGCAGTAGGCCATATTACTGGATGGCATTAATGCAGACAGTAGGCCATATCACTGGATGGCATTAATGCAAGCAGTAGGCCATATTACTGGATGGTATTGATGCAGGCAGTAGGTTATATTACTGGATGGTATTGATGCAGTAGGTCATTACTGGATTGTATTAATGCAAACAGCAGGCCATATTACTGGATGGCATTAATGCAGGCAGTAAGTCATATTACTGGATGGCATTAATGCAAGCAGTAGGCCATATTACTGGATGGTATTGATGCAGGCAGTAGGTCATATTACTGGATGGTATTGATGCAGGCAGTAGGTCATTACTGGATTGCATTAATGCAGGCAGTAGGCCATATTACTGGATGGCATTAATGCAGGCAGTAGGCCATATTACTGGATGGCATTAATGCAGGCAGTAGGCCATATTACTGGATTGCATTAATGCAAGCAGTAGGCCATATTACTGGATGGCATTAATGCAGGTAGTAGGCCATATTAATGGATGGCATTAATGCAGGCAGTAGGTTATATTAATGGATGGCATTAATGCAAGCAGTAGGCCATATTACTGGATGGCATTAATGCAGGTAGTAGGTCATATTAATGGATGGCATTAATGCAGGCAGTAGGTTATATTACTGGATGGCATTAATGCAAGCAGTAGGCCATATTACTGGATGGCATTAATGCAAGCAGTAGGTTATATTACTGGATGGCATTAATGCAGGCAGTAGGTCATATTAATGGATGGCATTAATGCAGGTAGTAGGTCATATTACTGGATGATATTGATGCAGGTAGTAAGTCATTACTGGATTGTATCAATGCAGGCAGTAGGCCATATTCATGGGTGCTGGCCCTTCGTCTACAGACGGATTTCCGTCAAAATTTAAAATCCGTGAACGGAAAATCCGTCAAATCGAATCGATTCCTCCGTAAAAAAATAATTTCGTGTCATCAAAATTGCACAAATCGACCCAAAACATCGAAAATTCAGTCGTTCGCTTACCGCTTGTGGCCGCCGCCTTGTTTTGGTGTTGCGGGCTGCTTCGGTAGAGTTTGACGGATTTTGATTGGCTAATATTTTGACGACTCGGCTACCCACACCAATCGCTTTTCGGTTAAGTTTGCGAGGCTCGCTTTTCGCCGAAAATGTTCCGTCAAAATTTTTTTTCTCACCAGCACCCATGCATATTAATGGATGGCATTAATGCAGGCAGTAGGCCATATTAATGGATGGCATTAATGCAGGCAGTAGGCCATATTAATGGATGGCATTAATGCAGGTAGTAGGCCATATTAATGGATGGCATTAATGCAGGCAGTAGGTGATATTACTTGGATGGCATTAATGCAGGCAGTAGGTCATATTACTGGATGGTATTGATGCAAGTAGTAGGTCATTACTGGATTGTATTAATGCAAGCAGTAGGCCATATTAATGGATGGCATTAATGCAGGCAGTAGGTTATATTACTGGATGGCATTAATGCAGGCAGTAGGTCATGTTACTGGATGGTATTGATGCAGGTAGTAGGTCATTACTGGATTGTATTAATGCAAGCAGTAGGCCATATTAATGGATGGCATTAATGCAGGCAGTAAGTGATATTACTGGATGGCATTAATGCAGGCAGTAGGCCATATTACTGGATGGCATTAATGCAGGCAGTCAACCATATTACAGGATGGCATTAATGAAGGCAGTAAGCTATATTACTGGATGGCATTAATGCAGGCAGTCGACCATATTACTGTATGGCATTAATGAAGGCAGTAAGTTATATTACTGGATGGCATTAATGCAGGCAGTCGACCATATTACTGGATGGCATTCATGCAGGTAATGGGTTGCAGTTTGCTGTAGAGCTGGCTGGCATTTATGCAGGTTGTAGTGAGATGTATTCGTGTCTTGAGATCTGTGGTAAATAATGCTGGTAATTTATGGGAAAGTTGACACTGTGGCGACATGGTGATCACAGTGTCCTGTCACGCAGACATCCACATTATAGGCCCTCTAGAGATCTGATTATTTCCTTGGGTGTAAATTAATTTCTCAGTGATGGAAAATAGAATTATGGGTTAATTTGCTTGCAGGTCCAGCTCTGCCTATATAAAGCTTCTCTGATCAGCAGGGAGGAATTTACAAGCACCCAAGAAACTTGTGAAAATGGAAAATTTATTATTAATTCCTATGTGCCTCTTTGTGAGAAATAAATTATAAAAGATTATTTGGAGGTGAGGATTGATGATTTGAAAATAAAAAAACCTCCAAATGAGATAGTCACAGGAATGTTGTTTATAGTGTTTCTGGGAATGAAGTGATTACAAGATTGGCAGCATCATCTCTGAATTAATGTAAAAGAAATAACAAGAGATTTGATCATTAAGCGAAAAGCAAGTCACCTCCTCATGGTGTGAATCTTTATGCGAACACTTTAACAATTCTGCACTTTTTAGCTCAGCTGATTTCTCTGAAGTTGCAGAGCTTTAGGAGTGGGTAGAATGTCTGTCTGTTCATCTGTCCATCTCTCCATCTATATGTCCGTCCGTCTGTCAACTTTGGACAAAATCTTCTCCAAAACTAAGAGTCTTGTTGTAGCTGGTTGTTTGAGGTCTGCACAGAAGCATTGTTGCTTTGCTGTCTAGGAGTGTACTGGTCCACAGATAAAGCTTGCCACGACCCTCAGTTACATGGGGCAGGAAGAGACCATATTTTGCTATACATGTAGTGTGCGATGGTTGAACCAACTTAAGAGATCTGTCTCCCTGAACACTGCACTCACATGTTCTTACCTTAGTATAAGAAATAATGCACTGCCACCCCCTCATGGATGCCAGATATTTTGGCTAATGCCTCGATATCAGACATTCATTCAGGGGACAGTGTATTATCTCATATACATAATGGTATTGCCCAGGCTGCAAGATCTAACAATCAAGCTTGCTGGAACACTGTGTTCCACTTTCTTGCAGGAAGCCTCACATGACTGATTTTATATAGTTATTTGCTTCAGTAGTTAAAGTTCTTTGCAAAAATATGTGACAATATGAATACACCAATAAATACTGTACTCATAACATTCTGTAGTAATCTGCTAATTATACATGTACACATTTCTACCATATAATTGATTCATAACTATTAATATAATATATGGCATTGACATAATACATTTGACTGAACCAATCTCTGTGTGATAATCACAAGAAGGAAATGCTGTGATTATATCCAGACTCCCTGTATCTTTAATCATAATAATTTTCTCACTTTAATATGACAACATGTAGTGTAGGTGAAGCAGATATATAAAGTCTAATGATAACCTACAAATAAAGGTTCAATGCTTTATTTGTAGGAGTGTATATAAGCCAGCTTGGGAGTTACTCTATGTCAGCCCTCACCTGTTACTCTATGTCAGCCCTCACCTGTTACTCTATGTCAGCCCTCACCTGTTACTCTATATCAGCCCTCACCTGTTACTCTATATCAGCCCTCACCTGTTACTCCATGTCAGCCCTCACCTGTTACTCTATATCAGCCCTCACCTGTTACTCTATATCAGCCCTCACCTGTTGCTCTATGTCAGCCCTCACCTGTTACTCTATATCAGCCCTCATCTGTTACTCTATATCAGCCCTCACCTGTTACTCCATGTCAGCCCTCACCTGTTACTCTATATCAGCTCTCACCCGTTACTCTATATCAGCCCTCACCTGTTACTCCATGTCAGCCCTCACCTGTTACTCCATGTCAGCCCTCACCTGTTACTCTATGTCAGCCCTCACCTGTTACTCTATGTCAGCCCTCACCTGTTACTCCATGTCAGCCCTCACCTATTACTCTATATCAGCCCTCACCTGTTACTCCATGTCAGCCCTCACCTATTACTCCATGTCAGCCCTCACCTGTTACTCTATATCAGCCCTCACCTGTTACTCCATGTCAGCCCTCACCTATTACTCTATGTCAGCCCTCACCTGTTACTCTATGTCAGCCCTCACCTGTTACTCTATGTCAGCCCTCACCTGTTACTCTATATCAGCCCTCACCTGTTACTCCATGTCAGCCCTCACCTATTACTCTATGTCAGCCCTCACCTGTTACTCTATATCAGCCCTCACCTGTTACTCCATGTCAGCCCTCACCTATTACTCTATGTCAGCCCTCACCTGTTACTCTATATCAGCCCTCACCTGTTACTCTATGTCAGCCCTCACCTGTTACTCCATATCAGCCCTCACCTGTTACTCTATATCAGCCCTCACCTGTTACTCTATGTCAGCTCTCACCCGTTACTCTATATCAGCCCTCACCTGTTACTCCATGTCAGCCCTCACCTATTACTCTATGTCAGCCCTCACCTGTTACTCTATATCAGCCCTCACCTGTTACTCTATGTCAGCCCTCACCTGTTACTCTATATCAGCCCTCACCTGTTACTCTATATCAGCCCTCACCTGTTACTCTATGTCAGCCCTCACCTGTTACTCTATATCAGCCCTCATCTGTTACTCTATATCAGCCCTCACCTGTTACTCTATGTCAGCCCTCACCTGTTACTCTATATCAGCCCTCACCTGTTACTCTATGTCAGCCCTCACCTGTTACTCTATGTCAGCCCTCACCTGTTACTCTATATCAGCCCTCACCTGTTACTCTATGTCAGCCCTCACCTGTTACTCTATGTCAGCCCTCACCTATTACTCTATATCAGCCCTCACCTGTTACTCTATGTCAGCCCTCACCTGTTACTCTATATCAGCCCTCACCTGTTACTCTATGTCAGCCCTCACCTGTTACTCTATATCAGCCCTCACCTGTTACTCTATATCAGCCCTCACCTGTTACTCTATATCAGCCCTCACCTATTACTCTATATCAGCCCTCACCTGTTACTCCATGTCAGCCCTCACCTGTTGCTCTATATCAGCCCTCATCTGTTACTCTATATCAGCCCTCACCTGTTACTCTATGTCAGCCCTCACCTGTTACTCTATATCAGCCCTCATCTGTTACTCTATGTCAGCCCTCACCTGTTACTCTATATCAGCCCTCACCCGTTACTCTATGTCAGCCCTCACCTGTTACTCTATATCAGCCCTCACCTGTTACTCTATGTCAGCCCTCACCTGTTACTCCATGTCAGCCCTCACCTGTTACTCTATGTCAGCCCTCACCTGTTACTCTATGTCAGCCCTCACCTGTTACTCCATGTCAGCCCTCACCTGTTACTCTATGTCAGCCCTCACCTGTTACTCTATGTCAGCCCTCACCTATTACTCTATATCAGCCCTCACCTGTTACTCTATATCAGCCCTCACCTGTTACTCTATGTCAGCCCTCACCTGTTACTCCATGTCAGCCCTCACCTGTTACTCTATATCAGCCCTCACCTGTTACTCTATGTCAGCCCTCACCTGTTACTCCATGTCAGCCCTCATCTGTTACTCTATGTCAGCCCTCACCCGTTACTCTTTATCAGCCCTCACCTGTTACTCTATGTCAGCCCTCACCTGTTACTCTATATCAGCCCTCACCTGTTACTCTATGTCAGCCCTCACCTGTTACTATATGTCAGCCCTCACCTGTTACTCTATATCAGCCCTCACCTGTTACTCTATATCAGCCCTCACCTGTTACTCCATGTCAGCCCTCACCTGTTACTCTATGTCAGCCCTCACCTGTTACTCTATATCAGCCCTCACCTGTTACTCTATGTCAGCCCTCACCTGTTACTCTATGTCAGCCCTCACCTGTTACTCTATATCAGCCCTCACCTGTTACTCTATATCAGCCCTCACCTGTTACTCTATGTCAGCCCTCACCTGTTACTCTATATCAGCCCTCACCTGTTACTCCATGTCAGTCCTCACCTGTTACTCCATGTCAGCCCTCACCTGTTACTCCATGTCAGCCCTCACCTGTGACTCTATGTCAGCCCTCATCTGTTACTCACCACGAAGGCCTTTAAATAACCTTTGACGAAAATATGAGTGCCGTATAGATAAAAGGACAGGACAGTTGTGTGGTACAAAAGGCCTGTTCCACACCAGCATAAGGTTTTGTGTCTGAAGATTCTCTGCTTGTCATTAATGGATGTAGGAGAAACATTCCTCTCTCAAAGAAGGCTCAACACACCAGTGTCTCACAGACCAGCAGGATCAGACGAATGCCTTTCAAAAGAAACACAGTACTCGCATTGCTAATTATCCAAGATTCTTCGAAAAATGGACATATAATATATTCCGAGAAAGGATAAAAAGGTGAACAATTGAATTATTGACCTGTACAGACTAATATTACTGCTATTCTCAATGATATATAGAAAATGGCTCCTTGGAAATCCTTAACAATGGCATGTTTTCCACTTTTGAATGGTCATAATTATACTAATATCTGCTGTAGGTCTGGATCTTTGGCTCCCAGTGTATGGTTTTGTTTTGTCATGTACATGCAGGATGAATACAATGGTGAAGGTTTTGACCAATGGACAATAAGGAATTTGATGATGTAACATAAGGTGGCAGAATAATTATTTTGCCTTTACCCGAAATTGTCTATGTTTATAAGATAAGCTGTTGTTTTTTCTATTGTCTGGGAAAGGTAAAAAATGACTATTTATGAAGCAATTTGCAGCCATCAAGAAAATGTGCATGAACATTACAAAAAAGCAATGATGAGCATAGTTCTATGGTCATTGTCCTATATGTTGTCCTGGTTGGATCCTGGCTGGATTCTGCACATTCTGACTGCATCATCCTCATCCATTTCAGCACAGCATGAACAAGATGAACCACTAGAAATTCTTTTTAAAGGCTAGCATTTTATGTGAGTGGTTTAGTACAAACCCTTGAAAAAATGGACACAGGGAAGGAGGGAGGCCTTAAATCTGCATGAAAAGTTGATATTGCTTTTAGGGTGATGTATACTCTGCATGGCGAGGTAGAGTCATATACTACCTCTGCTGCAATACGTTGTTCTTTGCACAGAATTTGTCTGCAATTGGGAGCATGCAATTACCATACGTTTGGCCAATTGGTTGGCTCATGTACGTTCTCATGCATAACAACACAACTCTACACATACTCATGCCAATTTCATATGTTCAAAAGTAATTTAGAATGTTTGAAATTTCTGGTTGAAAGATTATACCATTTATATAAATTTGTTCAGGGTTTTTACATCACTTACAATGCTATTTCAGTCAGTTCATGGTGAGGCCTGACATATAAGCTTGGCCCAAGAAGAAATAGTCAAGATTTTTTCCCTCCTCCCTTGAGGATTAATGGTCCATCCCCTGCTGACTATTTTTGTCTGACTATTTTGGTACACATGTAACTTAAATCTCAATCCTTGTTGTACTCACTTTCTTATAATAATAATGATACCAATGATACCAATTAAATCCTGGGTCTGCTGTGGAGAGTAGGTGATGTATGGCGAATTGGGCTCTTCCATTGATTTTTAGATGTCAATTTTTATTAGTCATTACACTGGTCAACCTCAATATAATAAAAGAGGCCCCCTATTGTCAGATTTATATAGTATGTATAATTTGTTTTTCGTTATTGCTTTTAAGTGATTATGATGGCAAATTAAAAAATATGTTACAAGTGTATCATTTAAAAGAGGTACAGATTTGCAGTTAGATATTAGACCATGATTATTCGTTTTTTTTTTAACATTTTACCTAAAAAAACAGGCAATATTATGTTGAAAAGAACTCAAATCTACAATGTTGATGCAATATATCAGTGAAGCCAGATTCACACCCTGCTGAGTGAAATGAACTAATGAGTTTGATGTCCATTTATGCCTGAGATATAACCTCATGGACAAGCTCATGAAAGTTTGTGAGCTGTCCACTGGCCATCGGTTAGTTATCTTGTATGTTGCATTATAATATCAGTCACTGCCTCCAAAGGTACCAAACTGTGCCCAGAAGCAGTCACAAGTCATCAGTATTCATAAAAATTTGGCTGTTGACTGATTGGTGAATGAATATAAATAGATTTGTCTTGTACTGGCATTTGTACTGTTTGGTCAGTTTCTGGGTCAGATACAGGGCAATGACGGCAGAGGTAGTAAGTGATTAGAAATATTGTTCAATCCAAAATAACTTCACTTTTTCAGTTATTTATTCAGAAATTTAATAGCTTTTTAATGAGATATGAGAATACAATTTGAAACGGTTGAAAAGTATAATTTAATCTTTTACTGGAAAATTAGAGAAATAAAAATTATAGACCATTTTTGTCCGAAAATATATATGTCTAAGATGGTATCACAATTAATGCAAATAGATCAAAAGAAGAATCTGATATCTTCTATTCATGTTTCACACTTAAATCTCTGACACTATTTTAGTTCTCAACAGGTTGGTGTATAAGTTGAGTATGGGAATACATTGAGTATGAAGTGCTCATATAATGTCCAGACACTTTATGTATATTTAACTTGAGTTTGACTCAGAAAATGGGCCCAAAACTAAGAAAGTCAGTGACTGGAGAAATATCACCACCTTGTGTATTTTTCTGTAGAAGCCATTTGTATTTAGTAGTCTGCAAGGATGTTGGTTTTAACGGAAGGTATGTTGATATGTAAGTTCATTCACAATAGAAATAAAGATGGCCTCATAAAGGTTGAAATGTTCTTGATTTTTTTTAAGGGAAGCACATGTGGTGCATTGGATATCTGATGTACATGTAGGTCATGAGCTCAGCTGAATATCAAATATTGTTTCCACTTCAGAATTCCTCTGTCTATGACATCATCAAGAGGAAATTACTCATAAAAATAAACCTCATCAAGTCACCTGAGTAATTGATTCCAATAAGAAAATAGTTTTACCATTTATAGTTAGGACAAGTATTCTGAAATGAAAGATATTTAAGCTAAAAAGTGCAATGAAAAAACTAATTATATTAGTTTCCACAGTAACACTTTCCAGTGTGGTATGAATTCTTTTCTACAATATACTGTACATGATATTATTGAGTGATATGATAAGGATGTCCATAGATATAGCCCATATTAGCATAGGAGGTGACACATTGGACAGCCTTAACACCAAGCCTTATAAACATTGAGTGTAATCTTAAACAATTTCTATCTCTAAGACTGGAACTCTATCCCAGCATTCAACTGCCAAAAATCATAACCATTAACTCTATTTTTTTGCATTCCTTTTTCAATTCTAATATTTTTGAGAGATGATCACCAACAAAAATCTTCTTTCAAAATGATATACTGTGAAAGTTTTCAAGCTTCAGAAAACAGTAAGAAATATGATGAGTTGGAAAGTAAAGAAGTTTCTTCAATGATTATTGCCCAATGTCATATTTCAGAGCATTCTTGCCACTGATTATTACTTCTTAAAACGTCTGAAGACTGTCATTAATGACAGACTAACCGTCGTGAGACGACTAGTGTCTGTGTTCAGATAGCTATGTGTCTTGATGCAGCTTGAGGCTGTAGCGTCTGTGTGGTGAGAGTTGGGAGGAAGTTGTCTACTGGTTCAGATAGCTATGTGTCTTGATGCAGCTTGAGGCTGTAGTGTCTGTGTGGGGAGAGTTGGGAGGAAGTTGTCTCCTGGTTCAGATAGCTATGTGTCTTGATGCAGCTTGAGGCTGTATTGTCTGTGTGGGGAGAGTTGGGAGGAAGTTGTCTCCTGGTTCAGATAGCTATGTGTCTTGATGCAGCTTGAGGCTGTAGTGTCTGTGTGGGGGGAGTGGGAAGGAAGTTGTCTTCTGGTTCAGATAGCTATGTGTCTTGATGCAGCTTGAGGCTGTAGTGTCTGTGTGGGGAGAGTTGGGAGGAAGTTGTCTTCTGGTTCAGATAGCTATGTGTCTTGATGCAGCTTGAGGCTGTAGTGTCTGTGTGGGGAGAGTTGGGAGGAAGTTGTCTTCTAGTTCAGATAGCTATGTGTCTTGATGCAGCTTGAGGCTGTAGTGTCTGTGTGGTGAGAGTTGGGAGGAAGTTGTCTTCTGGTTCAGATAGCTATGTGTCTTGATGCAGCTTGAGGCTATAGTGTCGGTGTGGGGAGAGTTGGGAGGAAGTTGTCTTCTAGTTCAGATAGCTATGTGTCTTGATGCAGCTTGAGGCTGTAGTGTCTGTGTGGGGAGGAAACTATTTTCTGGGTCAATTAGGTGTCAACTGGTGTCATTTGTCGGTGAAAGCAATTAGTTTGTGTATTATCATGCCATAACTTCATGCTGTTAGCCATGATTTGGGCCATCAAGTCACACACACAGAAAAATGCATGACAATTCATTACGTGGTACTTCCTCCTATGGCTGTAAGTTTATAATAGATCTTTGAATTCAATGCATGTTAAATAATGTAAAATTTGAAGAAATCATGGAAGAATCTGGTTTATGTTTGATGATGAAATATTTGTGTACCATGAGAGTAAATATGATAATATTGAGATTTGAGCATGATAATATAATATAATAATACAGAGTTCAAAGAGATTATCTATATGTCAGATTATCTATATATCAGATTATCTGTATGTCAGATAATCTTTATGCCAGGAACCTGCCTTCCATGAGCTGCATGTTAATAATGCTATGATTAAAATAGAGCAGTAAGCCAACACAGTGGGAACATTTTTTTACAGATTATGTGGTCAGTAAAAAGATTAGATTTTTCACCCAGGCACATCCGTTACCATAGTTACTAAAAGTTTGAATAGCTTTTCCCAGAATTCACTTGAATTTGGTATTATTCAGAATGTAGATACTGGTATTGTTCTCACTGAGCAGATACAGGAGGCCAGACAACAATACATAGACAACAAAGACACTGTACACATCATACACATGTTGTACTCTTCTCTATATCAAAGTTTTGCAAAAAGCCTTCCTTCCTCTAGTAGATTTCACATCACTTGGTAGGCCCTTGAGAGATTTTGATGCATTTTTCAACATCCTACGGCCCTCTTGCTTTCAAAACTTTGCTACAGGTGTCACAAAGTGAAAATGCTTTTTCCGTTCTTCCATTTTCAACTTTTTACCACCCACTACTGTTCCTTATACCCCGATGCCTGGCCAATGTTTGCCAGGGTGCCATGAGAGCACCCCCAGCCACCCAGCCACAATTCGGCAATTTGAAGATGTTGTATGGGTCTATATATTGTTGTCTGGCCTCCTGTATCTGCTCCATGAGAACAATACCAGTATCTACATTCTGGATAATACCAAATTCAAGTGAATTCTGGGAAAAGCTATTCCTTTCTCCTGTCATGAATCTCTCCTCTCTCCTGACATGAATTGTTCCTCTCTCTTGACATGAATTGTTCCTCTCTCCTGACATGAATCCCTCCTCTCTCCTGTCATGAATTGTTCCTCTCTCCTGTCATGAATCCCTCCTCTCTCCTGTCATGAATTGTTCCTCTCTCCTGACATGAATTGTTCCTCTCTCCTGTCATGAATTGTTCCTCTCTCCTGACATGAATTGTTCCTCTCTCCTGTCATGAATTGTTCCTCTCTCCTGTCATGAATTGTTCCTCTCTCCTGACATGAATCCCTCCTCTCTCCTGACATGAATTGTTCCTCTCTCCTGACATGAATCCCTCCTCTCTCCTGTCATGAATTGTTCCTCTCTCCTGTCATGAATTGTTCCTATCTCCTCTCATAATTCCTCCTCTCTCCTGTCATAGTGTGACTCAACCTCACCTCGCAGTATGCTATTCTCAGGCCGGATATCATAACACAGTGTGGGAGATTTTATATATTCACATAGAAAGAGTAATACAGAGTGGCAGATACTAATATTAGACCAGCAAACATTTCTACCTGCCTTCCCTACTGCTGTCAACAAAGTCGTCAATCACCAGTGAAAATTGAAAAAGAGGCGTTACCAATAACTCTATATGGATTGTTGTCAGGATATTTTACAGTGAAAATTATATGGTGAGAGTTTCTAACCAGACTTTAAAGTACCCAACATTGTCAGTTTCCATATTTACGATCATCGACTCTGATGTCATCATGAACCATCAAAATAACAACTACAAGATATTCACGGCTGCGAGTCATGTGGGAGTCCGTGACAATTGACACTCACTCTGTACCACTGCTCACTGCTCTGCTGTAGGTGCTCAATAAAGAATCACATTTATTGTACAACGAAACAATCAGTAAGCAACATTAAATAAATAAACAACATAAGCATATTGCATTAAAGCTGTAATTTCATGTATAAAAACTATATGGGCATATGAACATCATGACATAATGAAGTTTAATATAGAGCTATAAGTAAAGTTGCAATAAAACATAGAAGTTAATAGCAGAGATCAGTCTCCGCCATCAGCTGCACCTGATCAGCACGGGTAGTATGAAACTTTCTGACCTTAGATGAGGCTCAGAGTGTCCTGCTGGCCGGCCATTACTGTTTGACGTCATTCAAGCATTATTCAAAGGACAATACCTTTCATGATGTCATAAGCATATTGCCTTACTTTCATGACATCATTTTACCTTTCAGTGCTTCTAAGATAACACTACACATGACAATGACACCAAAAAAGAAGTGTGCTTTCAAAAAGGGGCTATAAATTGGGTTCAAATACGTTTTACAGACATTGGAGAGCATCAGCCTAGTTAATATATAAATATTAAAGGCAAATGTATCATTAATTCATGATTTTTATACATACATTTCAAAATCAGTGCATAATTTGTTTAAAATAATGACTGACAGTCTAGATATTCGCAGGGGCGGAGTATATTAACCATATTCTTCTTGTTCTTCTTGACATTGATAACTAACTAATCTCATCTCATCACATCTCATCTCATCTCATCTCAACTCAACTCATCATTGCATTTCATTTTATCTCATGTCATCTCATCTCATCTCATCATTGCATTTCATCTCATCTCATGTCATCTCATCTCATGTCATCTCATCTCATCTCATGTCATCTCATCTCATCTCATGTCATCTCATCTCATCTCAACTCATCTCATCTTATTTCATCTCATCTCACCATTCAATTTCATCTTCTATACCTTTGCTGCACACTATGGTGTGATGTAGTAGCTAACACTGCATCCTCTCTGTTATAGAGGTACCTTATCTAAGGTATCTTATATTATCCTAACTGATGAATTGCCTATTATATTGATGAGGGATAGTCGGCATCTTTATTTATTCTCTCAAGTGTCAAATGTTTGCCTGGTGTCTAAGTTGTGGAAGATGTGCGTAGTAGAGCACTTTGATATCTCCCATTATAGAGAGCGTCAAGCAAACAGTGACAAATCACTGTAACTCTCACCCTGTTATCACACCCAAACATGCATGAACTCCATGTCAAACTCATTTAAAGCCCAGCTTTTAAACCAAATAGGTGAAACTGAAACATTGAAGACAGCCAAATACAATATAGTGCCAAACCAATATCTTTCTATTTTGTCAGGCTACTTTCCCCAGAGACAAACATTTAAACTCTCTTTTGACGGGGGCCATTAGCATGCAGTGGTAAGTGGAACCCATTATTGCAGTGTCCTTAAAGTAATAGCCAGTCAGCAGGATATCATATCCTGTGACACATGAACAACAGGACATCATATCCTGTGACACAGTATTAGCCAGCCAGCAGGACATCATATCCTGTGACACAGTATTAGCTGGCCATCAGGAAGTCATACCCTGTGACACAGTATTAGCCGGCCAGCAGGAAGTCATACCCTGTGACACTGTATTAGCTGGCCAGCAGTAGGTCATATCCTGTGACACAGTATTAGCCGGCCAGCAGGAAGTCATACCCTGTGACACAGTATTAGCCGGCCAGCAGGACATCATACCCTGTGACACAGTGTTAGCTTGCCAGCAGGAAGTCATATCCTGTGACACAGTGTTAGCTTGCCAGCAGGAAGTCATGCCCTGTGACACAGTATTAGCCGGCCAGCAAGAAGCCATACCCTGTGACACAGTATTAGCTTGCCAGCATGAAGTCATATCCTGTGACACAGTGTTAGCTGGCCAGCAGGAAGTCATACCCTGTGACACAGTATTAGCCGGCCAGCAAGAAGCCATACCCTGTGACACAGTGTTAGCTTGCCAGCAGGAAGTCATACCCTGTGACACAGCAAATCAAAATCCTATTTTGCAAGAATCACATATTTGGTTCCAAAGAATATATTTTCATGAAATATTGGTGAAATGCACCAATCAAATAGGCTGTCAGTTGAGTTTTTTTCTAACTACGCCTTGAGATACCATAATTGTGTCTCCAGTAAGATGGAGCTATTTCCGGTTAATATTAGTTGGTTTTTGCATTACGAGTAAGCAGAATCAAAGTATGTGGGGTGATAAGCTCATGATTATCAAAGGCAATCCTGGAAGAAGTGTGTGAATGCTTGACGCGGTGCTGAGAAATTGATTGTAAATTCATCCTCCCACTGCCACAGTAACTTCTTAAGAGTCTCATATTATAGTTTTTTAAAGAAAATGTTATATTTTTTACGCATTAATGAAGGGAAATGTTCTTAGATATTTTGGAGTTTCTGGATGGTTACAGTTCTCTCTTTTGGTCACATTAAATCTATCATTATGATAAGACCGATCTACAGTCGTATGATCAGAGTCATCATGATTAGACCAGACTACAGTTGGATGATCAGAGTCGCCATGATTAGACCAGACTACAGTTGGATGATCAGAGTCGCCATGATTAGACCAGACTACAGCTGTACGCTCAGAGTCATCACGACAAGACTGGTCTACAGTCGTATGCTCAGAGTCATCATGATTAGACCAGTAGGATCAGAGTCATCATGATTAGACTGGTCTACAGTCGTATGCTCAGAGTCATCATGATTAGACCAGTAGGATCAGAGTCATCATGATTAGACCAGTAGGATCAGAGTCATCATGATTAGACCAGTAGGATCAGAGTCATCATGATTAAACCAGTAGGATCAGAGTTATCATGATAAGACTGGTCTACAGTCATATATTCAGAGTTAGCATAATTAGACCAGTAGGATCAGAGTCATCATGATTAGACCAGTAGGATCAGAGTCATCATGACAAGACTGGTCTACAGTCGTATGCTCAGAGTCATCATGATTAGACCAGTAGGATCAGAGTCATCATGATTAGACTGGTCTACAGTCGTATGCTCAGAGTCATCATGATTAGACCAGTAGGATCAGAGTCATCATGATTAGACCAGTAGGATCAGAGTCATCATGATTAGACCAGTAGGATCAGAGTCATCATGATTAAACCAGTAGGATCAGAGTTATCATGATAAGACTGGTCTACAGTCATATACTCAGAGTTAGCATAATTAGACCAGTAGGATCAGAGTCATCATGATTAGACCAGTAGGATCAGAGTCATCATGATTAGACTGGTCTACAGTCGTATGCTCAGAGTCATCATGATTAGACCAGTAGGATCAGAGTCATCATGATTAAACCAGTAGGATCAGAGTAATCATGATAAGACTGGTCTACAGTCGTATGCTCAGAGTTAGCATAATTAGACCAGTAGGATCAGAGTCATCATGATTAGACCAGTAGAATCAGAGTCATCATGATTAGACCAGTAGGATCAGAGTCATCATGATTAGACCAGTTTACAGCTGTACGCTCAGAGTCATCATGTTTTGACAAATCTGCAACTATAGGCCGGTCTGCAGTGAGTATGTTCAAGCTCACCCATTTAAAGCTTACAAATTTATACTTTACAAATCAGGATATCTTCTTGGAATGTGAATTAAATTTTTTAATCTATTTGAAATATTTAGAATTGGAAGAAAGTGTTTCTTCTTAATTTGTTCCATTTTCAATTATACATGACTTGTTATTCTCTGAATAGAAAATACCAAACTTTGAAAGAAAAGTCTTTGATTTTGAAACAGCATGGTTAAAAGTTGAATAAGGCATCGTCCGAATTGCCAAAATTTGTATGTATTGTCTTCATTTGTGAAACTGGTAGCCATACTATGAAAGCATTAAAAATATAATGGTCTTAAGTTGGTTGAGAAATGCCTCAAATTCTCCAAAGGGCTGGACATGTAATGTGATGTTTTGTGCAGAGCAGATCTCAGATGTAGATTAAACATATAGTAGTCTTATATTAAGTTGGTTGAGAAATGCCTCAAATTCTCCAAAGGGCTGGACATGTAATGTGATGTTTTGTGCAGAGCAGATCTCAGATGTAGATTAAACATATAGTAGTCTTATATTAAGTTGGTTGAGAAATGCCTCAAATTCTCCAAAGGGCTGGACATGTAACGTGATGTTTTGTGCAGAGCAGATCTCAGATGTAGATTAAACATATAGTAGTCTTATATTAAGTTGGTTGAGAAATGCCTCAAATTCTCCAAAGGGCTGGACATGTAATGTGATGTTTTGTACAGAGCGAATCTCAGATGTCAATCCTTGCATCTACAACATATAAAATCAGTGAAAATGTTCAATTTAGATGACACAAACAGAAAGGAGATCATGTATATATGGGTACAAAGTGGAGGGATAGATATGGTCTCAATGCAAACTGTTTATAGCACCATTAATTGGGAGCATCTCTTGTTATTGGTTTCTATGGTGATTGTCTTGTCTTTTAGCATACTGATATCCCATCAATTTTGAATTAATATAGGATGGTTTTGTAGCATTCTTTGCAACTTTCAGGAAAAATGTAGGATATATTGATTTTCCCTTTGCACTTTACAAAAATATCAGTATAAATGAATTTTAATGCCATTTAAATCTTAATACCTGTGTAATTATTTCAGTATTCAAGGCCTTAAATCATATTCTATTATCAAAAATCCCAATCTCATTCTCTGTGGAAACAAAATAGAAACTTGAGATACCATTCATGATATCCTGTTTCGTTTGGACAAACAACATTTTTAAAAAATCACTTCTACGAGTATGCCATGCTGTGTCAATGCACTGAGTAAAGTTTTCATGTTTTAGGAAGTGAAGCATTTTCTGGGTTAAGTGTAAGTGACAGATGAGGCATCAGGACAGGTTGACACCGGCCTCAACCTTGAAGCCTCAGGCATTATATTAAAGCAGGGATTATGTCTACACTCTGTGATCTATTATGTGACAGTTTGTATTCTCTAGTGAGGCCCGATTGAGCTTCTCATCATTTCATTTGAGCAGTAAGTATGTGAAGTGATAAGACACTCTAGGCAGATGCGTACTGTAGTGGTTATGGTGAAAACATGTCATTCATTTATTATGTGTATGTAGGTAGAACGATGACACAGAGCTGTACCTATCAAATTAATGTGCAAAATATAATGCAGTGTGGTGGGTTAAGTGGGTGTTAAGTGGGTGTTACTAGGTGTGGGGAGAGTGGCGGGTCAAGTTAAGTGGGTGTTACTGGGTGTGTGGAGAGTGGCGGGTCAAGGTGGGTCAAGTTAAGTGGGTGTTACTGGGTGTGGGGAGAGTGGTGGGTCAAGTTATGTGGGTGTTACTGGGTGTGGGAGAGTGGTGGGTCAAGTTATGTGGGTGATACTGGGTGTGGGGAGAGTGGCAGGTCAAGTTAAGTGGGTGTTACTGGGTGTGGGGAAAGTGGTGGGTCAAGATAAGTGGGTGTCACTGGGTGTGGGGAGAGTGGTGGGCCAAGTTATGTGGGTGTTACTGGGTGTTGGGAGAGTGGCGGGTCAAGTTAAGTGGGTATTACCGAGTGCAGAGTAAGCTGGGAAGGATCTCAGGCTGATTGTCGGGTAGAATGAGGCATAGGTGACCAGTCAAATGAGGTGAAACTTTCTGGCACTCACCTTCCCAGTCCAAGGTCAGTGCCATCATGTTCATTGCCTCTGTCACCAGAGATCCTGAGAGCAATCATGATGATGTGTCGTCTCAAAAACTTATTTGATGAATAGCTCTTCTTACCTTCCTCTTCCGGGCTCACAAATATTGTCCTCTAAAATAATATCTCGTTAAAATTTGACTTGCAAACTATGTCATGTCATGTTCAAATCTCAAAATTTATTTGACATTTTAACATGTTGTAATTTTAGCATTATGATTTTTATCTTTTTGAAATAATTTCCATGGAAGATATCATGATTAACAACAGATATTTGACTGGTGCCGCAGCAGCCTTATAGTCGCGCTCATAGCTTTGTGATCTTTGTCGGTGATAAGCAGCATTTTCCTGGAATCGTAGATAGGTCTGCCAATGGATACATCAGATAAAAGGTCAGAGTATATAGCTTTACCCAGCTTAGACCAGATAATTGTTTTTGGTATAGAGAGACCACCCAGAATGGTAAGAGTTGAGCTCAGATTTGCTGTGCAGTAAATTAGCCTGAATCATCTGCCCCAAGTTGATCCTACTTTCTCAAGGAAATAATGATCACAATGTGAGTGCTCACTGCTCAGAGCAGTAGCATCTCTATGATCACGAGACCTCCTGAGTCAATCAGGCTTAGTATCAATATGGTCACACATTACTATGGCAACATGAAGTGACAGCTCAGTGATGTATGGTTTAGACCCTTATTGCTGCTACAGCACCTCAGCCATGTACAGTGATGCATACTTCAGGCCCATGTCACCTCCAGCCATGTTCAGTGATGCATACTTTAGGCCCATGTCACCTCCAGCCATGTTCAGTGATGCATACTTTAGGCCCATGTCACCTCCAGCCATGTTCAGTGATGCGTACTTCAGGCCCATGTCACCTCCAGCCATGTTCAGTGATGCATACTTTAGGCCCATGTCACCTCCAGCCATGTTCAGTGATGCATACTTTAGGCCCATGTCACCTCCAGACATGTTCAGTGATGCGTACCTCAGAACCATGTCACCTCCAGCCATGTACAGTGATGCGTACCTCAGAACCATGTCACCTCCAGCCATGTTCAGTGATGCGTACCTCAGAACCATGTCACCTCCAGCCATGTACAGTGATGCATACTTTAGGCCCATGTCACCTCCAGCCATGTACAGTGATGCATACTTTAGGCCCATGTCACCTCCAGCCATGTTCAGTGATGTGTACTTTAGGCCCATGTCACCTCCAGCCATGTTCAGTGATGTGTACTTTAGGCCCATGTCACCTCCAGCCATGTTCAGTGATGCATACTTTAGGCCCATGTCACCTCCAGCCATGTACAGTGATGTGTACTTTAGGCCCATGTCACCTCCAGCCATGTACAGTGATGCGTACTTTAGGCTCATGTCACCTCCAGCCATGTTCAGTGATGTGTACTTTAGGCCCATGTCACCTCCAGCCATGTTCAGTGATGCATACTCTAGGCTCATGTCACCTCCAGCCATGTTCAGTGATGCGTACTTCAGGCCCATGTCACCTCCAGCCATGTTCAGTGATCGTACTTCAGGCCCATGTCACCTCCAGCCATGTTCAGTGATGCATACTTTAGGCTCATGTCACCTCCAGCCATGTTCAGTGATGTGTACTTTAGGCCCATGTCACCTCCAGCCATGTACAGTGATGCATACTTTAGGCCCATGTCACCTCCAGCCATGTTCAGTGATGCGTACTTTAGGCCTATGTCACCTCCAGCCATGTACAGTGATGCGTACCTCAGAACCATGTCACCTCCAGCGATGTTTAGTGATGCATACTTCAGGCCCATGTCACCTCCAGCCATGTACAGTGATGCATACTTTAGGCCCATGTCACCTCCAGCCATGTTTAGTGATGCATACTTTAGGCCCATGTCACCTCCAGCCATGTTCAGTGATGCATACTTTAGGCCCATGTCACCTCCAGCCATGTTCAGTGATGCATACTTTAGGCCCATGTCACCTCCAGCCATGTACAGTGATGCGTACTTTAGGCCCATGTCACCTCCAGCCATGTACAGTGATGCGTACCTCAGAACCATGTCACCTCAGCCATGTACAGTGATGCATACTTTAGGCCCATGTCACCTCCAGCCATGTTTAGTGATGCATACTTTAGGCCCATGTCACCTCCAGCCATGTACAGTGATGCATACTTTAGGCCCATGTCACCTCCAGCCATGTTCAGTGATGCATACTTTAGGCCCATGTCACCTCCAGCCATGTTCAGTGATGCGTACTTCAGTACCATGTCACCTCCAGCCATGTTCAGTGATGCATACTCTAGGCCCATGTCACCTCCAGCCATGTACAGTGATGCGTACTTTAGGCCCATGTCACCTCCAGCCATGTTCAGTGATGCATACTTTAGGCCCATGTCACCTCCAGCCATGTTCAGTGATGCGTACTTCAGGCCCATGTCACCTCCAGCCATGTTCAGTGATGCATACTTTAGGCCCATGTCACCTCCAGCCATGTTCAGTGATGCGTACTTCAGGCCCATGTCACCTCCAGCCATGTACAGTGATGCATACTTTAGGCCCATGTCACCTCCAGCCATGTACAGTGATGCATACTTTAGGCCCATGTCACCTCCAGCCATGTTCAGTGATGCATACTTCAGGCCCATGTCACCTCCAGCCATGTTCAGTGATGCGTACTTCAGGCTCATACTTTAGGCCTATGTCACCTCCAGCCATGTACAGTGATGCATACTTTAGGCCCATGTCACCTCCAGCCATGTTCAGTGATGCATACTTTAGGCCCATGTCACCTCCAGCCATGTTCAGTGATGCGTACTTCAGGCTCATGTCACCTCCAGCCATGTTCAGTGATGCATACTTCAGGCCCATGTCACCTCCAGCCATGTACAGTGATGCATACTTTAGGCCCATGTCACCTCCAGCCATGTACAGTGATGCATACTTTAGGCCCATGTCACCTCCAGCCATGTACAGTGATGCATACTTCAGAACCATGTCACCTCCAGCCATGTACAGTGATGCGTACCTCAGAACCATGTCACCTCCAGCCATGTTCAGTGATGCATACTTTAGGCCCATGTCACCTCCAGCCATGTACAGTGATGCGTACCTCAGAACCATATCACTGAGGATGTTAAAATATCCCAAAAATGCCAATTAGCACAAAGGTTGAAGATTTGATTAGTATGACATAATATGATGATCTTTTCTTGACACTTTTGAACTTGTTATTAGGTCAAAGTTTTCTGACTTGCCCAAAATGCCTGTATTGCTAGAAAACTTTACAGATACATTCAGTTTGACAAAATCTTGGGACAGGGTGGCATCATGATCTTGATGACCTTTCCAACCAGTCAATATCAGAATATCTCTCAGGTGTTCCAACTCGCCCAAAAATGCCTGTATTTCCATCAGACTTTTCTGATGTGACCAATTCTTGGACCTTTGTGCCGTTTAATATTAGATGAAGAACAAAACATCTTATGAATGCTCGGACTTGGCCAAAGATGTCTTAATTATCGACATACTTGGAGCAGGGGATTTGGGTTTGCATTTGTTCCAGTTTCAGATTTGATAAGAAATTAAAGCAGCAGTGGCTTTGACCACTTTCATCTGGCCGCATTAGAAATGTCCCATTGTGAGGATCCTAATGCTACATAATCTAACTAAGGTCACTGTGACATTATCTTGAAAAGTAATCAATAGAGATTCTCCAAGAGACTTCAGCTAGAGTGGAGGTGAAGCCGAAAGTACATCTCTGTCAGGTCACATGATGAGGATCCACCAATGACATAAAGCGACACATTTTGCCCAGTGGCAGTCATGTGTGATGAGAAGTAAGCATGATTAGACTGATTATGTTGATGGGTGCAGAACCGAATTACCTTCGGTGCAGTAATCTCACAACACATTTCAATCATGGAAAATTAAATACTGCCTCTGACTCCAAAATAATGAACGTCTAAGTCTAATATTTTATTCATGATGCATTGTATTATTCAAATATTGAATACCTTCACTAAATAGTCAATGTCCATTTTAACTGGTATATTTTTCATTGTGATATTTATGACCAAATAAATCCTGATTAATATATTAGGGATGCAACTTTGAGTGGAACTATTATATAGGGATCAAGGAGAATGTATTTTGATGAATATACACTTTATAAATTCTGTCTTGACAATTAAAAATGTACCACCATGCCCTTTATATGGTGGTGTCGACCAGCACGTGTTGGGAGTAGAAATTGGAGGTGGTTGGCCACGGCTCTTGATGAGCGGCTATGCTGCAGATAAGGAACAAGCCGTAAGATTAGAGTTGAAAAGTAGCTGTCTGGTGCAGAGCTGAGAGCAGTTAATGGAGTGCTGAAACTAACTGATGAGTAGTGTGGACCACTTTGAAATATGAGGCTCTCAACCACTGGATATGGTCCTCCATAGAAACTAGGTCATCACCGGTTGAGACGACCTCATTATTAGTATCTTAAGAGGAAGAGAAGTGGAAAGTGATACTTGAGGTACCTACACTATCAGAGGATACATTCAGTGAAGGACACACTTCCTAATTCACTGGAGCTAAATACGAGATAAATCTAAAGATAAACTGGTCTTGTAGCTTTACCTTGGAGTATAATGAAAGTGGCTGTGATGCCATATGATGAAAGTGTAAACCACCAATCTGTTGTGTCGTCTGATGCCATCTGAGCTAGAAACCTGAAGAATGTCACGTTATTCAACTTTATGACAATCGTGACTCATCATAGACAGGTTTAGACCTTGACATCTCGCAAGTCAAATATACTCCTTTTTCTGGTTTGGAGATATGATATATATTTTTCTTCTCAAAGGATAGACAATTTTATAATATTTTAGAAGGGTTCATTTCAGTCATTTCCACATCATTTGCTCCTTTTAAAAGAGCTCAATACAAATGCATTGATTTCCTTGAAACTCACACAAAGTTCACATTTAGTTCACATTATACATGCATCTCTTTGTAGGCTTATGTGATACATCATTCTTTTAATTCTTAAAAATTCCTTTTACTGCTGTTGATTACAATTATGAGAATATATATATTGATTCCAATTTCAAAAGCATTTTCCCAGCAAAGTACACAATATTTTTACCCAAAAAAATCTGATATTCTAACAATAAAAGTTATATAGGCTTAGTAATTATTGAGAGATTTCGTACATATTCATTTTAATGGCTTGTAGGGATATTTAATTGAAAATATTCTATATTTCCCTATCAAGTTCCCCAAAACCTATTCATTATGAAATAAAAAACACTCAAATGTCGGTCCCTCAACTGAGGGCTGTTGGCAGTAACAGACATCAGTTCAAAGTGAAACTATTCCATTGTTCCAAACAATGTGATCTGGCATCATGCACACAAGCAATGATGTCACACCTCCATTCAATACCACAAGTGACCAGACCTACTGAGGATAGATAGCAGGGACAGTGACAGGAGGTAGAGATAACCACAAAGAGTGACCAGACCTACTGAGGATAGAGAGCAGGGACAGTGACAGGAGGTAGAAATAACCACAAGGAGTGATCAGACCTACTGAGGATAGATACCAGGGACAGTGACAGGAGGTAGAGATGACCACAAAGAGTGACTAGACCTACTGAGGATAGATAGCAGGGACAGTGACAGGAGGTAGAGATGACCACAAAGAGTGACTAGACCTACTGAGGATAGATAGCAGGGACAGTGACAGGAGGTAGAGATGACCACAAGGAGTGACCAGACCTACTGAGGATAGATAGCAGGGACAGTGACAGGAGGTAGAGATGACCACAAGGAGTGACCAGACCTACTGAGGATAGATAGCAGGGACAGTGACAGGAGGTAGAGATGACCACAAGGAGTGACCAGACCTACTGAGGATAGATAGCAGGGACAGTGACAGGAGGTAGAGATGACCACAAAGAGTGACCAGACCTACTGAGGATAGATAGCAGGGACAGTGACAGGAGGTAGAGATGACCACAAGGAGTGACCAGACCTACTGAGGATAGATAGCAGGGACAGTGACAGGAGGTAGAGATGACCACAAGGAGTGACCAGACCTACTGAGGATAGATAGCAGGGACAGTGACAGGAGGTAGAGATGACCACAAGGAGTGACCAGACCTACTGAGGATAGATAGCAGGGACAGTGACAGGAGGTAGAGATAACCACAAAGAGTGACCAGACCTACTGAGGATAGAGAGCAGGGACACAGACAGGAGGTAGAGATGACCACAAAGAGTGACCAGACCTACTGAGGATAGATAGCAGGGACAGTGACAGGAGGTAGAGATGACCACAAGGAGTGACCAGACCTACTGAGGATAGATAGCAGGGACAGTGACAGGAGGTAGAGATGACCACAAGGAGTGACCAGACCTACTGAGGATAGATAGCAGGGACAGTGACAGGAGGTAGAGATGACCACAAGGAGTGACCAGACCTACTGAGGATAGATAGCAGGGACAGTGACAGGAGGTAGAGATAACCACAAAGAGTGACCAGACCTACTGAGGATAGAGAGCAGGGACAGTGACAGGAGGTAGAAATAACCACAAGGAGTGACCAGACCTACTGAGGATAGATAGCAGGGACAGTGACAGGAGGTAGAGATGACCACAAAGAGTGACTAGACCTACTGAGGATAGATAGCAGGGACAGTGACAGGAGGTAGAGATGACCACAAGGAGTGACCAGACCTACTGAGGATAGAGAGCAGGGACAGTGACAGGAGGTAGAGATAACCACAAGGAGTGACCAGACCTACTGAGGATAGATAGCAGGGACAGTGACAAGAGGTAGAGATGACCACAAGGAGTGACCAGACCTACTGAGGATAGATAGCAGGGACAGTGACAGGAGGTAGAGATGACCACAAGGAGTGACCAGACCTACTGAGGATAGATAGCAGGGACAGTGACAGGAGGTAGAGATGACCACAAGGAGTGACCAGACCTACTGAGGATAGATAGCAGGGACAGTGACAGGAGGTAGAAATAACCACAAGGAGTGACCAGACCTACTGAGGATAGATAGCAGGGACAGTGACAGGAGGTAGAGATGACCACAAAGAGTGACTAGACCTACTGAGGATAGATAGCAGGGACAGTGACAGGAGGTAGAGATGACCACAAGGAGTGACCAGACCTACTGAGGATAGATAGCAGGGACAGTGACAGGAGGTAGAGATGACCACAAGGAGTGACCAGACCTACTGAGGATAGATAGCAGGGACAGTGACAGGAGGTAGAGATGACCACAAGGAATGACCAGACCTACTGAGGATAGATAGCAGGGACAGTGACAGGAGGTAGAGATGACCACAAGGAGTGACCAGACCTATGGAGGATAGATAGCAGGGACAGTGACAGGAGGTAGAGATGACCACAAGGAGTGACCAGACCTATGGAGGATAGATAGCAGGGACAGTGACAGGAGGTAGAGATGACCACAAGGAGTGACCAGACCTATGGAGGATAGATAGCAGGGACAGTGACAGGAGGTAGAGATGACCACAAGGAGTGACCAGACCTACTGAGGATAGATAGCAGGGACAGTGACAGGAGGTAGAGATGACCACAAGGAGTGACCAGACCTACTGAGGATAGATAGCAGGGACAGTGATAGGAGGTAGAGATGACCACAAGGAGTGACCAGACCTACTGAGGATAGATAGCAGGGACAGTGACAGGAGGTAGAGATGACCACAAGGAGTGACCAGACCTACTGAGGATAGATAGCAGGGACAGTGACAGGAGGTAGAGATGACCACAAGGATCAGCAGGAGGACAGCAGCAACAACTGTAATGAGCAGATTGACTCAATATGGCACAATAGAGCTGGCAAAGCTAACATTGGCAGATAGGATGAGGGAGACAGACATATAAAAGATTTGCCATGTTGTGGCAGGAAATGACTACTTCGATCAATAGAAGAAAAGCTACTTTTAGACAAGATTTCTTTGAATGAAACTCTCCAGATCTTGTCATCATGAGGCTTTGTCTGCCTCTGTGGTATGTGACAAACAATCTGTATCTGTCGAGAATAGATGCAAGAACTTTTAACATTTCATATTCATGAGAGATTTAGAAGAATATTCTCTTCTTATTCTCTACTGAAATTGTTAAATTATTGTATCATCAAGCCTTATATTGTTTTAAAGCGTAAACATTGAAATGAATTAAAAATTGAAGTAAATATCCAAAGTATCACCTTGTGATATCACACTACAGAAATCATTGGAACAGGACATCTTAGGATAAAGTCACCATAGATATCATGGAAATAGGTCAACTTGGATATCATTGGAAAGTGTCACCTTTGAAATCATTGGAATATGTTAACATGGATATCACTGGAATAGATCACTTTAGATATCATGGGAATAGGTCAACTTGGATATCATTGGAAAGTGTCACCTTTGAAATCATTGGAATATGTTACCATGGATATCACTGGAATAGGTCACTATAGATATCATGGGAATAGGTCACTTCAGATATCATGGGAATAGGTCACTTCAGATATCATGGGAATAGGTCAACTTGGATATCATTGGAAAGTGTCACCTTTGAAATCATTGGAATATGTTACCATGGATATAAATGGAATAGGTCAACACAGATATCATGGGAAATTATGGTAATAGTTCATCATTGATATAATTTAGTAGGTCACCATAGATAACATGGAAAATTGCCATTTCCAGACATCATGGGAATTTGTTGTTTTGCTGATTTACAGAAGTTATATTTAATTAGAATTGATTTCTGGTAAAGAATCTTTTTAATTAAACACAAGTACTTTTTTAAAACTCCTGCCATGAAAACTGGAAAGCAACTACACATCAAGCGGTGCATATTGAAAGTGGGCAGATAAACAGGAAAGCCTTTTGTGGAGCAGCAGACAAGCCATTAAGATTACAGCTACTTACATGAAAGTTAGGCATTGATCACAGGTTGATGGTGGGAAGTGTGTGCTCACTCTGCTCCCACATGGCACAAGACACATGTCTACCTCTCATTAAATATTCAGTATTTACCCAGATGCCTTAGCTTGGTGCCTGAGTCTTCGTCCCACTTTGAAACTTGGGAGGCTTCTTGTTATAAAATTGACATCACATTGTCAGGAGAATAATTGTAATACTATTTTAGGTCAGAGTTTAGAGACTATTTAGTGTTGGAACTAATAAGGGTAATAAATCTACCGTATTTACTCAAATATAGGATGAGGAATTAGGGTCCAAACCTTTAGTCAATGTTTGGGGAGTTGGCTTATACACAAGGGCAACCTGTGGATGGTGATTTACGGCAAGAATAGTTGACTTTATCAGCGTGAATAAGATACAAATACAAACTCCCCCAAAGACGATATAATATTTTAGCTTATAATACATATAGAAATATTCTACCATGTCTCAAACGTAGTCCACCTTCATTTAATAAGTGTAAATGATGCACAAGTCAGTAAAAATGTGAGTTTAACAATGTTTAAACATGCTTACGCAACATGAGGTCGCCATTTTGAAAAATGGAAGTGACGGGAGAAGCTCTTATTTTTGGTGTGAAAATGATCGGAACGCCACCACAGTGTATTAATTCACATTGAAATATTGATATATTGTGCAATGATGAATTCCTGACACAACATATTTACATTTTACTTTTTAAATGGCTGCCAAACTTGACTCGTCCTCTAAACAGAAATTGGCCTTTTCAAGCAAAATAACATCAATTTGGGTGGGTATTCTTATACACAGGTTTGTCCTATTTTCGAGTAAATATGGTAAATTTATTAACAATCCAATTCACTTAGTATCCCACAGGTAGAATATGTGAGGGGCTGATGCTTAATGGATGTCTGACAAGAGATTCAGAGAGCAGATGGGTTAATTAATATCTTATAGCCACAGATATTCTTCTCAAGGTTGTCTGAACATATAGTTTGGCTCAACTATTTCCTGATCACATGGGCAGTTAGTACAATTGAGTTCCACTTTTTCATTTTGATTCTATTTGGATACAGACAGTCTACTCTTCCTTCATCTTTCTTCATTGCTTTAACTTTAAGGCAGCATCTTCCACAGCTCATGAATATTCATATTATCACACGATGTATGTGGACATCCTTCACCAGTTTATCATCATGTCATCTGTGTCCCCTAATTGAACTTATGCCAACAGATGCCAACCTCTTAGGTTAACTGCCAATCATTCTGTCAAGCTGTGACTGGTATATCTAATCTTTACCAAGTTTAAATTATCTAAAGGTTTTCAAACTGGACCAAAGACATAACTCACAGCATCATATTGTTCCCTGCTCTTATTGTTCCCTGTTCATATTGTGCCCCCTCATATTGTTCCCTGCCTTCTGGTCAGACCAAAAATATATAGTTAAATATCAACACTGAATGGTTTTGTTATTTTAATAACACAATCTTTCTAACACTAAAAGTGTTGAGATGATCCAGGTATCATACATTTTAGTGTCATATGTACAGTAAGTTTATGATGACACATGTTTGTTTACTAATGTTCAAAGAGGGAGGAGCCTATTTATAAATAATTTGATTTGTTTAGTATATGATCTATGATGAGGTCAATCAACTTCAGACTGCTTCAAATGTAATGCGACCTAACTTCATTATAATAATTATAACTCAAATAGGGATCTATCAATGCTATTTGAATTTCATTATTTTTCTTATGAAAAGTGACAAACTAATCAAAAAAATTTCCTAAAATAGGAAAATGTATTAAGGTCATTTGGCATCAAAATATATTGATTGTCATTCTAAACGTAGCAAATTACCACTACTTATGTCTAACAAATCTTTATTTTTTATTTTTCAGAGATTTGAGTATGAACAACTTGACCAAGCTTCAGCCAGACACTTTCCGTAGATTCTCCCAACTTTTTGAATTGTAAGTAAAGTTCATTATTTAAAAATAAAATAAATGTTTCAGTGAATGCTAATTGGTGTCCCTACAGTTTGAGCAGAGAAGAAGACAGCGTTTGAGAGTATGCAGGACACAATCATCCTGAGACAAGTCTGTTAGCTACCATGCTGGAGTTAATCAGAGGGCTGTTCAATATGTCAGGACCAGACAATATGGCAAGGTCGAACAATATGGCAAGGCCGTACAATATGGCAAAGCTGTACAATATGGCAAGGCCATACAATCTGGCAAGGCTGTAACATATGGTAAGGCCAGAAAATAGCCAAGGCTGGGTAATATGGGAAGGCCATGCAATATGGCAAGGCCGGAAAACATGGCAAGGCTGAACAATAGCAAGGCCGTACAATCTGGCAAGGCCGGACAACATGGCAAGGCCGGACAACATGGCAAGGCCGGACAACATGGCAAGGCTGAATAATATGTCAAGGCGGGACGATGTGGCAAGACTGAGCAATATGTCAAGGCCGAACAATATTGCAAGGCTGAACAATATGGCAAGGCTGTAAAATATGGCAAGGCCGGACAATATGGCAGTGAACTTTGGCTTTGTTGTATGGCTTTATTGTTTGGCTTTTAGCCTACAGATAGGCTTCCTGTCACTGCGTACCTTTTCCCCTGACTCGCCTGTAACACAAGCAGCTGACTGACATGACATCACCTTGCTCTATAGTGTACATGACTGACATGACATCACCTTGCTCTGTAGTGTACATGACTGACATGACATCATCTTGCTCTGTAGTGTACATGACTGATATGACATCACCTTGCTCTGTAATGTACATGACTGATATGACATCACCTTGCTCTCTATAGTGTACATGACTTACATGACATCACCTTGCTCTGTAGTGTACATGACTGACATGACATCACCTCGCTCTCTATAGTGTACATGACTGACATGACATCACCTTGCTCTGTAGTGTACATGACTGACATGACATCACCTTGCTCTGTAGTGTACATGACTGACATGACATCACCTTGCTCTATAGTGTACATGACTGACATGACATCACCTTGCTCTCTATAGTGTACATGACCGATATGACATCACCTTGATCTACATGTATAGTGTACATGACTGACATGACATCACCTTGCTCTGTAGTGTACATGACCGATATTACATCACCTTGCTCTCTATAGTGTACATGACCGATATGACATCACCTTGCTCTGTAGTGTACATGACTGACATGACATCACCTTGCTCTCTATAGTGTACATGACATCACCTTGCTCTATAGTGTACATGACTGATATGACATCACCTTGATCTACATGTATAGTGTACATGACTGACATGACATCACCTTGCTCTGTAGTGTACATGACCGATATGACATCACCTTGCTCTCTATAGTGTACATGACCAATATGACATCACCTTGCTCTCTATAGTGTACATGACTGACATGACATCACCTTGCTCTATAGTGTACATGACTTACATGACATCACCTTGATCTACATGTATAGAGTACATGACTGATATGACATCACCTTGCTCTATAGTGTACATGACTTACATGACATCACATTGATCTACATGTATAGTGTACATGACTGATATGACATCACCTTGCTCTATAGTGTACATGACTTACATGACATCACCTTGCTCTGTAGATTTCTAACATTTAGTCCCTGACGAGGCCTCAGCAGAGGCCGAAACGTGTAGGACACGCTCCTATTTCAAAACTATATTGAAAAAACCTATCTTACCTTGGCTCGAGACGACTTCTCGTTCCAATTCTGTTTTCTTCCGGTCTCATATATTATACTGATTAATGTAAGAATTCATATTTACATCGAGGACATCTTTATTACCTCGCCTATATCTAAATTGTTTAGTTTTGTGATGAGATTTTTTATGTTATTCTTGTATGTGCCTTTTACAAGGAGTAAACAAGTCCTAATTTAACATACCGTATCCACTCGGGTTAGCGCCCATGGGCGGCTAATTGGGGACAAAGTAAAAGAGGGGGGTGGGCGTTTACCCAAGCATGGGCGTTTATAAAGGTCGAGAACAGAACAAAACCATCCATTACTGCGCAATATATTAACAATCGTTTTCGCGCTAAAAACAAGAGCCTCTTCCTGTCACTTCCGCCTTTCAAAATTGCGACCACGTGTTGCGTTGAGTCGTGTCTTCCCTTCTTGACAGAAATGTCTTCACACGTGGATCGATTTTAATTGCGTTTTAAATGATAAATAAAAGTATATATCCAACTTTAACACAAAATATGCCTTGCAGGTCGAGAACAGAACAAAACCATTCATCCATTTAAATGCATTACGCAATACGAGGTCGTCATTTTAAAAAGCGGGAGTGACGGGGACAAGCTCTTATTTTTGGCGCGAAAACAAATGGAGTGTATCAACTCGCATTGAAAAATTTAATATATTGCGCAACGATGGATCCCTGGCTTCTCTTCGTGTTGCCGCACATCAAATTTACCGTGTTCCGCACATCGAATTTCTTCCTTGTTGACAGAAATGCTTTCACACGCGGATCGATTTTAATTGCATTTCAAATGATAAATAATGAAAACGCTTTGTTTTGAGGCTAAAATCAATGATGTGGAGAAATTGTCGACGTAATTGTGATAATATTAAGTACATACCTTTATTTATCATTTAAAACGCAATTAAAATCGATCAGCTACGGATATGAAAGTTCAATTTGACATGTTGGCCGCTCCACTTTTGTCTAGTGGGCACCCAGACGCTAAGGTAAAGGACGTCACGTACATCGTATTACGGACATCCAGGGAAGGTGGGCGTTTAATGATTTCTTCCTAAAAAGGGGGGTGGGCGTTAAGCCAAGCATGGGCGCTAACCCGAGTGGATACGGTAATTACATTGCTAAGCATAGACAAATTGTATGGCTCAGCTCAGAGAAACAGATTATATATCAGATTCTTTGTAAAGGTGTGAATGCTGTACAACAAAAAAATTCCACCACTCCTGTGGCCTTGACAATTGAAATTTAATGCTCACTTTTTTTCTGACATTCTACAATTGTCAGCCATATTGAAAGTGACAGGCACTCCTCTGAAGGCAACAGCCTTAACTTTGCCAAATGGTGAGAGAGGTGCAATATCCTATCATTATTTACTTGATTTAGATTGAGGATTACTAAAATGGAATATAATAATTGATAATACTCCTGCAAAGGTGAGCAAGTCCATAATGCCATTTACATCATCAACAGATGCACTTTAGATTGTAAAAATAATAAGATGCTGAAGAGCACACAAGGATGCGATAGACACAGGATGATGAAGGCCTGAGTATGCAGTCAGGCCACAATCCTCTCAGTCAGTGACATCACTCAAAGGGCAGAGGTGAGAGGAAAGATTTAGAGAAGGAAAAACATTACTTCTTGTATTCCAATGTATCTTAGCACTGAAACCTAACTCAAAAATGATCTCAATAAATAATCTCAATATATACTTATCATATGTTATGTGGAAATTGTCAAGACCTATTTGAGTTTTATCATATTTGTTCATAGCATTTAATGACCATTTGATTTTCTGTAAGGCTATAACCACATTTTAACAATTGTTTCAAAGATGACGAGTGACCAACTTACAGGATGATCTTCAAATGTCAGGTGTCTGCCAGGGCCAGCATTGCAGCTTCAATACCTAGCTAGTTTGTAGGTTGCTCAGAGTAATTGATGTCATGCCTGTCATAAACAAGACAAGAATAAATGATCAACACAGAGGAGTTAAACAACCAATCAAGCCATGTCCTGACAGGCAGCAAAGTCATAGTAAATATCACCTTGCCCACGAGGGCTGTCAAGGGATGGGTCATTATGGCTGTGATCAAACACCTTGCCCACGAGGGCTGTCAAGGGATGGGTCAATATGGCTGTGATCGAACACCTTGCGCACCAGGGCTGTCAAGGGATGGGTCACTATGGCTGTGATCAAACACCTTGCCCACCAGGGCTGTCAAGGGATGGGTCAATATGGCTGTGATCGAACACCTTGCCCACCAGGGCTGTCAAGGGATGGGTCAATATGGCTGTGATCGAACACCTTGCCCACCAGGGCTGTCAAGGGATGGGTCATTATGGCTGTGATCAAACACCTTGCCAACCAGGGCTGTCAAGGGATGGGTCAATATGGCTGTGATCGAACACCTTGCCCACCAGGGCTGTCAAGGGATGGGTCAATATGGCTGTGATCGAACACCTTGCCCACCAGGGCTGTCAAGGGATGGGTCAATATGGCTGTGATCAAACACCTTGCCAACCAGGGCTGTCAAGGAATGGGTCATTATGGCTGTGATCAAACACCTTGCGCACCAGGGCTGTCAAGGGATGGGTCACTATGGCTGTGATCAAACACCTTGCCCACCAGGGCTGTCAAGGGATGGGTCAATATGGCTGTGATCGAACACCTTGCCCACCAGGGCTGTCAAGGGATGGGTCAATATGGCTGTGATCGAACACCTTGCCCACCAGGGCTGTCAAGGGATGGGTCATTATGGCTGTGATCAAACACCTTGCCCACCAGGGCTGTCAAGGGATGGGTCAATATGGCTGTGATCAAACACCTTGCCCACCAGGGCTGTCAAGGGATGGGTCACTATGGCTGTGATCGAACACCTTGCCCACCAGGGCTGTCAAGGGATGGGTCAATATGGCTGTGATCGAACACCTTGCCCACCAGGGCTGTCAAGGGATGGGTCAATATGGCTGTGATCGAACACCTTGCCCACCAGGGCTGTCAAGGGATGGGTCATTATGGCTGTGATCAAACACCTTGCCCACCAGGGCTGTCAAGGGATGGGTCAATATGGCTGTGATCAAACACCTTGCCCACCAGGGCTGTCAAGGGATGGGTCACTATGGCTGTGATCGAACACCTTGCCCACCAGGGCTGTCAAGGGATGCGTCAATATGGCTGTGATCAAACACCTTGCCCATCAGGACTGTCAAGGGATGGGTCACTATGGCTGTGATCGAACACCTTGCCCACCAGGGCTGTCAAGGGATGTGTCATCAAACACCGATCCAACTTGTCAAATTTGTGTGGATTCTATGACTGTGGGGACAGCGTGGATTCTATGCCTGGCTGTCATGTGGGCTATGTGTGGTGATAGAGGCTCCTGTGTGGGCACAGCGTGGATTCTATGCCTGGCTGTCATGTGGGTTATGTGTGGTGATAGAGGCTCCTGTGTGGGGACAGCGTGGATTCTATGCCTGGCTGTCATGTGGGCTATGTGTGGTGATAGAGGCTCCTGTGTGGGGACAGCGTGGATTCTATGCCTGGCTGTCATGTGGGCTATGTGTGGTGATAGAGGCTCCTGTGTGGGGACAGTGTGGATTCTATGCTTTGCTGTCATGTGGGCTATGTGTGGTGATAAAGGCTCCTGTGTGGGGACAGCGTGGATTCTATGCCTGGCTGTCATGTGGGCTATGTGTGGTGACTGAGGCTCCTGTGTGGGGACAGCGTGGATTCTATGCTTGGCTGTCATGTGGGCTATGTGTGGTGACTGAGGCTCCTGTGTGGGGACAGCGTGGATTCTATGCTTGGCTGTCATGTGGGCTATGTGTGGTGATAGAGGCTCCTGTCTGGGGACAGCGTGGATTCTATGCCTGGCTGTCATGTGGGCTATGTGTGGTGATAGAGGCTCCTGTGTGGGGACAGCGTGGATTCTATGCCTGGCTGTCATGTGGGCTATGTGTGGTGATAGAGGCTCCTGTGTGGGGACAGCGTGGATTCTATGCTTGGCTGTCATGTGGGCTATGTGTGGTGATAGAGGCTCCTGTCTGGGGACAGCGTGGATTCTATGCCTGGCTGTCATGTGGGCTATGTGTGGTGATAGAGGCTCCTGTGTGGGGACAGCGTGGATTCTATGCCTGGCTGTCATGTGGGCTATGTGTGGTGATAGAGGCTCCTGTGTGGGGACAGCGTGGATTCTATGCTTGGCTGTCATGTGGGCTATGTGTGGTGATAGAGGCTCCTGTCTGGGGACAGCGTGGATTCTATGCCTGGCTGTCATGTGGGCTATGTGTGGTGATAGAGGCTCCTGTGTGGGGACAGCGTGGATTCTATGCTTGGCTGTCATGTGGGCTATGTATCTTGACTTAGGCTCCTGTCTAAGAGTACCTTATTTGTTGCTCCTGCCTTAGAATGTTACTACTTTAGTAGTATTGATGGAAGCTGACTGAGATGGTCTATGGGCATATCCGTCAACAGACTTCAAGCACTGTCTTTGGTGTGTGACTACATACTCGGCAGGGATTTTACCGTGTTAAATGTTCTTTTGGAACCATGTTCAGCTTCAACCATGCCAACCAAGTGGCTAATTTTTATGTGATGGCATGACATTTGGAGGTTTCCTGAACAATTTATATTTCCAAACCTCACCTGAGATAAAAACAAAATGAGTATTTGTGCTTGTTGATTGGCTGCACGTAGTACTAAGGTAGGACCATCTTGTTTACTGCGGTTGTGTGATGGAGCCAGTCAGGAGAGTGGGTGGGAGAGTGGGAGGGAGAGTGAAGGGAGAGTAAGTGGAAAGTGGGAGGGTAGGGGGAGTGGGGGAGAGTGGTTGGGAGAGTGGGTGAGAGAATGGAGGGAGAGTGGGTGAGAGAGTGGAGGGAGAGTGGGTGAGAGAGTAGAGGGAGAGTGGAGGGAGAGTGGAGAGAGAGTGGAGGGAGAGTGGAGGGAGAGTGGTGGGTGAGTGGTGGGAGAGTGGAGGGAGAGTGGGTTAGAGAGTAGAGGGAGAGTGGGTGAGAGAGTGGAGGGAGAGTGAGGGAGAGTGGGTGGGAGAGTAGAGGAAGAGTGGTTGGGAGAGTGAGAGTGGGAGGGAGAGTGGGTGGGAGAGTGGGTTAGAGAGTGGAGGAAGAGTGAGGGGAGAGAGTGGATGGGAGAATGGAGGGAGAGTGGAGGGAGAGTAGGTGGGAGAGTGGGTGAGAAAGTGGATGGGAGAGTGGGTAGGGGAGGAGTGGAGGGAGAGAGGGTGGGAGAGTGGAGGGAGAGTCTGTGGGGAAGGTCAAGCAACATCTGTCACATTGATGGATTGAAAGTTCTCAGAGTTTACAAAAATATTATTTTATCATATGAATACATAGAATTCTTCATTTTCCATTTTAGACTTAAATGTTTAGCAATTGGTGTATAAGCTGAGACAAGGGGCAACAGTTGGAGCAGTGAAGATCTGTATATCAACAAAGCGCACCAATACAGTGACTGCAGATCCCAGTCCATTCATATTATTCATCTTTATTTAGGAAATATTCAATTATTCATGGATAACATTACATTCTTAGTCATGACAAACTCAAACTCCCAAAGTTCCCACAGGAAATCATCCATGTTTACTATACATGTTGTTTAGCAATATAAATGAATGCTGAGAAAGGATTGCCATTTATTTTGGGCAGAAGAATTAGGAACACATTTATAAATATCAGAAGTTGATGGCCTTGGCCTGAGTGCAATAATAGAGTTCATCTCGCTCCATAGAGTAGTTTAGTGTCATGGCTTTTGAGGGCTTCATCTCCTGTGACAAACGAGTTACAGTGTAGATGATCATTGCATGACAAGTTGGCAAATCAAGTACCGCCATTGCCACAAATGAGGTCAAGTTCCAAATGGCAAGCACTCTGACTAGCTGCTACTTCAAGGCAAGTGTCTTGTGATTGACTCAAACTCACCATGTGCTCTATTCAGTGGCATGTCATAAATTGATGACAAGCTCTAGCTGGTCTCTGCATATGTCATAATCACCAGCCATACATATCTTAGCATTTATTCCTCCCCCCCTGAAAAGCCAGTTTCATTTTTAGAATTCTTTATTTTTTATGTCAGCAGCTCTTGCATAGGCTTCACCATGTATGCTAGATATACATTCACACTACATACACATTCAGCATTGCAAACACTATTAACTTTCTGTAATATTACATAATATTCTATGTTTGTTACATCAAATGACTATGTTAATAGCTTAGTCTCTATGATGTGAGTTCATAAAGGGTAAGCTTTTGTGGAGGAGGATGTCAGTGACCAGTGGTCATCTGAGACATAGCTGGTGTCCTTCCTCAGGCCACACTTTGTCCACTCTTCTCGCATAGCACCAGGCTCCTGCTTCTAGCATAGCCAATGCTTCTTATCATGTTTCTCTTCTTGTGAAACATGCACACCACACTGCAAAAAAACCAGGAAAACAAGTCTGGTAAACATTGCCTTAAAGGTATTAAGCATTGATCCTATAACTACATACTAATTTCCTGGCATATAGATATTTACTTGGAGTAATAATATAATTTGCAATAAGACAGAAGTTGCACTTTTAGCAGAGATGTGTCTCAGCCATCAGCTGCATATGACGGGTAAAAACTGGCATTTACCTCAGATGTGGTACATTGTAGGGTAGCGCAGTTTGACGTCATTCTGGGATTATTTAAAGGACATTAACTTTGATGAAGTTATAAAATTTATAGAGATATCGCCATACTTTCATGATGTCATTTTATCTTTCATTGCTTCTATTATAACACTCCATATAAAAATAATGCCAAGAAAGAAGTGTGCCTTCAAAAGGGAGCTCCTAATTAGGTTCTTATTAAAGTTTTACAGACAGATATTTTAGTGCTTCTAACTAAAAAGGTAATGATAGACATACATGAAAGGCAAATGCATGTGATGCAAATTTATGATTATATATGTTTTTTTAAGCCAGGGCATATGTGCTACAAATGTATGTTAGAATCTTTCAATAGTTATACATATATGCCCCAGACCTTATAAGTTAAGTCACATTCTACAAATCCTGACCCAACATCTATCAACACATCTAATTCTACTTTATTGTACACTGTTCAAAGTGAACAAAATATTCTTTGAGGCTCTGCAAGTTAAGGAGCTGAATTGTGTGGAATTCCAGTATTAACCCTGAGCACGACATCTGTCAGTAGAGAATCTGACCTTGGCGACCTCAAGGTCATTGCTGAGCATGATGGGACAGTGAAAGCTATGTGGGAGGCCACAGCGAGGCATATTGCTAATGACAGCTGAATGACTCGACCTGCAAACCAACAAAAAAATGGTGTCATTTTAGACGGTCTCTCCAAGCTTCTCAAATATCTTTGCCATGTAAGATGCTATCGAATTAGATTCAGAAATCTGAGCAGATTGTTGATCACAGAAATGCATATTAATATAGCAAAGGAACAAAACATATTACTCATGTCACTCATATATCACTCATATCACTCATGTAATATATCAGTATCATCACTCTGATATGTAATATGTCAGTATCATCACTCTGGTATGTAATATGTCAGTATCATCACTCTGGTATGTAATATGTCAGTATCCTCACTCTGGTATGTAATATGTCAGTATCATCACTCTGATATGTAATATATCAGTATCATCACTCTGGTATGTATTATGTCAGTATCATCACTCTGGTATGTAATATGTCAGTATCATCACTCTGGTATGTAATATGTCAGTATCATCACTCTGATATGTAATATATCAGTATCATCACTCTGGTATGTATTATGTCAGTATCATCACTCTGGTATGTAATATGTCAGTATCATCACTCTGGTATGTAATATGTCAGTATCCTCACTCTGGTATGTAATATGTCAGTATCATCACTCTGATATGTAATATATCAGTATCATCACTCTGGTATGTAATATGTCAGTATCATCACTCTGATATGTAATATATCAGTATCATCACTCTGGTATGTATTATGTCAGTATCATCACTCTGGTATGTATTATGTCAGTATCATCACTCTGGTATGTAATATATCAGTATCATCACTCTGGTATGTATTATGTCAGTATCATCACTCTGGTATGTAATATATCAGTATCATCACTCTGGTATGTATTATGTCAGTATCATCACTCTGGTATGTATTATGTCAGTATCATCACTCTGGTATGTATTATGTCAGTATCATCACTCTGGTATGCAATATGTCAGTATCATCACTCTGGTCTGTAACATGTCAGTATCCTCACTCTGGTATGTAATATGTCAGTATCCTCACTCTGGTATGTAATATGTCAGACTCAGACTCAGACTCAGACTCAGACTCAGACTCAGACTCAGACTCAGGAAATCATTTATTTATAGTGACATTGGTTACAGACAAGTCATGTACATAATTATTTTAAACCACCGGCCCTTTATGGACCTATATGCCACTTTGCGTATATCTCTTATAGTGGTCAAAGTGCATCAGGAGCAATTACTACTTAAGAACTAAGAGTACAATATATATGCTTTCCACGTATACTTTGCTAATCTGATTTGCTGTTCTGTCATTAGATATATAAATTTTTCTTCTGCATCAAAGTTAATAAATTCTGGGTAATTTGCACGCACTGAATCATACAGCTGTTTTCTATATTCTCTATACAAGGTACATTTACACACAAAGTGCAATTCATTTTCAACTTCGTTTAATTCACAAAATTCACATATCCTAAATTCTTCTGGGATAGGGTTATATCTCCCAGTCTCTATTTTGATTGGTAATATACAACACCTCAGTTTTGCCAGGTCACTTCTCTCATATTTGGGCATGTTACTTGTTACATATTTTTCTGAAGCCAATTCGTGTTTAAATTTTACAAAAGTTCTAAGTTTAGGTTTGGTCATTAAAGAATTTTTCCAACATATTGTATCATATTCAGCAAGTTTTGTGGCAATTAGTTTTAGGTCACATGGTACTTTAGAGTTATAAATGTGTAGCATGTCAGCAGATGTCAGTATCTTCACTCTGGTATGTAATATATATATCAGTATCATCACTCTGGTATGTAATATGTCAGTATCATCACTCTGGTATGTAATATGTCAGTATCCTCACTCTGGTATGTAATATATCAGTATCATCACTCTGGTATGTAATATGTCAGTGTCCTCACTCTGGAGTGTGATATGTGATCATGCTGTACAAGACGATACCATGACTGCAATTCAAGTATACCTCATTAAAAGTCAAAAGTAATCTGACCGCCAGATATTTCCAAGCCATTCAGCTGAAATGTTATACTCATAGGTTGTGTTTTGGCAGTGCTTGGATATTCAGAGTTTCTATCTGGTTTAATGTCTTGGTAGAGAAGGATGGGATGTTTTCATGTATAACATTTTTGGCCTATATGACTTACAAATGATCTTTGTATGTCATTGTTCTTTGTCATATTTTCATATTTTAAAAGTTGTAGTCTATTGATTAATTATGCAGGCCACAAATATTTCTGTGTCATGAAATGAAGCCTTTGTTCCATTCTTAATGAGAGGTTTCAAGGCATCACAGAGAGGTGGTGTAGAAAAGAAGGCCATGTGGTCAGTCAAACACAGTAAACCATTCTTGTCTATTTAGATATTATCTGGCAGCCATTTTATTATATCCATAATAATCGTGATCTTACTTGGTTTATCACACATCATTCTAGCTAAAAACAACAATGCAAAAAGAATAAAATGTAAATAACACAAAGTGGTTATTTGTTTGATTCCATCACCTAAAGTTTCATCTCATGCTTTGTTTTAAAAACAGCATTGTACATCAATATCTGCCACAGATGTAACAATATATATGGCTAATTTATAAGTGTTCATACACATTTTTTCATGTGGTACTGAAATTATGATTTGGAACTATTTTTCTAGAAAAAACCTGCATTTAAATATATTTGAAGTAACAGGAGCTTCCAGTATATTATTACATATATATTTTTGGTAATTAATCAAGCTACATGATACAGTACATCACCAATGCGAGATGTTTGATTTATCTTGCAGACGTTTAGCTGCTAATTCCTTGGAGGACTTGCCGCCAGGAGTTTTTAATGGTCTCGGCAAACTGCAACAGTTGTAAGTACACACACTATCAGTCAATTTTGAGATTTTTTCCCTTTAAGCTTTTTTTCACAATATCTCTTTGCTCTTAAATTTAATAGATTTGATAAAAAATATCATGTTTCATAAAATACAATAACAAGTTCGTGCCGACACTGCAGTCTTCTGACATAAACTGCATGACAGCATCACTTCACTAATGAGGTGTTTTTCTTCATGCATGTTATCTTTCAGACACCTGCAGGAAAATAGGTTTCGTAAAATCCCTAATGAAGCATTGAAAGGGCTCCATAGTCTCAAATCATTGTAAGTATTAATGCTCTATGCATTCTCTTAATAATAAAAATAATAAATGATTTATATAGCGCTATACCAGACTAAGTCTGCTCATAGCTCTTACTGGATAACACACACACACACACACACACACACACATATATATAAATATATATTCAGTGAAAATTTTGTAATTGAGGTTCAAATTTATTGTGTTATTTTTCAGCAAAACCATATAACATAGGATCTTAATTATATTTATGGGGCTCTGTGAGCAAAATTAGAATTAAACTGATAATAATGAGAGGTTCATGAACTATTTCTTTCACAACTGATTTATTGGCATCATGGGTGAGGTTTTCACAATGATGCTACCACATAACTTCTGTGTACTTTGCATCTCTATAAGCTATAAGCTACCGGTACTTGGTATCAGTCAGTGTTTTATGACCTCTGACAGATCAAAGTCACCAACTTCTAAAGTAAATTTATTCTCTCAATCAGGTGTCTCTTCTTGAAGGTATGGAAGATCTTATTCTTATATTGTGATTCAGATGTTTTGCTGGTCTTATGATTTTAATTTTTTTTTCCATGCTTACAGACATTTTGACACAAACAGGATATCGGAGGTGCCTTACGATAGTTTTGATGACCTGACGTCGCTAACACAGCTATGGTTAGATGGCAACCAACTGAAGGAAGTCCCTGTCAAATCACTTAACAGATTACCTCACCTGCAGGCTGTGTAAGGACAAAATATTTCATTTTTTAAGATAATTGATTGTAATTAAACAGAATTTCATGTAATTTAAGAATCAGCAGCCTGTTATGGAACTTAGATGACACAATTAATCATAATGAACGAAATGGAATGAAATGAAACTGCAGATTTACATTAAATGTTTGTGTTGAGTTATTAAACATGATCCTCTGAAATATAAAATTGTATATTTTTAATGCCAGTACATATTCTGAAGGAAATGCATTTCAACAAGAGAGTGACAACTCCATTTTGAATAATATCAATGTAAGAAGGTGCAAAAATTAACCACATCTTATTCAGGACAAAATCATTTGTATGAAAACAGTCTTCAAATTCTCATGCCTACCATTTCAGAACTCTTGCTCTTAATGAGATAACTAGCATCCCCGAATATGCGTTCATCAACATGACATTCCTGGGAGTATTGTAAGTAATCAAATATTTCAAATTCCATATGAATTTCTCAGCTAACCTGTGTATATCTCACCTAAACTCTGATACCCTACTGGAATAATGATTTAACATAATGAGTCAACATTGTATTTCCATTTTGCAGGTTAATTTATGACAATAAGATAATGCATATGCATGACCATGCCTTTGAAGGATTAAACAGACTCAAGATTCTGTGAGTATATTGAGGTTCAATCGATTTATAGCAGATTATGCATTCAATAAATGAAATAACTATCCCCTCAAATTCAAAATTTGCCTCTTACCATTCTTATCTGAGGAATCATTAAAAAGATGAAAGAAATTAAACATTTCTCCCCAAAGCAGATAAAATATCTGCTATCCACACATAAAATGAAAGTCAGGAATCATTTATTCTTTGAAATTATTATGGCTTTTGTGACATTTGGTCAGGTATCTCATTACTTAAAATTATATTATTGTTTTATCATACATAATGTAGATGAGCTAACTAGACCATTTTTTTATTCTATTCTCAAAGTAATACTTAAAATGAGAAATTGATCAAGAAAAGACTTTTGCCTTCAAGACTCATTTTTTGTTGAAGACAACAATGGGAATAGATTTCTATTGTTTCCAACATGTATTTTTAGCATAATGCCAGTAGATTACATACACGAACATGACTGAGGTAAAACAGGGTTATAGTGCTATGGAGATGTATGTGTAAGATGTCATCTTTTTCAGGGAAATGGATAGGAACCTGCTGACGGAGATTCCAGTTGCTTTGTCTTCATTGTCAGAGCTAGAAGAATTGTGAGTATTTTAGGACTTCTATCCTGTATAACTTGTAGCATCAGTGTAAGCCTCACAACTACTTATCTGTACATTAAGATCCAATATACAAATAGATTATAGGATCAGAAATCTCTATAATATATATATATATATATATATATATATATATATATATATATATATATATATATATATATATATATATATATATATATATATATATATATATATATATATATATATATGTATAGATATATAGATAGATAGTTAGATATTTGTATCGTGCCATTCCAGAATATGTCTGCTCAAGATGCTTAATATATACACACACATATACACACACACACACACACACACACACACACACACACACACACACATATATATATTGTATAGTAGTGCTGATAAACAAGTGATTCCTGGAGTGAGATGTTTACAGGCTGTTAATTCTATCTACATGTATATATGGCTGCTTGCGAGCACCATGATTTCCTTGAGTAGTACGACTCAGTTATATGCACTCAGTCCCACTAAGATAATTGATAATTTTTACCCTTCAGCTGCACATGTGACGTGGAATATTGTCATGGTCATATTGCTTTGTGTGGGTGTCTGTTATTGTTCAAGCATCATCTGTCACATGGAATATTAACAATAATCATAACAAGCATTAATTACATTTGTATTCTCGCATGGCTTGAATAACCAAAATGCCATGCCTGCAAATCAGAACCATTTCTATCAGGTATTTCATATTTAATAATCCAAAGCACAGTAGAAATGTGCAACATCAAATAAGTGTTAAAATAGAAAAGGCTTCCAGATTTGTGCAATGACTTTCCTACTTGCTGAAGGTTGTCAATTACATGAGGGATAAATCAGATATCAAAATCAATTACTCACAACAATTGGTATTCAGTAAGTCTCTGGTAACTTTGCGATATAGTTTGTTGTGAAAAAAAGAAAGACTAGCGGATATGCTATTATTATTTTCCACCTTCACAAATTGCTTTCCCTATATCTACAACAGAAATGCTAATTGTCAATTTTGGGGGCAGAATCATGTGGATTTCTCTGGGAATGTAACATTCAGTCTCTGGTTGCTTCTTTCTCTGTCATACAGGCTCCAGAGATACTTGTATATGTGCCATGCAGGCTCCAGAGATACTTGTATATGTGTCATGCAGGCTCCAGAGATACTTGTATATGTGTCATGCAGGCTCCAGAGATACCTGTATATGTGTCATGCAGGCTCCAGATATACCTGTATATGTGCCATGCAGGCTCCAGATTTCCCTGTATATGTGTCATGCAGGCTCCAGATATACCTGTATATGTGTCATGCAGGCCCCAGAGATACCTGTATATGTGTCATGCAGGCTCCAGATATACCTGTATATGTGTCATGCAGGCCCCAGAGATACCTGTATATGTGTCATGCAGGCCCCAGAGATACCTGTATATGTGCCATGCAGGCCCCAGGGATACCTGTATATGTGCCATGCAGGCTCCAGATATACCTGTATAATATTATGTATTACTAAGAGACAGAAGTTCACTTTTCTGAAATCTCTGATCAAAATAGTGGGTTTTTTTTACTCATGATGCTTTTTATAACTGCATGCTGTTATTAGCTTTGTGGCAAAGACTCTGAATTGAATTTGGAGTTTCATTTTTCATCTTGAGATTCTGTCATATATTTGTCATGACACCTTGAATAATTCAATTACCATATGTGCTCATTTTATACGCAAACCTCTATCTGTTAAGTGAAAAAATAAATGATATAGAATCTCACTTTGCATGAAAATATTGATATATTAGTCTTATATTATATGTGCCAAGTGTATATGGGATTTCCAGTCAGCTATTTCTCCTCCTTATATCAGATCTTTTAAGTACATGTATCATTTTCAGACAGAAGTCTCCCAACCCATGCCTGAGAAGTGGAAATACAATATTTTTGCAGCTGTACTGTGGCATGCCCACACAGAATAATGGCATTTATCAGTGCAATTTTCCAAGAAATCTAGGATAATGTTGGAGATAACTTGATGGGAATGATATTGGCTATATGGGCAATTGGATTAAGTTTAGAGACTTACAAATGGATATTACTTCACATAGAATGACCCATTTATGTTGCCATTTAATTGGTAACTTTATTGATTGTTGCGTTGAAAAAGATGTATATGATGTGAAATCCTTAAATATATAGATTCATAACCAAAGGGTGAGCTTGTGTCCTTTTATCACCAAATGGTGACCTTGTGTCCCATTATTACTAGATGGTGACCTTGAGTCCCTGTATCACAATATGGTAACCTTTCATCCTGTTATCACAAGATGGTGATTTTGTGTCCTTTCATCACTAGATAGTAACCTTTTGTTCCTTTGTCACCAGATGGTGACCTTGTGTCCCTCTATCACTAGATGGTGACCTTGTCTCCCTTCATCACAAAATGGTAACCTTGTTTCCTCTTAGATTTTCCCTTCCCTTCCACAAGCTGTAATTTTGTCATGGTTTTATGTTGCAGGAGTATAGCTGACAATGAGATAGAATATCTTCCTGATGATAGTTTTATTGGAAATAAAAAGCTGACAAGACTCAAACTGAAAAACAACCCCATTATGTCGGTGGGGAAATATGCCTTCGCCAATCTACCAAAGTTGGAAAATCTGTGAGTATGATCAAATTATCAGTTGAAATGATGTTGATATTCAATACATGACTTGTATGGTAATTAGGTGAATTGTGGAGCCCTTGATTGGGTTCTGTTGCAGTCACTTCATTCTGCAAACTTCAGATAAACATGGTTATCATGATTGAATGAGAGAGTTACATTTTTTACAGCATCTTTGAAATCAAAATGCATATTCAAATTTTATTTTAAAAATAACATACTATTAGGGTTGTATTTCCTAAAGAGAAGTCAGGCATTGGGGCATACTATTCAACTCTACAACAGAGACACAACTCAAATATACATGTATGTAGTTAGAAATATTAATCCCCAAGCTGATTGATTGTCGGCAGAAACTTTCTCTTATGCAAATAACATGTCATGATTTGAATTTTATTTCACTACAATTAAGAATCAGTAATCATATTTTCCATTTCAGATAAAAGGAAATGAGATTTTTTTATGCGATGAAATGACATTCTTTAGAAGAAGATTCTGATCTTCTTTACATTAAGTATAAAAAGCATAATGAGTACAATGATATTATCAATAACGATTTAGGAATTAAATATTACACATTCACCTCAGGTAAGGCGCATATGAATGAGAATGGGCTTATTCCCTGTCCCAACTAAGGATATTCTGAAACATGCAGAGATGATAAATAGGGAATGTACTCTGTGTTCGAGTCCAGGGATAACGTGACATAAATAATATACTCATCTCAAGGACAAAAAATCAACTTTTGTATATGAACATGAGACAAGTTTTGATTACACCAGTATGTGAAATATGCTATTATGTTAGCATGGGTGAATCTGAATATAAAAAAAAGATTCATATGAACAAAGTGAGAAAAAGTGAATGATCTGAAACTTAGGAATTATAGACGAGATTTTTTTCTGTTGATTCTCAGGTTTCAGTGAGGACAAATCATGCCACTGTATGGAGTGTGATACATAATGAAGCAGATAAGGAGGAGTGTGGCACACTTTGTTTCACTTGATCATGTTTCTGCGTTGCCACATTGTGGTTTCCTTGACAACGAGGTTTTTGCTTTCTTTTTGAGGAGGACTCTTGTGGCAGACTGAGCACAGTTATGTCAGAATATTGCCTCACACTGTGACATATCAGGCCTGTGCTTGGCAGTCCGTCTTCTGATGTCATTATTCAAGTATTTCTCTGGTTATATCTATTTTGCAAATTGTTAATGAACAATTATTTATTTTGACAAAAACTGTTAAAATTTAGGGATCAGTATTTTGTCAGAAACCTTCCAAAAACAATATCTGAAAAGTCAAGGACAAAGCATTTGAACATGTTTACAATGGTCACCAGTAGGCAATATGAGCGTTTCCTTAGAGGCAACTGTTCTATGTAAGGAGAGTTGCAACATATTGTCATGATGATGAACAAAGCATATTGAATGGAATGTTTTAGATCTTCAGATTTCTTTGGTGTTTTGATATTCCAAGCAAAGCATATAATGGAACCTGGTGGCAAATAACTGAAGATATCAAGATGAATAGGCTAAATGCCATATATCATTTAACCTTTTTCACCTTATTGCAAATTAACAGGAACTGTATGGTAAGAAGTGTACAACAGGAAGTGTATAGTAGGTTGTGTATAACAGGAAGTGAATAGTAGGAAGTGTAAAGTAGGAAGTGTAAAGTAGGAAGTGTAGAGTAGGAAATGTACTTCAGGACGTGTACTACAGTAAGTGTACAACAGGAAGTGTACTGCAGGAAGTATACAAGAATTGTATAGCAGGAGGTGTACAACAGGGAGTGTATAGCAGGAAGTGTACAACAGAAAGTGTATAGCAGGAAGTGTACAACAGAAAGTGTACAACTACATGTAAATTGAAACAATACGGTGATCAATTACTAACTAATCCAAATTAAAAATAAATTATACAAAAAGATTTCCAAAATGGCAAACTAAGTGCAAGACTCCTCAACCATCTCTCCTTTCTGACCACAAAATGCACATACAGCACAACAAATATTGACTGTTCAAGAAGATTTAGTGGCAAATGATACCAATTATAAGACAAATGGATCTTTGTCTGAAGTGTGACAAGTTTAGCATTGATCTGAAAACACTACAATTCTTGCAGTCTATGATATGATAATTAATTTGAATAATATTTGAATAAGTTTTGATTAGAGAATATAATATATGTTTCTTCAGGCATGTTTTTTTGTTTATATGTTTTGCATTCTAACCATACAAGGTCAAAATATATTAGGCATAACACTTGAAACAAGTGTCCATGTTCTCATGTATATATGGACCACGTTTAGACACCAAATGATTAATTCAAGATTTACCCAAAGAATACGGAGGAAAAGTTTCAGTGTAGTGTATGCAGTATAGCACAGGAGGTGATACAAGACATGTAAGGGGAATAGCTTTGTTGTGGTAAGTGGGGAGACATGAAACTTAATGCTGTGTACCAGCTGTTCTCTTCCCACAGCTGGAATATGAGCAAAACACCCACCAACCACCAGCTTCCAACCACCTGCCCTCTCTAAGCACCAGTCATCAGCCACCTGCCCTCTCTAAGCACCAGCCACCAACCACCAGCCACAAGTCACCAGCCACCTGCCCTCTCTAAGCACCAACCACCAGCTACAAGCCACCAGCCACCAACCAACAGCCACCAGCTACCAGCTTCCAACCACCTGCCCTCTCTAAGCACCAGCCACCAACCACCAGCCACAAGTCACCAGCCCCCTGCCCTCTCTAAGCACCAGGCACCAGCTACCAGCCACAAGTCACCAGCCACCTGCCCTCTCTAAGCACCAGCCACAAGTCACCAGCTACCTGCCCTCTCTAAGCACCAGCTACAAGCCACCAGCCACCAACCACCAGCCACCAGCCACAAGCCACCAGCCACCAGCCACCAACCAGCAGCCACCAGCTACCAATTTCCAAGCACCTGCCCTCTCTAAGCACCAGCCGCCAGCCACCAACCACCAACCACCTGCCCTCTCTAAGCACCAGTCGCCGGCCACCAACCACCAACCACCAACCACCAACCACCTGCCCTCTCTAAGCACCAGCCGCCAGCTACCAGCCACCAACCACCAGCTTCCAACCACCAGCTTCCAACCACCAGTCACCAGCCCTCTGTCCCTGCCTCCACCTCTAGCCTAAACATATCAGCGGGTAAACCAGCCACTGGCCACCAGAGTATCAATCATATAGGTTTCAGAGTCTCAATCATGTATCGAGCAGAAAGGGTTGGGGCTGATGTGGTTGGAGACCACATATAAGATTGCTTCATGTTTAAATGTACAAAGTATTACTTTCAGAGATTTATTTATTGAATGTGATATTCCATCCAATAAGGTTTTATAAAAAAATATCTTAGCTTCTGCAGAGAATGATTATTGTTACTGGAACCCAATTTTTACATTTTGTTGACATCATTTGTCTTATTTCACATTGACCACAATTCTTTATACTCATATTCATAGAAATTCTGGACCTCATTAATCTTACATTATGTACATCACATTTGTCACAATTCTTTGGGTGGTGGCTGGTGGTTAGACATAGATTCTTCCTCAAATTTACTTGCATACCAAACATTCCTTAAAAATTTACTTCAGTTCCTTTTTCTAACCTTTCTTAACTCTCCTTTAGAATCTTCATATTCATCCTATTTCCTATTGCACTGTATCTTACATTAGTTTAGCTTTGCCTTCCAAGTAAAGTATCATATTTAGGCAATTATCATATATAATATCTTCCCATCTCTCCAAAGTTTAACTAAGAATATTGCTATAAATTGATAGAAACCTTGATACTTTGTCTATACATGTAGTTAGCTGGTACATGTATATAACTCTTGCTGTATCCTCTCCGTCTTGCTTTCCCCTATTTAGGACGAATTATGTAAGACGAAGTTTTTGGCGCTGCTTTTTAGTGTTGGCTAACCAATCACAAATTTAACAGGTATGAATGCTTTTACATCAATGCCCCCATTCAATTTTTAATTTTCCAGACTGGTTATCAAAGACTTTCCTCTCAATGTTTGGTATTTTCCCTTGAGAGAATATTTTTTGAAAATTACCTTTAAAATATCTATGTTCCTGATCTTCTTTATCAACAACTTCATGAGATCCACAAACAAATCTAATTTAACTATATTGATAAGTTATTCTGACTATTATCTGAATGTTAATGGTCAATACAACAAATTGGTAGCCTCCACAGCAGGACCCCCCTCCAGCATCTTAGACACAGATTTGACTGCACTAACTACCATCAGGACTGATCTAACATCTCAGATATAGTTGCACTGTGTTTGTCATATGTACATTATCAGTGTCATCTGACCAGGACAGTAGCCATTAAGACCACTTTCTTTTCTTGCCTTCAGCTGACCTTTGACCCTGACCTACAGAAAATAGATGCAATGTTGACACTGAATGTTGCTAGGATGTAAACTTGTTAATGGCTTGTACTTAGACAAAGCAGAAGTTTCCTCACGACATAGCATGTTTATTGATAACTGGTAATCATTCTTTCATAAAAGAGTTATCAGTGCCATAGAATTGAATGATATTGTAAAAAAATTAAGAAACTGTTGTTTGGGTTTGGGGTTTATGCTCCATCCGAGGGGTAACAAGCTTTAAGTATATACAGAAAAATATTGAGACATATTTTATTCCCAAATGAATTGTATTGCAGGATTTTCATTTTTTTTGTCTGTAGACTAAAATACTCAAGATGCCCAACATGTAACCAGGGCAAAAGTTAATGATCCAAGTGGCCCATTGTAAAAAGTTGAAGCATCAGAGAAAGTCATAAAATAGCATCATGATAACCTTATTTAGTTCAAACCATAGGGAAATTAATGTCCTTCCCATCAGTGACCAGTGGCCAACATTAACGTCCCTCCCATCCTGGACTGGTTAACAAATACCGTCACATGCAGCCTAAATATTGTCACCGAGATTGTAATATGGAGAAGTGCTCTGTGGACATTGCTGAAGGAGGCCAATTTGCTCGTGCTGAGAGGTGATCATTGTCACAGTCTGACAAGGTCACATGGTCCCCCGCAAGGTTGCCACAGCAACACAATTGTATGTTATAATTGCACAGCCATAATGTAATCTTGACAAAAGCTGCAAGAAGAATGACAGGGCTCCTTAGATAGGGATTAAATCCAATCTATGAAGAATGTCAGCACAGATAGAAGAATCTGATGACCAGAAAACAGGAGAGAAAACAACTTTCCTATGTTTATTATTTGTTTAAATAAAGTTAGGGTTCTAAATCATGTTGGTGATTGATTTACTCACGTATATGAATGATGCGACATATTCTAAGGGCTAATATATCTACAGATTTCATATTGTCCCTGGACATTTCGTATTTTCATGGCATTTTGAAAATATTCTTTAATCTGACATTACAGTTATTTTAGAAAATGGGAAACTTGATATGATGTATGCCATAGTGGAAGACAATTGGGAATTTGATTTGATTTTGTAGTAATCAGTAACAGATACTCAAAGAATTAAATAACCATTTTCCCTGACACTTACTTAAATTACAAAATACAATATAGTTTCATTACTTGTCTTGCATTATAAAATCACGGGTTATAGGATAGCTATAGCTACAGTGGCATATACCCATTAGTAACAAATTCATAAAGTTATTTTGAAAAATGTTTTGCTTCAAAAATAGAGATGTCAGAATTGTAATACTGTGCACTTATTTAACTAACTGCACACCAAATTTCTCTTTTTTACTTCCGGTGAAAAGGCTAAATTATAAAAGACCCTACAGGTAATCCCTTGAACAGTTGTATGGCCATTACACTTACATTTAACCTCACATATACATATCAAACAGTTTGCAAACAGGTCACACTGAAGGTGGCTCACGGTCAGTCATCAAACATGTTCGTGAATTATACATTCATGATTTACCTGATAATGATGGTTCTTAAAATTTCACATTAATATCTATATGTTTATGTTAAACTTACAGAAATTATCTATATATTACTGAAAATGTGAGAGCAAGCAGAAGACAGTTATGTGTGATTTATGTAGAATTTAGTATGTTTTGGCTCTGAAAATGACGTAATTGTGAACATTATAACAAAATGTTTATGATAGTTGTTAAGGTTTCATATTAATATATATGTTCATAATATTCTCACAGAAACGATTTAGATGTATCTGAAATCATAAGATCAAGATTAAGGAGGTTATATACATGAATGATTTGAGTAGATTGTGCTAAGTTTTACTTCTAACCTAACAAACCTTCCACAACTGTATATAAGGACAGTCTAAATTTGTACTTAATGTAGAAAAGCTATTGGAAAAATACATGTTTAGATTGGGCTCAAAAATGAAAACAAATTACTCAAGATGTATTTGTTCCCCTTCATTAACTGTTCCATCTCTTTATTTTCTATTAAGAATTTATAACATGTAACGTGTGACATCAGTTATTTACTTATTACAAAGTGGGTGTCAGAAGTGTGTGCAGGATAGCTTGGCATGTCTGAAAGTAGATATGTGATACAGCCTTGCTTTTCAGAGTACCATTGTTCTGAATGTTTGAATCTTTTGAGCACGAGACCTTTATACGATGTAGGATTGGACATTCAATATATTAATTGCTTCAATATATATACAGTTGTGTGGTCGTTTAGCTTACAATAAACATAACGCATGTATATTCATAGGCATAAAGGAATAGGACACACAAATAAAAATACAATCACACAAATTTAAGTTTGTTTGTTGGTTTGGTTGCGGTTGTACATCACTTTCAACATTATTTCAGTCATTTCGTGATGAGACTTACTTGTAGCAGATATAGTGCTGCCTCACAGGTGTTTGACATGACATCCCATCAGATTTACAAGGACAACGACGGGTTAACCCTCTAGGCATGGGCCTCAGCTCATATGCGAAATTGTATCATGAATTCAATCTCGACATGGCCGGGGATTGAACCCATGACCTTTGGATCACCATAGAGGAACTGGTGCTAATAAGCTGGTGCTCTAACGAACTGCGCCACAGCCCACAAATGTAAGAAGCTGGTCACAGTAGTTTGATATTCTAAATTACTACTTCTGCCAAGAAGCACTATAAATATCCAATACTATGTTGACAGAAATAATTTAAATATTTCTGAAAATGGAAGAACAAGACGGATACAGTCATGTACATTACAAATGTATTTCACGTGTGAATACATGTATGTTTGCCTGTGCGTTGATGTGTATGTTTGCTATTCGGCCCCACCACTGTATGATTTATGACACTGTATGAGCTAGGATTACCTGTATATTTAATCTGATCAGTCACTGGTGAGCAGCTGATTGTGATTATTGTCAATTCATTGTGATTAATTGTCACATATTGAATTTAAAAAACATGTTATCATTATTTATTTATATTTCATAACTTTCGTAAGTGCACGAGCACTTACAAGGTGAGATACAGGAGAGTGAAGCAACTTAAAATGATCTGCCCTCCATAACAGGACATATCAGTCCATGCCCCCAAATATATAAAGATGCACACAGGATTGGCCGCAAGTCATCATTATTCATAAAATTCTGGCTGTCCACTGATTGGTGAAAGAATATAAATAGATTTGTTTTGTACTGGCAGTTGTACGGATTTATAAAACTTGGAACAGCACACTCCAACAACAACACAGTGTCACCTCTGTGGACACATGTTTATGTACATATGCAGTAAAGGAAAGAAGCTTTAATGAGAGTGTTAGGCAGCAGAGTGAATGATTTGTAAATATGTGAAATAATTTAGTTTTGTGACATGCAGTGTTATTAATCTCTATTTGTGCTTCCATATCTATGACAGGCGATGATAGGGGGCGCTCTCTATTTGTGCCTCCATGTCTGTGATAGGCGATGATAGGGGGTGCTCTCTATTTGTGCCTCCATGTCTGTGACAGGCGATGATAGGGGGCGCTCTCTATTTGTGCCTCCATGTCTGTGACAGGCGATGATAGGGGGCGCTCTCTATTTGTGCCTCCATGTCTATGACAGGCGATGATAGGGGCGCTCTCTATTTGTGCCGCCATGTCAATGACTGGCTTCTCACAGTAACATATTTTTGTGCATTTTCAAAAGGGTACATCAGCGAGAGTAATTAAAGAGAACTTAGAAGTGACCAGGACTGCTGATTGTGAATGGAAAGCCCTATATTAGAAGTCACCCAATATCCAGTCTATATATAATCTACAGTGACCACCAAGTGTACAGAACCTGCAGTTGAATGTCGGACACTTTTAACCTGGTCATATGTTGAGCACGCTTTTCTGTACTAATTGCAATTGCACTGAATATAGTGTTTCACACCTCGTTTGGTATTCTTATTACCTTCATACACTTTCAAAATGCTCATGTTTTGAGTGATATTGTCACTGTCAAATTTTATTAGGATTGGTCATATGACAAAAATTTGTTTTTTGACTAATAAATCTTGAACATACATGTATCATTTTAACTCTGCAGGCATTTAAAGTTCATGATACACTATCAATGTAAGTAGTTTGTACATTTGATATATCTCATGAAAATCCTGAGTGAAAAATGCTAGAGTCAGGATTGGGATGAAGTGCACGGCACAACATTATGGTGGATACTAGAAAAGAAACACAAATATATTCTTACAAAAGGTTGCTGATCTTATGAATTGGATTGTGGGAAAAAATAATAAATTCAATAATAATAGTTGATCCATTGTTTTCACAGTAAAGTTTTTGATATCAATAAAAGAATAAAACAATAATAACTTTCACAGTAGGTATGCCAAGCAGAAGGTCTTTCAAGTATTAGTATTACTCAAAACCAGAATCAATCTTGGCAGATGGAATTGTGAGAAGGTGGGTGATACATTTGTATTCTCTGAGTTCCATGTATTATAAAGGTGTACACAGAATGCGTTTAATATGACAAGGAAACTATTGACCTATGCTCTGCCAGATATAAATCCAGTATCACCTATTGTAATTCCAGAACAAGATACTAGAGTCTCCAAAGCAAAATTTGATTATAAAGTGATTGCAACAAAATTTTATTATCCAGGAACATGCAGAGATAATCTCTTATAACTTAACCTACTTTGATGGACAGCCTTTCATGATGTGGAGTTCAATGTTACAGGAAGCTATGACATAAGAAATAGAGCATAATTTTACCAATTACTGTGGCAAAAGCATCATGGGATATATGCTGTACATTGATTACTGCAGACCTTTCATCCCATCTCCAACTGTCTTATTGAGCTAAGAATATAATATGCATTGTTTGTAATCATGACTTTTGCATGTTCTCCCATAAGATGTGAGTGCTACTGACTTGAGCCTCAATGTTATTTGTTTGAAGATTAAATGATGATATTTTTATACCAGGTTCTTCAATTGCATTGTTTGTAACATTGTAGACATGTTCTGGAAGAACATGTTCTGATAAGCAAAACAAAGACTGTATTCCAAATCAACCTCAAGACCAATTTTTCTGCGAAAGAAAAGTGTGAATGATAGCTGGGGATTTAGTGAAATGCACAGCAGGAGCTTTATCCCTACCACACCAACAAAAAGATATATTCGACTGGACTCAATATCTTCCACACTAACTTCCCTTATGCACAGTGGTTAGATTGTTTGTTTTGCAATCAATAAAATGTCAATATGGTCAGTATCTGCAAATTACGACCACTTGGCGTGAGATTGTGAGACAGTTACCAGTGTATGCGTCTCAATGTCCACACACTCTGGATTCGAATCATGTAATATGCACCCCTCACAGAATGCTGCCATATTTAATTGAATATAGGACAACCCTGTGTATAAGACAACCCCCGAAATTGATGTGATTTTGCTTGAAAAGGCCAATTTCAGATTATAGGACGAGTCAGTTTATTTTAGACATCGGCACTGCTACCATTCAAGTTTGGCAGCCATTGTAAAAGTAAAAAGTAAATACATAGTGTCAGGGACCCATGATTGCACAGTATATTTATATTTCAATGCGAGTTAATACACTGTGGTGGCGCTCTGATCGTTTTTGTGCTTTGGGTTGCATATGCATATTTAAGCAGTGTTAAACTAACATTTTCTCTGACTTGTGCATGATATACACTTAATAAATGGAGGCGGACTACTGTTGACACATGGTAAAATCTTTCTTTGTGTATTATAAGCCAAAGATATTAATTGTATTGCTTTTAATTATTATCGTTTAAAGCACAGGTTGCCCTTGTGTATAAGACAACCCCCCAAACATTGAATATAGGTTTGGGTCCTAATTCCTCATCCTATATTTCAGTAAATATGGTAATAATAATGGTAATAAAATTTGTATAGCACTGATACCAGACAAGTCTATATCAGCGCTATATAATTTATATAATTTAGAGTTATACTGTAGTGAGCTAAAAAAACTTGACACTGTTGAAAACATTTACATATTTGATTTCAATTTCCAGTTAGGCATGTCTTAGGACAAAAACTTTCTCTTCAAAAAAATAAACACATTATTTATTGGATGTAATCAGTGCACTTAGATTTACAGATCAGCAAGCTATTGTTCCAAAGAGCCCCTGAGGCAGGAGATGAAACTCAGTCATGATTGGTGTCTAAGTGAAGTCTCAGGCTGTGTGGACTGATAACTCTATGTACATCTTTCACTTCAGGCTGCTGTCTGGTTGTCTTAGTAAAGTCTCAGGCTGTGTGGACTGATAACTCTATGTACATGTACATCTTTCACTTCAGGCTGCTGTCTGGTTGTCTAAGTAAAGTCTCAGGCTGTGTGGTCCAATAACTCTATGTACATCTTTCACTTCAGGCTGCTGTCTGGTTGTCTAAGTAAAGTCTCAGGCTGTGTGGTCCAATAACTCTATGTACATCTTTCACTTCAGGCTGCTGTCAGGTTGTCTTAGTGAAGTCTCAGGCTGTGTGGACTGATAACTCTATGTACATCTTTCACTTCAGGATGCTGTCTGGTTGTCTAAGTAAAGTCTCAGGCTGTGTGGTCCAATAACTCTATGTACATCTTTCACTTCAGGCTGCTGTCTGGTTGTCTTAGTGAAGTCTCAGGCTGTGTGGTCCAATAACTCTACATTTTGTATGTACATCTTTCACTTCAGGCTGCTGTCTGGTTGTCTTAGTGAAGTCTTAGGCTGTGTAGACTGATAACTCTATGTACATCTTTCACTTCAGGATGCTGTCTGGTTGTCTAAGTAAAGTCTCAGGCTGTGTGGTCCAATAACTCTATGTACATCTTTCACTTCAGGCTGCTGTCTGGTTGTCTTAGTGAAGTCTTAGGCTGTGTAGACTGATAACTCTATGTACATCTTTCACTTCAGGCTGCTGTCTGGTTGTCTTAGTGAAGTCTCAGGCTGTGTGGTCCAATAACTCTATGTACATCTTTCACATCAGGCTGCTGTCTGGTTGTCTAAGTAAAGTCTCAGGCTGTGTGGTCCAATAACTCTATGTACATCTTTCACTTCAGGCTGCTGTCTGGTTGTCTTAGTGAAGTCTCAGGCTGTGTGGACTGATAACTCTATGTACGTCTTTCACTTCAGGCTGCTGTCTGGTTGTCTAAGTGAAGTCTCAGGCTGTGTGGACTGATAACTCTATGTACATCTTTCACTTCAGGCTGCTGTCTGGTTGTCTTAGTAAAGTCTCAGGCTGTGTGGACTAACAACTATTTGTACATCTTTCACTTCAGGCTGCTGTCGGAAGCCAGGGACCAGGAGGAGTTCCTTGATTTGACTGGCACCCATGCCCTTGAAATGTTAAGTGTCGATCGTGGAAGCATTAAGTTTATTCCAGAAGACCTTTGTCAGAAGGTCGGACGTCTCAAAGTTTTGTAAGTATCCCCTCAATTAAATAATAAATTTATATATCAAAAATATACATTTACATTACAAGATATTTTCTCTATAATTAGATAATTTGAGAATCACCTATTGATTAATATCAATATGATATTACTTATTATCACAGGGATGGACACAGATAGTTCCCCGAGGTGTAGCTCTGATCTAATTACAGGTCCTAATTATCAGTTGTCCACATCAGACCTGAGAAGCCCTGTTGGTAGTTAATTGTAGTCTTCTTGGTTTCATGACCAGCCATGAGCCTATTTGATACCCTGTACTGTGGGACAATCTCTGTTTTTCTATTTTAATTACAACAAGTGACAATGGTTATCATGACTTGTAATATTGAGCAGACAACAATTTTTTTATAGCCTAAGCAATGTTTTGAGTGTGAAAATAAAGATAAAAATATGTATTGTCACAGTTGTAAAGATAGTTAGAAAACTAATACACCACATTATAGTGTATAACATAACTTAATAACTCATACATCACATTACAGCATATAACATAATTTAATAACACATACATCACATTACACCATATAGCATAACTTAATAATTCACACACTACATTGTAGTATCTCACATCAATGAAATTTTCACATATCAAATCACAGTATACAACGCATTTAATCTTTTGTTTAGAATTTGTTCATGGCTTAATTGATTGTATAGATTTAATTATTTAAATTCCCTTTGATTTACAGTGATATACATTCCAATCACCTGACCCGGATACCAGATCTGAGTGAATGTCATGCCCTCCGTATACTGTAAGTATTAACAGTCTATGATAACAATCAATTATTCAATTGTAGCTATGAGTAATGAATCTTTTTATATAAATAAGAGTGTAATTCTCTGATGGAAGGATATGAATCATCTAGCATAATTTAGTGTTTTCTCACTCAGCCGATGAGTTTTTTAAGGCTGGCTATTAGAATATATAGACAGAGAACTCATATTTTGTGGATCAAGTCACATCCAGCATCTTAGGGCATATAACATCACTCTTCCAGGAACCTGGGCAATAATGGCCTGACATCGCTTGAAGGACAGCCATTCAAAGGGCTGAAAACTCTGCGTGACCTGACACTTTCCCACAACAACATCCAGAGTGTGCCTGCAGATGCGTTTGAGGGACTTGTCAACCTGCAATACTTGTGAGTAGCAATACATGATCATCTCTAAGCAACGCGTCATTCTATATTTTGATAAAAAAATGATTATTGGTTACTTCTAGAGGTATAAATGTTTCAGTCAGTGACAGAGTAAGTGTGAGTAAGTTGGTAAGGGACTGAGCAAGAGGGTTGGGTTATGTTAGGGACTGAGCAAGATGATTGGGTTAAGTTAGGGACCGAGTAAGATGGTTGGATTAAGTTAGGGACTGAGCAATATGGTAGGGTAGAGTTAGGGACTGAGCAAGATGGTAGGGTAGAGATAGGGACAGAGCAAGATGGTAGGGTAGAGATAGGGACAGAGCAAGATGGTAGGGTAGAGATAGGGACAGAGCAAGATGGTAGGGTAGAGTTAGGGACATTTCTGAGGATCTCCTATAGCTCCGAAGACCATTTCTTGATGCTGACATATAATTTAAACAGTTCCAAAATCTTGACCCAATGTGAGCATTATGCTGCCTCACCTCAGCTGCTCACACAGGTTAATCTGTGGACCTTTCAAATAATATTATGTGCCACATGAGCACAAAGTGAGCATCATGAGCATAAAGTGAGCCACATGAGTGCAGAGTGTCACATTAGCACAATGCGAGCCACATGAACACAAAGTGAGTCACGTGAATGCAAAGTGAGCCACATGAGCACAAAATCAGCCACAGCAGCACAAAGTCAGCCACAGTGAGCCACAGCAGCACAAAGTCAAGCACAGTGAGCCACATGAGCACAAAGTCAGCCACAGTGAGCCACAGTGAGCACAAAGTCAGCCACAGTAAGAATCTTGCTGAACTCCATCTTGTCCACTTCCTCTTTTGTACTGAGTCTGTATTGACTCTGCACTGAGTTTGTATTGACTCTGCACTGAGTCTGTATTGACTCTACACTGAGTCTGTATTGACTCTGCACTGAGTCTGTATTGACTCTGCACTGAGTCTGTATTGACTCTGCACTGAGTTTGCACTGAGTCTGTATTGAGTCCCTACTGAGTCAGCATTGTGTCACTATGTCCATTACCATGCTACTCCTGGGTGAGTACTGTGAGTACTATGGAGACTCAACCTAGACGATATGGGAAAGCTTTGCATGCAGTCAGACAGCTGTCAGCGTGATGTGCCAGTACTAAATATCTCATTGGTATTGAATTTATAAACAATTTTAGGTCCATTTTCCTGGCATTCTCTGTCTCACACCGTTGCTTCACATATTGTCTTCCTTCACTATTATTTCTGTACATAAAATAAAAACAGAAAGGAAGGAATATCACAGTTAACGATGGTGCAGCCACACTGGCATTTTATTTTTGATCAAGCAATAAAAAAAGGAATGATATAGTTATATAATCTTATTATTTCAGAGACCTGCAACATAACAAGATATCTGAGATTGACACAAATTCATTTTCTCCACTGAAGAATATAGAAGACTTGTAAGTGCTCTTTATTATAACATTATTATCATTTGCAATATAAGGCCAAAGAAAATAATAACCTTGTTTTCAGTAATGTACCCTGTATGTGTGTGTGTGTGTGTGTGTGTGTGTGTGTGTGTGTGTGTGTGTGTGTGTGTGTGTGTGTGTGTGTGTATAAAAGAATTTTAATTATAACTTTTCACTAAAAAGTCAAAAAAACTTCTGGGTAGCTGCTTTGAACTGGGTTAGGTAGGGAAATCAGAAACTAGCTTATTTTTTTAGGCCTTACCAATCCCATGCTTTGCACCTTAACATAGTATCATTTCCACTTTGCATATTGAATATGCTACAAATAGGGAACAATAATAAGAAATTTATTTTTCAAATCTGACCCAATATACCATAAAATGTGATCTTTTGTGGAGATGCTTTTCATCATTAAATCCTGATTGTATATGAGATGGTCATCTAACTGTCATAATCTGTATTTGATATTAGTTGATAATTGGCACAAAAAGTGATGTGAGTGGTAAGGTTTCCGCTCTAAGGTGATCTTTAATGAGCGGTATGAGTAATATGTGTTAGTTGATATTTCACCTAATTAAGCATACTATCATTCTGTGTATACAATATGGCAATAGTTTTACAAGACAAATATGTTATGATTCAAAATGTCACATTATTAACATGAAGTTGTTATCAAAAGCTAGGTATAGGTAAGGCTCCATGCATAAAGTTGATGGAGAGGATTTAAATTCCTTGGCATTTTTTGTAGAAATCTGGGAGAAAACCACTTCTCTGAACTTCCAACTAAAGGTCTTGAAAATTTGAAGAATTTAAAGACATTTAACAATAAGGAGCTGAAGGACTTTCCACCTCCGGAAAAGTTTCCCCGGATACAGATCCTGACTCTGTCCTACGCCTACCACTGCTGTGAGTTCATCAGGACCGAGGAGGAGGTACTAATATATAACATCTTAATATCCAAATTGCCTTGTTTGATGGTATATTTGTTTGAAGCAATGTTTTTTATCGGTTCATTGTTTGGTGAGCACAGCATTGCATCTCTTCCTTTGTTGAGTCATGGTCCTGCTCCATTATGCAGTCTCTTTGGTGGTAAAGAGGAAAGCTAAAAATGCTGAGTAAACATTATGATGATCACAATTGCTTCAAACAACACACATAATCCTCCTTTAGGCCTGAGTTAAAGAGTTATACATCTGAGGAGGTTGTGTGGATGTGCTTCTTGACATACCTTGCCTGACCTGGAGGCCTTTCATGTGCTCTGTAAAATAATAAGGAACACGTCAGATAATTTCCTTGTAACAAGATGTCACCATGTCAAATAACAGCTCAAGAAGACCTTATAATCATACACAGACACTTTTAAGGCATTCATGTATGTTTTAACTTTGGTAAATTGTTTTTGATGGTTGAAATATTTTTTTCCAACGTTTGTGATAATTTTCAGGATCAGAACAACAAGATAGAGCTGCAAGAAGATATAACGTGGCTGACCAAGGATAGTGACAATGCATTCTGGAGGAATCTGACCAACATCTGGGGCCCCCTAGGTATGTGCCACCATCCCCTATATCATAGCAAATACCTTACATCTACTATCTGTCCACTATGTAGGACAACACAATACTTATTTTTGCTCTTGTATTGTTATCGCAGAAAACCTATCAACAAGTTATCAGAGTTTTGCTGAGGATGTGTGGGATGCTTTTGGCAAGGATTATGACATACCGTATCCAGAAAATATACCATCATCTGCAGCCAACTACTTCTCAGAATACAAGCCCAAGTATGACACAGAGGACTTCTTCATCGCCCGTCCACAGGTGGTGTGTAAGCCGATGCCAGGTACGGAAATACACACATAATATGACACTGGTCTGCAGGATATCACACTAAATAAGGCCTCTCTCACAGCTTGCCAAGTATTATTAGGTCATTTTATGGTCTGTTATGATAAATTTCTAACAAGTATTTCAACAAAGGTTCTATTCGTTTCGCAAAATATTATGAAAGCATTTTTAAAGCTTTGTGATATTTCTTTTTAATTCTTTAAAAAAAAGTTTATGATTAATTGTATGTAGAACATAAGATTCTTCTCAAACTTTCTCGACATATCCTTCCAAAGTCCTTTAGAAATGCAGTACCTGACTGTAATTGCAATATTTTCAGGTCCATTTATGCCGTGTGATGATTTGATGGGCTGGTGGTCTCTCAGATGTGGGGTATGGATTGTTTTCCTACTGGCGTTGCTAGGCAATGGCTGTGTCCTCTTTGTCAGCATCCTCAGCAGGTCTAAGATGGATGTGCCACGCTTTCTTATCTGTAACTTAGCCTGTGCTGATTTCTTCATGGGAATATATCTGGGGTTCCTGGCCATTGTTGATGCATCCACATTAGGTAAGATAAAACAATAACCCTTTGACATTTACTTTTAATTGATGCTTGACACCTTGCGGTCCAAGGGCAGATTTGAGTTATTTTGTGCAATGTAGAAATTCAGATGAGGAAACAATTTGAAAAATATTAACTATTTAATTATTAACATCAAACAAAATAGCACATGGTAAATCCTTCAATAAGGGTAACTTTATATAATACAATGAGGGTGATTAAATTTTCATGTAATACCACTTGAATATCACCCAATAAGGATAACATAAATATCACACAATAAGGTTACGTTGAATATCATGCAATAAGGGCACCTTGAATATCACACAATAGGGTATGAATCTCATGCATTAAAGTTAACATGAATCTCATGCAATAAGGTTACCTTGAAAATCTAGCAATAAGGTTAACCTGAATATCACACAATAAGGTTTCTTTGAATGTCATGCAATAAGGTAACATTGAATATCATAATAAAAGGATACATTGAATATCATGCAAAAAGGTTACCCTGAATATCATGCAAAAAATACAATATTAGCATCATCCCAGAAAGGCAACTCAAGTCCCGTGCAATTGTAGAATGCACTCAATATTGTTACTTTAATTTTTGCCAAACTATGTTCAGTGCCCATGCCAGAACATTCATCAATATATTTTCTTGTGTAATTTGCAGGGGAGTTTAAGATGCATGCGATAAAATGGCAGACGAGTGCTGGTTGTCTGATGGCAGGCTTCCTCGGGGTTCTCTCCAGTGAGCTCTCTGTGTTCACATTAACTGTTATCACAATGGAACGGTTTTATGCCATCACTCATGCCATGCACCTCAATAAAAGGCTGTCAATCCGGCACGCAGGTAACCAATGCTTCTTCTGAAAACAATACCTTTTTATAATGCACTCCATAGATAACTGTTTGTATGAAATGATGTTATATGAGCCTTGGAGTGAATACTAACAATGCTAAAATATTTGTCATTTATTTTTCCAAGTATATATTGTTATCATGTGTATTCATAATATACACCATAATATGTGATATCTGATGTATGTACACCATAATATGTGATATCTGTCGTATTCACACCAAGTCCACTTTGTAAAGTGTGATATTACTTAACATGATACTACATTATAGAAGGTACTGTTTGTCACAATGCTAGGATTGTGTATGACATGTTTCAGGTTATATCATGGCGTGTGGTTGGTTCTTAGCTCTTCTTCTTGCCTCTATGCCACTGTTTGGAGTCAGTGACTACCGCAAATTTGCCATTTGCTTGCCATTTGAGATTGGTGATAGTGTTTCTTTGGGTAAGTAGAACAATTTAAAACATGTTATCTTCTGCTAAGCATGATGTAATTACAAAGACGGAAGGAGTATCTATATAACATGTGCAGACATTTTGATTTGGGTAGAGATGTCATAACACATAATTATTCTGAAAAATTATATTGGTGAATACATTTATTAATATTAAAACCATACATCATTGAGAGAGTCATAATTAGCAATTATATGCAATTCATCTATTGTTTCCTCGTTAACTATAACTGCAAGATGACAGATGCCTTAGGCATGTGGCCAATATTACTACAAGCAGCAGAACAAGCATCTCCCACTTGATGCCAAATTGACACATCACTGCAAAGTGGCTAGAATGGCACAAGTATTGAACGTGTCGGACTGCCATAGAGTGAATGGAAGCAGTGGCAATGCCTGCAGGAAGGTTCCTCATTCAACAAGCCCGCTACGGCAAGCCCTGCCTCAAGAGACCAGATACCTTACCAGTGCCCCCCATTCATTGCACAGTAATTGGTTGTCATGGCAACCTGCAGTCGTGAAATGCTACCCATGTATCATCAACAGCAGTTTTAACACCTACCTCAGAAAGGGGTGTGTGATCGGAGAAAAAAATGAGGCCTTTCTATAGCGCTATGAAATGGGCCATGGAAAATGGTCACTTCTCTTCCGATTAATTGCTGTTACTATTAAATTTACAGGAAAATGTGCCTTGGGTCTGTTGGTTTGTAACATAGAAATGGGTCTAGATTAATGGAAAACCCAGATCAGACAAGTAAAGAATAGTCAAGAAAAGCTATAAATCTCTGCCTGTGGATTCATAATCTCTAAAAGTAGCAGAGAAACATAGAATCACCTTAAGTGAACTTGTATGTGAATGCAGATGAAGATCATCATGTCCCCATAGAAGGCTCTCCTCATGGCTGGTACTTATTGTAGGAATACTGATAGGAATATTTTCCTCAGTAAGAGACATCCTCCCCCATAGATGGTACTTTGAGGAATATTGTCCTCAGTAAGAGACATTGTCCCCATAGAGGGCCATCCTAGTGGCTGGTACTTTGAGGAATATTGTCCTTAGTAAGAGACATTGTCCTCATAGAAGGCTGTCCTAGTGGCTGGTACTTTGAGGAATATTGTCCTCAGTAAGAGACATTGTCCCCAAAGATGGTACTTTGAGGAATATTGTCCTTAGTAAGAGACATTGTCCTCATAGAAGGCCGTCCTAGTGGCTGGTGCTTTGAGGAATATTGTCCTCAGTAAGAGACATTGTCCTCATAGAAGGCCATCCTAGTGGCTGGTGCTTTGAGGAATATTGTCCTTAGTAAGAGACATTGTCCTCATAGAAGGCCATCCTAGTGGCTGGTACTTTGAGGAATATTGTCCTTAGTAAGAGACATTGTCCTCATAGAAGCCTGTCCTAGTGGCTGGTACTTTGAGGAATATTGTCCTTAGTAAGAGACATTGTCCCCAAAGATGGTACTTTGAGGAATATTGTCCTTAGTAAGAGACATTGTCCTCATAGAAGGCTGTCCTATGGCAAGAGCTCAAATGTGTCACACACAATATTCAAAAATCTCTTTACCACAGCAACCTTTGATGTCCAAAGCCCCTCCACCCATGACTCAGAGTGAACATGGGACAGTATTGCTTCACTGAGCTCTCTATTCAAATTTGTCATAAGGTCATACGATTTGTCATCGTGAGTGAACTTAATTATTTGGCTATATTTATATCAAAACCAAGTAGAAAGGGATCTGGGTTGTCATATAACAGTGATCCTCAAGAGTTCAAAAGAATTTAACTCATAATTCTCTGTCTTCCGGGTACAATAATAAGAATATTTGGAGTAAATAGTTTCATGTTTGTTACCCAAACCTTCTGATATTAACCCCTTAAATAATGGGTTCTGGGGTCAAAAGTTCATGATCCATGTGGCCTGACCTCATTGCCACAATTTAAAAATGTTGTCATTAACTTAGAACAATGGGTCTGAATGTCCTTCTCGTCCATTTGGGGTGAGATAATTTGTACCAAAAATATGTTCTAGAAGCAGATATTCTAAAATTCTAAAATTGCATTGAACATGAATAATGTTATTTGGTTTATGTTTTCAGGGTACGTGATATTTATCATGATGATCAACTGCACCGCATTTGGGATCATAGTGTCCTGCTACATGAAGATGTATTGCTCCATCCGCGGCTCTCAGGCCTGGAACTCCAATGATACAAGGGTAGCTAAGCGCATGGCCCTGCTGGTCTTCACAGACTTTGCCTGCTGGGCTCCCATTAGCTTCTTCTCCCTCACAGCTGCTTTTGGGTATGAGCTGATTTCACTGAATGATGCTAAGGTCTTCACAATCTTCGTACTGCCTTTGAACAGTTGTGCCAATCCATTTCTTTATGCTATTTTTACCAAGCAGTTTAAGAAGGACTGTGGCATTATCTGTAAGCGCCTGGAGGAGTCTGCCATGTCAAGGAGTCTCAGTCGCCTGAGTAATCGCAATCTTAGTTTGAGTTGGGGTTCATCAAGGCGGCCATCTGCACTCAATAGTTTCTTTAGTCCAGACAAGAGGCAAAGCCGCAGTAACTCAATCAGTGGAGCCAGCGCAGGTCACCTGGATGGGACCAATAACTTTGACAGCAGTGGAAGAAGGTCGTCAAGTAACAGTGGATTTATCAAGCGTTGTGTTGATGAGCGTGAGCATATGATTAATGTGCCGATAGTGATGCGTAACCCTTGCCTCTGTTCCTGCATCAGCTCCAAGTCGACCACCAGCATCCCCACCAACATGACTTGCCACAACAATATCCACATGACCATCAACAGCAATGCCAAGAACCTGATGGACTCTGATGACATCATAATGCACCGGCCGCGTGGAGAGATGGCGCTGCGTATGGAAGGCAGAGGGGCTCCGGTGGGAGCCGGTGCGGGCTTCCTCTCGTTACTGAAGCGTAAGAAGGGGATTGATACGGTAGGAGACGGGATGGACAGTGACCAGGAGGATGGAGTGTGGGTGCGCAGGGAGAGCCTGCAGGACCACCTCGGGGTATTCCCTCTTATTCCCCTTGGGGAGAGCCCTGGAGGAGCCCGCAGACCTCGGGTACCCGTCAGAAACATGTCACCCAGACCCAGCCCCAGGCACAAGATGGCCAAAAATAACAAGAATAAGTCACCGTCTCCCTCTGGTGGCAAGTCAAGGTCCATGAATCTCAACTGCTGCAATGGAAGTCCAAGAGAAGTGTCCAAGTCACCAGGACCAGAGTATCAGCTCATGAGACCACGAGAAGATTCTAATTCTGGTAATTTGTCATCTGATGTTTTTGAAAATATTTTCAGAAAGGAGAACAGCTCAGGAGGTTCAGATAGTATTGCAGAGCAGAATTACTTGAATGTGCCGGACAACAATAATCATGAATATATCAATGTCACAGAAGAAATGATAACGGAACTCCAGCGTATCAGGAACAACTCCAGTACAAGTGAGAGCTCTACTACTCCCAGCTATGAAAAGAAAGAACCAATGGAAATAGAGAAAATGGATAATGTACGCCTGGATCCTGAGGGGTCAGAAAGTAAAGAAAAGCCCACGTATGCCAAAATGGATTCTCTGTTGAAGTCTGCTTCTAAAGTGAAAGGATGTCAGTGTAAGAACCCAAATTGCTCAGATAGAGGCAGTCCAAGGCATTCCCCTAAACACGCTAAGGATGCGGCCTTCTTACTGGAGCCTGGAGACACTCTGGATGGCCGCGAGTCATGGGTGAGTGGTACCGGAAGATCTCTCAGTCCACAGCTTTTTCTACCAGTCTCACAGAAAATACTGAATAAAAGAGACCAGTTTCAGAAATCTAATAGTTTTGATTATGACAGTCGGTTAGGTGTGAATGTGTGCAGACAGGGAGTGTCTTCTTCCAGCATGCCCTTATTAGGACCAGGGTCCGCCGAGGATGATAGCGAGCTTCTTGCTGCAAGGCAGTCATGTCAGGCCTGCAGCTCCTCCCAGAAGATCAATTACATTGGTCAGAATTTAAACTCTCCTAACTCTGGCTCAGCCAATGAAAATGAAGTTGATGCTACTGTGCGGAGTGACTCGTCCTCGCCATTCCAGAGTCTCACTTCCTGCCATATGTTGCCATCGCCAACGTCGACTTGCTCATCATCAGGCCCCGCATCTCCCGTCATCAGCTTGATAGATTCAAGTAATGGAAACTTTCTGGCGAGTGTACCTCAAGAGAAGTTCCACACTCATGTTATACTGGACGCTTCAGTTCCTAAAGTAATCCTACAGAGCACAGATACGGCCAACTGTGAGGAGGCAAAGGTGTAAGTCACCACCACCATCATTGTTGACAGACTTGACTCTTTCATATTTATGTAATATTGAAGAAAATTATCGGCATGCAGCTTATGTTACTTTTTGGAAGTCAGAACATAGGTATGAATATTTTAATTATGCATGGATTACAAGATTATTTAAGATAATGATGAATTTCATAATGTATGTCCCCTTAAAAAGGAGAAAATATTGAATTCAGTGTCAAGTACATACCGGTAATTGTTATTTTCATGATCATGATATATAATTTATGGCAGAGCTTCATGATATTTTTGTATATATTCTAGAAATGTTTATTTATACTAGGAGGGTATATTGCATTCATATATTGTAAATATTAAAACCTATAATATGTATATGAGGCATAATAACAAGATGATTGTAAAATGCTGCTATATTATTCCATGTCTTAAAGGAGTGCATTTGATTGGTATATGAAGCCAGAGGTTAAGGCAAGTTTTGCTCATCTGAGGGGCAATATTGTCCAGCAAAGTGTTCAGGGTTATCCACAGCTCAGGGTTATGTACTCTCACACCAAGGGGGGAATGTTGTCATCTTGTGATCTGTTGACAGGAGCTGCTGTGTAATATCTGAGCATTCCAAGCCAAGACCTGCAAGTTAGCTGTACATATATAGTAATGCATAAAACCACACTTCTTTCAATGTTTACTTGTTCAGATATTGACACTATCTTTATTTTTTTGTATTTGTATCTGGAAAAAGATATTAAGCTATGAATAATTCAGACTCGGTGGAATTTTTGAAATGTCAGATATTTAGGCAATTATGTTATATTTGATATGTCACAGAGAAAAATGTTAATGCCAGTGGGGGAACCAAGTCCTAAATTCCTGACATAACAGCACATATTTGTCATGGCCACAATAGCAATGTGGATAAATTTGATGCATATCTCCCCGAGAGCAATATCGAAATATTGCTCTCTGCTTTCGCTCTCAGCTTTTGCTCTCAGCTTTCACCAGTAACAGCAATATATAATATAAGCACAATGTCTTTTTAATATATAAAAAATGTGAAATACATGAAAAGGAATCTCAACATATGATAAGTTTTGATGTGTCTGAAAATGGAAGATTAATATTTATGAATCTTAACCATTAATAAAAGATATCCATCTGCTTAAAATAAATATAACAATAAGAAACTTGTTGTTTACTGATTTTTCCATTTGTAATATCAATTGAACTTGCAAATCATGGGAATTAATGAGAAAAAAAAAGTTTCATTTCTCTCTTCATAGCTCTAAAATGATCTTTCTCATTTGCTCTGAACTGTGATATTATTATACCACTGTACTGGAGGGAGGCTTGATAACAAAATTTTGACTAAATTTCAATGCAATAGTGATATCCTTTTTTTCTAAGCAATGGTTCAAATACAGAAAAAACTGTTCCCCCCCTAAATTTAGGGAACATCAATGGAGCACAGATTATTCTTATAATGATTGGATGAAGTTTTATATGAAAACAGACAAAATTAAAACAAACAATGATTATGGTGTGAAGAAATATTTAAAAAAAATTATATTTGTAATATTGTACATGTCATGTTAAAATCGTGGACACAATCAACAAGCATTTTGTGAAAAATGGAAAAATCAGTAGAAAAGAAATGAATGATATTAAGGGTTTTTACTTAAATTGTGTGATATTCTTTGTTTGAAATTTAAATACTAGCCTAACTTTGAATCAATGGCCCTTAAGTTTATAAAGAAAGGTGAATAATTTGCTTGCCAGTGTTATATTTGATGATATACATATTTTTCATCAGAGAGAAAGGATCGGGAAATGACAAATGTCTGTGATGTATACAGCTTATAGTGTAGTTAATAGGTTGACAATAGTAAGCCACATATAATTACAGAGAGTGCAACAGGTCTAAAATCATAGAGGGTACCACTACTCAGTGCAACAGGTCTAAAATCATAGATGGCACCACTACTCAACCACGCCTGCACAATGCATACAGCTCAAGCCAGTTGGCCAGCTTTACATATTATCATACTTTCCTGTATATACAAGATGCTTTCTCCTGATGACTGGGTTTAACTGTGTCACATTCTAGTGTGTATTTTACAGGATGATGTGTTACTGAACTGTTCAACCTGTATTTAGGTTGTGTGACCTATTTTTCAGCCCTAGGGGCACTGATTTAAGTTCAGGGGTACCAAATCATAAGAATGCAGATGGAAATGGTAATATTGCTGTCTGGTTACTGACCTGATTTGGTCTCTCCAAGGCAGGTGGTTTCTAAAATGTTTTTAAAAAAAAACATGTTATAGCTTCCAATATTAGTGAAGTAAATTTTGTTCTCTTGTAAATAAAACAGTGGCAGATTTATACAGTGTTTTTGGGGACAAGATCTGAGAACATGCTTATCATGAACTGTTTTCTATGTTGACCATTATATATACCGGTAATACTATTTGATTCTAAGGGTTATTGTAAAGTAATTACAGTAATTAAGAATGATCGAGGAAATTCTAAAAAAATAAAACAATGTGAAAATGTCCATTTTGTTTTGATTTCTGAAAAGAGAAAATCTCTGCTATGGACAATAACATAATGTGCAAATCAGAAATTTGTTTTTGTGACCATAGGAATACTTGTAAGAACCGAGGAGTGTAAAAGAGGATTATAAGGGAAAAGAATTGGGATTTGTAATTGACATATCAAATCAAATGCCTGTTGAAGTACAGACACCTGTCCTGTTTGATCCCAAAAATTGTATTATGACAAAGCAAAAGTTTTATTCTTAAAATTAAATTGTTACAGGATTTCTTTCACTCTTATTGGATTTATGACAGTTTCAAATGGTTAACATTGTAGAACTAATGTATCAGAGACAAAACTCTGCTCTCACATTGAGAGGCTGGCATTGCCAGACAGGTTAGGTTGAAGTATATTTAATTTACATATTATAATTCTCGCTATCTGCTCTCCCCCGGCTTTTTAGCTGGTCCGTGAAAAAATGACGGGATTGGCGCGAGAGAGCAATGCATGACGGGAAAGATGTTGCGTTGTAAACTTTCGCCCGCCTTGCTTCAAGATGGGAGGGAAATTTCAGACTGACATCATACATTGACAAGCTAATGTCAGTGCTATTGAGTGAATGTTGTGTAATCTTCATATAAGTATATTGCGATCTACGTAATTTATGTCAACATTGCGGAGGCAAAACTGACAAAAACAATGATGTATAGATGAAAGGCAGAGGCGACAATGCCCCAAACAAGCTGTCGCCGCTGTTCCCGGATGTGCCGTGTGCAAAGAATTGGGTCAAATACGATCGCAGCGCTCAGAAAATGCAGCGTATATGGTAGAGCAGATAGGGAGAATTCATATTACATTTTCATAATAGACACTTAAATGTTTGATGTTTATATATCACTAATCATATCTGTTATATTGATTTATGTAAATAAAAAAATATACAAAATCAATTTACTAATTTTCATTAAGGGCATTGTGATACATGTTGAAAATTGTACATTTATTTATATTGCGAATGAATGACATTCGTACAAGGTTGTTAATATATATATATATATACATATATGAGTATTTATGTTTTGGGCAGTAAATTGTGATTAAATAAGGCATTGAATGTACTGTACATATTACATGTGTTTAATTTATCATGGTTTACAGTGGGCCTTAAATAAGTGCCATGAAGTCACTTTTCCTTGGAGAATTTTTATAATTGGAGAAAGGTTTTTAAAAATTTGAAATGGAGCTGTGCTCGTAATAAATAAATTGGAAGTAGAAACTGATGCTCACTGCCCACATTAATGGTGGTACATTATAGGAATGAGTGTGGCACTCCAGTATTGTATGATGGTCTCTTGTCATATTCTAGATATCCAGGTAGTTTGTGAAACTGCTAACTGTACCAAAGTGATGAGGTTAAATGTATTTAAAGACGGGGCATAAACATCCCATGTTACATGTCGAGACTTATCAAATAAATTATTTGTGTTATTTAAAAAAAAAATTCCTTGCTCTTTTCTTTGAAAAATATGTTTTCAGCTCTCTTTTGTGTGGTTCTATAGCCATACCAGGTGGCACTCCATCATAGGTCAAAACATTTGCCATATCTCTGCGGTCAATACCAGATGGCACTCCTTCTCAGATTAAAACATTTGCCATAACTCTGCACCTAAACTAGGTGGCACTCAATGTCAAACATGAGGTTATTTTGTCCATCTGCAGGAACATTTTTGAGTAAATGAAAAAGGTCCACATATGCAGAATTATTACCACAGGAAAGGTACATTTGAACCAGTGAACAAATTTGTCATATAAGGCACTGTTTAAAGGAGTTTGATTCCATACTATTCTAGAGTAGACATACTTGTATTGAAACACACCATCATTCTGCTGTGTGCTAATTTATACACTTGGTCCAAATCTACTGTTGCACTGATAACCTTGCATTGCCCTAATTGTAAAATTGATGCAAATACCCATTTTCATACTCCAAAGGTCTTTGTCAGAGCAGTGCTGACCATTATTTTGTTGTTTTTTTGGTTTGTTTATGGATTACTTTATTTGCCCCCTTTCTGGATGTGGATAATCAAGGTTGAAGGACAGAAAGAATGACAGAAAATAATACCCTTCCCCTTCCCTCACTGCAGGAGCTCTGCTGACCCCCAAACCTGCAGAGGTTATGGGTAAATTAGAGGTCAAAATGCCAACAAATAAACACTTCATGATGATCCTGAGTCTGGTCAGTATTTGATTTTGATTTAAAACAAACATTAATTTGTTATAAAAAGTATCCTTTTATTGCATATACAGTATAAATACATGACATTTACAAGATCAAAGATTAAATGTAATGCAACACAAAATGTAGCCAAATAATTTATCTATCTATATATATATAAGGATATATATATATGCAAAATAGTACACTCATTCATAAACTCTATTGTGAGGAGTTTTTAAAATAATGACACTGCAATTCAGCATGATTTCCTAAATTATTGATCATTAAAGAATGATCTGGCTAAAATCACTATTTATACCCTTGTTATTGGTAGGTCATAGTAGTCAAGATTGGCTGGAGCTTCTGGGGAAATTTTCATGCAGGTATTGTCAGAAAGGTGACATTTTGATCCTGGCCTCATCAATTCATTAAAGTTTATTCTAATCACATTGAGGTTAATTTCAAAATATCTAACTTGACATACTAATAACATGGTTTTTCTTAGGCACTGGTAAATGTAAGTCATAACTGGTCCTTGAACACGCCATATGAGTATAAACTGTCTAAATGTCCTTTACTGATACACTGCACCGCTGATTTAATAAACTCTACATGCTTGAGATGGAGAACACTCACTCCACGAATTCTCTATCAGCTATGCATAAATTTTACTAAAAATCAGAAATACATTAAAATGATAGGCTTATTTAAATTAGATTTAACCCAGAAAAATATGATATTAGGTTATGTTCTGCAGTTTATGAATGTACTTTTTCAATTAGCTTGGATCATTCCAGTGACCAGAGACTGGATGACACTATTTCCTGGACTCATTTTTATATGCTTAATAGCTCCCACCGTACATTGACATCTATTTAAAAAAAATCTAATCGCACGTGGTAAAATATTTACTTAATCAGAAAACTTGGTGTTTGCATTCATGATCTTAATAAATCATAAAGTATAGAATTTTAACATCACTCCTGCTTACAGTAGGACATCACTGAAGAACATTAACGTCACATGCCGCGCAAAGATGTTCAGATCCTTACATATTGTGCTTTTTTTATTTAAAAAGATCTCAAATTTAGGTTCATAATTGCAACTTACTTTTGGGGATGCTACATGACATGATGTAAATAGGTCAGCGTCCCATGGTAACCATGGTGATATCATTCTTTTGTTATAAGATCATGTTATAAATGTTCCCTACCATAACAATCTCCAGTTAAAGCCAACCTCAAAATCAAATCACCTCAACAAAGTCCCCATTTAAAGATGCATTCAAAATTAAATAGACTTGCAAAGTTTTGGGAGTAAAAATATGTCTGAGAGAAGGAAAGAAGCCATAGGCTTTAATCACAACTCTTCCCTCTATTCATGACATTCTTTATTTTTAAGGTAAGTTTAATATTTGAGCAAGGAGTGGCAATTTACAAGCACAATTTTCTTTCAATGGTATAAAATACTATAAACCATTGAACATAAGAAATCATGACTTCAAATTGGCATTGCATTTTTGACTGTCCCCATATACTTATACTCTGCATTCCGCATAGTCAAGCATCATATGGTTTACACAAACAAAATATATCTTAGCCTTCTATTGCCCATGTGAAAATCACCCTTACTCCCTAAATGTAATACCAAATGGGGTGGTGTCCATACTACTCCATACTGAACCGATATCCTCTTCATAATTAATCCTAATTTGTTGGCAAAAAAGCTAATTCTTGTCCAACCTCAGATTTGAATGTATATGTGTAAGTATATGTTTCAGTGTTGTTTTGACAGATTCTACATCCAGTGCCCTTTTTGAGTGGTAAGTCTGATGCATGCATAGATATAATCAGGAGATGCACTCTATCTTTGATATTTAAGATTGACCATTGTGGAGATAAATAAGTTTGCTTGTATCTTACCCTTATTGACCAATACAAAGACACTGTATTTGATATGAAACTAGTGGCTGAACATTCACAGTATCATATTGGTGTACACTGATTAAGATTGCCCTTACTGATACAGAATATCTGGCAAAACAATCTCACAAAGTTTGACATAAAATGAGCATAATAAACAATTCACAATCACTACAAATGTTTGTATATGAAAATAAGGAATCTTTACAAAAATGCAGCAATAAATCAACATGATAAATGTAGTGATGAAAGTCAGCATTCAGGAAAAAACCTGAAACCCTTAAAAATTAACCTGAAGATACCCCTGTCCCCTTTCAGAAATGTCATTTTTGTATGTTTCAGACTGAGTTCAGACCATTTTGAATTTCACATTTGAAGAAAAAAACCCTGAATTCATGTTATTTCCTGAAGACTTTCATCACTGTTAATCTTCAGCAAGGATTTTCATTCCAGAGCTACCAGTTATCAATCAACTGGACTAGTAGAGCTGTATAAAAAAATCATCTTAAATAGGTAAATGATCAACATACCAATTATTTCATCCTTAACATATATGTTGTTTTGAACAACTACAACCCTCAAAAAATCATTTGAAAGGCCCTTATACATAAAATCCTATATAACATATATCCCGTTTCCTTTCCTGTTTATCCCAGAACAGAAAATAAACATATCGTTTTCATTTTCAGCAGACAATCTTTTTCTGGGACTGTTCATAAATGTCTGCTTTTCATGATCATTAAGTCTGTTTCTTTTCAAATATATTATATCAACAATGTATACCTTTTAAAGGCAAAATCTTTTCACATGTTGTATATGTTCCTGTACATTCAACATGCATTAAGTTTACGATGCATTTGTTGTTATTGTGACCATCTCTGAACCATGCGCCGTCTCCATGATGAGGGTCGTCCCAGAGTCATTACCACCAGATATTAACTCGGAGATTTCATTACCATTCTGAAATAAAACATATCAAAACAAATATTATCCAAAACAGTTTTCGAATATTATAAAAAATACTATCATCATATTGGTGATATATCTGTGTATCTCTCAATTATAATAAATCTATGGTCAGGACAGACCGGTCCCAAGATAACAATACCCTTCAGTTACAAACTTCCTATCAAGGTTTATCTAATGAGACATTGTTTGTAGAGGCTTAATGGAGCAGTGACTTACTGTTGATTCCATGACGCTCGGGCTGCCATTTTGTTGTGATAAGAGTTTCCTTGCTGCTAATTCTTCTTGTGAGAAGAATCTCCCTCCTTCACCTCTTGTGCGGTTCATTGCATGTTTATGTCGGGACTCGTGCAAATATTTCTGCAAATTGAAATTAAAATAACATTTTTGTAGATGTGACTCTTACCTGCTTACATTTGAAGATTGTTATTTGAGGTTGTTTATTACATCTATGTTATGCTATCTCATTACCTGTGTACACTTACTATGATGCTTTCAGAAATAAGTTTTTGCTTTCTAAAATATTAAATCAATAGAATATTTAATACTGACCCTTCTTTCCTTGAGTACTTTCCCCTCTGCCTCCAGCTTAGCCCGTGCCTGGCGTCTCTTCAGAATGCGATGGTACTGCTTGGCATTGACATAGAGAGGTTCATCTTCCAGCACCTCAGCTCCAGGGAGGGGAATGCGCTGCATAGTGGCCACTCCATTGTTACCAGGAACCACCTTCAACACCAATATGCACATTATCAGAAACTACCCTCAATATCAATGCACATGTCTCATTAAAATTAAGCTGTATCATTACCAGAAACTTCAATATCAATAAACATGTCAAATACCATCCAACTGAAGAGATCACAGAGATTGGAACCAATTGTTGGTATTGGTAGGGACTGCGATCGTTGTTAAGATCACTCATAGATCCTTGCCTTTATCTTCATGTCAAATCCCATCATTATTTTTTACTGCATTACTGTTCACCTGAGAGGTACCACAAGGACCCCCCCACCTATTTCTGTTAGCATTAGAACTCACCATGAGGATCTCCGTTACTGAGGACTATCTGTTATTGCTAGCTTGGGAACTTACCATGAGGACGCCCTGTTGGTTAGCACTGGCAGTGGTTGCTGTAGAAGCAGCGGCCGTGGTTGCCGCTGGGGTGTTACGACTAGGGTGAGTACTTACCATGAGGACGCCCTGTTGGTTAGCACTGGCAGTGGTCGCTGTTGAAGCAGCGGGTGTTGTGGTAGAAGCAGTTGTGGTGGCTGCTGGGGTGTTTCCTGCTACTTGTTGCATCACTGATGCTAATGGCAGCTGAATTATCCCATCTGGAAGCAAGTGTGAATCAAATATAAATTACACCTCCCTGTGAAAATTTCAATTGCACCCAAAGATTCAAACAATGTTACTTTGAAATAAGTCTATATCTTAAAAAAAGTACCCATTAACTGATATAATTGAAATATAAATTTAAATTATATCCATTATCATATTGGAAAAAAATAGGTGTGGTTGACATTATCATTATGATGTCATAAGTAAATAGGTGTATTTCTAGCAGTGGTTGTGTGAGGACACCTACTGGCTGTGGCTAGCTGTATAGTCTGTTGAGCTTGTTGTTGCTGAGGTTGCTCAGGTTGTTGTACTTGTGGTTGATATATAATGGTCTGGCCATCAGCTGTCTGTATCACCTGTCCTGTGAGCTGCTGACCGCCCTGCTGGATGACAATCTGCTGGGGCTGGGCCTGCTGGGCTTGTGGTGCTGCAACCAACTGTACCTGAAATAATCATATCATCCCAGGATAATCACTAATACCCTGTCACCAGTCTATATAGGACTTCCAGCAATACAACCTCCCCCCATTAATTAATGAACAAAATTACCATGTAGGTATCTATGCAATGTATGGGCAAAGATATTGCCGAGGGAAAATGATTATGTGATTTTTGTCTCCTCACAAAAGAAAAGTGATGGGTCAATTCAAATGACACAATGTTATAAGGCTTTTAGAGGGCATTTTTATAGGACTTTGCAAAACAACCAATCACTATATATTGCCATACTGAGAAATAATTTCCTAGCAAAATTGAAGCTATGCAGATAACTGAAGAACACCAAAAAAAATGTCATAAACTTAGATGGGTCCATTGTCCCCTGAGGCACATAGGATAATGCGATATTTGTGATTTGAATGAGCCATTGTCCCATGACTCCCCCAAACAAATCCTCGACGAGATTTTCAACAATAAAGCATCTGTTTTAATCACTTATATTATGGGAATCAAACTGAGACTTTGCCTTGAAGTACACCTGTGTAAACTTTGGTGCAGTTCTATGCATTTTTGGCCAAGATAGGGAGTCGAAATGGACATGTTTTGAGAGGGGCAAAAAACGTATATGCAATATACAGTATTTCAACAGGGAATCATTTTGACCTGTAGACCATGGTGGGAAACACAAAAACATTTAAATATTACACATTGATAATGACCTTGAAGCAGACAGGGAAAGACTGTGTGTGCTGTCCAAAATTAAATATAAACACAACAGTATACTCAGCCATTTCCTCACCAAAATGGTCTTTTGAGGTGAAAAAGAAACTACAGTAATAATTTATGTTCATATCACTCTTATAGGATGACTGGCATGGCTTGGAATTAGATATGAACTTGTTTCAGATTGTTTTATCTGTGCTGTATTCAGTGGGGAGGGGAGAAAGCATTGTAACATTGGTGTTGAGTTCTGAGGGTGCATTCAATTGAGAGGAGAGTTACCTGTTGAATCTGGCCATTCTGTCCCTGTATCTGTATGGTCTGTGGTTGGGACTGTAATGTCTGCAGCATAATCTGCTGCCCTCCTTGACCAACCTGCACAACCTGCAATATTAATTAATACATGTACATATAAATAGTTAATTCTAAACATATTCCAAAATCAACACATATTATTCTGCCTCATTCAATACCAAACAAAAGTAAATATTAGGATATGTTTCTTTTTTGCATGAGAGCCGTAGATGGCGCCTGTGTAGCAGTATTTACCTGTTGTGCTCCTCCAGCCTGCACCACCTGTGGGATCATAGTGACGCCTGTGTCACCCGCACCAGAAGCTACCTGGAACTGCTCCATTCAGCCAGTATCACTACAAATACAACAAATCATCTCAGATATATCGCTATCATCTCAATCTAATTCACATTTTACCTTAAGAATCTTGTTTCCCCACTGCATCTTTGAAAAAAGTCTTTTATGTAAAATGCATCATTTTCACTCAATTTAGGATAACAGTAATAATTCAGGTAATATGTTGTAATATGGATAGAACAAATGAGCAAGAAATAATATGTAGTTTGTTTGATACATCTGAAATTGTCTCAGAAATACACATTTATCTGAACAGGTGCTGTCTTCAAATATTGGTGCTAACTCTAAATATGAGACTTGCAATATAAGTTGATTCATGTTGTTTTTTTCTGAATAACTATTACCACTCAATTGAGGGTTTCAGAAGTTTCCAAGTGACAATGGTCTCCGAAAAGTGCTCATCAACATGTTAAAATTTTCTCCGAAAAGTGCTCATCAACATGTTAAAATTTTCATAAACAGATTTCTGTGATCAACCACTTATTGACATGAGAAATAACATTTTGTTTAATGGTGATATTTAGAAAATTTGTTTTCTTTAAATTCTTTTTTTCACTTTTCACAATTCACTTGTGATGTGGCCACTTCCATATCATTATGACGTGCATCGGGCAGAGCGTTATGCAGAGCATCAATTTTTTTGCATACCCTACTGAGCAATACAGGCATTTCCATGTCTGCCTATTGTTGTCTATTATGATGTCCAAAAGCAAACTGAGCCATAGCCTTTCACATAGGGCAATGATTGAAAATCTGATGGATAGGACAAGGGATGGGTTTCTCACAGTTTGCAGGTCTAATTTTGGTGTCAAATTCTTATTTTCTGCAGCTTGACCACAAAAATAACGCAAACATGTGAACACTGCATGAAGAGCTGCATTACACACTTCACATATGGAAACACAGCCTTAAAATACTGAATATGATTAAAAAATATAAGATAGGGGAAGATGAAGTGTTATTCTAATAGTTTATCCATATAAAGTCAACATATGTTTTTCATTATAATGCATTAAGACTATAAGAAACTACACTTCCTGCACTTTGCAAAATCATCATTTACAGCCGACAACAAGGACTGCTGACAACAGAGCTTGGTTTTAGTTTATCAATTGATTGCCGATGTTAACCACACCATTCGACTTTGTCAGCACGTGTTTCTGAAACAACCACGTGAGAACATTTAAATTGAAAGTACATATCCAGAGAAGCGTTTAAAAAGGCTTTGAAAACAGAACTGCAGCTCTGTTGTCATCCATAACTGTGATGTGCTTGGAGGTATGAAAGTTCCTGACACTGTCATTTTCATTATTATACTTTACTCCTATATTCCTCATCAAAATGGGTTTCTTGAAACATTGCGCACTGCCCATCATAATTAACTCACCACTCAGGTAAAACTTGATCTCCAGCAACAGGATCACGAGTCATGTACTTCTCTTTCCAATATCAAATTCAAGGCTTGTCAGAAAAAATTTCTTTGTTTTTCCTTGATCGCAGCATCGTTTAGCCATTCAAAGTGGGTCAGTCTAATCATAGGAGTGACAGCACTTGTCATTGTGCTTCTGACGTCACATGGTGATTCTCCCTGTTTGTAACCATGACGTCATGACATGGACTCTTCTAAGTGCCATTTCAAGTCGTCAGGTGTGATATTGAGTAAAAAAACTGAATAAAAAATGTTACAGATAATGCACGGGTCTATGACTGGGAAAGACAGTGGCATAGGTCAAAACTGCAACAGTCAATTGCCAGAGGTCGAGTTCATTTAGCAGGAAAACTTCAATATGATGGGCAGTGCATGGTGTTCCTGGAAAGTGGTTTTCAAGTCTATTTTGATGATGAATATTGGAATAGATAAAAAATTAGAGCAAAAATTTCTTTGTTTTCTTGAGACAAAATACTGCTCCCAAAGAAAATGTGATTATTTTTCTTGAAAATATTATTAATAACTGCACAGTGCTAAAGCTATACCTAAGACTAAGGCTAATCCTAGGCTGGATGAGGTGAAGCACTAAACTTCAAGTGCTGCCAGGAGACAATACCGTTTATGACAATGGCAGTGCCAGTGACCCTGACTGAGATGGGCATGTGTTTGTGTGTATTCCTTCAAGACAGGTTCCTGTGATTATGTGGTCATCTCCGGTGCCAGATAAATCAGTTGTCACATGGCTTTGTTTACATCACCAGGAGATTAAAACTCTGAAATGTGACAGCCAGCCGAGGAGTGGCTTCGCTGTCAAATCGCCCAACATATCTCTTTGTGGAAACAAAATGGTGACCTACAAAATGGCAAGCACACATCTCCACCTTTCACTCCTGAAGTCCAAACGTGCCGCCTTGGGTATGTAATTATTCGCGTTTCATGTGGTCGGCTAATGGCATGAAGCCTGATGAAGGAGCTAGACAATTTGTGGACTTACATTGGCCAAAATCTCCGACGATCCGAGGTGATTGGTTATGGAAATCAAGCGGCGATGGACAACGAATCAACTGCAAATGCGCCTCAAAGCTGGTCCGCCATTGGTGCAGTTACCACTAGTGAACATCACCCCCGCGCTTTCAATTATCGATTTAATTGTACTAAGTATGGTAAATAAAGCACTAATTGAATATTTGTAAAAATATACCATGCAAACAAGTTACAATTATTCATTATTATAATGGAAAAATACGGCATAATGTCCACAATTAACTAAGATATCACAAAATATAAAATTAAGAGGGGTGGAGTAAGAGTAAAAACTAGAACAACCATCTCTTGTCGTACCTGTCAACCAATCAAAACTTTGTATTTTGATCACGTGGTAGATTCATATTTTGGCGCCAAGATCCAAAATCGAACCAGGTACTACGTTTATGAGAGAAGTCAACAAAATATCACATTTTCAAAGGTTCCCTCGATTTTTATGACAAAATTTAGAACATTTACAAGTTTAATCATCAAAATTTAAGAACAGGTTTACTAAGAATATTGTTGTATTTAGTTTAAATAAAGGGAATTTTGACGAATGGTCTATATTTTGAAATATCTAACTTTCTTCGAAGTCAAGTAAAAAAAATACCAAATGGTGTCAAAAAATCACATATATTTGAATTATCTTATTCCAAAGAACATACATTACATAAGTTATAAGGCAGTTTTCGAAGTTCAGTCTATTCAAACTTAAAAAAACATCATTCCAGCTAGAAACACATGCCTCAGTTATACAGAATGGTAATGTAGTTATTCTCAAAAACGTTCTCAAGGTTAACAATGTCCTTTCCTTAAATATTACCAAAATAAACATTTTTCCCTTTCCTTCTTCAAGTTTGAATCTGAAATTATTACAATTGATGAAATATTAAAAGGTAATCAAAAACAAACAAATAAGCAAGTTCAATTCCTTAGCATTTGACACATTTGGAAGCACTGTCCCCCCTAACGTTAATTGATTTTATACGATCGAACAGGCATGGTAGATGTCAATTGGTTTTACTGAGTAAACTTACAGATATAACAGCATTAACAGTCGAAACATCCAGTCACCCATCAAATCATAATGTTGAAATTGCATTTGTGCTTGGCTATAGGGTTGAACGAGTTAAATCGTTATCTGTTTGATCACATACGCTGACGACAATCGTCAACATTTAGCATTGACCATGTTGACTGCAACACCTTTGATACAATGATGAAGTCGACAGGGGTTCTCAAACCTCTGATAAACCTGAGAGCAATAATAATAGTTATATTGCTCTCAGGATAAACTGAAAAGCTTTCAGGCTCAGAATAATCATTACACTGGTTTAGTATTTTTACATGTACTGCATTTAATACTTCATTGTAATTTGGCTCAGTTTCATTATATTATTTTATATCATATTTTGTCATATAACATAGCGTATGTTATATTACATTGTGTTGTGTTATGTCGTTTCATCATATGATATTATATATGTTTGGGACAACTCTTTTATATACACCACCTGTATATTTCAAATGTTTAGCCAACCTTGCCATCGTTCATAATAACAACCCTGAAAAACACTCTAGTTTTTTATTTGATTTGATTTGATTTGATTTGATATGTTGGCCGCTCCACTTTTGTCTCGTGGGCACTCAGAGCTTACGCAGCATGGCTATCCAGCTAGTTGTTGAAAGGGTCGTAAAAACACCATTTCACAATTTTTTTTCAATAGTACTGGGTGGCGCCACCTATATCTATCTATCCCATCCTGTGTCAAACAGATTGATTGCCACAAGAGGGCTCTCTCACGAGAATAAATATTGAAATTATATTTACGTGGTGGCCTTACTGGAGTCATTGGATGATAGCAATACTACAAAAGCATGAGGAGTATTGGTGATAGTCCACCTGAAATACGTAATATCGGAATAAAACGTGCAGTGGTCTCGGTTAACCATTATGCAGCTACTTTTATTCATTTTGGAATGTTTGTACCATAAAGGATAAAAAAGGATTACCACAAATTATTTTTTCTCTTTTTTGCCCGTTGAGATGGTACTGAATTATTAAACAGAACAGAAACATGCATAAAAATGTTAAGGAGTATTGTCATTCGCGGACAGTTCGATTTCTAAATTCTATTTCAGTGTCCTTTTTATGATTTGATATTCCATAATATTGCATAAATTACTTTTACTGAAAAAAATAAGATTGAAGCAAAATTGTTGCAAAACTATTGAAATTAGTTGCTAAATGGATTTATAAGATCAGCGTCGAGGACAAAAAAAAACAAAAACAAAAACAAAACAAAACAAAACAAAAAATAACAGAAAAATATACTTGTTTATCCAACTCAAGGTGCCTTATCTGAATGGCGGGAAATATCAACCACCAGGTGGCACATGTGCACGTGAATGCCTTTCACCAATCATTCCACAGGCTGATGGAACACGAGCTCATATATATTTCCATAAATTGAACAGTTGATTGTAGGTAAATTGATGCACGCAATAAACTGCATGAATATTTAAATTCCAATCATTATATAGCCAAAGAAAATTAATATTTCATCAAAACCAGATACCGACTGTAATACTGCAGAATTTGTATTTTATCTCTATGTGTGATTTAACCTGGCTTTGGTTAAATGGGAGGACTACCAGCCAGCTGTGACCTAATCTATGATGACCAATGACATAGAGGATCGGTGACCCAATCTATGATGACCAATGATATAGAGGATTGGTGACCCAATCCATGATGACCCATGACATAGAGGATTGGTGACTCAATCTATGATGACCAATGATATAGAGGATCGGTGACCCAATCCATGATGACCAATGATATAGAGGATTGGTGACCCAATCCATGATGACCCATGACATAGAGGATTGGTGACCCAATCTATGATGACCCATGACATATAGAGGATTGGTGACTCAATCTATGATGACCAATGAGATAGAGGGTTGGTGAACCAATCTATGATGACCCATGACATAGAGGATTGGTGACCCAATCTATGATGACCCATGACATAGAAGATTGGTGACCCAATCCATGATGACCAATGAGATAGAGGATTGGTGACCCAATCCATGATGCCCATGACACAGAGGATTGGTGACTCAATCTATGATGACCCATGACATAGAAGATTGGTGACCCAATCCATGATGACCAATGAGATAGAGGATTGGTGACCCAATCCATGATGACCCATGACATAGAGGGTTGGTGACCCAATCCATGATGACCAATGACATAGAGGATTGGTGACCCAATCTATGATGACCCATGACATAGAGGATCGGTGACCCAATCCATGATGACCAATGACATAGAGGATTGGTGACCCAATCCATGATGACCCATGACATAGAGGGTTGGTGACCCAATCCATGATGACCAATGACATAGAGGATTGGTGACTCAATCTATGATGACCCATGACATAGAAGATTGGTGACCCAATCCATGATGACCAATGAGATAGAGGATTGGTGACCCAATCCATGATGACCCATGACATAGAGGGTTGGTGACCCAATCCATGATGACCAATGACATAGAGGATTGGTGACCCAATCTATGATGACCCATGACATAGAGGATCGGTGACCCAATCCATGATGACCAATGAGATAGAGGATTGGTGACCCAATCCATGATGACCCATGACATAGAGGGTTGGTGACCCAATCCATGATGCCCATGACACAGAGGATTGGTGACTCAATCTATGATGACCCATGACATAGAAGATTGGTGACCCAATCCATGATGACCAATGAGATAGAGGATTGGTGACCCAATCCATGATGACCCATGACATAGAGGGTTGGTGACCCAATCCATGATGACCAATGACATAGAGGATTGGTGACCCAATCTATGATGACCCATGACATAGAGGATCGGTGACCCAATCCATGATGACCAATGACATAGAGGATTGGTGACCCAATCTATGATGACCCATGACATATAGAGGATTGGTGACTCAATCTATGATGACCCATGACATAGAGGATTGGTGACCCAATCTATGATGACCAATGACATAGAGGATTGGTGACCCAATCTATGATGACCCATGACATAGAGGATCGGTGACCCAATCCATGATGACCAATGACATAGAGGATTGGTGACCCAATCTATGATGACCCATGACATATAGAGGATTGGTGACTCAATCTATGATGACCAATGAGATAGAGGGTTGGTGAACCAATCTATGATGACCCATGACATAGAGGATTGGTGACCCAATCTATGATGACCCATGACATAGAAGATTGGTGACCCAATCCATGATGACCAATGAGATAGAGGATTGGTGACCCAATCCATGATGCCCATGACACAGAGGATTGGTGACTCAATCTATGATGACCCATGACATAGAAGATTGGTGACCCAATCCATGATGACCAATGAGATAGAGGATTGGTGACCCAATCCATGATGACCCATGACATAGAGGGTTGGTGACCCAATCTATGATGACCCATGACATAGAGGATTGGTGACCCAATCTATGATGACCCATGACATAGAGGATCGGTGACCCAATCTATGATGACCAATGACATAGAGGGTTGGTGAACCAATCTATGATGACCAATGAGATAGAGGATTGGTGACCCAATCTATGATGACCCATGACATAGAGGGTTGGTGACCCAATCCATGATGCCCAATGATATAGAGGATTGGTGACCCAATCCATGATAGGGCATCACACTGGTACGCGATATTATCGATATACCGGTATACAGACATCGATACGATAACCGGTATTGTCATACTGGTGCTTCGATATATTAGTTTATCGAATTGGGCCCTCATATCATCATAATAACACAGATTTTTGACTCGATATTTTACGCATCGTAAGTTTTTTAATCTTTCAAATGTAAATACGACAACTGAGGGATCCATCATTGCGCAATATATCAATATTTCAATGGGAATGAATACGTTGTGACAGCACTCCAATCGTTTTCGCGCCAAAAATAAGAGCTTCTCCCCGTCACTTCCAGTTTTCGAAATGACGAACTCGTGTTGCGTATGCATATTTAAGCATTGTTAAATTCATATTTTCTCCGATTTGAGCAATATATACACTTATTAATAGGAGGCGGACTACTGTTGACACGTCGTAGAATATTTCTGTGCGTATTTTAAGCCGAAGATATTAAATATATCGCCGTTTGGGGAGCTTGTACCCGGACCGATAAAGACAGTCAATTATTCTTCTATTTCGGTTCAGTAATATCGATATGTATCGATATGTATCGAATATTGATAAATCATCGATATATATCGTATCGTATCGATGAAATCCAACGATATGATGCCCTAATCCATGATGACCCATGACATAGAGGATCGGTGACCCAATCCATGATGACCAATGACATAGAGGATTGGTGACTCAATCTATGATGACCCATGACATAGAAGATCGGTGACTCAATCTATGATGACCCATGACATAGAGGATCGGTGACTCAATCTATGATGACCCATGACATAGAGGATTGGTGACCCAATCCATGATGACCAATGAGATAGAGGATTGGTGACCCAATCCATGATGCCCATGACACAGAGGATTGGTGACCCAATCCATGATGCCCATGACACAGAAGATTGGTGACCCAATCCATGATGACCAATGAGATAGAGGATTGGTGACCCAATCCATGATGACCCATGACATAAATGATTAGTGACCCAATCTTTGATGGTCCATGACACAAAGTGTTGGTGACCCAATCTATAATGGCCCATGACATGAAGGATTGAGACCCAATCTATGATGACCCATGACATGAAGGATTGAGACCCAATCTATGATGACCCATGACATAAATGGTTAGTGACCCAATCTATGATGGTCCATGATCATGACACAGATGAGAGGTTTTGGATTCTAGGATGGCACAAGACAAAGAGGATTTATGTCTTACTCTGTGATCGTAATAGTACAGAGTTATTCGGTTGCTCAAATTAACATTTTTATGCGAGCCATCAAATTATTGCTTACCTGAGATGTAAAAATACTTTCTTAACATATTCAAATTGTTAGATAAGGAGTATACTATTTTTGCAATTACAATAAAGATCACAATGAAGTGGTTAGATAGGTATTGCATAATAACAGCTATTGATATTGCCTCAGTCTAATACAATTTTAATTACTCCAAACTGGCCAATATCGATCAGAGTTATGCCTAGGATTTTATCACTATTTAAGAAATAGTTAACAGAATAATGGTACGGTAATATAATCAAATGTGTATGCTAGCTTCACGAATGACTGTGCTATGGCACAAAAGATAACATCATTCTTTATATTGTTACTTGTAAATCATTTGAAACAAAATATTTCACACTGATGACTGTCACGGCTCTGGTTTTGTTCACATTACTAAAATAGCGCACTCCAGAGATACAAGCGCCTCTGTTTGCACCTGTCGCGGGCATTCACTGCAAAGCAGTACACTCCGGATGTGAAGAAAACCTAGCTTTGTTTTTAGGCTGCATATTTAGGTTCATCTTCATGTTGATATTAAAATGATGTCAGTCTGAGTGGGTTGTGTCAGAGGGGAATCTTTACATTATATGTACCTGTGTATATATGGATATATGGTGTGTGAGGATGGAACAGTGCACAGATCCACATAGCTAGCCAAGCAGAACCAACCATTTATTCTTATACATATCTTCGTGAAAGTACCCAAGCATACCATACCAAGATGGAGGCCTACCAATGTTTTTGCAAACTTACTAGGATTATAGATATTGCCATCATTATACGTGAGTATTAAGATTTGTAGTTAAGCAATTATGATAACCCGCTTAATAAACCAATCATCTGCAAGTGTAGCTTCTTGGCTCGATCAACCTGGCATGTTTATTAGACTGTCAAGTTTGAGGTGAATCTATGTTGACTTGTGAATGCTGTGAAGGTTATTTGTCCATGTTACATATGTAGCCATTGAGATCCCCTTGTAACATCACAAATCGCCTGCTATACCACCTGCATATAACAACTGCAATGATCCTACCCCATTCAAATCTCATACACCTCTAGCATTGTGATGTATGTGTTAATGTCATAACATTGAGAGAATCACAATTGACATTATTGTGACTAGAGTTTTAATGGCTGTGCATAGATACATTGCACTTGTGTTATATCAGTCCAGTTGAGATTCACTCAGTGATAAAATTGTTAAATTAGTACCCTTGTAACTATGTTTCAAATAAGAATAAACATTTTATACTGGTGCAGCAAGAGGAAGCATCTAACAGCATATCATGGAATCAGTCAAGTTGAACAAGGTATACTTGGCAGAAATAGCCGGAGAAATACGCTATTGTGTTTAAGCGGTGTACATCCAATTGCAAACATCCGAACAATATAAGACTAGCCCTTTACCCGAGGTTTGGCGAAGGATAAACCTTAAAAATTGATGTTACTTGTCATAGGTGTGTGTTATAGCAATAGAAAAAACCTAAATCTCATAGATGAAGAAAGAAGAATTCTATCATGGTAACTGTGTTTTCTCTCTTTGCTTCATTCTTGCTTTATCACCGATTGTCTTTTCATTAACGTTTTGTTTACTTTGTATATTTAATGACAATATTGCACAATCCTACCCTTAGAGTACTTATATTAATATATCATGTTAAAGAAATGCATAATGTAAACATACATTCTGAATGAATCTTTTCAATGCAGGGTTGTCTTGAGACTTATATCTTAGAAGATGGGGTTCCGGAGTGGAGGTAAGAAGAAGAAGAACAAAGGCCCTGCGCCTTCCCCGCCGGTACAGAAGGTCGCCCAGGACTGGGACGAGTGGTCTGCGCAGATTGAATATATCAACACTGCAACACCAAATGGCATGCCCAGAAGGAGACAATTTAGGTTTGGACCTTCAGAAATCAAGAAAATATGATTCTAACAATTGATCTAATTTCTTGGAATAAAAAACATTTTTTTCTTTTGTATCAAAGTTTCATGTTATTTATTTTAAGGGATCCTTATCAGAAGAGCAAAGCTAAGTTTTCTTTTAAAGAAAAACTGGCGCCCATCCCAGAGGCAGCCGCAACGGATATTGCTATTGAAACAGAAGAGAAGTTGGAGAAGGGAGAGGTAATAGCCTCCCCGCAGGACAATGGTCAGTTTGTCACTCAGGTACACGTAAGTCAGGTCGAGGAACCAGTTCATAATGACCCCAGTAAAGAGTCAGAACAGAGTGAACACTCCAGCAACCATGACGAGGCCTCAGCACAGAGTGATAACTCCCATCATACTGAGGACACGTGCACTGATCAAACAAATGATGCCAAGGACACGTGCTCTGATCAAACGAATGATGCTGAGGACACGAGCTCTGATCAAACAAGTGCTATCTTAAACCAGGAAGCAAAAGACAAAGGTGAATCTAACCATACACACAACTCTAGCTCTGTTCAAAATGGTGATATAGACATCAAGACAAAAGACTCCGACTCCGAACTTAGTAAAGTTCCAAATGGAGAGAGTATAGTAAATATGGAGGATGTAGAAGTTGAAATACATCCTGGAAATAGCCAGGACGCTAGTGTTGAAACTGGTATCAAGAAGGAGCGGAAGTTATCAGACACAACGGCCGGAAGTAGCGACCAAAGTAGTACAAGTCCTCTCTGGGGCAAGAAAAAGAAGGTGAAAGTCTGCATCATAATCATCATTATACTGGTGATACTTGGTATACTGGCAGCAGGCATCGCAGTATACTTTGGCGGTGAGTGCTCTCTTTAATTGGCCTTGTTATAAATTATTGGCTATCATCAAAACATATCAGTTAATAATCTTCCAGCTTTATATGCGATTACATATTATTCCAAACTTATGCACTCAAAATCGGTTTGGTTGTGTGGGTATGTTCGAATATTTTCATTTGTCACGAGATACGATCTTGTTAGTTCATAGGGTGGTTTAGGTTGAATAAATGCTTCTACATCATTTGATAAAATAACCGTTTGAAAATAAAGATATTTGTAACCTGGCCTCTAAATGCTTACATCCATTGTTACAGTGATATCCATGAAAGATGATGATCTGAAGGAAGAAAATGTCACAACGGTGCCACCAGGTCAGTTCTAATTAGCTGTGCAGCTTTTATACCTTAATAGCAGATCTCCATCATCAAAACAAATAATACACTTTGTATTTGCAGCAAATCTTTATGCGCATTATCAATATAAAATAACGAAAATATTCATCAGCAGTTTTTAGATTTTATTGTCCTAACTTATTTCCCAAATATGTTGTCGTACTTAAGGTCTACAGGAAAGGCATTAATGCTAGATTTTATTTCCAGTATTTTCCATTTCAAATGAGATTGTTTTTCATACAATTTTCATTATGACTTACTTATAAATATGACCAAAACTTTGTTTGCAGATAAATGATATCAATGGAGCCGCCATCTGGTGGGTAAGTATTTCACATTTCACTAAAATATCAAATTTGGGCACAGAAATATTGCAAATAATAAAAACCATAAGGAATAATATAACAAAAATGGTGAATGACACGGTAATATGTGGAGAGGTCATGGGTCTGGTTCTGTCTTTGCTGCCATATTTTGTCAAAAATAACTAGAACATGATATGTATTGAAGTATATCTATAATCGAGAAAGGGGAGTATTTTTCCCTTTAAAGGTCAATTTGTACCTCCCACTTGATAACTTAGGTCACCGTCACATACATCAGCGATATGAAGGGGCAGTAAAAACCTTGTTATTTAGGGTATACATTTGCTGCCGTGCGCCATGGCGATAACATGATTCTCAAACAAGTCAATTTCTACCTTTTTGTGCAAATTTTAATTGAAAGAATAAAATAGTCTCTAATATAGGAAAATACAGAAACAGATGGGCGAGACTGTGCTGTAATGTTGTGGTCATTAGATGGATACTCTCAATCATGATACCTCTCATGGCTTATTACAAATTCACGTAGTCTTGTACCCGACCTAAATGATCTATTCCTGCTTCGAGGATTGAGGCGGAACCCAGTCTAATATTCACAAGGTTTACCAACATAACTTCCTCTAATGGTTTACTCGCATGGCATATCTATGTCAGGACCTTCTCTCATGACTTGCTTCAATGACTGACTCCCATGGCCGACATTATTGTGTTAACATAAAATTTGCTGTCGTTTCCACGATGTCTTCTCACCATGCTCACCTAAAATCATCTTAGGGCACAACAAATATCTCCTTTTAAAGTGTTTGTTGTGCACTTCAAACATACTTCTATGAGACTGTCACTATCCCTATTTAAACCAAAACAGTCGATCGGCTTTAATCATAATAACATAACACGAGTTTTTTTATTATTGTGTTTACGTGTACGTAATCTCATGAATATGACATTGGATTCCTCTTTTAAACAGAAAACACCCACCCAGATGAATGAATAATGGTGATACTAAGTGCAATAGAAGAGAGCATAAACAATGTAAATATATAGAGAGGTCAACACAATGTAAATACAGGAAGAGGACAACACAATGTGAATACAGGAAGAGGTCAACACAATGTGAATACAGGAAGAGGTCAACATACTAGTAATGTGAATACAGGAAGAGGACAACACAATGTGAATACAGGAAGAGGTCAACACAATGTGAATACAGGAAGAGGACAACACAATGTGAATACGGGAAGAGGTCAACACAATGTGAATGCAGGAAGAGGTCAACACAATGTGAATACAGGAAGAGGACAACACAATGTGATACAGGAAGAGGTCAACACAATGTGAATACAGGAAGAGGTCAACATACTAGTAATGTGAATACAGGAAGAGGACAACACAATGTGAATACAGGAAGAGGTCAACACAATGTGAATACAGGAAGAGGACAACACAATGTGAATACGGGAAGAGGTCAACACAATGTGAATGCAGGAAGAGGTCAACACAATGTGAATACAGGAAGAGGACAACACAATGTGATACAGGAAGAGGTCAACAAAATGTGAATACAGGAAGAGGTCAACACAATGTGAATACAGGAAGAGGTCAACATACTAGTAATGTGAATACAGGAAGAGGACAACACAATGTGAATACAGGAAGAGGTCAACACAATGTGAATACAGGAAGAGGACAACACAATGTGAATACGGGAAGAGGTCAACACAATGTGAATGCAGGAAGAGGTCAACACAATGTGAATACAGGAAGAGGACAACACAATGTGATACAGGAAGAGGTCAACAAAATGTGAATACAGGAAGAGGTCAACATACTCGAGATTATTACATTATGACTTTTATGTTGTGTATATATTCAATAATGTAATAATAGCACGTATTTAGAAGATGCTATCTGTACATGATATAGATAAAATAGTGTTGTCAACAAACAATTAGTCAAGAGAAAGTTAACCCTGTGCACACGATTGACATATATTTCTTAATATAAAATGAATTAATACAACACTCATTAAGGTGTGCATATCCGTCAAAAGGGGCGTGTTTACTTTTTAGGCATACATAGGATTTATACACAAAGCAATATGGAGATATCATTGTACTATGACAAATAAATGGAAAAAATCTCCGTGTATTATAACAGAAATATATCGATATTTTAACCTGATGTGTATCAAGTATCAACTTGTGTATATGATTGGCTGGGATAAACATATCTTATGGACAATTGACAAAACATTATTATGATCACAATTTCTAAATAGTAAATTTGAAGTGCAAAATATTTTGCATAGTCACAGATTGGAGATTTTGAATATCAAATTATGACAATCAAATTGGAATATCAAATTGGAAATACCCTTACTCATTTCATGGTATAATGTCATTGTCCCCAAATTGTGTTCAATTTAAGCATTTTACTAATCATATTTGTGCTATGACTTGGGACCTATCACTATATCTGTCCATAACTTGGGTTCATATATTTTTATGGAACCTTTTGAGGGAAATGACGATTAAGCTAGGTATATGACCGAGTACCTATGTCAAGCATAGTAATTGGAAATAACATATTGTACATAGTAAAATGGATAAAATGTTGTATATGACATTGTAAATATTAACATATTTCTTATATTCAAAATCAAATGAAATGATTACAAAGGGTAATAAGGAAAACGTGAGAGTTATGAATATTGATATGAAACTCAAAATATCATTATTCTTATGAAGGATAACTGACGCCCAGGAGGCGGAACTACTTCTTCTGATGTATTCATGTACACACAGGAGAACGAATTACTTCCAATGTGTTTATGTATCCACAGGAGGCGGTTCATCTGATGTATTCATCTATACACAAGAGGACGAACTACTTCTTCTGATGTTCATGTACAGAAGTGTATCACATCTTTGTTTCTCAGTACTTATCTATAAAAAAAATAATTTTCAATATCTTGTTTACAAGCTCAAATCGAACAGTTGTTACAAACAACTTATCATTGGCTGATATTCTGATGTGTTTGACGCCTTGCTTTACATTTTTATTTGGCCTCCGGTTAGTTATCCAGATGTTTGATCGAGAATAATGAAATGATATATGACTACAAAACAAAATGTTGTGAACCATCTTGGCTGTGTGTATTGCTAACAATTTGCGTTTATGCTAATTCAGTTGAGCTCACCACTTTTTATCCAATTCTTTATATAAACGATGAATAATACCCAAAAGTAACTGAATAATATCTCGATTACATACTATTTGATTGAAGAGAAATTAATTTATTTTCATGTTGCATTTGCAGTTAGATTGCCTGATTATGTGATGTATTATTGATTCCTAGGCGATCCTAAGGTTTTTTCTGTAAACTTCAAATAGTTATATTTCATATGTAAATGATTAATAAATATACGTCTACTATTTATATTCCACTGCACTTCTCAATACATTCTATGATAAAACTACAAAATGTATAAAATGATTATATCTGATAATTTGGTCGCACCCAACACAATTGGTCTTACACTGTTCTCTTCGGTTATCTAATACAAAAAATACCTTGTAATATTCCATTAAAACAATCTTAATATTTGATAAATAAGAAAGAGTAACATTGAAAAATAATGTTTTTATTGGGAGAAGTTCAAGTGTCTACTAGTCTACTAGTTGCATTATCCAATCCAAATACTTTCCTCTGGTAAATAAATTCCGTTGCATCGGAATACATTCATCAATGTATAAATGAAAATTAAATTAGTAATTTTCTTAGAACTAGCAACAAGACGAAATGGTTTAAAGATATCTACAACTTTCCTATCTTGGCGTAGTGCGCTTTGCGACTCTATTAGATAGCTATAAGTTAGATTTAGACAAAATGGGAAATTATGGTTTCTAGATTTCAAATTGATTATGGAAATTAATTTCTCTGGATTCTTTATGTAACTGATTTGAATGCAGAAATGACAATAATGTGATAATATGTGGTGTTCTACTCTTAAATTTAATCTGAAACAATCGACATGGGATTTTTTATATTTGTACAAATTCTATAATTTTACAGAGTGTGAATATTGGAAATTATCTTCTCATTCAAAGGTCATTATAATCTGTATTCTGTGTTCTGAACGCTTAATATTTAAATGTGTAAATTAATTACAATAGATGACTTAACAGCAGCCATGGGCACAAATATTGAACACTATTACGTATTTATATTATTGAACATAGTTAACATTCTATAGTTAACGTTCTATATGTCACGTAAATATAGAACAGGGAATCCCCAAACAATGACCACATATTTCCAGTGACAGTTGGGCGTCGAAAATCGCGGATACCTTTTTTTGCTCGAAAGGCACTATAACGTGGCCTTTGTCACTGACTGGATCGTAAAACAATTTCATATCTTAATTTCATGCTGCGGACCTGGTATTTTTGAATGTTTAGAAGGTTTCCTATACTTTATCCATCAGATATCAAGAAATAGTTAAAAGGAATATTTTTTTGTTAAACTATAACATAATGCTATATTAAACTTTTATGGTTCTCTTTAAATATCCGTTTGAATGACCAATATATTTAACAAACATTTCACTATATGCCAGACACAACAAGGAATGTTTCCATTTGTACTCAACAATGTATCGATTTTTTGCTCACAGGTCACTATGGTTGACCCAGATTCAATTCCCCTGGTCAAAGTCCAGCCTGCTTCACTATGAATTGCGAAGCATATCATGACCTGAAGGGGAAATACTAAACATTGAGAGTAAAGTCATTGACATGGAACCAGCGTGGTTATTAAAAATATTGAATTGATCAGAGTGGCAAATGCATTCGCACTTTTTGGCACTAACATGAATAAAGTATTTGTGATAGTCGAAGCCAAGCCGTGTAAGCACCATGCATCAGTGATAGACACCGTAGTGTGGTCAGCATGGATAATATTACTCTCAAATCTCGCATACCAAGATGGCCGAAAGTTGGTCGAATATTACATCCAAATCTCTTTAGGGTATCCAGATCTATGAGGGCCGAGCACGGAATGTATATTTTTTCCCTTCCAAAATAAAACGAAATGTTCACACTTATTATTTATTTATTTCAAGTTAGTTTTACTTAATCTATGTCTTGTTTTACTAGATGTGCTCCATATGACTGGCCACAGTTATAAAACATTTGATTCTGCATGCATGTACTTATGCAATGTGTAGAATCTAACTTCAGAGGACACATTCAATTCGCAATAATCAACTGCTCATCAATATCAAGTTTGCGATTTAAGATCTTGACTCTGATGCTGAAATCAATAAAATCACTAATGGATACAGCAACAATGCCAAGCCTCCCAAGTCATTCATCCCAACCCAGAGAGCAAGGTCATCACAATAGACAATCTGATCAGAATAAATAAGACTGGATATTAGCGATAAGGATGCCTTGGTACTGCGTCAGGGCTACAAAGGCTTAAAATACTAAAGTTTATCTGATAGACCTGGAAATTAACGTCTTGCACTGCATATTAAAGGAAAGGGGATTAAGCAGGGAATCATAGTAACCCTGATATATAACCTTCTACTAGTCTAAGAGAGAAGTGCGGATGGTATGAACACTACATGAGGGACGATTGTGCATGATTAAAGAAAACAAATGCCATTACAGTGAAAAGACCAATATTCATAGCTATGGCAGTTTCAAGATGTGCAAAGATAAATTTGATATTATTGGCCATGATCTGTCTTTTTACTATAATTTCATTATTCAGACCTTTCAGATGGTATTCCAGAATGGTTACAGTCAAAACTCTATCACACCAGTTAAGATCCAGGAAGCCACCACCGACTCCTTCAATATGTGGACCAGATACAGAGTACTGGAGGCAGTATAACTACACCAAACATCTGGCTAAAACACTCAATTCATACCCGAAGAGCCATGAGGTGACAGCACCAGCTAACCCACAATATGGCTATAAGATCACACACACCATTCCCAATACAACCCATGGTTTCTTCAAGGTATTCTTGATTGAAAGTTTCAAGGGAAAAACCAGTGGTGGAGGGTCTAACTTCAGGGTTGAACTTCGAAGCGCTAGTGAATACAGACTGTGTGAGGTTGAAGAGGCAAAACATGGCGCATACACTGTGCTCTGTGAATCAGACAACAGATGTGCAACAATAACGATATATTTGATGTATGTGAGATATGAAGCATATATTAGATACCATGTGACAATGCCACTGTGGAGAAATATTTGGGAGCAGGACCTGTGTCGGCCACGTCAGGAGAATACCAGTGACGTGACTTATCCAATCTGCACTTCCATCAACCCAATGGGGAAGGTGAAGTGGACCAAATCATCCCCGGAGTCACCTTACTACCAGGAACTAGTCATAGATGACTGTAATGTGGCAAGCTTGAATTATACCACTCTCAAATCCTGCATATCAAAACTAGCATCATTCACTATGATTGGTGACTCGCATAGTAGGTATAATTACTTGTTCATGCTCAACCAATTAAAGCTGTTTAATGCATCCCAGCTTTTCAGGATGAAATCAAAATTACCTTTCGAAATAGATAATCTATGTTATAGAGATATATCTTTTGTGGGTGAAGTGGCGTCACAACTTAATTTTGTAATTAACAAAAACCACAACATGTCTGGGCAGCATGTTATCGCAATAACCAGTGGCGACTGGGACCTGATGTACCATGACTTGCACACTTATATTGTGGACTTCAAGGCACAAGTAGTACCAATACTTAAAACATGGCGGCAGCATTATTCCAAACAATTTCGGATAATCTGGTTAACTATTGGCGCATATCCAGAAAGGTTTGTGAGAAAAGGAAGAAGGAACAGCTACATAGATGCTGCTTTGAGTTCTTGGGTGACCTGTCAGTTGCGGCCCTTTGGGGTAGAAATGTTCACCATCAGTTATGACATCACTCACTCCAGAAACAGGGACAATGTCTGTAGAGATCACTACTTATGTTATGACAAGAACAGCTTTTCAGGATATGCCGGCGCTAAGAGAATGGATGCCTTGTTTCGATACATTTGTTACAGTTGAATAGAGTATATTGAACCATATCATACAATGTTTGCGTGAATGGCAACAGGTGGAAACCCCCAGCACTGTTGTGTGTGTGTGGGGGGGGGGGATAGGTACTCCACCACATTCAATATTATTTCAGTCATATCATGACAAGGAGTATTTGTTGCATACATATTGCTGTTTTTATCAAGCGCCATATATATACGTAATGTTGAATGGCTGACACAGATTGTTGCACTCTTATTACAATCTGGCATAATTAAACAAAAGTTCATGCCTTTCGTACATATCAAAGCGAATTAGAGTCATATAAGTTGCACACAAAAAGACCAGATAAGTTGTCTAATGAAATGAAATTATCATACATCAAATAGAACATTGTCTCAATAGGGAAAGGTATTGATAGGACAACCCATCCAGTCTCACATATACAAGGACAACAGGTAAATCTTCAAGCACTGGTCTCACCTAATATGAGAAAGTGTAACATCACCACCACCAGCAATCGAACTCACGACCTTTGGATCATAACAGGGGAATTGGTTGGTGGTAATAAGCTTGCGTTCTAACCAACTACGCTGTGTGCTGTGACCCTCACTGATGATTACTGATGATTCTGAAGAAAATTTGCATTTAGAAAGTTATTTATTATTCATATGTTAAAATTACATGTGAGTAAAATAGATAAAAGGTTTTTTATGTTCAACTAAAATAGCATAAATAGATTGTGGAGTTATAGAATAGAATATTGCTGCAACGTTTCTCTCTATTTGAGCTCGAAACAGTCTGTTCGTTGTTTTGCACCACTTTCAACAATATTGCAGTTATTTCATGACGAGGCCTACTTGTAGAGGATATAGTGTTGTCTCACTAACTCACTTTTAACCGCTACCTAATACCTAATACCCCTACTTAATACCTTCTGGTTCAGGCTTCTGATTCAAGCGTCGAATTCAGGCTTCGTATTCAGGCTTAAGGTTCAGGCCTACTATTACACTACAATCAGTTCAGTACTCAATTGATGGCCATCATAAATTAAATTATATTATTGATATATTGATTGTTCAATATGTGCAGTGTTGAAAGAGGTGTAAGACGTTTAAAAGGCCAATGAAATTTTCCATTTATTATCAGTGTGTCCTTATCTATATGAACCAGCATTATCTAAATGCAAAGTATCATATGAAAGTCTCATATAAGTTTACTATGTTGATGAAGATAATTCTCACTGCTTGAATTGTCCATGTTGCCATCTGTTGTGTTTAAACCTGCCACATGGGGAATTATGTAGACAGGCCCATAGAAGTAATACATTCTCATCATTGAAATTTGCTGTGCTAGTTGTAAGCCGGATACGCTACAGCAAAGCCATCCAATTTTAAAGGTAGTTGGGTATTGTCTTTTATCTCGAAATTGAACCTTTGATCCACAAAACGATTTTTGAAGTGAGATATAGATGTTCAAAAGATACAAGATATTAATGTTCAAAATCTATCTTTCCAAGATGCATTTAAGCATGTACGTTACTAATCGATGGTAATGAATAAACAACAATGTGATTTGTATTCAATACTTTATTAACTACTCTTTGGGACTTCTTTTATTCCAATAAACCTTCAAGAAATCTTTAAACAATCATTAGAAATGTCATAAAACATACATAAGCATATATTCTTATATTCTAAGCCTTGTTATTCAACGTTTGTTGTAGAATGTCTATAACAGATAGCTTGCTAAGAAGTTTTTTTTGTCATCTACTCCTCCGGATCTGCACTGTCCTGTTGAAACTTTGCAGACACAAGCCAAATAGGAAAAGTACAAAATCCACTGCAAAGCTTGCGAACAAGATTTTCATGTTACCCCAAACATCTGAAGCAATAAACAAAATGTTAATAATGTGTCAATTCCAAGATCCCGAGGAATGCTGATTCATTCAATGTTTATACAATAGACATTGAATTGTATTCAATTGAATGTAGGTTCAATTATTCAATTGGATGTAGGTTCAATAAACGTATCTATTCCACAGGTGAATGTGTTGATAACAACATAGAAATGGCTTTCGGAATAGAACATGCATATATTTCTGAAACCAACAAAACTGAAAGGGCGTTGGGATCCTCTGATAATAATGAATATAATTCCAGCGTATGATATGAAGATGTAAGGTGGCATTTGAAGTATACATTCCTGAAATAGGACTGCCCCACCCCTGCCAATCCTAGGCCAGATAGATAGGTGATTCAGTAAATTATGAAATGTTAGATTTAAATATGAAACTTACCTTTTTCTGGCTCTGCTAACTTAACTGAAACATAGATTACAGCTCTGATGATCCTGTGCATTCTGTTTATTATCAATAATAAAACGATGTGTAGAGAAGTTTGTGTAACTCTCCATTTAATTTTGTTTCCTTTCCCGTCTGGACTTACCTGCCTTAAAGCTAATTGAAAATACGTTTTCAACAAATTGAGGTGAGGTTAAACCATCAATGAGAATTATTTTTTGCCATTGTCGTATGTTATGCAGTACCATTCCATGACATCAACCTTTGAATTTATCATTGTCTTTATACCATATGTGTATCTTTATTTTAAGACAAATTAAGCATGATATTTAAAACATCGAAACATGCTTTTCAAATAATGGTCATTCATACTTCCATATGACTCAGGTGTTTATCTGAAAAACGCACATCAAAAATGGTAAATAGAAACCTAAAATGTCTTGCTAAAAATGTATAACTATTTGTACAAGTTAAACAGAAACAGCCTGGGGCATATATCATTTCCTCTGCCTTATTTGGGAAACCTTTGTTTCAAGGTCATGAAGGATTTCCAGGGTGTGGCTGATACTCTTATGCTATACTCTATGTAAAATACTAAAGACGGGGAGGTAGAGAAATGGTTCTGTAACTTAGTTCTAGGTCAGCTGAATTTGGAACAAATTTTCTGAATCTCTTAGTAGTGATACATATTAATACGATTGTGTTTAGCATTGTAATGTAATTGACATTGTTTAAAGACAATAAACAATATCTTGCATTCTTAATTTACAGTTCGGAATGGTCTTTGGTAATTGTTATATCCCCCTAAAACTTGATCAAAATGCACCAATGGTGCTTCCTTTACATAATGAATATGACCTACCCGTGAGTATGTGAGTAGATGTCTTGAGCTCTCCCACCCAGCAGGCATACCGGCCACTGTCCCACAGTTCTGTATGATGTATCCGCAGGGAGTTAGATGAGTCAATCTCTACACGACCACCTGCAGAGAACAAAAACAATCACCATTCGCTTCTCAAGTATGCACAAATCTGAGAGAACTGAAATAACTTTAGGTGATTTTAAGTAAGAGTATTACGTGTCTTGTTGAGCACCTGTAGCCCTGAAATGAGCACAGTACCATTCATCCAGTAAACGGCATCCTTTGGGGTTTGCCTGCAGAAGCATCAAGAACAAAATATTGAATTCAATTAACGTTTTCAAAATCAACCAGTAAAAGATGTTATTATTTTATTGGCCTGCAATGCCACTGCCATCAAATCCTTAATGTCGACCCTGAGTTCCAGCTCAGAGTCCTTGATGAGCCTGAGTGCCAGCTCAGAGTCTTTGATGAGCCTGAGTGCCAGCTCAGAGTCCTTAATGAGCCTGAGTGCCAGATCACAGAGTCAATGATGAGCCTGAGTGTCAGCTCAGAGTCCTTGATGAGCCTGAGTGCCAGCTCAGAGTCCTTGATGAGCCTGAGTGCCAGATCACATAGCCCTTGATGAGCCTGAGTGCCAGCTCAGAGTCCTTGATTAGCCCAAGTGCCAGCTCACAGAGTCCTTGATTGGCCCGAGTGCTAGATTACAGAGTCCTTGATGAGCCTGAGTGCCAGCTCACAGAATCCGGGATGAGCCTGTGTGCCAGCTCACAGATTCCTTAATGAGCCTGGGTGCCAGCTCACAGTCCTTAATGAGCCTGAGTGCCAGCCCACAGAGTCCTTGATAAGCCTGAGTACCAGCTTACAGAATCCTTGATGAGCCTGAGTGCCAGCCCACAGAATCCTTGATGAGCCTGAGTGCCAGCCCAGAGTCCTTGATGAGCCTGAGTGCCAGCCCACAGAATCCTTGATGAGCCTGTGTGCCAGCTTACAGAATCCTTGATGAGCCTGAGTGCCAGCCCACAGAATCCTTGATGAGCCTGTGTGCCAGCCCACAGAATCCTTGATGAGCCTGAGTACCAGCTTACAGAGTCTTTGATAAGCCTAAGTGCCAGACCACAGGGCCCGTGACGAGAATGAGTGCCAGATCACAGGGCCCTTGATGAGAATGAGTGCCAGCTCACAGAGTCGATGATGAGACTGAGTGTTAGTTCACATAGTCTTTGTGTAGCACGCTGGACACCTGAACACACAGCTAAGTTGCTCACCGGCCCCAGACCCTGCATAGCATAATTCTACTGTCCCTGGTGAGTGCCACACAAACCTTAATAAGGGAAGCCAAAGGGGTTGATCGTTGTGAGAGCCAGATCAGACAACCAAAGAGAAGCTGTGTAATAAAAAGTACAGTTTGTCTGGTGAAACGGAAACCATCAGAAACTTCGTTATCTGTTACTCCCTCAAGAGGTAATGGTTGGTCAATCGTACTCTCTACTTTGTATTCTCCTTCATTGGTGCTGTAAATGGTCTTGAATACATGTCATGTGCACTGTGCACAAATGTTCCTCAAGAAAAAAATGCTTTTCTTCTTAGGGAATAAAAACAACTTAGAATCTAAGCACAACAAAAATCTTGAGCTTAATGGAAAAATCCAAAAATTTTAGATCTGAGTAAATACTCGAATCTGAGGGCAAATTTTAATTTTTTGCAAAACCTCAGAATCCGAGTTTTCCATGCATAATGGAAATATTGATTATATTACATACATCCTTGTCTATATATTGTATTATGATCAGTAAGTTTATTAATCATTGGACAAGTGTCTTTGTGTGAAATAATTAGTGGTCCAATATAATGAAAAGATTGTTAAAAAATACAACCTTCAAATATAATTTGGTCAGAGAGTTAATGTCTAGAATATTGCAACCTAAAGGTAGCCAGTTGGCTCAGTCATTGGAATGTTAAGGGGACTCTATCCTGGCAAGAATCGCATCATCAACTCACTGGTTACATGGGAACCGCACCGACTCTCCCTTTGTCCTGGTCACTCGCTCCTCATCAACTACCAAATATGTACAATCTTGTCACTTAAATGTATCTCATATGTTTATCTTATTTTATCGGATAATGTAAGGGTTGCTGTGAGGATGACTCAATTTTCAAGTTTAGTTGATTCTAATTTTCAAGATTATCTCACCTAAATGACTGATGTTGAGGGAAGATGCGGAAAAAGGGTTAGTATATAGGTAAGATATATAAATCATATACAGTCAGTATATATATATATATATATATATATATATATATATATATATATATATATATATATATATATATATATATACCTGACTGACTGAAATAGATACAGACATGTTCACATTATTGCATGATTGATACTAAACGTTTTATTTCATGAAATAGGATACCTGAAAGAGGAATTTTGAAATTTCCTCTGAAAATCAAGGATTAAATTTGGATTGATAAACCAAACCTTTCAGTGAATGTACGGATCACTCAGGGAACACTAACCTTCATGTTCTATTGGCTTTGGTGTTACCATATGAATGCGATCAAGGAGGCCAGCCTCTGGTAGGAAATTTCCATTTGATTCTCCTGTATATGGAATAATTCAATAAGCAAATTTATTCATTTATTTCATTGGAATTCTTAGAATTAAAGAGGTGAAATAACCACTATGACGAGAAAAAGGCACCGTGATGGCAAGGCATGTTGCAAGATTCCATTTCTACTTCCTGTGGTCGGTTTACGATGATGTCATGATCCATAAAGAGGCTGGAGTGGCATGGCGCCCCCTGGTAATAAAGTCTGAGAGTTTTATCCAAATATGGGGGATGAGCAGAACGATCACTGTCCAGAATCATTATCATGCAATCCCCTAAAAGGCAAACAATATATAATTTAAAGTACTGCAGAGGTCGATTGTCAAGCAGATCTCTTGTTTCATTGTAGGTGTACACTTCCTGTTGTAAACTTCCGGTATGTAGCTATAATAGGGGAAGTGTTGATTTTTTAAAACCTAGCTCGTGCAGGACCACACCTGTCAAAGTCAGTACATTTACCATCTGATGGACTTCAGATAATAAAATGGGCACCAAACAAAAAAATGCCCAATAAAACAAAGATCTTCCGTTGTCTTACAGACTTTTTCGTTGAAATCTCAAACATCTGGCTCCAAAAACAAAGGAACCGTGACTATCACACAAACCTTTGCTCTAAAATTAGTAGCAACGCACATTGCAATATTTGAGAATAAAGCATAGAATGTTGCATCATATATTAGACCTTTCCTCCGCCTCTCTCCAGCAGCCCCGCAGACATTGCACTCTCCCCATTCGGACCAGTGTGTGTACATTATCCAGTTGCCCTCCACTGCAAATATATAGCTTACAATGATACATGGGCTTTTCCAATTAATGTACAATTAATCCTGCCAGAAATTATGTTTGACAATGTGAAAATTATCACACAAATCAAAATGTCAAATCTAGAAGCACATGATGTGAAAGGTGAGCGATAATTCGTTTTGGATTGAGGGAGTCAAGCTTCATATTTAGTTTCCAGTTCATGAGGTATTTTAAAATGATATATGCCCTGTCAATCCCATCCGATATAAACATTAAAATAGTAACTGTAAAGCCATCACTCGTATATTTGAGACAAGGTACGCTCTGTTATACTCTATTATAGTGTAAACAATTTAGACATTTTGTGGTTGCTCTGTTCTTGTGAGTACTATATCTGTGGCTTACTGTCTTTATGAGGTCCCTGTGGCTTCGGATATCCCACACCATCAGCGGTTACTTCAACATAAACCAAATCCATTCATTCTCTTCTTTATAATCACAAATTTATAACACAATTATTTTGCTTCATATACGTATATTTTCATTTTAAATTAGAATATTCCTTTAATTTAAAATTAAATCGCCAGGGTGAATTATGTTATTTACTACATAAGGCTGCTCTTGACTCAAAGTTGAGATAGGGAATCTTATACAATAGATTTGCTGATTTATATCTTGGTTTCACTAAGAGCAGAACTATCTTTGACAAATTCTGATATATTTACTTCGTCCATTTCATTGAAAAGGTGCATGTATAAAAATAAAAGGATTACCTTGTTGCTTGGTTGCAGATGTTTCAACTGAAATAAAAACAAATAATTGTGAATTCCCGTATTGTGTTTTTTTTTTCAGCCCAATCATTTCCTTTTTTATTATCAATATCATTAATGGCACTAATGTTACAGCTAATGTAATTAATATAAATTTAGACAATTGACCCGTTTTTCATAAGTAAACTTGCTGATCTAATGTCTCAAGAAAGCTAGAGAACTCATCATTTTACATTGCTTTTATCACTGAAAGTGAAAAGTGAAAATCTGGACAGCTATTCACCCCTGAACTATTCAAATTTAATTCTATAATTGTTTCAACTCTATTAGATATTGAGATATTGAGATGTTCTGACAGGGATAAGTCTATGATGTATTGTTTACCATCAAGATGGAAGAGAACTTGAATGTTTTGCTGCTGATCCATGTGGTGCCAGATCGAGGCCAAACTCACTGCACTGCTGCCATCTATATCCGGAGAACTGAAGGCCAGTCCTGACATACGTGAAGATGTATCCGGATTGTAACCTTCACAAAAGTAGGTTCCAACATCATCTAAAAATATTAACACATGTTTAGAGCGGTAGAAGGATGACGGTTGAGGATTGGGCAGTGGAACGGCTAAAATCATTACCACGTCAATGGACGAGATCGTATTTAATTGTTACCATAACAATTAAATCGGTATTTTCCCAGATTCTTGAAGATAAGAGAACTAAAAGCATTAATTTATTTTTAAGAGAGTTAATTGTTAATGAAAACGCTATTAAAATTAATTGTACATTGTTTTAATGCACACTTTTGTATAATATTAACACAATTTGTTTATCCCCTCTGAATTGCTTTCTCGGCACAAACTATCACACGCATGTTATCAGTCACTTTTTGGCAATTCTCTTTGTTTAGAAAATGGAAAATTTTGTTTGAAAAATGGCAAAGTTCCCGGAAATGTATCTTTATGCAGGTGTTCTCATGTAGAGGTGTTTTCATGTAGTCAGATCAGAATTATTAGGTGTAATACCAGAAAAAATTTGTTGTAAACTTTTCTGAACAAGCTAGGTTAATGTTTTGTATCAACGCTTAAATGTGAGAAATTATAAAGTCTAATTTTAAGTATTTTACTTGGTTTGAATTTTTAGTCAACCAAATGATTTGACATGTAGTATGACATTACATAAGTGTTTAGATTAGATTCTCTGTGAGGCTGTTTTCATAGTCCTTAAGAATTTGTATACATTGTTATTATTGAATTATGGTCTGCAACATAATAAGTCACTTTGTTTCCCTTCTGCAAAATGTAAACGAGCCACATTGTAGTTAATGTAGTCTCGTGAGATTTCATGAGAATTGGCTAGGCGTGTATCAGTCACATTGGACAAAGGTGGAAACAGCCTGGACCCTCTCATCCCAGAGAGCCCTGCTTAAATGTCACATGTACACTATCTTGTGCGCAAGCGCAAGATCTGGGTATAGTCTACATAATCAAGAGATGCAATGGTAGATATGGAATTTTCTCTTTTTCTTTCTTACTTTATCCAAACTAATTTTATTTTTCAATATGAACAGGGTTTACATGAAAAAAAAACTCTTCAAAGTTACTATTACCAATCAAATCTTACTGGGTTGAAAGTCCTTAATGAGAAGGGAATGTGTTTCTGTGACGTATATCCTGTTCAGTCTGACGTCATCAAACATATCCAGATCAACTTCCTGCGCTTGCCATAATAACGTGTTGGTCTCAGAATTCTTCATGCGGTGAAACTTGTACCAGACCTTGCTTTTTCTCTGTTCCTCTTTTGAGGTTCCACTTTCAAAAATAAGAAATATAATGACATAAATACTTAATTGCATACCAGTATTAAATTCCAGTGAGAAGGAAAAAGAACATCCATAAAATGCTTTACATTAAATATTTCTATCATTAAAAAAAAAGAATAAATTTCTCTGGCTTGGGCATGGGGCCTATTTGTTACCTGGATGGTCTTTCTATCACTCATATCTTCTGGGTTTGTCTGTCGCCTGTAATAGCCTCTAAGGCAGTATTTCACCAGTTTATTGAATTGGTGTGTGCACCTGTCATAGATGTGTATATGCTTACCTGGCACATGGGACTATTTGGAACAATTTCACCTGTGTTCATAATTTAAAGCTGCTATCAAAATGACTTAATTATGAATACGTGAAGGACCAATAGACATCTTTCTCTTTCTCATTCTCTCATTCTCTTACCTTTGTGATAAAATTTTATTGTCAATGATATTGCTTCTAAATATATATATATTTATATATATATATATATATATATATATATATATATATATATATATATATATATATATATATATATATATATATATTTAGAAGCTGGTACAGATATGAGGTACTGGTGGTATTTTTGTCAGACCTCATTATGGGGTACCATCTCATACCTTAATGTGTGTAACAGGAGAGTGCCCTCTGGTGTTAATAATGAAATTATTTTACATACCTCACAAATCTAACGTTCATATCAATGGCGCTCATGCCATTATCCACCACCAGGGCACTTATGACTACCTGTGACACTAGATGGCAGTGATTTATATAGTTATAACCTGGTTGTATAAATATGCTTCTCAGACATGTTTGTTCAAAAAGGCCTTGTACAGGTTACTTATGTAATTGTGACTAAGCAGCTGCACTATGAAGAGTGGGGTATGACTCACAGTACGTCAATGCCCCACAAGACAGGTCTGAGATTGGTAAAAACCCCATATCTGATACAATCTCTTTCTACTTTCTATATATATATATATATATATATATATATATATATATATATACATATATATATATTTGCCATTTAAAAGTAGATGAGTTTTCTGCTTAAATCCAAATCATCCATTGAACAACAAGCTGTTTTGCTGACCAGTGATAAGTGTAAACAACTACTTAGTAAAGATAACAACAGAAAACCTCTTGTGACCACATAGTATGAGGCATTTTTAGTAAAACAATAATCCTCGCAGGTGTTTTTTCGTTAACCTCGTTAATTGTGTATCACAGTTTCATGAACACATATCATAGAATCATACCATAAATTTGTAATGCCATTCTAATTACTGTAGATTATGGCTTTTTGGATCAAATTTGCGGAATAATATTTCGACTAAAAATATAAAATTATTAATCATTCTCATCTGAGCATAGGAAACTCACCACACGTGGCATGGCAGTGTGGTGCTGCTCCCAACAGCTACAACTCTTGCAATGTGGGGTTGGCCACTAGGTGGCGTTATCGTCTCCCTGGCGACGCATGAAGATGGACCAGTGGGTGGAGGCTCCTTAACACTTCTTATCTGCCTGGTTGCATCTATTGCATTGGAGACTTTGTCAGCAAATGTTTTTTAATTAAAACAAAACAAGATAAGTTGAGAAAAGTGCAAAAATAGAATGGATAATCCTGAGCAATAAAAGTAACCAAATTATGAGAATTGAGAAAAAAAACATTATTGGATATCAGGATTCCCACTCATTACTTTAGGAAATTAGGACTTTTTCCCGACTTACCATGCCCATTTCTAGACCTGCTAACATTTTTTTAGAAGCACATCCGAACATAACATAAAGAATTCAATTGGTTTTTTTGCAAATGTAGAAAATATTTTTTAAATAATGACTTTATACAGAAAACAAAGATGTCCACATTAATCCTTCCCTGTTTCATAAGTGTAATGTATCCAAAAAACAGAGAAAATCTGAGTACAACAACGGCAAAGCACGCATACACAATGCGAGGCCACCATTGAGGAAAGCGGAAGGGACAGGGAGAAGCTCTTACTTATGGCAGCATATTCTTTTCCATTAAAATATTCATATATTGTACAATGATGGATCCCTGACACTTTGTATTTACGATTCAAAATGTAAAGTGACTGCCAAGTGAAAATGGCAAAGTATCCAGAAGACGAGGTCGACAACGTTCGCAGTCCCTAAGCCAAGTAAAATGACTGCCAAATTTGAATGGTAGCAGTGCCAATGTCTCGAGAAAATTGCGGAATGATCTAATTTAGTTATGCATTGTAATCTTTTTATTTTTCTCGACTTTGTGCATGTTTCCCCGATTTTTTGTAACACGGATGGTTCCTTTTTTGACAAGCATTGCCGACAGGCAATGCTTGTCAAAAAAAGGAACTATCTGTGTTATTCTGTGATCAGTACGATCATGGGAAATGGGTAGTCGTTTCCTGTGGGTTGTAATTCGTTTTTTTCTGTGGTCATAATTGTTAAAGCAACTGACGCCACTGTGGAGTGTTCGTCCGTGTGCATGCAAGATTCCAATTCACGCATGCGTCCGGCGAATGAATACATATCTAAAAGACGTGAACAAAAGAAGTGCGTCATGTAAACAAAGCAGAACGTTCAAAACAATGTCGTTATGCTCGTCTATCTTTGCATAAAAGTATCCCTTTAAATTGCTTGGAAATGCTTCCCAATCGATAGAACAAGGAATTTTAAGTAAGTTTAGTTCAAATTTGGTGTAAATCGGACAATTAGAACAGAAATGACATGCAAAAGTCGGATCGATGATTTGCGACAGCGCCTGAGCGATAATAGAGAAACTTACGTAATCAGGCACTATAACAAAACATACCGAGTTGGGAAGCTGGGTGAGCGGATTCAGTGAGTTGGTGATTGCGGACGGATACCCTGAGCCTTCGGCTCAGGGTATCCGTCCGCCATAACCAACGAACTGAATCCGCTCACACAGCTGACCGACGAGTGTATGTTTTGTTTTTATATCTCAGACAACTACTGTATTTTTAAAAAATGATACATGAAACAAGATATTTATCGTTACAAACATTTGTAAACAAAGCGCACCTCATTTGACCCCGTCACGTGACCCGAAAATGGCGCGTACAGCCATAGACTGGTTGCCGCCATCTGTGTATATACACGATGTTCTTGACACTCGATGGGGAACCAGTCTAAAGATGGCTAATCAATACTTTACAAATAATTGACATGCGCGTATTCATTCGAAATCGCATAAATACGCGCATCACTGAGGTATAAATCTTTGCAAACAGTTGTGCTAAAAAAATCGTTCATATACCAAATTAAATGTTTTTAAAAGATGAATAAAAATAATTTCAACTACCCCATCAATTTGCAATGATCGTTTATGTTTAAATGATTTTGTTGTTGTTTATTTAAATTTCTGTTTTGTTTGTTGTAATTTTTGTTTTGTTTGTTGTAATTTTTGTTTTGTTTATTGCAATTTTTGTTTTGTTTGTTAATTTTTTTCCCATCTGTGTTACATGTGGAGCACCACTTTTTCTTGTTTAGGCTAGGATCCCGACCCGACGAGATTCCCTACTTTCCCTGACTGCATGGAACCCTGGATACAAATAAGCAAATCCATGCAAAAAAATATATTCACAAAAATGCTTTCACAAGGGAAAATATATAATAAATCTATAATGATAAAAATGAGAATAAAAAGTTATTCTCAAAAGGCGTTCTTGGATTTTCTCTCCAACATTGACATTTGCCCTACTGCAAAAGTACCATATTCTTTATTGCATATCGATGCATTAAGGTCATTTAATACCAATCGTATGCAGAAGGTATGGATCAGAAAGTACCCAATAATACCCAAGAGTGGATGTACTAGTGAGGTACCTGTGTCCTGCCCGTTAAAGATAAGATGCTAATAGTGGATGTACTAGTGAGGTACCTGTGTCCTGCCCGTTAAAGATAAGATGCTAATAGTGGATGTACTAGTGAGGTACCTGTGTCCTGCCCGGTGTATGTCCAGTGCTCCACTGTGTCCCCGTCTACCACTCTTACACTGATCTCGTACCCTGCAACATTCAGAACACGGCCATCTGTAGCCTTAATGACATGAATGCTATTATATAGTCAACAAGTGATAAAGGCATGCAAGATTTAAAGTGATTATTTATCTAAATTTAAGATATTTAGAGTCATGTTTCATATTGGATGACTTGCAACTTACATATATATACGACGTCATATATATGTACAATGTATATGTACTTTTTTCATTTGACCGATAGAGCAATTGCTATTATGTATTTTATAAATATTTTTTTAAGTAAGAAAAGTAAGGTTTTTTAAAATAATTTTCATCATGCCCCAAAAGATGTAATTCCTCACCCAAATGTATAGTTCTTAAAAATTAAAGGCTACATATGGTTGAACGTATTTCTTTTCAGTATCAGTCAAATATGAAAAGAAAAACTTGTTGCCGACAACAGAACTGGACGACAACAGAGTTATGGTTCAGTTTATCAATTGATTACCAATGTTTTTCATCCCATTTGACTTTGTTTGCACATGAAAGTGTCAGAAAGCAACTTGGTGTGAATATTTTCCAAAGTGCAGACGCCTTTAATTAAAAGGCACTGTTGTCGTCGGCTGTACAAGTAGTCAACGTTTATAAAAAAAATGTAAGTAGAGAATGCGTTATCTACTTGCTGGGGTTGAATGCAAATGGCTAGCTTACTCTTAGGACAATCTTACCAGTTATGATCTGTAATAAAGCTATCTGCATGAAAAAGGTCCATAGAGCTGAACGCGGCACGTCCATAGTAAAGTCCCTGCAGGCAGGAGTTCCCAGATACAGTAATGTCTGTAGTGAAAAAGAACGAATCTGTTGTGTAGATCTATTTCTTTATGACGTCATTATCACTTATAACATTGCTTGAATAATATAATAACATGTCACAAATATTGGAGCAAAAAACCACTTTGAATTCTGCATGTGAAACAAATTGGGAGTGCTCATGCAAACAACGCAAGCTTGTAAGGGAATACATGGGGTTCCAACCATACTACTTTTACCATATGTTGGGTTTCTTTCCTTTAACTTTAAAAAACCAACTCATGGGAAAAGGATTTTGTCCTGCATTGAACGGCATACCATATTACTGGTTGCCTTTTTTATTCCAAATGTTTATTCTTATTTGAAATTACCAACTCCAAATTCAAATTGCATCCACTCTCATGTCCAGGTTATATTGATGCGGGTGTGGCTGATAGTTAGGATATTTACATGTACAGCCGACGACAACAGAGCTGTGGTTCAGTTCATCAATTGATTACCGATGTTTATCACACCATTTGACTTTGTTTGTACATGCAAGTGTCAGAAAACAACTTGGTGTGAATAGTTTCGAGAGTGCAGACGCACTTAAAAGGCTTTGAAAATGAAACCGCAGCTCTGTTGTCGTCCACAGCTCTGTTGTCGTCTGCTGTATACAGGTAATAAAGGAATTTCCAATATAATTCATTGTGGGTATTTTATTGTGATGTTTGTGGAAAATATTGTGTCCATGTGAATGAATTTTGGGCCATTGACAAAATGTATTTCCTGATCATTAATGTCGCTAGTTGTGGGTCTGCATTGTGCTGACACCTGGTGTGCATCTAACATTTGGAAGCCGTTTATGTTGCATTATGAATCACACTGACTTGTACGACAACTCAATTGAAAGATGTCCATCGGCACACAGAAATTTAGTTTCACCACGTGGCCCTCTGGTGGTGAGGCTACCATTCATCGAGCATACACAGCCCTCTACTGACATATTAGCTGTATGCCTCAATCATTTAAATAGAACAATTCTAAGAATATAATATCAATTCATTATCTTTCAGAAGAGTGATAGAGCGACCAGTGACGTCTGACATTCTATGCATGTGTGAAATATAGCCAAATATAACATTATGACCTTTGAGCACATTTGAGCTGCAATTAACGAGAGCAGGACACTAGTGATGTTGTGGTCGCTTCTCTTTTGACCCGTAAATGCGGATTCATTTCATAGCATCTGGACATCAATATGTATGTTATTATCTACACATTGCAATGTGAAGATTTTTTGTTGTCACTGATCTTCATATTTACAAGTTTTAGTGTGAGACAGGAAGTGGGATAAGGCCAAGCAGCCAGTGCCTGGCAGCTGTCCAGAGCGACTGCGTGAGCTCTCACGGTGGCCGGCCAACAGCTGTCCATGTGGCAGCAACCAGCGCGGGAATTCCCTACGTCACTCTGACGTCAATCCCTTGCTATGACTTGCCCATGTGCTATAAAAAACCTCTCCCAATGACGAAGACGCTCGGGTAATGACGTCAGCAGGCATGTGGGTATCGATTCAAGACCTTAATGCGATTCAGGATCACAAGCACCATGGCAACGAGAGCAAGCAACGGAGTCCCCCATGCCATATATGGTGATTTTTATCGGAAATTAGTGGGGATGCCCAATAATGACGTCAATGGGGGAATCTATATGCGAGCTAGTAAACAGTGCCACAAAACGCGCCAGCTCCTATACCACAACACAAACTTTATCATAATTAATGTTAAATACGCAACGTTATAATGATGTGGAGCCAAATAAAATAGAGGAATTCCGAGAAAGACCCCAAGTATGACACAAGCAAGCGAGGAAGTGGGGATTCCCTCCTGGACACGACATCACGAGGCATTCCCGACCTAGTTCTCAATGCTACGTATGCAGTACATGCTTTGAGGATTCCCCTGCAGGTCACCACGGACATACATACATATATATAAGAACCAATCTTATATTTGACACATTCAAAATGGAGGAAGACATGGAAGGGGAAAGAGCCTCCAAGTTGGGATCCCACAGCTTGACAGAGATTGGAAAGGAGATGCCACTTTGAACAGTGAGTATTCTCCATACATGGTTGACTCAGGCTTACTTGTGCTGGTTATTGAAGTTCATTCGAAGTTCATTTGAAGTTCATTTTTTGTTGCAACAGTATATAGGTGTTGTGAAATACACTTTAAATATATTTTATTTTATTTCATCATTCATCTTGATCAAAGCACTTCACCGTATATGTGTGTGTGTTGGATGTGGGGGACTTGTTCAATGGTTTGTTAGGATGAGAGTTCAGTTCTGATCAATGGAAACATGGAAAGAACACTCAATTCATGACTGGAAATCTACAAGATGGAAGTAAATACTGATATCGCAAGTTGAAGCAAGTGTTAGTTGTGAATCGGCGACATGGAGGAGGCCACGTGGTCCGTGACTGGGCAGTTTTTGGCGGGATTGTGAGGCAAGGAATGCGGATCACTGGCACTCCCTGCCGCTGGTCACGTGACTGCCACTTCCCACGTGTGGCTTACTCATCGTCACAAGATGGAGAACTCTCAAATAAACATCCACCATCTCTTCACAAATTATGAATGAAATTTATCACATAAAGATTATCTTGTGTAAAATGGACGTTGTGTATAGTTTTAAAGAAAAGTGTTAGGGGTTGGGACTGCGGTGTGAGACGTGCTTGGGCGGCAGGGTGGGAAACAAGCCGCGGTACCATGACGCAGCAGTTGCGGGGCGGTAAAATAACGGCATGGCGACATTTTAATTGCGGTTTGTGTGGGGGAGGCATAATGTGGGTCGAACTATATTTTGTATAGCAGGGTACATACACCTTAGCCACCTTGTTATTGGATCGTATGTGGACGTGGGTGGTGGGACAACCGTTGATTGCCTCTCAAGTATTGAGACATCAGCACATACTGCCTGAGAAGCTTCCAGAACGAATCATCACCGGGGCACACCCCCGTACTTGATTCATGAGTGTCCCTTTGACCTTTATTATTAAATCATTTATCATAAATCTCTCTTCTCAATGTAATATATTTCTATGTGATATCAGTGTATTTTTCTAAGAATTGTGTCACACACATTTTTTGAAGATAAATTCCCAGAATTGAAAATTTAACTGAATTACAGAACTTCAAATTATTTAATGTAGCTTCTCAGAATTGAAAACCAGGTCATATCGCAAATTATACGCATAGATTATCCCTTGTAGTTTGTGTAATTCCTGGTTACTTCTAACAAATACTGGCCTACCAACCACCATGTTTCCCATACACATGGTTTCCTTAGCCGGCCGTAACCAGCACAGATGAGTTGGCAGATGTCCAATAAACCAGTCATTGCTATTCTTCCCTGCCTCGTCACCATAGATGACCTATCACTATTATGAAACAACATATAGGTGGCCTCCCAACATCTCTATGTTTACAGCCAGTATTTTGAAACTCGCGATACTGTTTTAATTATTAATTCTTATTCGTCAAAAAGTGCTTTCTCAGTGTGATCTCCCACATGTTGTGAAATCAGAGACTCCCAGCCTCCACGTCTTGGTAGACGACAGAGTATATGAAGATATGACTCAACCAGAGAACACAAGGCTGTCCCACTCACCGTCCCACAACCCTCAGCCATCACTCACTATATAAGACGCATAGACAACGTTTACAAACATTAAATGTTGATCTTCACAACAACAGGCAACATGCTGGCATAGGATATAACGTGTTTACAGGGCAACTCCACTCAATCTGGTCTGTGGATGAAGGGACAACATACCTTACTTCTAATAACGGTCGGCATGGATATACACTCACACTTGGAAAATTACAAACTGGAAAGGAAAACTTATTCAAGTTCATTTAAACACAGGGAAGTGATATAAAATAGATTGTGGAATTATACCATGGAACCATATCTACTGTACTCTACCATATCTACTGTAGTTTGTCACATATTTGTGTTCATGTGTTGCTGTCAAACTTGATTGAGAAATTCATGTGAATCCTTTGTTTGAAATGTTGTTGTCAATTCGAAATCATTCTTGAATGTTCACATTTGATCATGACGCATTGAATTGTGTGACTGTTTCTGTGGTGTAGTGAGTTATCATTAGTCCACTGCTTTCAGCATGCATCCATTTTCCATATTTCATTCATTTTTGTAGATTTCAAAAGGATTTATATTTGCTGTAAGTATGACATCGACAAACCACGTGCAGATTGATGGTAGCTGAACTTGGATTTGATCCAAGTAAAGTCAAGGGAGCAGTCCGGATTGGAGACATCAAAAGATGACAGAGGGATCATTTATTGCATAGATAAGAGAGTATCACAACTGTCGCGGCCCGACGCGCAATCACGTTTATGTCAGTGTTGTGCGTTAGACAGCGACCACTTGTGAGTGCCAGTGATCAAACTCATTACTTCTCATTGGGGAGACAACCACTCCCCCTTGGACCCAGCAGGCAGAAAGGGCAACACCCTTGTAGAGGCGATGACTAAACCTACATGGGGTGAATCACAACTCTACTGGGTAGGTAACATCCACAATAATTCCAAACATGTAGATCATTATCTTTTTTTCCTGATGTCACGTTTGGAATATATTTTATTTGGTAATATATCACCTCATCTGTATTAATTTTCTCATAGATTCCGAAATTTTTTATTACAGTATTGGAAACAAATCTTGGTCACAACTTCGTTAATAATTGTCCACTTTTCTGCCACCCACACCACGTGAATGTCACGCGAATATTATAAGTGTCAATTTAAAACAGTTTGTCAATTGGCATATAAATAATGTAAGTTTAGTCATCATGTGAGATATAGTAACCATGTCGACAACCAGAGGGCATCATTGAAGAAAGATGGCGGCTTTCCCGACAGTCTCTGTTTTCTCGTACAATATGAGAGTTAACAAAGTATTGTGCGTGAGACAGCGGCCCGTTGTGAAAGCTCTAACCAACAGATTATCTTCACCACAAAAAAAACCTGCCATATGTTTATATCAAATCTACAGGTAATTATTGATATGATATATGCATACACGAGATGAATCAGGGTGATATTTTATGATATTTTGACAACAATCTTTAATCTTGGTAAATATAGCATCCAGTTCTAATTAACTTTTTTTTTATTGATAGCTCACATATTATATTCAACAAAATTATAACAGCTAAGGGAGAAAGTTTTCCTCATTCAAAGCAATCCATCAGCATGATCATGAAATGATTCCGAATAAATAAGACCTGAACTTTAACATTTATATTCCCATTAAAAGTGTCAACTTGATGGTGAGTAATAGACTGACATTTATCTTGGCCTAAGATCTAAGCAGATATTGCATTGACCTGTGGTACAGTTATGTAAAGTATGTAAATTCGTGACAACTCAGGTAAATATTTGTGCACTGTACTACTCGGTGACAGGCAAAAGGTGTGTTTGTACCTTAATATAGAACAGTTCACGGAACCATACCTGACACGGACATTGAGGTGTACAAAGCATAAAAAATGACTTGACATTGCTTGTGAATATGTTGTAGAGATATTTGCATTTTTTATTTGAAATTATTTGATACTAATGTAAGATTTCTATTTTCATGAAAATTCAAAATATATAATGTAAATGAATGTGATATCACAGTGGAATAAAATTTAAAACATATTGCTTATCGCTTCATTGTTATCATTAACTCTGACTGTTTGAAATAATGAAAACAATTAATAATGTACCCAGTAGCTATATGTCTATATTTTAAATATTTTTTTTCATGATTAAGATCATTCATTTATATATATATTACCCCACTGAGAGATACATAACTTCGAACTTTTCTTTTCATTCTTTTCTCATAATCCGCCATTTTTCAAACGATTTTCATAATTATTTACCCAGAGTGTTTTTCATTTTTATAAAGTTTCAAACGATTTATGTGAAAAAATAAAGTTCTTGTATCCTGTCAATTATTTTGCATACAACAAAAAATCTCTACCCATAAATAAACCAATTTTATTTTCAACATTCTTTACAAAATAGGCCACTCAACTGTTTTTCGCTCTTATGTGTCAATTAAAATTATTCATCACTCCAAATTGCTATACATGTGTACTTAGTACTCTTTCGAAACATGTTGTCGTCATAAAAGCCAACGGTAAACAATAGTGATATGAATCTTTTGAAATGATTGTTTAAAGCCGCCAAAGATGACATTTTTGACGCTTATCTTCAGATCGGCTCTGCCCACGAACCGTGCACTCCATCCGGTATTTGACTCGTGGACCTTATAACTGTTGTAATGTTCTATCCATGTGATTGTCTTTGCCGAGACTGACCTATGTACAACTAGTCAACCTCTCAATCATACACAAATATTGCTATTTTTCCTTCTGATTTATTTTCTCGTGGACACTCACTGACTCAATGGTAGACTATTTCACTAATATGCGTGGCCGACATCTCTGCATGTATTGGTGGCAGAATCTCTGATTTCTGCAGTGAGTTGAGGGAGCTTCATTCCACTGGAATGGTTCTCTTAATGTTTCGTACAATTTTTCAATATCTATTTTGAATATTAGCATTTTTTCATCATTATCATTTTACTTAATAACGAACTCTGACAGACGTAGTACATTATAACCAGATACATTCTACACTATCTGTAAGATGTGAATAACCGGATTATCAGCGACTTTTGCAGATTATCAGTAATTATCGTTTTTTGTGTCTGTCGTATCAAATATTGATCTAGTTGATTACCTGATCTGCCATTTTGATATCGGAAGGTAAATACTTAAAATGGACGTCTTCCCCAAATTCCACGCCACCACCCTGCTGACAGCGGCGTCCACCCTCGGTCAGGCAGTGTCCCGCTGGCGGCAGAAGCGCACACGATAGTAGCCAACATTGTGCACAGATATTGGCGAGAGTGCAAAGAATATGAATTTATAATAATACCCTTTGGAGATAAGATGTATTTATATAGATATTTTTAAGAGCAAGAGGATATGTTTGTCTTGTAGAAAAACATGTTAAATACCCCTGGGTGAAAATGTTTCCAATAAGATTTTACTAACCGAACCCACATGCAGACATGTGAAATGCAATCACTTCCTTGAACAGGAAAGGAAAACTACCCTCAGAGTTGTATCTTGCCCGAGACAATGGGTCTATTGTGGAATAACATTTTATTTACACCTGAAACTAAACTGGATACCATTTTTTATCATTAGAATATTTTCGTACCCATGCAGCAGTTTAAATTCAAAATACCTTTATATCAAAATGGTAGAACCGATTAGTTTATTGACACAATTGATTAAGAGAAATAACAGGGCCACCAACAGAATTTTAGACAATGGAGCCGAATACATAATAAACCAGTTTGCCTAAATATATCGTGAACCCATTTTATTAAAAACAACGTTAATATATTTGGTAAAACCGAATGCATTCGCATGTAATCTGATCAGGTTGGTGTTTCATTTTGAAAGGACACTAACTTACAAAGCATTGAAATCCAATGTCGCAGAACTAACCGCAAGATCACTCATCCATGCTACATGCCTATGTCATAATTTTCAAACCCATCCTCGTGTTCTTTTCTCAAAAAAACAAATATTTTTATCATTAAAAGACACTCCGGGCTCTGAAACTAATCGATTGAGTCTCTTGAGTATGTACTTCACGTCCTGTACATTGGATAACATGTTTTAAATCATCTCTGTATATTAATATTATTTTTCTTGTTTACATTGCTTTTTTATGTTTTGTGCCAAAAAATGTTTGTGAAGTCACTGTCAGATAACAACAAACTCTTGTAAGCGTGGATACGGCCGACTTGCGTCTCAGCCGGTGAGCAAGCTCTGACCGCACCGAACTAATATCTCCCATCTGATATAACCTGTTAAGGGAACAATAACAACTCACAAAATACAACAAGATCAGAACTCGAGATGTCAGAAATATATTTGTATCTTTATTACCGAGCCACTTTCACCATGTTCATACCAGCGGGTCCTTCAGAAGGAAAACTTAATTCTCCGTTCATATTCATATTAGATAAACAGAATGGTGTAATGCTACCGTTGGATGAACCCGATACTTTTATTTTGGCATTGAGGCAATACTAAGTTCTGATAGACTACTACATAGATTCTTTTATGAAGTTATATACTCATCACAGACGCCTGCGTGTTAAAGCTATATATGTTATGGTTGTCAATAGCTGAATCTTCCTCGCATACAGCGCCAGTTATCAATCATCAATATTTTCTCCCATAGCCTAATATATCATGAAATTCGATGAAACAATACTGACTTGGAGTTCTATCGTATAAGCTGAACCACAATGATCTTACTGTATTAATGGCCTTGTTTGCGTGTTAAATTTGGACGGCAGTCTGCTTAAAGGACAAAGCCTTTGTTCGGAGAGATATTGTTAGACAGTTTCTCTGAAGACGTCCTTGGATGCTGTACCGGTTCGAAATATTAATAACTTATTCACCTGGCATTTTTGTACCAATTATGCATATCAGTATTAAGTCAAGATTAACCAAACAAATACCCCACCACGTGACCAGAGGCAATGTATCCCGAGATATGCTCACATAGTCAGTGTGAATAACACAGTGTGATCACTAATAATGTGATTATTACACAATTTCACACAAAAAAGGTCAATGTCTGAAGCATTTCCACAGATTATTGTGTTCTTTCTTGTCTTAGCAGAATGAATATTGGCTGTTTGTGAAAAATGGTTTTTAAGTTTATTTTCCAGACATTCTAATTTTGACGCGATTTAGCATAGGGCTCAACGGGCGTTATTTGGTTTAAATATGTTTCTATTTATTTCGAATGTTTTTCATTTATTACAAATATTTTACGACATTCATTCCCTTAACTTTTCAAAAGCATCGTGCGCGATTAATAAAACAATTAAGGAGTTAGTTTTTCAGGTGTATTTTATTCTGTGCAGAATTCCCTGATTGCAATGCTATTGACGGTTGCACCGCTTTGCTGCCCTCTAGTGTTCAATGTCATCATGAGAGTCGCCGGCACTTCCAACGCCTCTAATAATGTAATTAGTGTCATATTGGTTGCCAGTATTTATGAATTACATCAAAGTTCCATAGTTTCCCTTATATTATGTTAGCTTATCATCACCTCAAATTTATAAATCTATTCTGTGCTTTTTGCTTGAATTTCTTTCCAACATTTAAAAATATTACAAAAAGTATTATTACTGTTAGATAAATTCTGTATTATTTCCCTTTCTTCTTGAAGGACTCTTCTGACAGCGTTGTACGTCATTTCAGATCAACACCCCTCAGATGGAAATCTAATATGGATGATCCGGATTACCCTATTTAATAATCTTATCTTCAAATTTCTTTATGTAAGTACACCCTTTCCTTCTCATGGAGATGACTATTTTGATTTGATATCTATAAGATTGCGCCAAATGATACATCTTGCTGTTTGCAACACATATTAAGTAAACACATATTAGGTATTTGACTTAGAAATCGTTTAGTTAGTTAGACCTTAGAGTAATATTACTCTCAGGTTAGACACAGCTGTCATGTGGGTTACCTTCCGGGTGGAATCTGACCTACATTCCTTGGGGCAACATAGAGAATCTATAATTGGCATATCACATCGACAATGGATTTCAGTAACAAGGAAGGTCTGAAATAGAACTCGCATTGCAAGTGGCATGACCAGGAGATTCTCATTCAGACCTGCAAATGCTTCCTTTTCCTTTCCCGATGCAAACATTTGACCCGTGTGGTCTGAGATAGTAAATAGAATTTAACAATAACAAAGCAAACCACCCAATACATATGAAGTGTTCACCTCACCACTGAACTTTGATCACGATAATCACTGGTATCTAAAAATGATAAAAAAATATAACCATCTAACAAATAATTTTGAAATCAATTGTTGAAGTCTGAATAAATCTATGAGCAAGGTAAACACTTATTTTTGTCGCTTATGGATGAACATTTTTTACATGCTGTTTTATATAGCACTTCCTACTGTAAAATAAGTAATACTTTCTGTTGTATTTCTATGTTGCTATTCCCATGCAGTGGGGGGATTTTTTGTCATTCTTTCTGTCCGTTATTTATCTATTCGTAAATAAGATATTGTGTTTAAGGGGGCTAATTCTATCGATTTTCTGTGAGGCTGAGATGTGTTTTCTTTTCATTGCGATTAAAAAAAATACTTTTGAATAACATCCGCATTAAACGAGAGTCAAGATAACAACGTAAGTTAGGGCCGAATCCAACTTGCATTTTGATTTGATTGAAACTTTTCAAATATAGCAATGTGCAAGTGACTGAGTCAGGTTCAATATTGAGTACATTTTCTGTTACCATATTGACTGTTCTTGACCCTCAAAGCTTGGTAAATACTTTAAATGAACATTTACAAAGCATTTTGCAGGCATTTGCAGAAATTACTCACAAATATTGCAAAGCAGCAATGATCGGGATAGGTCTAAAGACGTTGGCCTATGTTTTAAAAACAAGTCCTCTATGAACCCACAATCCATATGAATAAGTTCTAATGAAAAAGGATTCACCTGATAGGTATTGGAATAATTTGTTATCTATCATTTTACTAGACAACCATAAGGAAACAATAACTCACACTAACAACAACAAACAAGTAATAATAAAACAAATAAATAAATATATCACCAATTCTTTCTTCGGCTAGTACTTCTCAAGTTACATACTCTTTCCTACCAAAAGGCATATTCTGCAAACCCAGCAATTAGGATGAACACCACTAAGGTTAAAAGATAACATATCATTTATAACGTTTCATAAATAACGTATAAAGCCAAGCCTTTTCATAAATAACTTATTGAATTTAGCACAAAAAAAAGAATAAGATTTGAAGATGCATTGCAATAAAAGTTTCTGTTGATTGACAGCAACTACAATTGCAGAACTGTGCTGCAGGCAGTCTTTACGGTAAATGTACAGTAGATATGTAACAACAACTGTATAAATTGAATGTAAATTATGGATCAATGATAAGAAAAGCCACAGATGGTAATAGAATAGGAAGAGGAAGATATAAAGGCCCATATTAAAACCTAAACACATGCTGATTGGTGAGTTGCACTGGCAGGTTGAAAGGTTTAATCATGAGCTTCCTATTCCAAGAGAACTTGTGCTTCACAGTATTCATATTATTGGCTTCAAACGTGATGTAAACGATCTTTATATCTCATATGCATTCAATGCAATTACATGATTTAGGATTAAATCAATAGCTGATTTGGAGAGAGATAAATACCTAGGATAAAAACACAATGATATTTGATATCGTCTCCTTCCTTCTAGGAATCTAGTATAATTTGAGCAATAGTTTTTTTAGAATTTGATCTCTGGAACATATATAGCAGTGCTCAGTGGTGCAAACATCTGAATAGAAATTAAATATTTTTTTAAAATATACCATACAAACCCTTCCAGACTATATGCATGAACTTTATCAGTGACAAGTGCAGGCACACCATTTATTGCATTAGGCAGGCCATATCTGTCACATTTCCTGCCATATTCGTGAGATAGTTACATGAACCAAAATTACTCTTTTCTTTTGTGTTATAGATCTGGATGTATTTTTTATAAAGATATAACATATATTGAAAATAATGAGGTAGATTTCATATTTACAATGAATTTTCATTACCGGGAGAAAAAAGAATGAAAAAGTAAATTGAGGTATTTGAGAATGGGCTCAGAGTGGGCGTTATAGTTACTCCAAGCTGCAACTAATCCGTATAGCCTTTTTTGTAACTTTTCGATTCGATTACATTCAAACCCTGTGCGTATATACAAACATTCAAATGTGAAAGTATTATAGAGTTTTATCCTTTTAGTCTTTTGTGGTAAAAATGTTTTAGTCTCTTTAAAATACCAATGTTTTTTAATATTTTGTTTACAATTTTATTCATGTGACTTTCCAGTTGAGATTGTCTTCAATAGATAGGTCATGGAATTTGAATAATTGTTTAATGCTTTTCTCATCAATATCAAGTTTCAGCAGTTTTGTGATTTTCCTTTTCTGTGCGAAGAAGCATGTATTTATATTTGGCCACATTCAATGAAACGTTATTTGTTTTAAACCAGCTCTTTTTGTGTGGTTCATCTTCAAATATTATAGTTTTAATGTATTGTTAAGACATGTATCATCAGCATACAGTACGAAATGAAACATTGACCTAGAATAGGTAATATCATTAATGTCTATCAAAAACAAAAGAGGAACTAGAATAGATCCTTGAGGAACACCAATACTAACTGAGTCAACTCCAATATTGTATTCTATCAATAAATATAGTTTCATAAGGTCGGGAGCGCAATCATTTCTGCCCTAAAACTTCAGTAAATTGGTATTACCTAAGCAAGTTTAAGTTTGTCTAGTAATATCCCAGTATTCATCATCTGTTTAATTATAATTGTTAAGGGCTGCACCATTATATTTCTGATAGACTATATACGATTTTTGATATTCCATCAAAACCACAGCTGCTGGTTTAAGTGCAAGTTGTGTAATGACTGACGATGTAGATTCTTTTGTATCATTTGTGAGTTTAAAGTGGCATACATATGTTCTTTGTGGATATTTTGTGTAATTCATCTTGATATTTTCAATTTGTTGCGACAGTTCTAATCCAATCTGTGAAAAAACTGTTAAACCTATGCCTATTTTATCAGTAACTACCTTTTCTCCATCCTCGAATATTTTCATAAAAAATGCCTTTGTTTATTATTGTTCTTCTTAAAATGAAATGGCCCTTAAATCTATTGAATATCTTATCAAATAGTCGTTTTTACTTTTTTTTAATTGTGTTTTTTAGATTTACATCGGAGGTTTTTTTCAGATTTATTTTTAAAGTCTGGTACTGATCTCAATTAGTCATTGTTAATATCTTAGTCTAAATCAGGATTAGTCATTGCTAATCTCTTGATTAGTGTTTTGATTATCAATTATAACTCTCTTATTTGACATTTGCCAGCGATAGCAAATAATAGAATATTTTACAAATTTAGAAAGACTTATGAAATTCATAATGGAACTACTGCACATTCTATTCGTGTTAAAGCATATCAAAGCCTGTCTAATCATGTTCAGACTTTGTACATCGACTTGTTACACTGCCACAAAAAGAATACACAATACACAACGACATAACACGCAGGACCCGACGATTCATTACAAATTACTGTGAATCACTACGACCAACACAGAATACTTGACAATTCATGTTCGCTTGGCGAAGATTTTGAATGGGTTTGATTCTCAAGACAATTGATCAGAGTACATCAGAGATAGGTGCCATAGGGTCTGAGTTGTATTGTTTTATTTTTGTGGAAATTTTTGACGATATAAACACATCATATTGATCTGATATGGGTATTTTGAAGATAATGGAATGGAATTGACTTTATTGGCAGTGCAGAAATGCATTTTATATCTCCATGTCATTGGGAGAGAATGAACTCATATTATAATCAGGTCTGAATCCAATATTTGACAAGAAAAATGGTCATTATGTTACAAAATTGCATGTTCCAATCAGATCACGTTATAATATGCATTATTCTTTTAATTCCATGTGTCAACATGGGGGAAGTTGAAATTTATATTAAAAATCCTAATAACTCATTGAGAAATTTACACCGGAAAATATCAGACAATTGCAGACACCCAACCATGAAAAGTCATATTGTTCGATTTTTTTGCCGATTGTGCGTGATATATCTGCTTAATGCTGAGAATACTTCACTAGGAAAACTGGAATGTTTTATTGCAAAGCTCATAGCTGTACCACCAGTGAATGTGAAATAAAATCGATCCTAGTGAGTTGTCCCCACGTCATTGACACTCAGTATCATTGATTGACCCATGTTTATTAGTCACCTTCAAGAGGAACCTTGCAGAGACAGATTAACTAGTGACATGGTTAACAGTACCAGTATTCATTATTTCCATGTATTGAACATGATTCATAGCTAGTACAGCACCAGCACAGTTACCCCATTCTACAGATAACTTCACCAAGCTCACTGGCGATTACAATTCCCGAATTCTTATCTCATGCAAATTCTTATCCAACATTTCATCCGACAATACTGTAATATATTGATATGTAGATGTACTCAAACTAATCGATTTATTGGTCGATTGACAATTTCAATATGAATTTTTCAAATAGAATCACATATCCTGTCATAAATCTACTCAGCAATAAATAAATGAATCTCATCGTATGCATCAATAGTTTAATATTTATACAGTCTATTTTTATGATCCGTTTATCTGTTCTTGGAATGTTAATAAGTGTCCCATGCCATTTTATACATCGCTCAGAGTCTGTTTGTTGTGGCATTGTTGGAGATGGACTGCGATTATTGCATTAATTCATACGTCAATTGCAAATGGACAATAAACCTTTGGATGGCACAAACACACAGACAACGATCCAGACTTGTTATATTTGTTCTTCTTGAATGAAACAAGACCTTAACCCTTGTTGATTATGTCACATTCATAACAACAAAAACTGGACATTGCTGAAATGTGTTTGAATATGACAGTATCTATAATAAAAGAATCTGTGTTGTGTGGAATTGGATTTTAATGGAGTAGAACCCACAACCCCCAGAAAACAGTTGAAAGCTGAACAATATATGAATCTGTTTTCAAAGAAATAGATGATTTCTGATCTTGAGCTATCCATTGTTACGATTACGATGGGAGACTTAATATTCAATTTGCCGAGTTTGGAGGAATAAATATCTTTGGAACTACCCTGCTGAACAGGATATGTGCCAGTAAGAAAATGTCCAGATGGGTGCATTGTGACATTGAAATAGGTTTGCAACAGTGGAAGGTCTTACAGTTAAGACCTGTAATGGTGATTAAATAGATCTCACAATATGATATCTGATGCAGATCTCGATGAATGCTTGCAGGCTACCCCTTCCATGTTACCAACCACAAAGGGTGATACAAACTCTGTCTACATATCTTGGAAACCAAGCACCACAGCAAGTGCACCATGCACGTATGCCTGTACCCAGTGTAAGGATAGTTTCCCGGCAAATGTATTTAAGGCCTTGGCTGTTGCCATATTGACTGCTCCAGCGAGGGCCAGCTTTCTCAGCTTGAGAATACGTCAATACGTGATGCCACCAAGTTCTGACGCCCCACCGGCTTACGGCGCTGTATCGGCGCTCTCTCCTATGATCGCTTTTCCAAATAATGGGGCTTGGTGACCCGCTTCTTGAGAATTGAGTGAGTGACGTCAGCGGGCATCGTTACATCAGAGCTGTGTGGTTTGAAGTCACGAGCCGACTGTGGCTGACTTATTACTGGTGCAGCGGAAGCGTCTCCTCACCACAGATTGACACACTGCCGAGGCTATATTGGGAACCCGCCATGTATAAATAGCTCATCTGACACCTACATCAGGTTATTATTAATATAACTCTTTATTCCCAAACCATGAGGACGGGATAAGATTTGAAAAAGCGTCATGATAGGTTATCTGCTAGCGTTCAAACTTTGTCCTCTAAATAATATATAGTACTACCGTTCAGGCCTAATGATCAGAATCAACTCCAACCAAGCAAACCATTCTTTCAATATTCATAATCAGGTCCATAAATTCAAAGACATCGCATAGCGATATGTGGTATCGAAGTATCTATATGAACATGATGTTTTGCTAAATCTTCATATGCTGAATGGGTTAAGGAATTGTTATTTTTGTATATGGTACTGTTCCTATTGACGAGATAGAGGCAATCGTGACCCGTGGCATGTGGCAAACCTAAGTGTCGGGTATGCAGTATTCTGTACAACTGCCGTGGCGCAGTTGGTTAGAGCGCCAGCTTATTAGCACCAGTTCCTCTGTGGTGATCCAAAGGTCGTGGGTTCGATCCCCGGCCATGCCGAGATTGAACTCATAATTCAATTTCCCACATGAGCTGAGGCCCGTGCCTAAAGGGTTAACTCGTTGTCCTTGTAAATCTGTGACCGGGTGGGTTGTCATGTCAAGGACCTGCGACATGACAATTCAGTGAGGCAGCACTATATCTGCTACAAGTAGGTCTCATCACGAAATGACTGAAATAATGTCGAAAGTGATGTAAAGCCCCAAACAAACAAACTGCCCAAGGTATTTCCGTGGCAAAAAGGTGTGGTCAACTCTCCCATACCATATACTTTCTATTCTAATCAATTAGTATGTGGGTTGCATGGTATGTACAGAAAAAAGAAATGTGTCAATGTAGACCCCATCGGTAACATGAAATCTGTGAAGATCCTGCTCATACCCAGCTGGCTATCATCTTGAGAGCAATGAAATACAAATGTACCATTGGAAATGACCTTATTGGTGGCAGCGTATTAGATGGTATAACGCGGCATTCACCTCAGTGAGGTATCTATAGACCTATGTGACCTCAGTGAGGTATCTATAGACCTATGCGACCTCAGTGAGGTATTTATAGACCTATGCGACCTCAGTGAGGTATCTATAGACCTATGTGACCTCAGTGAGGTATCTATAGACCTATGTGACCTCAGTGAGGTATCTATAGACCTATGTGACCTCAGTGAGGTATCTATAGACCTATGTGACCTCAGTGAGGTATCTATAGACCTATGTGACCTCAGTGAGGTATCTATAGACCTATGTGACCTCAGTGATGTATCTATAGACCTATGTGACCTCAGTGAGGTATCTATAGACCTATGTGACCTCAGTGAGGTATCTATAGACCTATGTGACCTCAGTGAGGTATATATAGACCTATGTGACCTCAGTGAGGTATCTATAGATCTATATGACTTCAGTGAGGTATCTATAGACCTATATGACCCCAGTGAAGAATCTATAGGCATATATGCCCTCAGTGAGGTAACTATAGGCCTAGGCGACCTCAATGAGCTGTCTATAGCTCATAATCAACACTCATTTCAATGTTCGTTGTTGACACTCATTTTAATGTTCATAGTTGACACTCATTTCAATGTTCATAATTGACACTCATTTCAATGTTCATAGTTGACACTCAGTTGACACTCAGGAGCCCATGGGTGCCGGGCTCAGTTTCCACAATAGCAATTTGTTTTTCATTTTTAGAGAACAGACTATAACAAGGCTTCGTCAAACCCTCTGTAGATAGACATATTGAAGACTCAAATGATACAACACAAAACAAACTGTAGCCTTGTTGCAGTCAAATATATTGTTCAATTTGAAAGAAATCCATGTGTATGTCAGAGTGACATATTAAAGGTTCTTAACTCCAAGGCCCTGCTTAGAAATCGAGGTCAATGACCTTCCCAGAAATGAGAGACTCCCTGAACGTGAACGTTAAGTTACTGGCAATAAGTGGTATGAAGGATGGAGCATCGTCACGGATCCTGCCGGCATGCGGCCATTGTCTCTCTATCCTCACTATGAACCAGTGTCGTAGAGCACAATACAACTCTCCTAGCTACTCTTTATGAGGGTTTCAACACTGGTTTTCTACCCAAACGTGTTTTATGGTTCACCCTAAAAGGGATTTACCAAGAAAAAAAGATATAATTGAGATGACAAAACTAATCTTTATAACCATTATTATCATATTTGTTTTGTGTTAAACCATTACGTGCTATTTCCTCAAGATAAATTAGCAACATTGTCAACCTCGATTAAGACGTGGGGATATATATTCATTCAAATACCGGATCAACATTAAGATATATTTGGAATCCCTCAGACTGGCTGGTGACCTGATTAAGTGTCTCCTACTCTGGTGGTTTGTCTAATATAAAAATACACGAAGTGGAGAATACAAATAACGTGTATATCATAAACATGATCTCATGGTCAGGTCAAATATGTCAGAGCAAAACAACATTTGTCATGACCACGTTTAACTTATTTCCAATTTATTTGTATCATACACTGACCAAATATGCATCAAATTTCATATTTAAAAATGGAATGTTTTGTGTACACGGGGAGACAGGATGATGAGACAGAGAGCAATATAAGCGAGACAAGTTGAACTAGAATGTACCTGTAGACAGAGGGAAGCAGTAACCGACCAAAAGCAGCAGCCACAGCAGGCACTGAGCTGTTTTCAGCCACGCTGCCATTATCCAGGCTATTTTTAGCACAATAAAAACACGTTTGCCTTCCAAAATAGCCATATTGGAGATATTTTTGGTTGTGATCATATAATCATGATTCTGTGTGTTTTTTCATTCAGATAATATTGTAAATTGAAAGAAAGCGATATTTAGGTTACATCTGATGATTATCTTCCACTAATATACACTGACCATTTCAGATATAAGGCAAAACGAGACCATCAAATATAGCAGAGAAATGTGTGTGTGAAAGTATTGATTCATCCAGCTACAGAGTGAATGTCCGCCGAACCTCCTCGGAATAGCTTCTGTAGACGTAGAGCAACAGCCCTTATGATATCCCCCACTCCAGAACACCCATCCTCAAGTGTCTTGAGCACGCTTGTAAATGGCGAATGACACTGCTGTTCATTTTAAGTTAAAAATAGCTTTAATTGATTTCGTCAAAAGCTCACTGTTTGTATTTGTGATCGTACACAAAAAGGTGGAAAACACGACAGCGAATTCACTGTTAGAATATATTGCACACAGCGAAAAGGGCGGATTCTCAATGGGGAGAAAGTGGGCACTTGTATAAATGGGGACAAAATAGGTACTGCATTAATTGGCGACAGTGCAGGCACTGCTGGAAATGGCTGAGGCCTGATATGAATAGGGCGAGAAAGTAGATTAGGGTATAAATCGGGAAAGGATTGCTTGCAGTATATATGGGGACAGGGTAGGTTCTGGTATTTGTGTGGTGATAGAGTGGGTGCATGTATATATGGGGTCTGGAGGGGTTCTAGTACAAATGGGGACAGTGCAGGTATACTTGTTTGTGGCCAGAATGGTATAAATAAGGACACACACACAGGTATACCTTTATGGGGCAGGATGGGCTATGGTATAAATGGGGACAGTGCAGGCAGACCTGTATGGGGGCAGGGTGGGCTGTGGTATAAATGGGGAAAGTGCAGGCGGACTTGTATGGGGGCAGGGTGGGCTGTGGTATAAATGGGGAGAGTGCAGGCGGACTTGTATGGGGGCAGGATGGGCTATGGTATAAATGGGGACAGTGCAGGCGGACTTGTATGGAGGCAGGGTGGGCTATGGTATAAATGGGGACAGTACAGGCGGACTTGTATGGGGGCAGAGTGGGCTATGGTATAAATGGGAACAGTACAGGCAGACTTGTATGGGGGCAGGGTGGGCTATGGTATGAATGGGGACAGTGCAGGCGGACGTGTATGGGGGCAGGATGGGCTATGGTATGAATAGTAATTAAGATGCAGAAATCGTTGGTCAGACGTATTTGTTTAAATAGTTGTGGATAAGAGACATTGAGAACAGTGAATGCCGGTATGGTTGTGGACAGGTTTTACATAAAAAGGGTTAGCACGGCAACAGCGTGAAGTGAGGGAAGCGAGGTGGTACTGGTAGAGATGGGGACAGCTTGCACTGATTCTGGTTAAACCGATATAGGTGCGGTTTTCTAATTCGCTGAGTATTGGTGTATTGAAACAGTGGAGGTTCCCGGAAATTGACAAAAGGGTTGGGAGGAGGACTTCGTTTGAGGTATTCAGTTGAACTTGACTCATTTTTGGAATAATAAGAAGAACAAACAATGAATCAGTAAACACAATCAACACTCTCGCTACCACCATACCACATTCTCTGATATCAGGGAGATAGTCGACAATATTGTCTAATATGAGTGAGATAGTCTACCATATTGTCTAATATCAGTGAGATAGTCGATCATATTGTCTAATATCAGTGAGATGGTGCACCATATTGTCTAATATCAGTGAGATAGTCGATCATATTGTCTAATATCAGTGAGATAGTCGATCATATTGTCTAATATCAGTGAGATGGTCCACCATATTGTCTAATATCAGTGAGATAGTCGATCATATTGTCTAATATCAGTGAGATAGTCGATCATATTGTCTAATATCAGTGAGATAGTCCACCATATTGTCTAATACCAGTGAGATAGTCTACCATATTGTCTAATACCAGTGAGATAGTCGATCTTATTGTCTAATACCAGTGAGATAGTCGACAATATTGTATAATATAAGTGATATATTGTCTATTATCAGGGAGATAGTCGACCTATGTTTTTTATAGTCTACCAAATTGTATAATATCAATGAGATAGTCGACCATATTGTCTGATATTCGTGGGATATGATAAGAATATTATCACATGTTTAATATAAGTGAGCTTTTGAACCAATTTGTCTGATGTGATTGAGATTTGGGGGCCACATTTCTGTGTAATGCAGGTTGTATACAATGATTGCTTTACGACCGTGTGATCATCTTAATGGCGCCATGATACTAGCTCATCTTTAATAATGTAGAAATCTGTGAATCAGATGAGAAAACACAACACTGAGCTACATCATGTGTGTGTATCCACTTCGAAGTGAAAATATTCTCCTCGGCGGGAAGCTCTAACTGAAAATGGTTGCCTTTAGGTTAGAAATGATGCTTGTCAAGTTTCTATAGTTTCATGACAACATTTTGTACAAAAAAAACAACATAAAAATACTCTTTGTTTGATTGTATAGTGTGCACCACATGAATATAGATTATAGTGTGAACCATTATTCTGATATTAGTATACAATGTACAATATATTCAGACAATAAGTATGTGGTTCCCTGATTTGACCGCAATTTAGATAATGTAGAGTTCCACAGCGACGTAAGTTGACATCGGTTTCTTAACACTATTCTGGAGTTGGTGTGCATTTGGTTGGTGTAATCTGACATCAGTTTCTTAACATTATTCCGGAGTTGGTGTGGATTTGGTCCGTGTAATCTGACATTGGTTTCTTAACATTATTCTGGAGTTGTTGTGGATTTGGTCCATGTACCCTGAAATTGGTTTCTTAACATTATTCCGGAGTTGGTGTGGATTTGGTCCGTGTAATCTGACAATGGTTTTTAAACATTATTCTATAGTTAGTGTGGATTTGGTCCATGAACCCTGACATTTTCCTGAGTTGGTGTGGATTTGGTGCATGTAATTCTTAATAATATTCCAGAGTTCAGAGAGTTGGTGTGGATATGGTCTGTGTATTTTCAGTGAAAATGGTCTCTAAACATTATTCCGGAGTTGGTGTGGATTTGGTCTGTGTAATCTGATAATGGTCTCTAAACATTAGTCTGGAGTTGGTGTGGATTTGGTCCGTGTAATCTGATAATGGTCTCTAAACATTATTCCAGAGTTGGTGTGGATTTGGTCTGTGTAATCTGATAATGGTCTCTAAACATTATTCCGGAGTTGGTGTGGATTTGGTCTGTGTAATCTGATAATGGTCTCTAAACATTTTTCCGGAGTTGGTGTGGATTTGGTTCGTGTAACCTAACAATGATTTCTCAACAATATTCCGATATTGGTTGTGGATTTGCATTTTGACAATGATTTTATTATTACAGTTGTGAGGAAGTGGCCCGTTTCGGGAAGGATTTTGGTCATAATATCATGAGATATATACAGAGGGGATTAGTACGGCAGGATCCAGCGAGACCCCGGATGCTGTCTTATACAACCTCTGGACCATCCTTGTGGATTTTTCTCAAAACAGAACTGATTTCGATTGCTGACACTTATCCGTGTAGAACAGAAAACCACCATATTGGTCTCAAACACCCAGCTGTGATATTGGTGAGATTTATATTTTTAATGGCAAAAACGTTATATTTTAGCCACCCTTTTTATTTTGGGATGGCGTTTTTAAATTCAAGGCATAGGAGTAACACGATACGACTCGAAATCACACAAAGAAAGCAAAACCATTTCACCACATCCGGGACCCGGGAGACCAGCGTTCCTCCCCTCACATCAAACATGTGTCTGTATCGACATTGGACAGGGATGAAACATATCAAAACTCCTACCAGAATTCTAGCATGATTGACACCTATTTATTAAGAAATTATCATAATTAAGTGCCATGTAAATTATGGATGGCGCCAAATGAGGTTTAGACATTGTCTCTATGGCGGTGCCGACGCCACTCGCCACAAGCTCAGAACGCTTTGTTCAGCTTTGTTACAGAGATTCTGACCACAAACTCGGGACAAAGGCCTTGTCCATGAGACAGGTGGGGACAAGCTATGTCCTCAATCAGAATGTAACCACACACATCTGTAGTGAACACAAAACTGGATGTCACCAGATAGTTATCTTCAAGGTAGTTAGAAAGTAAGATATTAAAAAAGTCACCAATTCTAAAATTACAAATACACCATTTTACAAGAGAGATATTTGATGTATATTTATCATACATCTATGTTCTCCCTGGTTTGATAATGCTGTGCCTATACCTTATACGTTGTATATTATTTCAATATTACTAGATTGAAATTGTTGACAAGGAAATAATGTGAATAGTGCATCATGCTAAATGTATTGTAAATCATATCCTTTTCAAGCTCAGTACTAACCACCAGTTTTAATTCTACATCATGCCACCAGTGAACCAGTGCCATATGCCAGGTAAACCTTTATTTCACATCATGTAAGAACCGATGGCAACCAGTGAATCGTTGTCCTATGCTAGGTAAACCTTTATTGTGCATCTTACATAATATTGTGCATCTTGGATATATAAGCATCCAAGCCAACCATTGAATCTGTAGTCTTTTTGTCCTTTCTAAATAGTTTTTAGGCTGATTTACCCATCTATTAGTTCACAGTTCCTAACATCTTTAACAACAATACGCATTATCTTCATCGTCTATCTGTTGAATATTAAAAAAAAATCATATATGATATCAAATGTTTCTTCAAATTTCCTGTAAAAAATACATTTAGCAAGCTGCAAATTATATCCACTACAGTTAACACTGTGACATCAAAGAGGGAATGATAACTGGCTAGGAACTGACCGCATGGCAGTTGAACCACAAATCTCAGTCCAGAATGGCTTCAAATACTTGTGGCTACAACCAGTGAGGGAGAAATTCACAGTTTTATCACAAAGCAGCACACATCTGCTCTGAAAATAACAGCTAAAATGCTTCTTTATCCACTGACAGATTTGTCTAAAGCGTTTATATTTTCAAGATGATTTTCTTTCATATCCTTTTTACATTTTGTGTGCTGAATACTGTAGAAATTTAATATTTAGGTCAGGTATTGTTTAGGTGTTTTCCCTGTATATCTTATTACTCCTTACGTTTTAATATAGATTAGCCTTAGACACTTAAAATAGATATAGAGGAATAGAGGAAGTTGCTGAAGGAGAGTGGTAGTGATCACGTGGAGGGTGACTAGTTATGGAGTAATTATGATGACGCATTAGTTTAATTAGTCTCTTATTATAATTGTCACAACTATCACACGATTGTCATGCTGTTTGTAGTGTTAACAAATCCATTAACAAAAGTATATCTATGTACAATGGAGGATTAATTGTGATTCACCTGTTGACGCTCGATTGTCACCTATCATAGTTGTAATTGTATTTGTTTAATTCTGTAGATAATTTGATGAAACAAAAGCGATAAAAATAGGACTTCCTTGGTTTTTCTAATTTTTCTTCCTTGATTTTCTAATTTGACAATAGAGTGAAGACATTAGTTTTAGATGAATAATGAAGACAACATGTAACAATTAAATGAGTATAATAAGAAATAAATAGCAGATATTATGAGTATAACTGAAAATAAGAATAAATAAAAAACATCTGTCAGAACAAATTCTCGTTACCAACCTCGTTATTTATGATAAATATTGATATTTAGTAGTAATTTAGATATTTAAGAGCCCGGGTGCAAAACAAATGATCACCACTTAAAAGTCAAGATAATTTGAATTACTGACAACATAAACTAGCTAATAAAATATCCCCGGGCAGTCTACAGTCCAGATAGTTTAGTCCAGAGAGTTTATTTAGTCCAGATAGTTTTTAGATAGGGATTAGTCCATAGGATTAGTTCATACCAGAATGTTACTTGCTGGACCAAGTTTTGTGTTGATTCGATTCCACTGTGCAATAATATTTTACGTTTCTCTCGATGATCTGTTGTGTACAAATGATTCCTGGTTTAATGTTCTAATGCTTTGGTACAAGCCAAGGCACAGATTAAGCTGTTTTGTCTGCCTGGCAATCAGTGTAAAGCCTCACCTTGGAGCGAACAGGTAAATACACCCATTTAATATGAGAGCAAATGAGACTAAATTTGTGATACGAGGGAACTGACTACACCTTTATTATCAGATAAACATTGATGTGATACGAGGGCTTGTATAAAAGTTATACTAAATATATCAGTACAAACAAGAGATGAGCTCATTCCAGCAAGTAGTCCATATTTGATGCATCCGGGGATCAATATTATACATCCGAGCGATGACCACAAGGGACACGTTGTGCTATAAATAGCTGCTGACAGACATACGATCAGACCAACACGTCTAGCTAAGCTCTATATACAATGCCACCAAAAATAAAGAGAAAGTTATCAATGAAAACCAGGATATCTGGATCAGCATGGCATTATCAACGTGACTGAACGATTTCGGTTTATTCTCTATAGGGCTGATATGACGATACTATGTTACATCAGGGATATAATGACATAGATGTACAGAGAGATAGGCCCAACTGGAATACGATAACATCTCATTTAATCAGAGCAGTCATTAGATGGTGTGTTCACTTGAGTGTGATATTCTTAATGTTCACACAGGTCATACATAGTTCTTATCATAGGCCACAACCAGCCCCTGTCTCTTCCCATTGTTTGCTTACAACACCAAGCAAGCCCATGTCTCTTCCCATTGTTTGCTGACAACATCAAGCAAGTCCATGTCTCTTCCCATTGTTTGCTGACAACACCAAGCAAGCCCATGTCTCTTCCCATTGTTTGCTGACAACACCAAGCAAGCCCATGTCTCTTCCCATTGTTTGCTGACAACACCAAGCAAGCCCATGTCTCTTCCCATTGTCAGCTGACAATACCAAGCAAGCTCATGTCTCTTCCCATTGTTTGCTGACAACATCAAGCAAGTCCATGTCTCTTCCCATTGTTTGCTGACAACACCAAGCAAGCCCATGTCTCTTCCCATTGTTTGCTGACAACACCAAGCAAGCCCATGTCTCTTCCCATTGTCAGCTGACAATACCAAGCAAGCCCATGTCTCTTCCCATTGTTTGCTGACAACATCAAGCAAGTCCATGTCTCTTCCCATTGTTTGCTGACAACACCAAGCAAGCCCATGTCTCTTCCCATTGTTTGCTGACAACACCAAGCAAGCCCATGTCTCTTCCCATTGTCAGCTGACAATGCCAAGCAAGCCCATGTCTCTTCCCATTGTTTGCTGACAACACCAAGCAAGCCCATGTCTCTTCCCATTGTCAGCTGACAACACCAAGCAAGTCTATGTCTCTTCCCATTGTCAGCTGACAACACCAAGCAAGCCCATATATCTTCCCATTGTCAGCTGACAACACCAAGCAAGCCCATGTTTCGTCCTATTGCTCTCTGACATCAATTCTTCGCAAGCCCATATCTCCTCCCATTGCTATCTGACAACACCAAGCAAGCCCCTGTCTCTTCCCATTGTTAGCTGACAACACCAAGCAAGCCCATGTCTCTTCCCATTGTCAGCTGACAACACCAAGCAAGCCCATATATCTTCCCATTGTCAGCTGACAACACCAAGCAAACCCATGTTTCGTCCTATTGCTCTCTGACATCAATTCTTCGCAAGCCCATATCTCCTCCCATTGCTATCTGACAACACCAAGCAAGCCCCTGTCTCTTCCCATTGTTAGCTGACAACACCAAGCAAGCCCCTGTCTCTTCCCATTGTTAGCTGACAACACCAAGCAAGCCCATGTCTCTTCCCATTGTTTGCTGACAACACCAAGCAAGCCCATGTCTCTTCCCATTGTCAGCTGACAATACCAAGCAAGCCCATGTCTCTTCCCATTGTTTGCTGACAACACCAAGCAAGCCCATGTCTCTTCCCATTGTCAGCTGACAACACCAAGCAAGTCTGTGTCTCTTCCCATTGTCAGCTGACAACACCAAGCAAGCCCATATCTCTTCCCATTGTTTGCTGACAACACCAAGCAAGCCCATGTCTCTTCCCATTGTTTGCTGACAACACCAAGCAAGCCCATGTCTCTTCCCATTGTCAGCTGACAATACCAAGTTAGCCCATGTATCTTCCCATTGTTTGCTGACAACACCAAGCAAACCCATGTCTCTTCCCATTGTCAGCTGACAACACCAAGCAAGCCTATGTCTCTTCTTATTGCTATCTGACACCACCAAGCAAGCCCATGTCTCTTCATATTGCTATCTGACACCACCAAGCAAGCCCATGTCTCTTCCCATTGTCAGCTGACAACACCAAGCAAGCCCATGTCTCTTCCCATTGTCAGCTGACAACACCAAGCAAGCCTATGTCTCTTCCCATTGTTAGCTGACAACACCAAGCAAGCCTATGTCTCTTCTTATTGCTATCTGACACCACCAAGCAAGCCTATGTCTCTTCCCATGTTTACCTGACACCACCAAGCAAGCCCATGTCTCTTCTTATTGCTATCTGACACCACCAAGCAAGCCTATGTCTCTTCTTATTGCTATCTGACACCACCAAGCAAGCCTATGTCTCTTCCCATATTTACCTGACACCACCAAGCAAGCCCATGTCTCTTCTTATTGCTATCTGACACCACCAAGCAAGCCTATGTCTCTTCTTATTGCTTTCTGACACCACCAAGCAAGCCTATGTCTCTTCCCATATTTACCTGACACCACCAAGCAAGCCCATGTCTCTTCCCATTGTTAGCTGACAACACCAAGCAAGCCCATGTCTCTTCCCATTGTCAGCTGACAACACCTAGCAAGCCCATGTCTCTTCTTATTGCTATCTGACACCACCAAGCAAGCCTATGTCTCTTCCCATATTTACCTGACACCACCAAGCAAGCCCATGTCTCTTCTTATTGCTATCTGACACCACCAAGCAAGTCCATGTCTCTTCCCATTGTCAGCTGACACCACCAAGCAAGCCCATGTCTCTTCCCATTGTTAGCTGACAACATCAAGCAAGCCCATGTCTCTTCCCATTGTTAGCTGACAACACCAAGCAAGCCCATGTCTCTTCCCATTGTCAGCTGACAATACCAAGCAAGCCCATGTCTCTTCCCATTGTTAGCTGACACCACCAAGCAAGCCCATGTCTCTTCCCATTGTTAGCTGACAACATCAAGCAAGCCCATGTCTCTTCCCATTGTTAGCTGACAACACCAAGCAAGCCCATGTCTCTTCCCATTGTCAGCTGACAACACCAAGCAAGCCCATATATCTTCCCATTGTCAGCTGACAACACTAAGCAAGCCCCTGTCTCTTCCCATTGTTTGCTGACAACACCTAGCAAGCCCATGTCTCTTCTTATTTCTATCTGACAACACCAAGCAAGCCCATGTCTCTTCCCATTGTCAGCTGACACCACCAAGCAAGCCCCTGTCTCTTCCCATTGCTATCTGACACCACCAAGCAAGCCCATGTCTCTTCCCATTGCTATCTGACACCACCAAGCAAGCCCATGTCTCTTCCCATTGTTAGCTGACAACACCAAGCAAGCCCATGTCTCTTCCCATTGTCAGCTGACAACACCAAGCAAGCCCATGTCTCTTCCCATTGTCAGCTGACAACACCAAGCAAGCCCATATATCTTCCCATTGTCAGCTGACAACACTAAGCAAGCCCCTGTCTCTTCCCATTGTTTGCTGACAACACCTAGCAAGCCCATGTCTCTTCTTATTTCTATCTGACACCACCAAACAAGCCCATGTCTCTTCCCATTGTCAGCTGACAACACCAAGCAAGCCCATGTCTCTTCCCATTGTCAGCTGACAACACTAAGCAAGCCCCTGTCTCTTCCCATTGTTTGCTGACAACACCTAGCAAGCCCATGTCTCTTCTTATTTCTATCTGACACCACCAAACAAGCCTATGTCTCTTCCCATTGTTAGCTGACAACACCAAGCAAGCCCATGTCTCTTCCCATTGTCAGCTGACAACACCAAGCAAGCCCATATATCTTCCCATTGTCAGCTGACACCACCAAGCAAGCCCATGTCTCTTCCCATTGTCAGCTGACACCACCAAGCAAGCCCATGTCTCTTCCCATTGTCAGCTGACAACACCAAGCAAGCCCATATATCTTCCCATTGTCAGCTGACAACACCAAGCAAGCCTATGTCTCTTCTTATTGTTATCTGACACCACCAAGCAAGCCCATGTCTCTTCCCATTGTTATCTGACACCACCAAGCAAGCCCATGTCTCTTCCCATTGTTAGCTGACATTATCTGGCCCCGCATGTCTTTATCAGTGGCTTTTTTTTACAAAACATGGTCCTCTTCCCATTGCTATCTGATAAAAATAAAATCATTCTAGGTCTCACCACCCCGCAGGTATATGACAAAACTAAGTGAGCCCCCTCAACACTGAAATTGAATACTATTCAAACTAGAAAATATTTGAAAATTTTGTTGAAATATAGGATGGACCAATAATATCCTCCTTTATGATTTGAAAATAAATTTCACAACTTTAAACACAGACTTACAATAATCTTATCGAGGGGGGTGCTTTACCGCTATAGATGGACACATGGGAAAATTTATGTTACGTAGGCCAAATACTTTCTGCAAAGGGGCCTTAAAGCTTTGGTGGTATTTTAGAATGATGTGTGGTCTTGAAACTGTACTACAAATAAGTTAACTGAAATAAATGAAAATACACCTGCCAGGATTATTGTATTTTGCTGAAAGTGCCTTGCACAAGCATGTGACCACTGCTGTGGCCAATATGGGTGGCATTAGGCCTGTCCCAATGGACATACAGGGCGGTGTAAACCAAATCTCTACAATGTGCCAATCATCGTTAGCAAACTCTTACCAAGTAGGTATTTGCACAAGATTACTGTTCAACTGAACAAAGTTTGTTGATAAAGTGTTCAATGGATGATTTAGAGTTTAGACTTACTTTTTTCTGTGGTCTTGACAAACAATTGAAAAAACATTTTGAAATATTATTTTTGATATTATTTTTGAGTTAACAATTTTTGTATAAAAATAGTCCTGTAAAGTTAGGGTATTTTGAGGACCAATTACCGCTCTCATATTGCGGTTTTGATAAGGATTTTATTACAACAAAATGATGGAGTAAATAATCATATCCTTGTTATTATCCACTTAACCACAAAATCAAGAAAAGAACCATTAAAATACATTTCACAAAAGCTTATACAGTCGCCTGCTGTAACCAGTTTATCAAATTTGTCAATATGCTGAAATTGCATACTTTATATACATTGTATTTTATCGTTATTTGGTTGTAAAAAGTATCTAATATTCATGAATTATCATTCTGCGCAGGCCAATAGCCAAGAATGAACTTTTCAACTTCACTGACATTTTAACATTATAATTATCGGATCTATAATATACTAGATTCTCAAAATCATTCATATCAATATAAGGATATCTTTTTAACCTAACAAATATATCGCACATTATACAGAAGAACAACTATTTATTTGACAAATGAGGAATATTCTCTCTGAAGAGGGCAGGATGTCATGATGGTGGCGGGACAAAACCATACACGAGCGCCTTGTGCACTCAGAGCCTGAGATGATTCATAAAGCTTGCCAGTCTTCACAGCATCGCACTCTACCTTATGCTCTGCACTCTCCTTATGCACCCAATGTTTCTATCGTATTCGTGTCTCCGCATAGTGCATGTTTGGGTACACGTGGGCAGGAATCCATACATTGGGATCAGGTGCAAAGCGTAAGGTGGTGACATCGCCCTTAGTACAGCTGATTTTGTGTTTTAGGCCCAAGCGGATATCGCTTGCACCAGTCACTTTGTTGTGATATCACTTTGTTTGGAACTTTTCTTAAACAGTCCGCTCAGTCTAAGGCTAAAATAATTATTCGATAATTTTCTGGAATAAAGAATTTTAGGGATTAATTTTATGTGTGCTACAGTCTTATACCACTTTTAAAATAATGTAAATGTGACATATATGAACTAATGCGCTATGATCGGGGTGTGTATACTTGATCACAGCAGACCTTTGAGACATTAATTAGATCTGCCAATGTGATTTTTATCTTTTTCCTTAGCCCTGATTATCAGTACAGTGTAGATTCTCTGTAATGGCTGTCTTGGCATTTCTCATGAACGTCTTGAGAACACGTTTTTACTTTTTCAATGGTGGTGTCCGATGTCCATAAGCTAACACGGGATTATCATTTCACGCGAATGTGGTCAAATTTTTAAAGTGAGGTTTTAATGTGACAAAACCTCGTAGTTTCTACAAACCCACAATTAGAATTCACATTTAGTTTGTTGATGAACACTTCTTTGCTAACACCTTTTTCAGGCTTGGAGGTTTTTATTTTATTCCAGCTTTTTTTAACACTCATTATAGCTAACCCTAATCATGGGCAATATCACCACTTACTCTCTTTCTATGGAAACACCCATAATGAAACGTTCTTTGCAACTTTGAGATTCTAGTCTATAATTGCGGAGAAGTTGGCGAGCGATGGTTGTCTCGTGTGAGCTTTTCGAACAGACCTGTCATTACACATAAACTTAAAGCTCACCAAAACAATGATGAAAAGGAAACCTTTAAATGTAGATATATTCCTATTCAACTAGCTTGAGGCTTGTTTATCATTAGAAAGAAAAATATAGTAAGCATGAGGAGGATTAGAAAAACGGAATAGATCGGACACACTCTGCATGGCATGTACGAGTAAGAGAAAGGAGTGATAGAAAAGGGGAGTAGACCTGACACACTGTGCATGACAAGAACGAGTAAGAGAAAAGAGTGATAGAAAAGGGGAGTAGACCTGACACACTGTGCATGGCAAGCATGGGTAAGAGAAAAGAGTGATAGAAAAGGGGAGTAGACCTGACACACTGTGTATGGCAAGTACGAGTAAGAGAAAAGAGTGATAGAAAAGGGGAGTAGACCTGACACACTCTGTATGGCAAGTACGAGTAAGAGAAAAGAGTGATAGAAAAGGGGAGTAGACCTGACACACTGTGCATGGCAAGAACGAGTAAGAGAAAAGAGTGATAGAAAGGGGAAGTAGACCTGACACACTCTGTATGGCAAGTACGAATAAGAGAAAAGAGTGATAGAAAAGGGGAGTAGACCTGACACACTGTGCATGGCAAGTACGAGTAAGAGAAAGGAGGGATAGAAAAGGGGAGTAGACCTGACACACTGTGCATGACAAGTAAGAGTAAGAGAAAGGAGTGATAGAAAAGGAGAGTAGACCTGACACACTGTACATGGCAAGTAACAGTAAGAGAAATAGGGATAGAAAAGGGGAGTAGACCTGACGCACTGTGCATGGCAAGTACGAGTACGAGAAAAGAGTGATATAAAAGGGGAGTAGACTTGACACACTGTGCATGGCAAGTAACAGTAAGAGAAAGAGGGATAGAAAAGGGGAGTAGACCTGACACACTCTGTATGGCATGTAAGAGTAAGAGAAAGGAGTGATAGAAAAGGGGAGTAGACCTGACACACTCTGTATGGCAAGTAACAGTAAGAGAAAGGAGGGATAGAAAAGGGGAGTAGACCTGACACACTCTGTATGGCAAGTAACAGTAAGAGAAAGAAGGGATAGAAAATGGGAGTAGACCTGACACACTGTGCATGGCTAGTAACAGTAAGAGAAAGGGTGATAGGAAAGGGGAGTAGACCTGACACACTCTGTATGGTAAGTAACAGTAAGAGAAAGGAGGGATAGAAAAGGGGAGTAGACCTGACACACTCTGTATGGCAAGTAACAGTAAGAGAAAGAAGGGATAGAAAAGGAGAGTAGACCTGACACACTGTACATGGTAAGTAACAGTAAGAGAAAGGAGCGATAGAAAAGGGGAGTAGACCTGACACACTCTGTATGGCAAGTAACAGTAAGAGAAAGGAGTGATAGAAAAGGGGAGTAGACCTGACACACTCTGTATGGCAAGTAACAGTAAGAGAAAGGAGGGATAGAAAAGGGGAGTAGACCTGACACACTCTGTATGGCAAGTAACAGTAAGAGAAAGGAGGGATAGAAAAGGGGAGTAGACCTGACACACTGTGCATGGCTAGTAACAGTAAGAGAAAGGGTGATAGGAAAGGGGAGTAGACCTGACACACTCTGTATGGTAAGTAACAGTAAGAGAAAGGAGGGATAGAAAAGGGGAGTAGACCTGACACACTCTGTATGGCAAGTAACAGTAAGAGAAAGAAGGGATAGAAAAGGAGAGTAGACCTGACACACTGTACATGGTAAGTAACAGTAAGAGAAAGGAGCGATAGAAAAGGGGAGTAGACCTGACACACTCTGTATGGCAAGTAACAGTAAGAGAAAGGAGTGATAGAAAAGGGGAGTAGACCTGACACACTGTGCATGGCAAGTAACAGTAAGAGAAAGGAGGGATAGAAAAGGGGAGTAGACCTGACACACTCTGTATGGCAAGTAACAGTAAGAGAAAGGAGGGATAGAAAAGGGGAGTAGACCTGACACACTGTGCATGGCAAGTACGAGTAAGAGAAAGGAGGGATAGAAAAGGGGAGTAGACCTGACACACTGTGCATGGCAAGTACGAGTAAGAGAAAGGAGTGATAGAAAAGGGGAGTAGACCTGACACACTGTGCATTGCAAGTACGAGTAAGAGAAAGGAGGGATAGGAAAGGGGAGTAGACCTGACACACTGTGCATGGCAAATAAGAGTAAGAGAAAGGAGTGATAGAAAAGGGGAGTAGACCTGACACACTGTACATGGCAAGTACGAGTAAGAGAAAGGAGGGATAGAAAAGGGGAGTAGACCAGACACACTGTGCATGGCAAGTAACAGTAAGAGAAAGGAGGGATAGGAAAGGGGAGTAAACCTGACACACTGTGCATGGCAAGTGAGAGTAAGAGAAAAGAGTGATAGAAAAGGGGAGTAGACCTGACACACTGTGCATGGCAAGTACGAGTAAGAGAAAGGAGTGATAGAAAAGGGGAGTAGACCTGACACACTGTGCATGGCAAGTAAGAGTAAGAGAAAGGAGTGATAGAAAAGGGGAGTAGACCTGACACACTGTGCATGGCAAGCATGGGTAAGAGAAAAGAGTGATAGAAAAGGGGAGTAGACCTGGCACACTCTGTATGGCAAGTATGAATAAGAGAAAAGAGTGATAGAAAAGAGGAGTAGACCTGACACACTGTGCATGGCAAGTACGAATAAGAGAAAGGAGGGATAGAAAAGGGGAGTAGACCTGACACACTGTGCATGGCAAGTAAGAGTAAGAGAAAGGAGGGATAGGAAAGGGGAGTAGACCTGACACACTGTGCATGGCAAGTAAGAGTAAGAGAAAGGAGGGATAGAAAAGGGGAGTAGACCTGGCACACTCTGTATGGCAAGTAAGAGTAAGAGAAAGGAGTGATAGAAAAGAGGAGTAGACCTGACACACTGTGCATGGCAAGTACGAATAAGAGAAAGGAGGGATAGAAAAGGGGAGTAGACCTGACACACTGTGCATGGCAAGTACGAGTAAGAGAAAAGAGTGATAGAAAAGGGGAGTAGACCTGACACACTGTGCATGGCAAGTACGAATAAGAGAAAGGAGGGATAGAAAAGGGGAGTAGACCTGACACACTGTGCATGGCAAGTAACAGTAAGAGAAAGGAGGGATAGAAAAGGGGAGTAGACCTGGCACACTGTGCATGGCAAGAACGAGTAAGAGAAAGGAGTGATAGAAAAGGGGAGTAGACCTGGCACACTCTGTATGGCAAGTACGAATAAGAGAAAGGAGTGATAGAAAAGAGGAGTAGACCTGACACACTGTGCATGGCAAGTACGAGTAAAAGAAAAGAGTGATAGAAAGGGGAGTAGACCTGACACACTGTGCATGGCAAGTAAGAGTAAGAGAAAGGAGTGATAGGAAAGGAGAGTAGACCTGACACACTGTGCATGGCAAGTAAGAGTAAGAGAAAGAAGGATAGAAAAGGGGAGTAGACCTGACACACTGTGCATGGCAAGTACGAATAAGAGAAAGGAGTGATAGAAAAGGAGAGTAGACCTGACACACTGTACATGGCAAGTAACAGTAAGAGAAAGGAAGGATAGAAAAGGAGAGTAGACCTGACACACTGTGCATGGCAAGTACGAGTAAGAGAAAGGAGGGATAGAAAAGGGGAGTAGACCTGACACATTCTGTATGGCAAGTAAGAGTAAGAGAAAGGAGGGATAGGAAAGGGGAGTAGACCTGACACACTGTGCATGACAAGTAAGAGTAAGAGAAAGGAGGGATAGAAAAGGGGAGTAGACCTGACACACTGTACATGGCAAGTAACAGTAAGAGAAAGGAAGGATAGAAAAGGAGAGTAGACCTGACACACTGTGCATGGCAAGTACGAGTTAGAGAAAGGAGTGATAGAAAAGGAGAGTAGAGCTGACACACTGTGCATGGCAAGTACGAGTAAGAGAAAGGAGTGATAGAAAAGGGGAGTAGACCTGACACACTGTGCATGGCAAGTACGAGTAAGAGAAAGGAGTGATAGAAAAGCCTCAGAGAGGTATATATGACACATCACGGCATGTGTATCTTTAATAACACGCATTTGTGCACTATTCCTGTAAATACTGTCTGTCTGTACTCTGTATATAGCTATGAACTTTGATATTTCTACATTGTTATTCGTCATTGATCAGCAAATGGGTATCATCTGATTCTAAACATTGCAAATTGCGAGCAGTGGTTACGCATTGTCTGCTGACACTGTGAATTATCTGTACTGTATCCATATGCATACTCCTAAGTTAAGTAAACATTATTTTTAGACTTTCTGTCATCTATAGATATTGATACCAAATTTAGAACATAAAACAGAATACATTTTGACAACAACGTCGAATTAGATATGGATCAGATATTTTCCACAAATTTCAAGCAAATATAAATGTGAGTTTGTCAAACTAATATATTTTTTTGTAATATACGAAGTTAAATAATATACATTTTAAAAATAAAATTATGTCTAAAAAAATACTGCATAATAAAATATCACGGGAAACTGTGGAAAAAGCAATTATCTCATTTTAATGTCTGCATTGGTTATTCTATATACAATAAACTGATATTGAGCGATATTTTGATGCATAAATAACCACCAAAGATGTGGTTAAATAAAATCACAGACACTTTCCGTTCGTTCGTTTTTTTTATCTCGGCCTCGGACTATAAATTTGCAGCCCAGGATTTCAGACATAAAATGTGTAGACTTCGTCACCGGTTATTAGTTCCAATCTACAATTTTCAATATGACAGTTTCCGATGAAGGCACACAAAAATATGAATGAAAGCAATGTAGAATATAGTTGGAAACATACTCTGATGTTTTTAACTGGGTTCTTGGTTGTGAGCGGCTACTATGCCGTCTTTAGAAGTGCATCTGAGTTGCATTGTCCCGGTGTGTCGGCTGGTATGTCCCGATTAGCTTGGTTGAATTCGCTGCTTCTGAAACATCATAAACTAATCACCATATTTGATTAATATCCCTGTATAAAGTAATGAAATTTCCATGTAGCTGCAAATAAAACCCCCTTTCTCTCCGATGATAATAAATTCAATGTTTTGTTTTAATGTATCAATAGATTGGTACCACAATTAAAATAATCATTTTTTGGATATTCATTATGAGCAATTTTGGAAAGAATAATGTGTCGCCCTCTTGTGGTAACACCGTGAGACATACATGACCTCATGATCAGCATCAACCTTGTTTCAAACACATGACATTTATATTCTGAGTCAGCAAGTAAATACAAGTGATGTACATCCAAAGAATCATCATGGAAAACAGCATAAATTGTGACCAGATAAAGACACCGAAGAGAAAATACCACAGGGTGGTCATGATAGCAAATCTGACTCGGCGGGTTAATGTATGTATATGTTTCGATTTTAAATATACAACAATTGTTCAAATATTATTGGTATCCTACAAGTATCAAGTGGAAATTTCCTGAAGCAGAGATAGCACTTTTACTATTCTAACATCCTCGTCTTGTCAATAAGGCTGTATCGGAGTGATGGCTGTGATTCACGCAGATCATATTTGATCATAATTCCCAATTAACATCTCCGAGGCATGTACATCTTGTGCAGTATATTGTTAACAGAGAGAATGGGCGTTGCCTTGGTGGGATGCTGTAACTCTTAACAATTTCCCAGCTAACCATTTCACATTTTTTCTGCGTTGTGCGCACACTGTGTTTTGGTGCTCAGTACGATGTAACCTGACGTTGTATGGACGTAGATCTGTGAACACCAGATAACGTTGTCTGCACGTTGTGGTAAAACATTGTGGGCACGTGCTCAGCACGTTGTGAACACGTTGTGAGCATGTTGTGAATTGGCATTGTGAGGAAGTAGATCTAGGAACACCAAATAATGTTTTGAACATGTTGCGCTAAAACGTTGTAAGCATGAGCTCAGCATGTTGCATGCACTTGGTTCATATACATTCAGCTGTGAACCAATTCGGCTGTCTTTTGCTTATTCTAGTTACTCAGTTGGTATTGTCCCATCAGCAACCTCTTCTAGCATATCAATTGGGATGTTATGCTGATTTGTTGACATTGTCTGAAATTATATGTTAAAATAATCATTTTTTGGATATTCATTATGAACAATTTTGGAAAGAATAATGTATATATATATATATATATATATATATATATATATATATATATATATATATATATATATATATATATATATATATATATAAATATATATCCATACAATTTCAGACAATGTCAACAAATCAGCATAACATCCCAATTGTATATATATATATTGCAGTTGATAATAACAATGAACTTGTATAACGAAAAAAGACATGAACATTTATTTTTTAATTTTATTTTATTCATTCAGAACAAGGAACACTTGCTGTAAGTTAACAGCAAATTCTGTATTTTGCAGTAAGTTTCCATCTGCAGTAACTATTCAAGTAAAATATCACAGATCAAAGTTGGCTTTAAATGGACAACAATGGACAGAAATGTGGTAGGACCTGATAATAATATTGTCCTTCTACATGTTCACAACGTTGTCAGCACGTTGTGTTCCAACATTTTTGTTATAACGTGCTATAACAATGTGTTGAGTTAAACATTGGAGGATAACATTGTGGTCAGACCTGAGAAAGATATCGTTCTTCTACGTGCTGACAACATCTTGCAACGTTTTGTAACAACGTGCTTACAGCGTGGTAAGCGCGTAGAAGAAAACTTGTGGTGGTTTAATTGGCCAATAGGTGACTGCAGTACTACAGAAAATGCCGACCTGTAACAACTTAATTGTTAGATAATTCAAACTTACGGTGAATTTAATGGACAAGACGTAAGGTAACTGTGCTTCTAGCAAATTTAGCTATATATTAACACCAAATTACTGTTACAACTCTCAGGACACGTTGCCTGCTCATGGTCCTTTTGCAAATAATGTCTCTTAAGAAGAAATGCATTTTAAAGTGCTTTGTAATACTCTCTGCCGATTTACATTTTTTTATATTTAGGAACAAAAAAAACCAGTAAATAAAAATGAGTACTCTTGAGAGTTTAGACATTATCAATAGTTTTGTTATCAAGTGCGATTTCATGCAGTTGCGGTGAACCTATATTAATATTTGTGATAACCAAGGGTTAGTGGAACAATCCTTTTTGCAGGAAAAAATATAGAAAAGGTATTTTTTATTCTATTTATAACTAACGACACATAGAGCTATAGGCATAGAGCTATATGTTGTGGCAAAAATAACCCATTGATTGGTTATCTCTTGGAAAGCACTGACTTTATTTTCAATTTTGACATATTACGTTTTTAACATATAACAGTACGTAATGCTGTAATTTGTATAGTTGTTATATAACAGCAAAGCCTACTTCTAACTCAGGTAGAGGAGAAAGTGCTATGTAGAATAATCTGCCATTTTCCTACTGTTACTTCATGTTGTTTTAGACATATGTTATGATGAGTATCATCTTCAGAATCAATCTATGCTATGTTGAAGATCCCATCCACGCTGTGGGTGTTTGATTAAGTGATATGTGAGATTTAACAAAATCATAGAGGCGTTGAATCTTTGCTGATTTTTCATGCCGGAGTTTAGAGATAACAAATACGACTGCTGCATATCATAGGAACATTAATAAGATATTGTAGAACAATTGTTAGCATTTTTATCTAGAAATGTAAATTTCACAAAATTCCGACTTCAAATCTTAAGGTCAGTTTCTGAAGTATAACAATAAACAATTTTTGAGCCAATAAACAAATGAGCCATTAATTTTTCACTTGAGTATATTATATGATCTAGATAAATGATTAAATCTCGGGATGTACACCGGAGACACTGCAGACCCATCACGTTTAGGCCCTAATAGGATTCTGATGCAATATTGCACACTATTACAGCCGCTGTGGTCTTCGTGCTTTCACAGCTTGTTTACTGCTTGATCAAATGATTTTGACGCAAATAAAATACGTGCAAATGCATTCGCCGCAATGTCATATATAACATTTTATGCGTCTTATCATCATATTAACCTGTTTTGATCGCCCTCCCTGTTCTATATTCTCATTTAGCACTATATTACAATGGACGTTATATTGGTCCGATGAAACTCTTCTAAAAAAGAAACATCATCTTTATGATATCAACCGGCAGTCTTATCGTTATTTATGTTAAAACTGAGACAACTGGTGCTATCAAATATATAAACAAAACAATCAGTGTAACAATTATTTATGAATACAGAGCAATAACATCAAGCGTTTACAAGGTATTATAAGAATAGGGCACGGGCTCAAGCATGTGTGTCATTACTTACTGAGCAGGTGTGTGACAGTGCCCCACAGTTTAAAATATTGGCTATAAATGTACATCTAATTGGCATGATTTCCGTGGAGATGTCACATTCATGTGGGCTGGGCTGTTACAACCACGAGGCACCAAGCACACTGATGATAGAACAGTGATAAGGGAGTAACCACAATTGCGGTGTCATGCTAACAGCCACCGGCTTATTGCTCCCACTCGTATCCCCTCACTCCATCTACACTCACATTACTCAATCTTCACTCCCAACATTCTCCATTTCCTATCTTTTCTAATATAATATATATATATATATATAACCACGAGGCACCAATATATATATATATATATATATATATATATATATATATATATATATATATATATATATATATATATATATATATATATATATATATATATATATAGAAAGAGATTGTATCAGATATGGGGTTTTTACCAATCTCAGACCTGTCTTGTGGGGCATTGACGTACTGTGAGGCATATAAAATACCCCACTCTTCATAGTGCAGCTGCTTAGTCACAGTTACATAAGTAACCTGTACAAGGCCTTTTTGAACAAAAATGTCTGAGAAGCATATTTATACAACCAGGCCGTAACTATATAAATCACTGCCATCTAGTGTCACAGTTAGTAATAAGTGCCCTGGTGGTGGATAATGGCATTAGCGCCATTGATATGAACATTAGATTTGTGGGGTATGTAAAATAATTTCATTATTAACACCAGATGGCACTCTCCTGTTACACTCATTAAGGTATGAGATGGTATCCCATAATGAGGTCTGACAAAGATACCTCCAGTACCTCATATCTGTACCAGCTTCTAAATATATATATATATATATATATATATATATATATATATATATATATATATATATATATATATGATATATATATATATATATATATGATATATATATATATATATATATATATATATATATATATATATATATATATATATATATATATATATATATATATATATATATATATATATATATATACATATATATATATATATATATATATATATATATATATATATATATATATATATATATATATATATATATATATATATATATATACATATATATATATATATACATTTCCTGGTTTAACGGTCCAGTTTTTATGTGAATAAAAGGTGGCAAAAGTGCGGAGGTTTTATAACAGCTGGGGCAGATTTGATTGTGTTTGTTCTGTCAGCACTCTGTGACTGGCCACGTGGAGCTGCCTACGCATATGTATACTACACCTGCGCCTTCATTCATCTCACCACACTCCCATACATGCTGCCTCATCAATATTCAGTAGCTATGTTGCCAGGGGTAGCAGCCAATGACAAGCGGCGAAGTATATAGTGCGACCAATGAGCACACTCGGAGCTGGTTCATTCATGTTGTTTCCCATTTATCCCTGCCTACGAGACTAACAAACTACACACAGTGTATATACAGTAACCAGAAGATACTGTCCACCCAGCAGATCTGCACAGAGGGGGCTGTCATGGTAGAGGCAGGAAGGATCACTTTGGAATAAACGTTTAACCGTACTGGACTATAACACTAACACCTCCAGGAATGTACACACTCCTAAACAAGAATATACAACCCAGTTGCCAGGTGAATTCCTCCCATATATTACATTTGATCAATATTGGGAACCTATCACAGTTCAACAGGATCATCTCCATGGAGGCATAGTGATGAGCAGTGTACACAGCCGGGGATCACTTTATTCCATAGTGGCCCTTCTTTGGGGACAAGGAAATGACCCAGATGTTGGTCTTGTTGTTGGTTGATAACATTAAGGTGAGTGTCTGTGTGTTACTTAGTTCGCCTCAACCCACACATTTGATCACGACAAGCTCACCTGAGAAACCCTCTTGGTCGGTAGACGTCATCGAGTCATCTGTCATATCACACGTGAGAGTAATCAATTATTTTCCATAATTGATATGTATTAATCAAACTAACGTATACATTTAGACTACCTACAGACATATTTGGTCGTATAAAAATGTTATATATACACGGTGTGTCTCAGACTTAAATCAATCAATCATAATTCTTCCATTTATTGAGTATCACTAGATGGTTTTCTCCCCCTTCAAAATCATCACAATCACGTGCATTTAATTACTTCCGGTTTTCATTTTTTGTAAATGTGTCATGTGTTAAAATAATTATTTTTTCTAATGAATTGTATAATGCCGATAATGAGGTGAACTATACTGGCTGATATGGAAGAGAATCATGAGTCAATAGTCAAAACAAATGTTGGTCAATACCATTATCGCCTATTAATGGATGTGTTTATCCTTTATAGTCATCATGCCAGTCTGAATAAACAAAAAAATAGTTTGTATCCATCTCATTAATGAAATATAATTCCTAAACTTGTCTTATCGTGGATCAATAAACGACATACATTTTTGATGAGAAATTGTTCTTGTTATTTGCCCTACCCCTGAGCCTTCATAACATATCTTCTCATAATATTATAAATCATTTATTACCCTTTATTGTATCATATTATAAATCGTAGATCTCTCTACCTGCTTCATAATAGATCACGATCACCGCCCTATTAAATCATAGATCACTTGTAATTGTAACTACCTTATTCTAAATCACTATCACCATTATATTATATCATAAATCACTTATAACTATACCTGTTCCATTATAAATGACTTTTAACCCCTTATCAAACCATAGATCACTTATAATTCTACCTGCCTTATCACAAATCATTCATCACCACCCAATTATATCATAGATCAACTCTGCCTATTTTATTATAAATCACCCATCACCGCAATATTATATCAAAGATCACCTATATTATATCAAAGATCTACTTATCATAAATGATTTATCTCCAACCTATTATATCATAGATCACTTATAACTCTACCTACCTTTTATCAGAAGTCATCCATCACCACCCTATTATATCATAGATCACTTATAACTCTACCTACCTTTTATCAGAAGTCATCCATCACCACCCTATTATATCATAGATCACTTATAACTCTACCTGTTTCATTATAAATGATTTATAACCCCCTTATCAAATCATAGATTACATATAAATCTACAGTGTAAAAGGCAAGGATCCTCAAGAAAAAGCTGGACGACGATCACAGTCCCTAGCCGCTACCAACAACGGTTTCGATCTGATTCGATCTCTTCAGTTGGGGCAACTCTACCTACATTATTATAAACTTCTTATCTCACTATCTGGCTCATTATAGTTCATTATCACCCCTTATAACATAATAAATCACTGATCACTCTACCTGCCTCAATATAAATCATTTATCACTCCTTATAAAATAATAAATCACTGATCACTCTACCTGCCTCAATATAAATCATTTATCACCCCTTATTATATAATAAATCACTGATCACTCCAACTGCTTCAATATATATCATTTATCACTCTACCTGCTTCAATATAAATCATTTATCACCCCTTATTATATAACAAATCACTGATCACTCTAACTGCTTCAATATAAATCACTCATCACTCTACTTGCTTCAATAAAATATTTATCACCCCCTTATTGTGTTATAAATCACTTATCACTCTACCTGCTTCATTGTTAATCACTTATCACTCTACCTGCTTCATTGCTAATCACTTATCACTCTACCTGTTTCATTGTTGATCACTTATCACTCTACCTGCTTCATTGTAATCACTTATCACTCTACCTGCTTCATTGTAAATCACTTATCACTCTACCTGCTTCATTGTTAATCACTTATCACTCTACCTGCTTCATTGTAATCACTTATCACTCTACCTGCTTCATTGTTGATCACTTATCACTCTACCTGCTTCATTGTAATCACTTATCACTCTACCTGCTTCATTGTAAATCATTTATTACCCATAATTTATAGGTCCCTGTTTAATTTACCTACTTCATTTCACATTATTCATCACCCTTATTATATTATAAATCGCTGATTACTCCCCTCACTTGCTTCATGATGAATAAGCATGGATCAGCCCATGTCAGCCTAGATCAGCCCACATCAGCCTAGATCAACCCATATCAGCCTATATCAGCCCATGTCAGCCCATATCAGCCCATGTCAGCCTATATCAGCCCACATCAGTCTAGATCAACCCATATCAGCCAATATCAGCCCACATCAACTTAGATCAGTCCATATCAGCCTATACCAGCCCATATCAGCCTATACCAGCCCATATCGGCCTATACCAGCCTATATCAGCCCATATCAGCATAAATCAGTCCATATATATCAGCATTACATATTGTTCAAGTGAATTCTCTAGCAATCTCAGCTCCTAGTGACTACCATAGTGACAGTTCAGGAGAAGTTGAACATTAGTTCTTCTTTATGTATCCCCTACGGTTTAAGATCCTTTATCGTTTTGATATGATTGATAACGCTGCCGAATGGATACGGTGGTAACTAAGGCGTCTGTATGTGTTTTTCCTCAAGTACAAAACAAAACGTCTCTGACCATATGCACCAATATCAATCTACATATTGAAAGAACCTGTCGCATCAAATATGCATTGGCTATTTCCAATACTTGATATGAATCACTGTTGATTCATATCAAGTTATAAATCCTCTGTTATCATTCTCATTATGTCATTGCATAATATTGCAAAGTAGGTTATGGTCACTATAACAAACATATTTTGATAAACATCAAGTTATATTTCATACTTCAAACATGTCGAGAAATTAGTTAACTTCGGCTTCTTAAATGTAAATGATAAACCAATGTTTGGTAAATGTTTCATATGATAAATTGCATAATACATAATAACCATAGCCTTGACCTGCAACCCCATTCTAAACACATAACACTACTCAAACACCATATGATTCTAAACACACAACATTACTCAAACATCATGTGATTCTAAACACATAACACCACCCAAGCATATGATTCTGAACACTTTCAATACTTCATAAGAAATATATGAGTCTAACCATGCAACAACACTCCGATATCATTTAATTATAAAACTAAAACACAATGCAAGAATCATAGATTATAAACATGCAAATTTATCTCCGGATCGTTTGATTCTAAACATGCAACGATATTCAAAGGCCATAAATAGTTTTAAAGAAATGATAATATTAATTTTAACAGCTTTGATCTCAAAATAAATGACAGAGGTCCCACATAATTTTACAGAGATATTTAATGATATGCAACCAGGAGACTGTGATACAAACAAACTATCTCTCTGAAATCAACCAAAATCCACCTGTCATGATTCTGTTTTTTGGCTGATAGTGTCGAGTACTGTGCAGTACTCTTGTAACTACTGTTGTGGTCCGAAAGGGTGTTAGGCATGTACCATAAGACAAATACCAATGGACAAACAGAGCCAAATCACTACAATGTTCCAATCCGAAGGTAACCCATTGTTAGCAAACCATCACTAAGTAGGTGTTTGCACTAGATCACTGGCCAGCTAAGTTTGTTGACAAAGTGTTCAAGTGGAAAAAGTGCTCAAAAATCTGATTTCATGAAAGCTATATGTATCGAAGGTATCTTTATGGACGGCAACAGTCCTTTATCATTGCACACAAAGTTTCATTGTAAGACTTTCACATAAATTGCTGATACACTGTCTGAGAATGTGTACAACTGCTTTGTACAAATAAAACAATCAATTATTTAGTACCCATTCCGGTAATATTAAATAGATCTAAATGAGCATAATTTTGTCGTTTATATGGTTTTCTTTGACAGATTATAATGAAACATTATGTAGAAATGGGCTATTTTCCCTGTACACTATCACAAAGCTATAATGCAATATAGATTAATAAAATGGCATATAATGAATATTATTGGTCATATCTATATCAAAATAACTATAAATGCTGAGTTATGATACCATATAAACTTTCATAGGGAATCATTAAGTGCTACCAGCACTGCCAGATAGGCCAGGGCTGGCTGTTATTGGATAAAAGATAATCATCTAAGAAGGTACATGTGGTACACGTTGCATCCCCAGTATTTCCTATGCCCTCCTGGATATTTAGATTCGTGTGATTTCATATTTAATATCATCTAAGTTAAAATCTAAATAATATCATTAGAAAAGTAACAAAACTATGTGCTATGCGGCCATCTCCGAACATCCCTAGGTCACTGTCCTCGCCGGCAGAGGTCGCTGAGTGTCTTTTGCCTCGTCTTATCATTGCACTTACGACACTCTGCTTTCAACGCTGACCTCCTGTTTTCCTGTGTGGATTATATTTCTGTGGTTTTAAGTGGGCTAATCCACAGTGACAATGTGGTTAAGATTTGGAGGTGTATTATGGCGTGGGTGATCACAATTGTACATGATGTCTGAGTGGGAGTTGACAGAGCCTTCTAGGAAACAGATCTGCCAATTACATGTATATATCATATACCCACTTTTATGCATGTTATATTATCGCGGCAGGATTGAAATAACTGGCAGCACGAGTGGGAAGCAGCCACTTGAGAGGGTAACATAGAGAATACACGTGGGGTCATCGCATAACAACTTTGTCTTACATATAAGAACTTCAATACACCAAAGATGGCCACCATGATGTCCACCATTAAATGTCCTGGTCTTTTTTTATTGAACCAAGTATTGTCACATAACTTGTCACCAAACACAATGGTAGGTTGGTTCAAAAATACATGCTACCCTGCTATGTTCAAATTACCAAGGCATGGTTCAGGTACCACTTTGAGTTCCTCGTATTTGTATTTGTGGTTCTGACGTCAACAGGGGAATCCCCTTCCATCGCCATTTCCTGCCTCACGGTTTTGACCATTAGACATTTTTAGGACCCTGATAAACAAATATCGCACTTAATAATGTGTAGAAAGTTATTTTCACAAATAAATCATAATTATAAAATTCAAAAAGTTCTTTTTTCGGTTTGCTAAAAATCGTACGTTGAGTCTCGTCCCATACTAAATACATTACATGAGACTTTGTGGTGGCCTTTTCATATGTCAGGCGCCGGAAATGTTTCTACGAGTTTGTTCCTCACTTCCCGCCAAGTTACAGCGACTTTTACCCACTTCTCTTGTCACTCACGTGGGGAAAGTCACCCAGAACAGCCTGGTTGCCACGGGGACCACAATACAAGGAAGTCGCGTCATAATACGTACAATTCGCTCATAAAATCAGGTAAATATTTAATTTCATGTTATTGCTTGTTATGAATCGAAATGTGGCGCACTAAAACCATTTGGTTGAGAGATACTAGCCTCATTATACTTATCGTGAAATCTAAATTTATATTTGTCAGATATCGTCCCATGTATTTGGAGTTGTTTATCAGAATTAGTGATGGTCTCCAACCTTGCATGCGTACACAAACACAGACGGAAATTGCTGTGTTAAAATTGTGCTAAAGTTCATGAAATATATTTATATAATCCAAACTTCACTCTGGTATTCAAGAACAAGGTATTTTTGGTGTTAGTCTCTCATTGCGCCTCTCTGAAGAAAATGCTGTTTGTTAAGCATGTTAAGGTCAATAAGATCTCGCAGTCGCGTGCAGTCTTATACACAAGTCATGCATGACGTCAACTTCATTCAACTGTAATCACTCTATCATCTATCATGTAGGTCTGTTATATTATGATTTAGAGTTAGAGTAGCAGAAGAATAGGAAGATGTGATTCAGGGATGGTAATGTAGGGATATAATACGGTTGAGGGATAGCATGTAAGGATACAGAATAGGGATTTCATGTAAGGATACAGAGTAGGGATAGCATGTAAGGATACAGAGTAAGGATAGCATGTAAGGATACAGAGTAGGGATAGCATGTAAGCATACAGAGTAGGGATAGCATGTAAGGATACAGAGTAGGGATAGCATGTAAGGATATAAAATAGGGATAGCATGTAAGGATACAGAGTAGGGATAGCATGTAAGCATACAGAGTAGGGATTTCATGTAAGGATACAGAGTAGGGATAGCATGTAAGGATACAGAGTAGGGATAGCATGTAAGCATACAGAGTAGGGATAGCATGTAAGCATACAGAGTAGGGATAGCATGTAAGGATACAGAGTAGGGATAGCATGTAAGGATACAGAGTAGGGATAGCATGTAAGGATACAAGGGAAGGATAGCATGTAAAGATACAGAGTATGGATAGCATGTAGAGATACAGAGTAGGGATTTCATGTAAGGATACAGAGTAGGGATTTCATGTAAGGATACAGAGTAGGGATAGCATGTAAGGGTACTGAGTAGGGATAGCATGTAAGCATACAGAACAGGGATAGCATGTAAGAATACAGAATAAGGATAGCATGTAAGGATATAAAATAGGGATAGCATGTAAGGATACAGAGTAGGGATGGCATGTAAGGATACAGAATAAGGATAGCATGTAAGGATATAAAATAGGGATAGCATGTAAGGATACAGAGTAGGGATCGCATGTAAGGATACAGAATAAGGATAGCATGTAAAGATACAAAATAGGGATAGCATGTAAGGATACAGAGTAGGGATGGCATGTAAGGATATAGAGTAGGGATAGCATGTAAGGATATAAAATAGGGATAGCATGTAAGAATACAGAGTAGGGATAGCATGTAAGGATACAGAATAGGGATAGCCTGTAAGGATACAGAGTAGGGATAGCATGTAAGGATACAGAGTAGGGATAGCATGTAAGGATACAGAGTAGGGATAGCATATAAGGATACAGAGTAGGGATAGCATGTAAGGATACAGAGTAGGGATAGCATGTGAGGATACAGAGTAGGGATAGCATGTAAGGATGTCAAAGAAGATTTATTACAACAAATAACAGAAAGATATCGTATCTAAGGAGAATGAAGAGAAACCTGTGCAATTTGAAAGTTTGCCATTTGAGCTCATCAGTTGGCCAGGATGACCATCTTTAGCCAGGGTGGGCAGGATGACCATCTTTAGCCAGGGTGGGCAGGATGACCATCTTTAGCCAGGGTGGGCAGGATGACCATCTTTAGCCAGGGTGGGCAGGATGACCATCTTTAGCCAGGGTGGGCAGGTTGTGCTGGGCTCGGGAGGGTGAACATAAGTGGTGCATACCAGCCGGCCTCGGCTCACCACAGCTCTCACCACTTCCTCCACCGTCACCTAGAAAATATGTGTAACGTGCATAGTTTGCCCATGACAAATTATCAGGTGAATAAACGATTACACAATGTAGACTTATTGTTTGGATGACAGGTTGGTCATTTGTTAAGTCTCCTAACAATGCGCATTATCTTAACTGTGAACTATTTCAAAGTACAAGCGTGCTATGACCTGACTGAATGGTTTGGACTGTCGGGATGGGCTCAAGTGGATGGTTGGAATGGCTGCGGATATTATATCATGTATATAGCACGATGTACTCTCTACATGAGTAATATATATATATATATTACATAGAAGTCCGACTACAACTGCTATAATGTGATCTACAAACACATCAAACACAAAACGGGACCAAAACAACATCGAGCATAAAACAGGATCCTAAAAACAACTACTTACATTAACTTGGGCTCTGAAAGTTGAAAACATGAATAAGACGATCGCAGAAATAACGTTCAAGGCTTGTTTCATTCTGTAAACAAAGTCTTGAAAGTCAAGATTATTTTAAAGGAACTTCATATTCTTCTTACGATATTGTGGGATGTTAATTGTCCGATTTGAGGCTTTTTGATTTATGTAGGGAGCGTTGAAAAATGTGTTAGCAACACGCAGAAACCTTGGGCTGAGTTTAACCTCTTGACCGGCGATACTTATTTCTCTCACATATAAACAACATCTGCTTCAAATTTCTCGAACAAATGATTTGCTAGGTAAGGACAGTTGGCCGTTGGACCGCAGGAATTCTTGTGGTTTTTCCTGATAATGGTTTTCTGTCAAAACGGTCCATGTAACATATAGGGTGACGCCAAAGTTCAGATTTTTTTCTGAAGATGAAATATTCACTTTTTTCTATAAAATGACAGAATTCTTAAATGGAACCAGGTGATAGATTTGATAATCTTCATTTGAGGTTCAGTCTGGGATGCAAATTAGGTGTCTGGGGTTGAAATAATGGGGTCTGAGAGCTCGTCTGACCTGATTTTTCTCTTGTCTGGAGTCTCAGGCTTTGTCCAGTGATGACCTCACTGTGATTCACCCGATTATTCCTCTTGGGGGACCATTTCCAAAGTGTAACCCTCACCTGCCTGTCTCAAAAGACACACAAAGATGCTAATCTACTTTATGTTCACAAGGACTTATGATAACATATCGGTAAAAAGTTAACTCAAATTATGATGTCGACAATTAAAACATATTAAGGTTTGGCGGTAATTTGACAAAAAAGAACATATTGATGTTTAAAGAGAGTTCTGGGATATAGATTAATATTATTTGTTTTGAAGTACTAGAGACGTTCCTAAACACTATCATTCTCATTAAGATTTTAATAAGATTTTAAACCGAAAGGAAAACTTAAATTCATTTTATAGTTCTGTCGCAGCGTATATATATTATGGGAAAATGGACGTATGATTTGGGGGAATTCCGTCCTGATTAGGTCATGACCTGTGGCACAAGAAGGGCATGACCTTTTAGGACGCGTTGGTTGTTGAAGTCCGGACATTTCTTACATAACTCACGACTGATATCTTACAGTATCATTCTTAAGCAATTACGGAATGTCAAAAGTTCAGTGACTGCTCTGTAGCTCATCCAAGACTTCTTGGCGTTTATTTCATGTTTACGAAATATTTGCCGGGCTTAATTTGTTATTGTATAATTTCGGTTATAACTTTTTCATATGTGTACACGTTATTGTCAATTTATTACAAATATGCTCACATTTCATGGAACGCTAATATTGAGATGCAATAATCATTCATGTAAATTAATTAAATACAAACTTTGGTAGTGAATTAAACTGATAACAAAGGGCCCACACAATGGATCGTATCGGTCAAATTCCAACATCTGGTTAAGATGTCTGAAACCTAATTTGAAACATTATTTTAATGTTTTAATTAGATTATAAAGGTATATTTTACACAAACCATCTTTATTATGTTATCCTATCAGTAGATATATCAATATTAAAGAACGAGGTAGTCTAGACATTACATTTTAATATTACAATTATACTGATATTTCAATTCTAAAGTATCCATTCATGTGTATTGTTGCGGTTGCAGAAAGTTGTGCCCACATTTCGGCCCACTCTCTTTGATTGGCGGACATGACACATGCGCACTGCCACCCACAAAGTGAAGTGACCTGATTGGGTGACCCAGTTCTCGACAGCATGGCTGTGGTGCAGGAACTTGCAGTGGAAATGTTCATTCACAAACTGGCTGCAGGACACACCACATGGTTCCAGAGATTATCAGGAAAAGGGCAACACTTTCTATATCACTTGTGTTCTTCACACTCTTTCCAGGTATGTTTATTTTAGATATCTTTGTTTATTTAATGTTGACTACCGAAAGATAACAAATTGAATTGGACCATCAAAGTACCTCATTCAAAGTATGTACTTCCAATATATATAAATGTGGCAGATTAGTCAGAAAAGAACAAAAGAAACATAGCACTTTTAATAATTTCATATTTTGTGTTTCTAAATAGCATTTTTAATAATTTCATATTTTGTGTTTCTAAAATATATTTTGAATTATTTCAAAATTGAATAGTTGCTGGTTTAAAGCAGAGCAAGTGCAATATCCCGCCAATAACTGTATCACATTCAAAGCTGGCCTCCAGGACACTGTGTGGATATCTCCAGTCATCAAAAAGAAATGATTAAATCAGATAAAACATTAAAATTTTGATCCGATTGTAAAGTTGCACAATGCCGTTAAAGATGCTCATTTATTAATTATGAATAGGTATCAGGAAACAATATATGACATTTTCTGGTGTATCGCTGTAAAATTGTGTTGTACGGAGCACGTGTAGGCGTTTACGATGAGCAATGACACCTTGCGAGTAAAAAGTGAATCACAGTTTGAATGGGTGTTTTTAATTGCTAGCATACATGTGGTTTGTAGGATGAAGTATAATGTATCAGGTGTTAAGTTCACCAGAAAAAGAGCTATTTGAATCGTGGTGGCAGTGGGAGTGCGTGGGGAAGGAAACTCTCTTTGATATCGCAATATCCAAACTGACATAACTACAAAATAAAGCAGCGTTGGTATTTTACAATACAATCTGGGAAGGAGCCCGTCATTTCAGTTATCCACAAGTCAAATAGAGTTTTTCACAACGAAAACATTTTACCGCTATATTATAAAAGCAGTACACATTCGGTTAGTAAAAACATATCTAGATATATTATTATAAAGCATATATATTTTAATCAATATAGTTATATCCAAATACGATGTAACCTGTAATTTATCAATAATATTAAGCTTGAACAATGTGCTTCTTATCCAAAAGAATGGGCTTGACATCTTCCGTTATTACAATTCTGGAAATAGGAAAATGGGCAGCACGTGACCGCTATGAGAAGAAATATAGAAATATCTATCTCATTGACACGAAATATACATTGACTTTTCAAGTAGATATCGCAGAGTGATATACTGGTTTATTTATTGAAAATCATAAAGTTGTATTTTGATATTTTTTAGGTTTAATACAAGCTATTGAGAGCGAGGTAACTTCAACCATGATGATTTCCATGTATTGGTCAAGTGTCTAGTATAGTCTCTATGAGTAGACTGAGTAGTAATAGATGCGACAACCACCTCCCTTCTGCTAGTGGTAGTATAAGGAGGGAGAGCTGTCCAGTATTGTTCTATTATATGTACAGTTTGTGTGACCTGTGCGCGGTCCCTATTAGTATAGTTGATGTGGGGATGAGGAACTGTGCACCATCTTCTTATTGGTGAATGTTTCAAAGTATTGTTCCCTATTAGTAGGGTAAATCTACATATACATATATAGTGTGTGTGACCAATGTACGCGGTCCAGATTGGTAGTATCAATGTATAGATGGGGAATGTGTATTATCCTGTTATTGGTTGTGGATTGTGTATCATCACTGATTTCGTGGATATGTAATATTTTTGCATTCTACAGAATCCGATGTAATATTGAATATATATTTTTTTCAATATTATATTTCCTTTATATTCCCTATCGGGGGAATATTGTTCAAATATTGTCCGTATTTCCTATTAGTAGTGACTGTGTATTGTTCAAATATTGTCCTTCGCTCCAATAAGTAGTGAATGTGTGTTATCCAAAAATTACTACCTATTAATAGTGATTGTGTACTGTTTAAATATGTTTTGGTCAATTATTTGTTATAGTCCCTCTTTAGTAAATATCTTTGTGCAAGAAATTGTATTATACATAAATTATAAAGACGTATCTGTATAGTTGGGATATTACGTATTCACTATTAGTCCTTAATGTGTATTGTTTAAGTAATACATACATGAGTAGTGGATGTTAATGGTTCAAGACATGTCCATATTCCACATTAATAGTGACTATACACAGATTGCTCAAAAGTTATGCATTTCCCTGTAAGTATTGAGTTTGTCCTAAAGTCTCCTTTAGTAGTAAATAATTAACTCTTATGGTAAAGCCCCATGACAGTGGTTATGTATTACTAAGTATTGAAGCCCCATGACAGTGGTTATGTATTACTAATTATTGCACATAGTGCGATTTGTATATTCCAGGTAAACCACAGATGTGAACAGAGGATACCACATAAATGTTAGAGTTCTTCTAGACTTGGTGCTTTCATACGCCAGTCATTGTACACCGCACAAAGAGAAGTTTATTTTGCTCTTGTGCGTGTGACAGTGACAATGTATGGGTATCACTGCTGCCTAGCCACATCCTCCTTTAAAATGATGCCATTCTCAGCAGTGATGCCATTCTTAGCAGTGATGACATTCTCAACAATGATGCCATTCTCAACAGTGATGCCATTCTCAACAGTGATGCCATTCTCAACAATGATGCCATTCTCAACAATGATGCCATTCTCAACAGTGATGCCATTTTCAACAGTGATGCCATTCTCAACAATGATGCCATTCTCAACAATGATGCCATTCTCAACAATGATGCCATTCTCAACAATGATGCCATTCTCAACAATGATGCCATTCTCAACAGTGATGCCATTCTCAACAGTGATGCCATTCATTTTCCATAATGCAGCCATTTTCCATAATGATACCGTTCTCTAAAATGATTGCCTTTTCCACAATAAAACCATTTTCCACAATAATGTCATTTTCTACATTGATGCCGTTTTCACCAGTTAAGTTTGTATTAGCATTATTTCCCAAAGTACTTTATTCAAAGTGCTTCGTTCAAAGCGTTATATCACCTAGGTTGGAGACTCCTATAGGTAAGCAAATGTAGGGGTGATAGAGTCAGCCTGCCAAATTGTGTACAATACCAGACAATTTACTGTACATTAATTTTCTCGATCTGCAAAGCTTGGTAAATAACTGGGAATTTTCACTTACAAAGACATGCACATGTTTCCAAGAGATAAGAAAACATGTTGAACTTAATTTTCTGTAAACTAGGACTTTTAGGAATTTAACAGAAAATTAACGTCTTTTAAAATATCATGATCAAGCACATTAACTAAATAATAGTCTATTTTCAGGACGATGGACATGACTTGTTGATCAATCATTGTCGTTCAGTAACAGAAAATAATATGGTACTTACATATTTCAATATTTGCCACCCTGGAGTTACTAGTGTGAACATAAACTATTGTATGATCGTCTGTCTGCCAAAAACGTCCTCGTGTATTTTTGTTGAAAAATAAAATATTGAAAATCCTGAATCATGATATTATGTTTTATTAGCTCAACATTTAATGGAAATAAACAATGCGGTGTCTCCATTTGGGGATAAAAGAAATAAACAATGCGGTGTCTCCATCTGGGGATAACAGAAATAAGCAATGCAGTGTCTCCATCTGGGGATAACAGAAATAAGCAATGCAGTGTCTCCATCTGGGGATAACAGAAATAAGATTCTTTAAACTTCCTGTTCCCAATTTACATATATTCATCAGGGGGTGTTGTAAATATCCAAGGTGTTGTAAATATCCAAGAAAAGAAAACATGTGAAGTGTATTCTGTTTCCCTGTCTCAACTCTCCATACAATTCTATTAATTTATCCTGAAAATGGCGACAAACTACTTCATAATGCCACCTAATCATATAATATCCATAGAAAATGATTTTAGAATTCCTTGATTCGAATGTATAGTCAGATTATTGTAATTTATGATATTTCCCTAAGTAGAACCAAGAGAAGTTTTCTCACAAGTCTCCACGATAATCATAGTGCCACCTATTGAATTCAATGATCCACCAGATGGCAGCATTGAACACTGCCCTTTGCCACCCTTTTTGCCAGGCGATATTTTTTTCTGATCTTTCCTAAATTCTGTCAATAAAGTCGATGAATTAAATAAAACCTTTGTCCTCTGTCTTAATAACTAAACACCCAAAGATGACTCAGATTACAAAGGGATATCTAAACATATGTATAAGCAGTTGGTGAAAGAATGTCCCTACTTCTAAAATAATGTGCAGCCTATATATTCCAAAAAAGTACCCCAAATGACAGGCTTATTTCGTGTCAGTTTGCCATGAAAACACGATAGTTTGACAACCGATATATGCAAATCATAATGAAAGCTTATAAATCAATAGAAAATTATTGCATTATTGCTCAAACAGAAAAAGCAACATCAAATGTGTGAGCTATATGTTGAAACAATTTCAAGTTCTGTTATTTGACAGCTAATTCTCCTGTGAAGAAAGAGTGGCATTAAAAACGCCTGAGTTACCTTCCTGGCGTTGGCAACTGAATGCGCACCTACCACCAGGCATGTCTTAAATAGGTTTGCTGTTAAGAGCTTACCTACCAATCTCGTGCTGCGCTTACTGTCTCCACCTTTAACCACATTTACTTTCCGTAAAGTCCCCTTAATTGGTTAAATTGGTTCCTCAAAAAGGAAATTGCATACAACTTTATTTTAAAAGAGACTTTCTTGTAAGATATGATTCAATTTAACAATTGACAATCTTATCTCAAAAATCAATATTTTGGTAAGCTGAGTGATGGTGCTGTCACCTGGTGTGAATCCTGAATGATTCTTTTTGATAAGTTTTTCTGTTTAAAAAAACAAATAAATGTAATAACTACAGACATTGATATTGGTCTGTAGTTATGGTAATATAAATGACCATTGCTTTTTATAAAATCGAATTACATGGCAACATCAAATGTGTGAGCTATATGTTATTTCCAGTGTTTATCATGGAATATTCTGTCTTTTGTGACAGCATCAAAACCGAGATTTTAGTTCTTTATAAAAATGGATTTTGTAGTTTAAATGAGAAATAAGGGTTTTTGCTTTTATTTGGTTGGTTTGCAATGGATCAAATAAAATATTAAGATCAATATTGTAAGAGAGAGTTTGTCAATATAGCCGTTAAGGAATGATTTTAAAGCGGTCAGAATGGACTGAATTGAGGGTTACAAAAAGTATATCTGTCCGATTTATCTTTTTTGTCAATTAATTTTGCAGTGTTAAAAATTATAGAATGATATACAAAGCAGAGAAAGATGTGTACATGTAAAACAGCAGACACTATCAATTAAACGTTTTGCTTATTATGTGTGTAATATTTTATTCTGAAAGTTTGGAGACAATATTCAATGAAACACCTGTTTTAATCATCACTCAATAAGAGGAACCAAAATGCACATCTTGTATGATCAACAGAGCCAATAGATGGCACCATAATACAGAAGTAGCCATGCAGACTTGATCGGCCCATTTGATAATATCATAGATGCCCATTGGTGGCATAAATTTTCATTTTAGACATATTTTAATCTGTTACAAACACTGGCGAAAAAAAATACATACTTTGTTTTTAGAAAGATTAATATTTTTGCCATTTCATACATATTTAAGATACTTTTTAAATAATACATTTTCTTTCCAAATACACACACACTGATCTATGTTTCACTGACTGGTCGCCATCTTCCCTTCTGAGATTGACATGATTGATTTAAGGGTGTGGCATTTACATTTTATGCAATTAGGTGGAACTAATAACATGCAGTAATTTAAAGACGAATAGAGACCTAAACTGACAGGATGAAAAGTGATACTTTTGATAATTAGATATACGACATTTTAAATCTGATGCAAGTAATGGCTATTCCCGATAATTGAAGTGATACAGTTTGGCAAGACGAAGGCTATGGATGAATGTAAATATAATGTGATGAACAATTATGATATTTGTCATGGTGACAAAGTATGACACCAGTTGGGTGTTGGCTTCACATCAATTCAAATACTAGATAAAACATTGCTTGCTGTACAGTCAAACGCTGGCAAAAGTGTGCTGTGTGTCATTAGTAATTTATTGTAATCATTGATAATTATCATTGTAAATAATTTCATAGGGTCATGCCATCAATGTATGTATGATTTGCGAAATTATCTTGACTTAGTTTAAATATCATGATTGAAAAGTTGTTTGGATATTGCACTCACTTGTCCCATCCAGTAATAGACATCACGAGAAGTGGAAGACATTGAAAATCAGGGGCTCGCCACCAATATTTCTGGGGATTTTCATATTTTCATGTTTGTAATTGGCCTCTTGTAAAAAGGAGACCTTTTTAAATGATTTTAAAAATTAACTGCCAAAAATAATCTGATATTCATTTTTGTTGTCTTTCACCAGGTACCAGGATATTATTTTGCCAGCCAGCTAGCTTGTGTCATAAAATCTGCCAGCTGTTTAATCATAGTTAGATGAGAATTGTGACAAATATATCTTTTTTACCAGCTGGCAGATACTAACCAATTTGTCATGGCATTTTGCAAAGTCCAATGCCTGGTGATCCCATGGTTTTTTGGTTTATGTTATTTCATTTTTGTCATTGTTATGACATTTATGGGACATAATATTTGAAATTCAAAGGAATGTTACAGATTACTGTCTGGCAAAATTTCCCAGCTAGCTGCTGAGCGGTAACTTTACTTGCCAGCTAGGGCACATATGGGTAAATATCAGATATTTTGCATTTCCGATAGATGGTGGGCCCCTGGAAAATGAAATGGGTAGTACAAAACTTTCTATTGCAGTGGGTTCATAGCATCACTTTTGCCCAGCAAAGATGTCATAGATATCAAAACGAGATTACATTCTCCAATTTAGGCATATATTCATGAAATGATATTTGCAACTTCACCATATTACAGAAAAAAAAATAGCAGAAAGATATTAGCTATTAAATGATGATGATGATGATGATGATGATGATGATGATGATGATGATGATGATGATGATGATGATGATGATGATGATGATAAGAGCGAATTAGATGATAAACATCGAAAGAATTATACGCTTATTCCCTCTATTAATCAGTGAAATTAATCAAAGAAACAGGTCCTCGAAAAAAATGTGACCACCATCGATACTGTGTGACGTCATAACAAACCAAACAAGGTTATCTATATGTGTTTACGTTTAATACATTTGTTATTTTCTGTTGCAAATTTGGCCCATTTGATAAGACATTTTCTTAGACTATAAGAGTTTGTTATCATCTTTTATGTACTATTATGATTAAAGCAACTTAGTTCTTAAATTACACTTGTATTTAAGGTCTATAATCCACAATGAAACACTGGGACAGACTTATGTTTTTTTGGCTTAAATGTGTTCAAAGTCATGTTATTTGTTAATTTAGCACAGAAAAAGTAAACTTAACCAGCTAGTCTTAAACTTTTATTATTTAAATTGAACCCGTTTTAACTACCGTTAAAACGGGTTCGACTCAGTTATTGCAGCTGGACACCATGTGTGCTGTATGAGAAATACCCCCCACTGACGTCATAGCCTCACTCTCATCCTGGAATCCCTCAGAGCATGCAGAGCCGAAGGCAGTTACGTAAATATACGAGACCACACGAAGTTCTCTCCCGATGCTTCAAACTGATTGTGGATTATAGACCTTAAGATATATGAAAAATTGCATTGAACCAATTTAAAGTCCGTCAATTATCATCTTTTGTACACCTAATACGTTTAAGCTTTTTCTGTATAGTATAATATGTATTTATTTATTTATTTATAAGTCTTGTTTACCCAGGGGCCCCCATCAGTGCTTGCGCTCTGTTCTCCCTGGGGGCCCTGCTGATAGATGAATATATACAAAAGGTACAATGAATGATATGTTGTTTGTATGTACAATATAAAAACATTTAAAATACATTAAAAACCTCTGCTTACAATTTTAAAAACTTCTTTGACCTTGCTTTAAAAGCATAATAACTCTCTGCCTTTCTGACATCTGATGGCAGTTCATTCCATAATTTAGCAGATTCATATTTAAAAGCACGTTCACCACATTTAGTTTTTACCTTTACAATAACTAGAGCACCTTGTGCAGAGGACCTTGTGTGATGGCTGTGAGTTTCACTGACTAGTGTATAATAGTTCTCCATATACCTTGGTGCACCACCATTTACAATTTTGTGCACCATACACACTTTTTGGTGTTTTTATGTACTTTCATAAATCAACCATATTGTTTCAAAACAGCTCAGCATGTAATTTTTCCCTCTCATTCCCTTTGAACATTAATCCTTAATATCTATATTGCTCTATTGTTTCCGTTTGAACTTTCAAGGTCATTTAAAGGTCACTTCAAGGTCATTGGCGTTTTAAAAACAAAATAGCTTGCAAAGGTCCACATTCGGTCATGAATTATTTTTAGATGTATCCCAGGTAGTAAGGACATTATCGGTCTTTGTATTTCTACTGATGAAACCAGGATGCTAGCAATTTAGAAGGGCCTCCCCCCAGCTTAGCCACATCCCATCCCTACAGCAACTATAATGGAATATTAAGAAACCTATTATGTTTTGACAGGGACAGCATCACTGAATAGTATAACATAAATGCATTTATTCCAGAAACACAAAAGTATTAGAAATAGTCCACTGAGCATTACAATATGCCAAATTATTGAGGATCATACTGTAACAGTTTACATGTATGTATGGTATCAAATTGTCTATTCTGCAACGGAGGGACACTTTTGAATAGCAGCTTTGGAGTCATGTAGCAAAATGGGCTTAACATAAAGTTCTTATGAATATTCTTAAAACTCACTATACCATATATTATCTACACAAACCTAAGTAGCAAATACCAAAATATCAAGTTTACAATTTTAACACTGTTTTATTTATTAAAGAAATATTGTTGTAACGGAGGGACAACACAAAATAGTAACAGAGGGACACAAATATTCAGCTGTAATCTTGTCAACAAGTAACTTCTGTAGCAAACTGTACATGTACCATTTAGGTGCTAAATCATTATGAACTTAACAGAATACATTAACAAAATAAATTGAATGAAATAACATTTATAAGTAAAAAAGACCAAATACACACCACAAATGGCAACTGGGTACTAAGGATGGATTATGGTCAAAATAACACGGAAGTCTTTTTTTTTAAAAAGAATTAGTATACAGTTTCCTTTTTGAAAATGATATCTATATTTTCTCATAACTTTGAAGTTGCCGTAAACGTAGACAACACTGACTGGCATATATTCTACAGTCTGGTCTGTGACACTGACAGCCAGGTCCGTGATCTGCAGGCCCCTCAGAAGAACATAAAGCTCCAAAAGTATGTGTTATAATACCTACCACTAATTGCACTTGAGCTGAATGTTGTGTCTCACATGTCATCTTGTAATTCCACTGTCTTTCAAAATGTTAAATGTGTTTATTTGTTTTCATGCACAAGAGAAAGTCCCAACCACTCTCTTAGTATTAACCTATATAAAAGTAAGTGATATCGCCCTGGCTGCCTATAGTGGAGGTCGAGAGACGTGTGACCTAATTCCCAAACCTTAACCCTGTATCTGCACCCTGCAGCGTTGAAATTTAAAACAGCTATAAATTTGTCACATGTACACTGTCACAACACTGCAACCAGGGGCGGATCCAAGATTTTTTAAGCCGGGGAGGGAGGGGGGGCTCAAATGTGCTAAAGTAAGTGGCTCCAGTCCCATAAAGTAAGGGGCTCCAGTTCCCAAAAGCTCCCTAGCCACAGACCCCTCCTGGATCCGCCACTGGCTACACATGTGCGCTGTGTGATGTAAAGTGTTTACACATTGGCCCTCGTCGCCTCCCTTCGCTTATAGTATACTGGTCTGTAAGAACAGAGCATTTCTTATAACATAGATTTTCTCTCGGTCTTAGCAATTGGGTTGTCTCTGATGGGACAGCTTGTGTACCCAGTGCAGGTCAGCTGGTGGCTTTCTTCCTCTGATTAACATACCAATGCAAACAAATATGCATTTTTTGCCATAAACTCAGACAGTATTGAAAACCAGTGTTTATAATACATGAGTATGTAGACAGGGAAATAGAATTATCACTGACCATGTTGACTGATGCATTCATGAGTATAAACATGAAGTGTCTATTGTCTCTCATGTGACAGACCACATATTATCCAACCAATACATGTTTAACCATATCAATTGTTTGTGTCCATTTCCACTTGACATAAACCACTTTAAGAAATAAAAATTTCTGGCAAATAACTGAAATAATAACAACTTGCATGAACCTGAACATTTGTCCCTCTGTTACTAGTAACGGAGGGATAGGTTTTCTTCATATAAAATCAACCAAAAATTAAATGAGTTTCATAAAGCATACTAAAGGTTATGATACTTCACTATAAGCACCATACTTCTGGAAAGGTTCACATTCCTTGTGATATGCATTATAGCGTGAGGTAAAAATATCAATATTTTTTGTAACGGAGGGACATGTAACGGAGGGACAAACTCATATTTTAAAGTTTTTCCCCAAAAACATCTTTAGACTTGTAAGGCAAGAATTTGACTTTAAATCATGATAACACAGCATCTCAACTTAATTTAAGTCACATTTCCACTACTTTGCATATGATTTCTGATACAATATACCATATTTTCTAAATTGATAGAAAAACGATGACAGACAGCAAAATGAACCAACAAAATAGGGTTTTAAACAAATTGTGATTATTTCACAACTAATAAGGGTATAGAAAACAATAAAACAGTTTTAGAAACTACAGTTTTTTAGTTTATAAGGTACAATTTAAAAGAAGCACATATTTTGAGTTCCACTTTTTCATGTTAATGTTCACTGCCCCTTGGCTGAGGCCTTGTGTAGATTTAAATCACAGAGACCACTATTAAATCATTGTTCGGTTAGCTGCGATGTTGCACTGTGCAGCTGAGTATAATGCCATGGAACTGCATCAAAAAGCCTAGTTTTCAAGATAGTATATATTATATCATACATCACACCACCATGATGCAGGCCACGGGCAGTGGCGCAGTTGATTAGAGCGCCAGCTTATAAGCACCAGGTTATCTGGTCTTGAGGTCTTGGGTTTGGTCTTGGGCTCGATCCCTGGCCATGCCGAGATTGAATAGAGAGGCACATCTATTGTGTGGATACTATGAGGGCCAAGAGGTTGGCCGAAGAGGTTGTTTGTTTGTTTGTTTGGGGTTTACATCACTTTCAACATTATTTCAGTCATTTCGTGATGAAGCCTATTCAAACACCATTTTCTTGTTAATTCTGTTCATGAAAGTATATAGGCTCAACATTGTACTACAATAGATTGAAGGGTAACAAGAGGTATGTAATGTGTAGACATACAATGTATATTTAACTTAAACTGGACTGGCACTGGAAAGCATACAAAGAAACCAAAACAAAGGAAGTCAGTGAAGCAAGTGATATCCCACACTAGGCGTGTATGTACATTATTAGAGGGAAACACTCAGAAATCTGTCCAAGCCTGTTTGCCCCACGTTACTCTTCGGCCAAGCCATCGGCCGTGGCGCAGTTGGTTAGAGTGCCAGCTTATTAGCTCCAGTTCCTCTGTGGTGAACCAAAGGTCTAGGGTTCGATCCCCGGCCATGCCGAGATTGAATTCATGATACAATTTCACACATGAGCTGAGGCCCGTGCTTAACGGGTTAAACTGTTGTCCTTGTAAATATGTGACCGGGTGGGTTGTCATGTCAAGGACCTGCGACATTACAATTCAGTGAGGCAGCACTATATCTGCTGCAAGTAGGTCTCATCACGAAATGACTGAAATAATGTTGAAAGTGATGTAAAACCCCAAACAAACAAACAAACAAATAAAGATAAGATGCTCATTCAAGTCATGGGTGGGTGCTTACCTGTTTTAAAACTTATCAGATTAAATCATAGGAACATGAAAAGCCAAAATTGTTTGATCAATGTGATGTCAAAACATGACTAGAGGCAGATTACCCTCCAAACCAGGACTTCTCTATCATATCAGTCCCTGTCTACCCTCCAAAAAAAGAATTCTCTATCATATCAGTCCTGCTGCAAATGACAAAAAGGTGCGCACAGGATCGGTTGCAAGTCATGAGTTTTTATAATGATCTGGCTGTGAACTGATCGGTGATAAAATAAATGACTTTTGATATATATTCTTATTGGTTAACATATTGGTCAATTCTTATCGTATGCTATTTTGGTGGGCGTGATTCACATGCATAATATTGAGCAACGTCAAAACAGGGCAATGCCTGCAGACGTAAAGAGAAGAATGAATGACAATTATTAATGTCAATCGAATGCAGAGTATATGCAGATTTGCAAATCCAATAGTATCCGTCACTGTCAATAAAGTCTAGAACCAAGTTTTACTTATTTCACTAATGACAGACAGTCTTTAACCTTATTAATATTTTCTTAATATTTATTCCCCGGATAAAGGTCAATTCAGTTCTTAATACTAATAGCAGTGTTTGTTCGTGGTTGACATTTCGATAATGACCTGTATTATTTAAAGACGGTTTAGACTTGGTTTTAGGCAAAGTTAGAGTGAACGCATCATTAGTGCTCTCAGAAATATTCCAGGCCGGTATGAAGTAATTAAGTTACCTAAGAGAAAAACTCAGCCCCGGCTGGCAGTTGGACTTAGGCGGGGTTATGGTGACATTGAAGTCTGTTCTTTGGTCTGCATCCTCTACCTTATCCTCCATAGCAAAGACTTATCAAACTATCATATCAGTCCCTGCCACCAAAGCTATAAATGTGCACACAGAATTCAGGGCAAGTCATTAGTATTCAGAAAAATCTGGCTGTCAACTCATTGGTGAAAGAATGTAAATGGATTTGTTTTGTACTGGCAGTTGTACTGATTGGTCAGTATATGTACCAGACATCTGGTTACAGTTTGTGACCTAATGTTGGTCAATTCAGATTTGATGATATATTGTGAGCAAGGCAAAAAGTTATGACTTGGAGAACTCCAAACTTTGAATGTTGGCAAAACAGGGCAATGACTGCAGAGGTAGTAATTTAATACTACCTATATAATGCAGAGTACATCTACCCATACTATATCTGAGATCACCCCAGTCTGCCTGAAGTGCTTTGATACCTTATCAATGGTACCTTAAAAAAAGATAGTCCCAAGATTTTCTTAAAGTCTTTAATATAAATAGGTTCCGCTTTCACAGAGAAAACTGTGATATATCCTTTCATTATATAAACCAAAGTCATTTTTATCCTCGTTTGTTGTGTTGTATATGAACAGTAGTCTACATCGATGTTGCCATAAATGGTCTTAGGAAACCTGAGTCATAGTAAATTTAATGATATGTCCTATAATTTGTTCAGCTCAGACTATTGGTTGGTTAAATATGATTAATATTTAGCTGCGGCGCGTGCGTATCAGTTTACGTATGAAGTTTGCGCCTGCTACTTGCCACAAGAATAGTCCTCTGTCTCCTTGTCAACACATCGCCAAAGGTAAGATCTTATATTGGATTCAATATATCTTGGAGAAAACTCTCAATTATTTTTCTTTATACAGAACTTAATTTGAGTATTTTAGTTTATCAAATAGTGAAATTTAATATTGCAGGTCTACTTAGATCTACATAAGAAACAGGATTGGTTGACAATGCAAATTTCTTTTCTTGAATAATATCTGTGTTTATTAATATACAAGAATATTATAATTTATGAAAGAGTACGATTTCAGTGCAAAGCGTACTACTTCCTTGAAGTGCAAAGATTGCACCTTATTGCATAAATTGCACACATCCAATTGTGTGTATTGATTGAGATGTATTACCAAGGTCCAAAATGAATTCTGTGAGCTATTTGGGCCAAGGATCAACTATGGTCCTACTTTGATAGTTTGTAATCCAATAAAGAGTTATTATGGAACACCCTAGCCAGCAGTCTGAATGCTGGATACTTACAGATCAGAATATATAAATGGATTTTTTTTATTTTGGTGAATATTATCAGTTCAGAATATTAAGGGGTTATTTCAGTAACGAGAATATTTTACAAAATGCGACCAGGGACATGATAACACATTTGACAAAAGAATATTCAAAACAAGATTGAAATCAACTGATCTCCTTTGAAACTACTGGCCAAAGTTCTCGGTTAATAATAAGTATTATAAACATATTGTATTTTCAGGGGATCAATTCTATCTATTTTCCATTAGGCTCAGATCCTTTCATGACTTTTAAAAAACAATCTAATAGTTATCACTGAGTTGTCAAGGAGGTTGTCATTTTGAATATAGCATGACAAGTATCATCCAATGAGAATCGAAATACCAAATTAAATGTGCAATGTGCAATTTGATTGGCTAAAATTATCACATGCTCAAATCTGCTCTGGGAAATGATTTATATGATAAACATTTGAACGCATATCCAGAAAATGTTCCATGTTACAATGAGACATTTTGTTACAATGTAATTATTGAAGTAGTATTTTCTACTCTGTCAGAGTTCGAGTAATGTTGCATTATGAGTTAACCTGAGGTATCATAGCAAGAAGCCTTCAATGCATTAGCCTCTTTATTTCTTAGTTTCATTTCCAAGTTTACTCATTCAATTTGTCCATCACGCTCTATGTCCAATATTTTCAAACTCATCTAATCTACGTCATTTGTTATTCCTACCCCTCTGCATTTCCGTCTCAATCCCATTTGAAATATCTTATGTTGCATTTGATTTATATGCAAGGTCTCATGATCATTTCATAATGATCAACTATCAACTAGTTGTATAACTAATTTTGTGCACTGTAAGAAATAATTATAGTATATTAACTGTTGCCGTACTTCAATTCTCATTGCACCTTATGCACCTTATCATTAAGGTTTGGCTTTAAAACTGGCCAAATTAAACAGTTTTTAGACATACGAATTGTTCAAAACGTGCATTCAACCCCAAAAAATAATAATATAACTGTTGAATATGTGCTTTGAAGCAAATGTCATTGTTAAGATATCATAATTGTAATGGGGAGCAAAGCGAGGCAAACATATTTTTAGTTTCCTTTTCCCCTTTCCTACTTTTTTTCCCAAAAATGTGACCCTTCGAACAATTTTGTTCTGCATATGTGCGAGTCTCAATTTATTTTCTTCTTAAGGTTAGCATTCTCAATATTTGTTTCTCCATCAAGTGGTCTCGCCGATATATATATATTTTTTATTACTTTTCACCGCCCCCCTGAATGAATAATGGTCGGCCCCTCACCTAATGACCTAATCAGTATTAGCAACAGTGTTGAGGGCCAAATAAATTGCATAAGGCCTAAAAACTTCCTGTGTCAATTCACCAAATGTCAGAAACTGCTGCACTTTTCATTGCAAGTAACACATCTCCCATTTATACAGGAAGTTACAGTCGACGTCAGTAAAATTTCCTGCAACAAGGGGGCGGAACATTAATCATTCGGGGGGAGGGATGAAGGAAAGTGGGGAAAACATTATTACATAGCTACTACATACAACATCGTATAACATGTTAGGCCCTTAAGAGATTTTGTTTCAATATTCGCCTAACTTAGAGCCACCATGCTTTTGGTGCTTTCACAGTTTGGCGCAAAGGAACCATGAATATTTGTTTATTTTGTTCAGTAGAGGACATCTCAAAATACAACATACCCACAATGGGATTTGCTTCATGACACATATCAAACAGTAACATTATCAAACCTATTATTTGGGGAAGGTCTTAAACAATTTGTGAAAAAAAAAATTCCAGATGTGTTTTTTGGCAGTTTTAATAGTTTCTCTGGTAAGTAGGCGATGCTGCATAAGACGCTCTGAACAACGATCGCATACCCAACAAATATTGACAGTTTCTCTGTTTACAGATGCCAAACCTTTCTGGTAACCAAGCAGGGAAAAAAGCTCATTAATTCGTCAAATTCAAGCCATTAATGACAAAGCCTGGTAAAAACCAAGGATCTGTTGGAGAGAGTAACAATTAGGTTGAAGGTATCATAATTTTACTTTGGATTAAAAAATCCAGGCTTTAATATCTGAAATGTGTCAACATGTACCCTCTACTCACTCTTGTATCAGTTCCTGTTGTCATTGGGGCTTCAAGATTGAACTTGGTCCGCGTCTTGGTCAGACATCTGATCACAGCATACGGCCTGATGTTGATCAGTTGTGATTGGACGAAACTTTGGTGTGCAAGATAAGTATTGATGATTCGGGGGATTCTAGATTCTAGATTGTGTATAGAACAATGGCAGCAGAGGTCATGAGGAGATTTTCAACTTACAATGCTACCGATGTAATGCAGAGCAATTATAATGAAGAATTATGATAAATCACCTGTGCCCAGATGAATATTGATAATCATCAATTCCAACCTGCAAGGTTCAAATGTTTCAGTACTAAAATACTTGATATAACATTAACGTAAGATTCCTCAATATTTTGAAGGAAGTACGATGTTCTTTCTTTCGCATATATTATATTTATTTTTGTACTTTCCTCTGACATTCAGCTCTACATGTTTGTCTTAAATCATGTTATGGAAATGCCCTCTCCTGATTATGTAATATCAACATGATCACCCCCAACTTCTTATTTTAGAATTTCAAGAAACTATTTCACATCAAAGGCAAAAAGGAATAGAGCCTATTCCAGAATTGTGCAAATCAGATAATGCTCATCATGTCCAACACATACCTGTCATATATGTACAAGATACACCTGTCATATATTTATAAGACTTACCTGTCATATTGGTACAAGATACACCTGTCATATATGTACAAGACATACCTGTCATATATGTGCAATACATACATGTCATATAAGTGCAATACATACATGTTATATATGTGCAATACATACATGTCATATATGTTCAAGATATACCTGTCATATATGTGCAATACATACATATGATATATGTGCAAAACATACTTGTCATATATGAACAACACATACCTCTCATATAATGATAATTATTGCTTTGCATTAATTTCAACATTGCAAGTACTTGAACAAGTTTGGAGCTCGTTGATGAGGAAGATTTATTATTATTATTGGATGTTTTGCACGGGTCCATGTTTGACAGTTCCCCTTTTGGACCATATCATTTTCGATTTTGCCTGTTTTGACTGTATACTACTTTCTACTTGTTCTTGTCAGCATCAGTTTGGCCTTCATGGTCAGTTAGCCTTCTTGAAGGATATTTTATGAGAATGGGCAGTAACAGGGTGGACATGGCTACTTCTTGCAGCCATGGTCGAACAGGGGGAATGAATTCTTTGCAATGGTCGAATGTGCCACGGTCCATGAGGATCCCGAGCGAAATGCCTGCACATCTTTAAACAGATCCTGAATCAAAGCACAGGCATTGTTTCTGTCTTCTCCTTCTCACAATATGTGTGAAGGAGAAGATCTTGACAGTAGGTATACTTAAATTGTATGGTCAAACAGGGGAACGATTGAACTGGGAAACAGTTGAACATGAGAACGATTAAACCGAGAAACGGTTGAACAGGGAAATGGTCGAATAAGGGAATGATCAAACAGGGAAACCTTCGAATAAGGGAATGATCGAACAGGGAAATGGTCAAATAAGGGAACGGTCAAAACAGTCAGTCATCCACAATATGTCAGTTAATTTAGTTCATGCCTATCCTTAAAGACTGTAACTTTAACATCTCTGTCAAGCTTATTCAAGCATTCAGAACTCTTGAACCCCTCCCAGGCTCACCCCTCTTGATGAATCAAATAATCTCATGTTAACCAATCATACACTGTTTAAATTAAGTAACTGCAGAAGTACAGAGACCGTTGCAGTACAATTACTTTTTACTTTACCTAGAATTGAAGTATATATTGCGGTCATGTATAACCGACATTTGTATTGTAAATCATAATATAACAATATTGTAAGATCTACAGCAATATTTGGCTGTTCTGAGATTGCATTTTGCTTCTCAAATCACAAATACAAAGAAAATTACAAAGGGAAATGAATCATGGAAAAGCTACAAGATATATAAAATAAGACGTACATAGCACCAACACATTATCAGAAATTATGTGCAGATTTTGATTAAAACATCCGGTAACATCCAAATATGTACAGTACTAGAACTCAAATTACAACATATCTCCGGCATTATCTGCGCTAACACCATATTTGGTTGTTTTTTTTATACCAGAAATTCTCAAAAGCAACTTGCTTTAAGGAAACACAATGTAGGTGAATGCTTATAAGATCAGTGTCAGGGAAAAAACAACAAAATATAAGAACTGTATTTTGTATTTTAGTAACAGCAATTTGGGAAAATATCTACTAAAACTACCAAACGTGTCAATATGACCTCGACCGCTGAACCATATCTGGAGGGAAACTCTACAGACGTGGAACTTGTGAGCAGTAACCGAAGAGATGAGCTGCAATACTGGATTATGATCTACTTATATCACGGCTTCAGACATCTGGAGTCTAGCATTGGAGCAGTGGGGAACACTCTTGTTCTAACATGTATTTGGCGCTATTCCTATCTGAAAACCTCCACTAATATGTTAATTACGTCATTGGCACTGGCAGACCTTCTTACGAACCTCCTATCACCCATGGCTCTTGTTTTGGATATCTTTGGGTCAGAAAATCCTAAAACCTGGTGGCTTATTCTTTGCCTCTCAAAAGAATCTATCAATATTTTGTCTGCTTCATCCAATATATATAGCGTGTTTATTATTGCTCTTGACAGATTCTGCTCTGTTTCTTTCCCAGTTTGGTACATCAATATAGTTAACAAGAACAAGACACGGAAGGGTGTTATTATTTGCTGGGTATATATTTCTTGCTACGTCCTGGCACTCAGTTATTTTGCCTTTGATGCAAGGTCTAGATGTGTTTATTCGTCCTATTTGCCATCCTGGGCATTCTACGGTGTTTTATTTTCCCAGTTTTCATTTGTTTCTGTGATAACTCTTCTTCTGTACCTCAAGGTTGCCTACGTTGCCTATAAGAAATCTCACCGGAGTGTAGCACCTGTGCTGCCCTCTAACGGCATTAGGGTGCACGACCCCATAGCCGTGAAGCAGGCCCGGATCACATCGCTCATGGGCACCGTGGTGGGGGTCTAATTCTGTCTGTATATCCCTGCAGTTGTGGTGTCTACCCTCCGCCCCTTCCCCACTCCGCTCTGGTACAACTATCTCTACCATTTCACTCTCCTTCTCTGGTATTGCAATAGCATATGTAACCCATTCATATATGCCTATAAGAACAAGGAGTTCCAAAGAGCATTTTGGCGTATATTAAAGCTGAGAGACATATTACCAAGACGTTTCCATCCAAAGTCAAGCGTTCGGTCCACTCAAGTCAGTTTCATCAAATGAAGATTAGACAAACTGGGTAGGAATATGGGATATAACTTTGTGAAAGGATATCTCTATGTGTGATGTTGTGGTATATATATATATATATATATATATATATATATATATATATATATATATATATATATATATATATATATATATATATATATATATATATATATATATATATATATATATATATATATATATATATATATATATATATATTTATATATATATATATATATAGAGATTTATATATATATATATATATGTATTATTGTGATGAAGCATATGCATTTAGTTGCAGAGCTTTATTTGATTTATGAAGTTGGCCGCACCACTTATGTCTCATGTGCACTCAAAGCCGTCGTAGCATAGCTACACTGCTAGAGAGCTACACAGCTAGAAAGTAGATCCAATACACATTTCCAATCTGAACTGTCAGAATAAATGACTTTTTCACATAAATGCCATTTTCAAATTTCCTAACAATGTGTAATTCATTTATTAAAGGATATCAATGTCAATGTGTACCAATTGCATGTTTAAATGTTGACTGTTACCATCCCTTATGAAGCTTTTTATGCTGTGTGGGTCCATACTGACATGAGGAGGGGGCTCGAAACTCAGTCAGGTTTAAATGTATGAAATGAATAACATGAATGATAAACTCGAAAAAGTTTAGGAAATTGACAATTTAGCATTAAGAAATATTTATTTTGGTGTATAAATAACGAGGATATATTTCTTCTATATTGTAAGACATTGTATTTGGAATTACTGTAAAATATCAATAAAATAAAACCTTGACAACCAAGTAATGTTTGAGCTAATTTACTTTTTTATCTGGTCCGTACCTAAATTTGGGATGTTCAGAACTAGTAATGAATAACTATTTTTTATATTTTGATTGAGGCATTTTACACTATTTCCCAGGAATTCATGGGATAAAGGATTCAATATGTACCGTGGTCATGTGTTATTTCAGTGACAAACAATCATATATTATTTAACATGTGAATCTTTTAATTCATTTTACAATCTTCCAGTCACTGAGGTATTTCCAAAGTAAAAATGCCGACCCTGGACTCCAGGTATAACCTGTACAACATTTGGATACACCTGTAAAGAAAATGAATCCACATTCAGTAAAAGCCAGAAATGTCTTAATCAAAAAAGGGATATTCTCTGATACAATGCTGAGGATTTCAAGATTTCACCACAACTTTCAAACTTCATGAAAATCGGTCACATAAATTCCACATTACATGTACAGTTTCATACCTGCTGAGACAGGTTTTGTACATTCCATATTTAATTATTTATCAATTGTTGAAGATTTTAAATCGATGTCCAATTTCAACTGCAATAAATATACTGGATATCTGACCAAGTTAAGATTTTTTTATGTTCCCTGCAAATGGGTTTGAATCAATTACTAACAAAAACAAAGGAAGGATAGTCTGGAAATATTGCAATTTCGTGTTGGGCATTCCAGTCGAGATCTTTGCATTTAATTATTTTTCTGTCTTTTAAATACATATCTTTGCAAGAAACAGATACAATACATTTTGTTTGATTGATTTAAATGATCTTCTAATAAACTGCTTCCATTTGTATACTATGCATTACAAAGCAATCAAAAGCATTCTAGACCACTCTTTTTGATTCTTTAATGATGCTGGAGCTTATGTTCTATTTTACTGTCCCAGGCTTAATTTATGATATTATTCACTTTGGAGGTAATTTCTGTATAATTTGATCTTGTATTTAGTATAATGGAGTCAGAGTGAAAAAAAAATATTTGGGGGTCAATACATTTTGTAGACGTCTATTTTGAAATAGTTGAAGAACAGAAGAAAGATAAATGGTATTCCGGTAGAGTTATGCATGCGCATCAAATATAGCAGGATCATGTTGACCAGGCTGCACCCTAAATCGAAATACACATGTTCTCAGCACTGTTGTTAAGATTCTGTTGGGATGACATAGACTTTGTTTGTGTTTAGAAGAGCTTGTTTGTCCTATTTTCCTCACTGAGATAAAGAGAATTGAAGGCTGTTATGTATACAAGTATGATGCTCACCCTAATGAATCAAACGTGCTGACAGGTCTTCCTGCAATTATTACAATTTGGAAGAACAGGAAGAAGTAATGCAGCTGAAATACAGTAATTTCAATAAATTGCAATTAATTAGCAATATTGGTCACAGTAAGAGCATTATATTATTATATTATATGTCACTAATCATATTTCTCCTACATAATTTTCTGTGCCATCTAAATGTAGACGAGTCTTCTGCTAAAATTCAAACATACCCTGTATTGTTGTGTTACAAGCAGGAAAGTTATATTTATATACATGTAAATGATGTACTTACTCCATAACATATTTTGGTTTGGATGAAGAACTTATGTACATGGTGGTCGGTGACAGAGGATGGGTCCTCTCCCCGGATCTCACACTTAGCCTGAAGATAAGCCCGGATGTACCTTCTGACCAGATCATCACTAATAAATTGAGTTGGTTCCTTTACAAATCCTACAGGACACAAAGCAAGAATGATTGAGCTTATTCTATTCTTATCAAACTAAGAGCTTTTTCATTATCAATAAATTTAACATAACAAACAAGGTGATCGAACCAAATAGTATTTTTAAGAATACAAATGAACACAATAATTACATTGGTATTCTCTTGACTAAATATTTGCAAGCCTTGACACATCCATACTTGTAAGGGTTTATGTTTTTTTAGGATGTCCTTATTGTTGATATATTTCACAACGCATTCTGTGTCATAGTCAATATGGAGGACAGGACATGGTCACTTACAATGAATCTGTACATACCAAAGAACTGGGATATTTCGGTGACTTGACATATTATCGTCATATCCCATGGCTCATAGTTTACAAATGCCATTTCATAATCCACCAGATTCATTTTCTCTGAAACATCATATTTTCCCTGTATGTTAATGGGTGGTATTTTTTATCGTTTAGAGCTAGAGCTTGATGAAAATCTACCATGTCATCACAATTACTTGGCAACTAATAGGGTAATCATTGACTTCTTATGAAATCAGAACGAACTAAGTTCATATAATTACTTCAATTTTATTGCTTGATTATATATCCTATTGAGTAATATTCAGAGGTGTGAAGAACACGTAATTGAGCATATTAAGACTTATCACAAGTTATATATTTAGTTGAAGGAAAAGAACAAATCAGAAAAGTCTCTCAGTGAACATTTTATAAACAGGACAGCCATCGATTTCCATTCTTTACACACCTACCTGACTTCGGGTCATATATGATATTTTTCAGATGGAGGTCGTTGTGGGAGAAAACCATTGGGATGTTAATATTGCTGAACCGTTCTTCTAGTTTGTTTATTTCTTCCTCAAGCTCAACCTTTGGTGGTACTATAGATTTGAATCTAAAACATTTAAACAATTAATTATATCACCTCATCGCATCCATTCATTTAACGAACAGCTTTTACTTACAATCCAAAACTAGCATTGTTGTTTTTAAATGAATAAACCTATCGGTAACAACTGACCTTTGTTCATGCTCTGCATCACGGAAGCTTGTTGGGTACTGCTTTAGGAACTGTCGCAGTTTCTCCCACACTTGAGGTTTAGGACTGAAGTAAGAATAATGGCCGACCGTGTTGTACACCTTTGTCTTAGTAGTATCAACCATGTGTAGTCTGGCCATAAGCTTACCAACCTCTCTGAACATAAAATTTTAATTATGTTAAGGTTATATTAAGATAAAAAAGCATAAACTGACAAGTTGAACAGGGTATGAGTTTAGGACGAGGGACATACCCCAGAGCCTGGAATCTAGGTTATTGATTTATATCAGGAATGGTTGCAGATCCTTTTATGATTTTACACAGGATTGCTCAAGTAAGTTTCTTCCTATCTACATTTTCATGTGGACTGAAGAACACAAGATGTAAATATAGTGAGCAATACAAGTTTAATTCTTGTCACTGTAACATTACATTCATCATCTAACATAAATTGTTGGAAAACTATAGTACAGACTGCGTCATGAGGTCTTTGTCAAAATCAAATATAGATTTGTGCTCATTTATAGTCTTGACTCAAACATCTCCCTATTTAACCAGAATATATTACTTGATGATGTGGTCATCGAATGACTGGTAGTAGTTGAGGGTTTTTCCCGGGAAGAAGCCATAAGCTATACCTCCATGGAACATGGCACACAGAGGAGGCACACACCCCGACATTGCCGATAACTGAAATGCCATCACCTGCAAATATGAAGTCATTTGGGTTTTCGGTATGCATACAGCCCAAATCCCAGGTTCAGTTCAAAAAAGACTTTCAAAATTAATGATTGTGAACAAAGTAAGATGATCTTTTATTGTAGCTGAAAAAGCCAATATCCTGGGCTTGCAAGGGGCGGGTCTAGGATTTTTTACCCTGAGGGGCTCAAATGTGCTCTGAAAAAAAGGGGGGGGGGCTCCAGTTCCCAAAAGCCCCCCTAGCCACAGACCCCCAGGGGGGCTTCAGCCCCCAAAGCCCCCACCTGGATCCGCCACTGCCTGTGACCAGACTAGACCTCGATGACCATGGGGTTCAGACTAGACCACATGGTTCAGACTTGACATCATGGTTCAGACTTGACATCATGGTTCCAACTAGAACCCAATGACAACGCTGAAAAAGCCAATATCCCGAGCTTGCCAGGGGCGGGTCCAGGATTTCAAATGTGCTCTGAAAAAAAGGGGGGGGGGCTCCAGTTCCCAAAAGCCCCCCTAGCCACAGACCCCCAGGGGGGCTTCAGCCCCCAAAGCCCCCACCTGGATCCGCCACTGCTTGTGGCCAGACTAGACCTCGATGACCATGGGGTTCAGACTAGACCACATGGTTCAGACTAGATCACATGGTTCAGACTTGACATCATGGTTCCAACTAGAACCCAATGACAACATGAACATCACTGACCCACTGACCATTTGTTTCAAACTGGACCACGTAGTCTGTACAACACCATTTGAGAATATAAAAAATCACAAGTGAACAGAGGTGGCATTTGTAAAATTTGTAAAATTTCACAAAACCTTATCTGTGTAAGTAAGAGCTTGTTGTTACCTCACTGTCTCTGCCATTGTTGATGTCGGTAACTGTTTTGTTGAACACTCTGATAACAATAGCATCACTCTGGTCGGAATCTGCTGCCTCATGGCACATAAAAGACTTATTTGCAAATCCCTCTGAGAATGTCTGAAAACAATGCATTTATTCAAATTAACTCTGATCCATTACTTCCACATCCACAAGTTAAGTATCTGTTTGAACTTCCTCTTCAAAGAGAATAATTAACGTCATTAGACCACATCTTCAAAGCCTCATGATTGTATTTTTAAAATCAGTTAGTTTTCTCTCAAATGTTAGTTTTCTCTCACCATGTGTTTGTTTGTTTGGGGTTTTACATCACTTTCAACATTATTTCAGTCATTTCGTGATGAGACCTACTTGTAGCAGATATAGTGCTGCCTCACTGAATTGTCATGTCGCAGGTCCTTGACATGACAACCCACCAGGACACAGATTTACAATGACAACGGGCCTCAGCTCATGTGTGAAATTGTATCATGAGTTCAATCCCAGCATGGCCGGGGTTCGAACCCACCTTTGGATCATCACAGAGGAGCTGCTGCTAATAAGCTGGTGCTCTAACCAACTGCGCCACGGCCCGTGGCTCATCATGTGACTTACCATAGCATGTGACTGTAACTTACCATAAAAGTGACAACAGCAAAGTGACTTGACACAGTATGCGACATATCATTTGACTTGACATATTATGTGACTTGACATATTATGTGACTTGACAAAGTATGTGACTTGTCATAGTATGTGACTTGTCACAGTATGTGACTTGTCACAGTACGTGACTCGACAAGGTTTGTGACTTGATAAGGTATGTAACTTGATAAGGTATGCGACTTAATAAGGTATATGATTTGACAAAGTATGTGAATTTACATAGTATGTGACTTGTTACCATATGTGACTTGTTACAGTATGTGACTTGTCACAGTACTTGACTCGACAAGGTATGTGACTTGATAAGGTATGCAATTTGACAAGGTATGTGAATTGACAAAGTATGTGAATTGACAAAGTATGTGACTTGTTACCATATGTGACTTGTCACAGAACGTGACTCAACAAGGTATGTAACTTGAAAAAGGTATGTGACTTGATAAGGTATGTGACTTGATAAGGTATGCGATTTGACAAGTTATGTGACTTGTCATATTATGTCACTTGACAAGGTATGTCACTTGACAAGGTATGTCACTTGACAAATTATATGACTTGACAAGGTATATGACTTGACAAGGTATGTGATTTGACAAGGTATGTAACTTGACAAATTATGTGACTTGCCAAATTATGTGACCTGAAAAAGTATGTCACTTGACAAATTATATGACTTGACAAGGTATGTGATTTGACAAGGTGTGTGACCTGACAAGGTATGTGTCTTGGTAAGGTAAATGATGTAAACAATTATGTGACTTAACAAGGTATGTGACTTGTCATATTATGTAACTTGACAAGGTATGTGACTTGACAAGGTATGTGACTTGACAAGGTATGTGACTTGATAAGGTATATGATGTAACAGATTATGTGACTTAACAAGGTATGTGACTTGACAGGTTTGTGACTTGGCATAATATGTGACTTGACAAGGTATGTGACTTGATGAAGTTTGTGACTGGACAAGGTATGCTACTTGACATAGTATGTGACATAACAAATTATGTGACTTAACAAATTATGTGATTTGACAAGGTGTGTGAATTGAAAAGGTTTGTGAATTGACATAGTATGTGACTTGACATAGTATGTGACTTGACATAATATGTGACTTGACATAATATGTGACTTGACAAATTATGTGACTTGACAAATTATGTGACTTGACAAATTATGTGACTTGACAAGGTAAGTGACTTGACAAATTATGTGACTGGACATGTGACTTGACATAGCATGTGACTTGACATAGTATGTGACTTGACATAGTATGTGACTTGACATAGTATGTGAGTTACTCTGACTTGACATAGTATTTGAATCATTGTCAATTTTTTTGTCAACACAGTCAAAGGCCTCTTTATATGGAATCCACGTAGTGTTCTCCAATCACCCATCGGCAAAGCCCAGATAGGTGATCTGGAGAGGTCTGAGATTTTTGCTTTTCATGTATAATCTCGTTTAGATGTGATTTTTTAAATACCCAACTGTTTTATTGATAATTCATATTTTATGTATGATTATGTCTAAAATCTCATAAAAAAGCTTGATTATTCTTTGGATAACATTAAATGAGGAAAGTATAAATACTTGATAATAATCGCCAGCTGCAAAAATTGAGTCAAGCCCGTTTTAACGGCAGTTGAAACGGGTTCAATTTTGACGTTTAAACGGGTTTTTGCAGCTGGCGACTGTTTACTTCACTAGAGCTCAATCAACTACACCAAACTTTTCTTTGGTTGCAGTTGGTAGAGACCATGGACGTTTGACAAACCCCTCCAGATCACCTATCTGGGCTTTGCCGATTGGTGATTGGAGATAACTAGGAATCCACTAAACTCCACCAGAGGGCGACATGGTGAACCTATCACCTCTGTACAAGGTGCCTTTTGGTGCTGGCTCACCACATCCACTAGACTGGTGCCGCCCTCTGTGTATCCACACAATGTTCTTGACACTCGGCGGGCGACCAGTCTACACATCCACCAATTTTTATGTAACTGTCCGTCTTACTTATTTGTTTTTCTTAAATTGTACTCAGATTGGTATATTATGATATGTTTCACCCTTAATACAAAAGTTTGTGCATACAGAAACAAATATTAAGAGAAATAAAACTTGGAACTACTTTCTCAACCGGAGGAGCCATTTCCTGGGGTAGTGATAAGGCGGAACCACAACAAAGATGGCCGCTTTGTTTACAATTTGAATTCTTTTAATCTTTTATACTTTTGGTTAATCTAACCAACAAAAAATGTTCAAATGTTAACAAATGAATTTTAATACATCTCAAGGCAACTTCATATTTGATATTAAGAGATGTTAATACGTCTATCACATTTGCAACACACTGACAGTTCTTGAGCACATGTCCAGTAAAAGTAGGACCGGTTGAATACTAATCTGGGTTGGCCAGAGGTAATAGTTTGCGTGTGCCTCTGGCGGACAGTGTGGAAATCCACGCGAGAATTTGAAGTCCCAAACCGGTCTAGGTAATGCTGCAAAACTAAACTCTAAAATCAAATCAACAAATGCTTAAAATTAACTTCTTTAAAATTCTCAAACGGTTTTAGAAAGCTGTTCATTTGAATTTGTTTTGCTTTTTATTAGAAGAAAATCCGTTCATAACTAAGGTGTGGAAATCAATGTTTACTGCATCCAAAAGGCCGTTTTTCATTTGTGCAAAAACTAGACACAAGTGGAAAAATGTCAAACATCTCCTATAAACATTGCCGTATCTCTGAAGATCTTCAAGCATTCTTAATTCTGTTTAGAGTAGGTTATAGTTCATGGATGTATCTATTATCATGCAAAGTTTTAAACGTTTACATCATATAGTATTTTCACATCAGCGGCTGAAAGTTGGTGTATTTTAGTGAAAAAATCCTCGAATCAGGCTCATACGCGACCAGCTTGTCATAAGGCTCTGTACATGTATATAATAATAATAATAAAAACGATTTATATAGCGCTATATCAGACCAGGTCTGCTCAAAGCGCTTCATTAAGATAGTGCTTTCTATATAAAAATGTTTTAAGTTTCTTTTTGAAAGTTTCAACAGTTTTGCAGTTTTTCACTTCAAGGGGCAGGGCATTCCAATTCTTTGGCGCATATACCATGAAAAACAGTATACCATGAAAAACAGTATACCATGAAAAACAGTATGTCACAGTAAAAATTGTCTTGTTTGCATTACGATATCGCCCCTTATCCGGAGTCACACTTTTCCACCAATAAGTCTAAGTCAGGTCTATTGTGTAATATTGCACAGTTTAAACTTAAAAGTGTGGTCCCATCCCTGGACAATACAATACCATCACAGCACCAAATAAGTGCAGCGGATACTCGAGAGCTGAGTAAGGTACCAGCTGACATCTGGTGAATAAAATAATACAAATATTTCTGTTATGGGGCACATGAGAGATAAACTAAAAATTACCTGTACAATGGTTTTCTCCCAGGCCCATCGTGGTCTTAATTCAGACAACAGTTTTTCGATACCAGGTTTGGGATCACTATAATCCACCGGGATAGATAGAATCAGAGGTTTAGCCATGATACATGTCAAAGTGAAGAACGGGGAATCTCTGCAAACCTTCGACCGTCCCAGTTATGACCTACTTTGGACCATGAGCTGTCTGCAAACCAAATGATAACAAAAATATGTTTGATCTCGGACATGTGCCTATATATAGCATTATATGAGTGAAGGGAGAATTGACATTGCATTGCTCACACAATTTCGACATTATCTTAGCTTTTTAGATTCCCTATGCTTTGGACAAACAAACGCAACCCTCTGGTTGTGAAACTCCTGGCCCATATATCTCTTGGGATCGATATTTGATAAAGTGATAAAAATGTCAAGATGATATGTGACATCTAATCAATTATAGCAACCAGAATGATAAAATTATACTGTTTACATCACGAAGTCTGTAATTGATGAATGCGCATATTTGCGTTTCATGGATATCAAGAACATGGATATGACAATACATGCATCTTTACCGTTTGATCGATCCAAAAGCTTTTCAAAATTGTGTTGCATCATTCATGTATTCCCGTTATTTGGCAAATTACATCCATTTATGAACAAACTTTTCTAACCTGGATATACATTTATAAATTGTTATAAAGTTTAACTAGTTTTTTTTATAACTTATGTTTTGAAAGACCATATTTGGGGTAGAACAGATCTGGGTCAAAATGTAATATGATTAGCCGGTGTTACAGGTGCGTTAGTATCAATCAGGGGAGGGCTGGTAAAATCAAACAAAGCATAGCCATAGGACTGGAAATCTTTTGATAAAATTCTGAAATATAACTCGTAATGATAAAAGAAAAGTCAAATTAAAACCATTAGACAGCTTAAAAATTATTTGCTATTCACGAAGTCTGCCTAAAAAACACATTTGCGCATAATGTAAGGTTTGAGACCAGCTCTTAAAAGGTTTTTTTTTTTACAAAAGACAATTATGGTAGTCAGTTCCATCTTATGGGTGGCTTCAGCAAGTTTTGTCTTTGGGGTGGCTTTAACAAGTTCTGTTTTAGGGGTGGCTTCAACATTTTAAGCACATAATTGCAATCTGGCTAAGGGTTGGCTTCCAGAAATGTTATAAAAAGACTCCACTTTGGCTCCGAAAATGACATTCCATAATTACAAACATTAATACAAGATGTCAATGATAGATCTAAAGGTTTCATATGTATAACTTTGGAAATAATACGCTGACAGAAATTATTAAGATATGTCTGAAATCGTTTAGTTCTCACTGGTAACATAAATTACAGGAGAAAAAATGTGTTCCGTTCAGACATTTCAGAGCCATACATGACATAAAGACATGGTTAGAAGCATGGGCAGGCAGGAGAGTGATAATTTTAGAGTTAGAGTTAGAGTCAGAAGAGTAACATGACACCAACTCTACAAACAAGGAAGTATCTTATGCTGTAACTCTGGAACATCATTCACCTTAAACTCTGCACACCTATTTCCAATTATGTATAACTCTATCCTTTATATTATCTCAAGTATAACTCTATTTCTTAAGTGTAACTCTGTTCCTTATATATCAACTCTATCATTTTATTGCTTACATTTATTCCACACATTTAACACTGTCATATAAAATTAACTCTGTCATTTAAATATAACTCTGCTGTTTATATGTTTTGATTGTATATAACTCTAACATGTCTATTTCTGCAGTTTAAATATATATGAAATATATTTGGTAAAGTGACATTTATATGTGAGAGTTTGATACTCTATTATTTATCTAACAGAGTTGAAATTTATATAAATAAATATATAAAATATATGACAGGGGTGGAATATATTTTGTGGAGTTGTATATATGTCTTTTAAAATTTATTTAATGGAGTCACATTTTCAGCCAGTAGAGTTGTGTATTTTGTGCAGAGTTAACTCTTGATATAGTAAAGTGAACAGTTAATTAAGTGGCAGAGTTGAATATGATGAAACAGATGGAGATTTGAACTTGAAGAGTTTATTGTCAATATGCAGAGTTAACTCTAACTCTAACTCTAGATTTAGTTACAATCGGCAGGCAGTATGTGAGCAACTAATGCTTCACACTATTGATCAAAACTTCTAAGATCAGATGTAAGATAAGAGGACAATGATACGTGAGTGGGACATAAAGTATACATGGACCAACGTAACTACTCCAGATATGCGACATTGGCAAATTTGTTGAGGAGGTCGGTGGAACTTTCAGATGTATCCTAAGGATATCATAAAGACGTCTGCTATATGAAACAGATATTTGTAGGATATGGTAGTGAGTCCCTAGGAACACATAAAATCCTATTTTCACCGTACGGTGGCACGGGCAGCCCTAAGATAATCCTTTGACGCCCCAGAGGGACACTCACAGCCTGCCGTTTAATTTCTTTCAGGTGTAAAGACATTGTGGAAACGCCGGTCACCTTTATGTTGCAGATAAAAGTTCCCGATCACCCGTACGACATCTTAAAACTGCCTAATACCCCAGTCACATTGGCGCCGATTTCAGTTAAGATGCCCGGCCGATGGGTATTTTTTACAAAAATCGACCGGCAGTTCAGATATTTAAGATATCATACAGACGTCTGTGGCATCCAATATGGCACGTGCCGTGCGGCACCCCTATATAATATGACCTTTCTGACACCGCAGCTACGGCATGTATCTGATTACCACTGATGAACTCCCCGGCGCAAATGTGGCTGAGGTATAATTATGGCCAATGATCTCGTTGCCCTCACAGCAATCTGAACTGCCGGCTGATTTTATAAAAAAAAATTATAAAAAAATAAAACATCGGCCGGGTATCTTTACTGAAATCGGCGCAAATGTGACTGGGGTATAAGTAAATGTCATTGTTAGCATGAAACTAGTTCTACCATTTATAGAAGAGGAACACTTCTATTTATCTTTCCTCAGGAAACAACTTGACATTGTAATGCACGCACCTGCATAATTGTCCTCGGGAAACAACTTGACAGTACAATGCACGCACCTGCATAATTGTCCTCGGGAAACAACTTGACAGTACAATGCACGCACCTGCATAATTGTCCTCGGGAAACAACTTGACAGTACAATGCACGCACCTGCATGTAAGTGCTGCACACCCAGTTTAAGGACATTCATCTCCAAACTAATAACCAAGCATTGTCGACATAAAGTTATATTATATTGATTACCTCATATTTAAAGTAATTTGCCAAAAAACACCACGTCTGCCGGCACCGCATCCGCCGCCGTGTTTGCTGCCGTGTCCGCCACTACGCTTTGTTTTCTTTATCATTCCCTTACGCTTGGACATAAGGACTAGATACTGTATCATGATAATATGTAGGCCTGGGAAATTTTTGGGGTTGAACTTTTTGTGATCTTGGGTCAAGGTCAAGGTCATGGCCAGCACAGGAACAACTTTGCTTGTGAATGCTCTATTTTCTTACAAATTACAGCAATATTGATATAACGTGGTAGATGTGATCAACCTATGAGTGGCTTGAATAAGTTCAATATTGGGTGACCTTAGGCAATTTTCAAGGTCACAGGAGCCGATTTTCAAAATCGACTATTTGTGTTATTCTGCAAAACACTACAAATAGTATGTATTCTCCCTACATTTATCTTACACAATATCTTTGTTTATAATTTTTAGAAAAAAAATTGTAACTAGGTCACAATGACCTACTTAAATGCCCGATAGGTCACAACTTCCAAAATATTCTGATTCTAATCCTTTACAAATCAGAGAAGATAAGATCATGATATTATGTTAACATATGTAATTATATGTATCCTGTACAATATGTTCATAATTTGGAGAATAATTTATTCTGGTTTAAATAGGGTTCTCAAGACAATTGGTAGAATTGTTGACATTTGAATTGTTCTCAATAAAATCACTTCTGTTTTGGTGAATGGAAATGAATCAGGTACCAGAATGATCAGTTCACAATGTACTTCCCTACTGAAGCACAACAATGGGTGTAAAATGCCATCTTGAGGACCAAACATGTTTAGCTGGAACCCATAACTTTATCTGGGTCAGAGTTTTGGAGGCAGGGGTAATCCAAGGTGGCAACCAAGCTTGGACACAAAGTTATCTCAAATCTTTCTTGTGATGTGGTCATCACCTCCCTCTGTTCTCTGTGGGGTACTTTTTATAACTTGTCACCTCTTGGTGTATTTTAAGATGTGATGCATGATATCATTTAGTCCATGATGATACTGAAAGGTTCAAGAGAGGTTTTGTCCACTGCATGGACACCGTGGCATGGAGAGTGAGTGGATGGTATCAAGTGTCAGAGTGGCCCTCTCTAGGTCAGATGATCACGAGATTTCTATGCTGCGTGTCAGGAGGAAGAATGTTCCACAAAAAGTATAACTTAAATTGTTTAAAAAAATGGAGGTGTATTATTTCAAAGCTAATATCATACAATTAAAACATCCTGATGATTATCATGGTGACAATCAAGCAAGTGAGCTCCTTACATCATAAGTTTGTGCATGCTGTGTGGGGGGAGCATATTACATGATTCCAGACCAGAGAGTGTGGAAGTCTGAGACAATTTTTACACTGGGGAGTGAATGAGACTAAAGCAAATGAGACCGTCTGACAGAGCCAAGTTGAGAACCAATCTCACCCCAAGTTGCCGGCCTCCGCAAAGGCCGACCAAAAATTTTGATGGTCAACCCCACTTGATATTTTGCTTTTAGCAAGATGAATAGTTATTCTTTTGGATTAAATTTGCTTGAAATACCCTAGGTCGATAGAAATATTTTTTATGATTTTTTGAAAGTGGCCCTTTTACAATGGTTTTCAATGGGGCATTATAATAGTGGTGCGAGGCTCCGCTTAGGCCAAGCTAGATTGTCAGCAATTCTCATGACAGGACAATATGGCAGGCAGATGGCGCTCTGATGCCAATAATAATAATAATAATAATAATAATAATAATAATAATAATAATAATAATAATAATAATAATAATAATAATAATAATAATAATAATAATAATAATGATAATAATAATAATAATAATGATAATAATAATAATAATAATAATAATAATAATAATAATAATAATAATAACAATAACAATAACAATAACAATAATAATAATAATAATAATAATAATAATAATAATAATAATAATAATAATAATTTAAGCTTGGATATATTCGCCCATCCCCTATCATTCAGATACTATAAAATCCTTCAATTCTGTATTCTACAATCGTACGCATGGCTACCAAACTTATAGTCTTGTCTGGTGTTACTATTCATATCTCGCCATGTTATTACCATAGTTATTATCAAACGTATGTGATGACTCTAGATTAGTTGTACGTTATCAGTTATTGCATTAGCTCGTCATAACAGCAATGTGTATGTTATATTTGAGGTGTGTTTTCATTCCGTGTCTTTTATCCATATGTCATCAATATGCCTGATCAAGTTCAGGTGTAGCATCTCATTATGTCAATATACCCTATCCCAACAAGAACTTGTAGTTTGTCATCTGATGGATGTAAACATATTTGGAAGTATTCGATGTATCAATCAAAATTGATTGGTTACAAGATCGATAGATAAGACTGATACTAAAGTCAAGTGATGTGCCATTATGTGTCGAACATGTCATCTAAGAATTAAGACATCAGGCAATAAAGTATATTCTGGATATAAAAACGACGATTATTGCTGAGTGTGGTATTTACTATATTGGACATTGATGTTCTCAACAAGGAAGTGTCAAGGCTGTCAAGGTTGCACATTGATATCGCAACAAAATAGGAGTGGACCTGATCATTTGATTTATTCCTGGTCCTTACTGTTATCAATGTAACAATGATCCTGATAAGAAGTTTTGTTTAGTTTCTCTCTTTATTGCTAAGCACCTTTGCTCCTCCTTGATGTGAGATAGAGACACGCAGAGGACACACTCTGCTCTGAAAGGAATGAAGTGAACTCATAGACTCACAAGAGACCATCGGGAGAGTATCGGGACCGAGTTACTTATCAGAATAACAGTTATATAACATACCAGCATAATACTTTTAGAATAAACTTTTAGCAAGATGGCCGGGGAGGATTTGACTTTCCTTGACGGAGATCCCACCAGAGACAGCAGTTTCAGTGGCATGGCGGGACTTTTTAATATGGCAAATGGCTTCGCTGAAATGGTGCAGCCCAAGACGCTGGAAGATCTGGCGACCGAGTATAACATAGAGGAGTGGGGTGACTTTGACAGCACCTTCATGGATGACTGGGAGGAATGGGTCATGTACCTGATTGGCTATGCCATCTGTATGGCCATAGGCATTCTCTTTGTGATCGTCATGCCTATCGTTGGGTGTTGTTTTGGGTGCTGTCGGTGCTGTGGTTGCTGCGGTGGCAAGACAAGGCGGGGTAGGTCCCCCGAGGAGGACAATAAAATGCGTCTATGCTGCTCCGTCGTCACTATTGTCCTGTCTGCAACAATGGTGGCCGTCAGCGCATGCGCAATAGTGGCGTCTGCCATAATCTACAACGAATCTTTAGAAGGTATTTATAAAGACTATATTCAAGTTTGAAATTACATGCAGGGATTATTATAATCCACATATAAAAAGTAATAATTCATCTATATTTCATCTATGTGCATTCCCGACCCCAACCTAACACTGCTTTTCACATTTGCCAATATTGTATCTTATCTCATCCCGCGATAACAATATCGAAAAAACCATGTTAGGTCATAATGTCAGTTCATAATTTTAACATGTGCAATATATGTAAGTATTATTCACTCGGAAGTTATTTTCTTCAACCATATTATATATTTCGCTGAAAAACATTATAAACATATTTTTATCTTTTGCAAAATCAGCAAAACATATTCTGAAAAGATTTTTGTTCATGTAGAGGCAAATTATTTGGTAAATTAAGTCGTTTTATAGGAATGGGAGGTATTTGTTCAGTCGTTCATCTTACCAACGCATATTATCAATATACATTTTAAACATTATACGCCCTAAAATTAACCAAGATGAGGAAAAGACCTCTTAAAATATTCACAAGTCCTCACATGATTACCAAGGGAAGAATGGACCTGAGTGGTTAATACAGATACTCAAATATTCTAAATTTAAAAAAATGATAATTTGATATTTAAAAAAAAATCTAATTCAAAATGTAATGCATTTTTGCAATTACAGGGAAAGGATTTCTGAATGATATCGCTAATGGGGTACATAATATGGACGATTATATTGTGACGTCAGTGGGAGAGCTGGAGGAGGCGAGTCTGGGAGAGTTCAGTGCCACCAAGCTTGAAGTCTACCATACATTGGATCAGCTCCCATCCTCCCTCACTGGAGCATTTGAGACAGAAACACAGGTAGAGACCAACCTTGGGAAGCTGGTTGACTTTGCTGACCAGTTGGAAAGTCTCAATGGCAGCTTACACGAAATGGATTTTTATAAAAACCGTCTTCATGTTAACAACACACAGTTGGATACTGCTTTAACTGGTGCCAGACGGAATCTGAAATCACTTATAAATACAACATCCTGTCAGAGGATTCCTATATGCAAGGACCTTTCTGAAGGTGTAGATTATGTGGCTGTAACCTCTGATTATAGCCTCCTGAACGATGTGACCCCTTCCATTGTCTTGTCAGAGGCTGCCATACAAGCTGGGATTCCAGAGGAGGCTCAGACTGGAAAAGAGGCACTGAACAACATAACACAGATAGCCGAGGATGAGACAACTCAAGAGATAGACATCTTAAAGGACAACGTCGACGACGCTGAAAGTGAGGTCCAAAGTTATTATGATGAATTCAATGACTGGATAGGGGGCGTGGATTTTGATAGTGCAGCGAATAGCATCCGTGATGCTGAGGAAATGACGGAGTTCGGGGGTATGATGGCAGCCAGTGCAATGTCAGGCCTCGCCCTATTACAGATGATTGCAGCGCTTCTCTTTCTCATAGGAGCCATTCTTGGTCTAGTCCTCAAGCCCAGGACGATATCATCGAGTACGTGTTCGTGCACAAGCCAGCACGCCAGCCGTCTGCTCATGTCCGGGGCCATCTTCACCTTCATCCTGTCCTGGATCTACATGCTGATTATTATCGCCCTCTTCCTGCTCGGTGGCATCACCCACAACATGGTCTGCCGCCATCTAGTGACATTTGATGGAACTACTGAGACTGTAGAAAGACTGACTGTCAACCAATTTGACCTTGACATGAATAACCGTTCAATAGAAGACGTTCTGGTAAACTGCAAGAAAGACGAACCACTTTATACGGCCTTGAGGCTTGATGAATTCGGATATAACATAACTGAGTATCTTGATTTGGAGAATTATGGTGTTGATGAGGCCATTGAAGATATTAAAGATATCCAATTCAATATTGGAACCGTGAATGTGATCACGCCAGCCGTAAATGATTCTGTATTAGAAATTTATTCGGAACTGCTCAGAGTCGACTTTGATGAATATCTCTTTGTTCTCAATGAGAATATAACTCAAATTAGCTTAACATTATATGCATCTCGTATCCGGAATGCAGCGATAAGTGTTCATCCAACCAATGCCACCCTTGCAGATGATCTAAGGGCAGAAGCAGATGACCTGGAGTGGGCTCAAAATAATTTGGTGGAAGGGATGAAAATGATCGAGGATGTGATGAGACCAAGTGTGTTGAAGGCAAGGCAGATAACCAATCAGGCGCAGCTAGATACGGTCATGGCTGATCTAGCGGAAGCGGAAACAGAGATCAACAACAACGGGACGACCATGCTTAGTGAGAGGCTTGTGACCAGCATGGACGCCATCTGGTGGCAGCTCGGAAACATGTCACAGAAAATTGATGACAATATCCGGCAGGACACCGCACAATGCCGCCCCGTGTACGAGGCCATGCAAGATGTCATTGTTGGCGCATGCGTGTTCATCCTCTATCCTCTTAACTCCATATGGTTCTGTTATGGCTGGTATGTGGCATTCTCGCTTATCATTCTCTTCACTGCTGTCAACCTGTCTGGAATATACAGAACCCAGTATCCACGTAAGGTAAGTAGAGTCTCTCCGGAGCCACAACAACAAATCACATTCAACATCACCTATCAACTACCAAAAGAAGGAGGAAACCAGGGTGCTTATGAGATGGATTCCAAGCCAATGATTCCTGACCACATGATGACAGAAAAAGAGAAATGGTAGTCATCACGGTTAGAAGAAGATTAAACATGAAGCATTGCATTCAAGACATGACAGGAACTTAATCAAAATGAATGTATATAAAACGTGTGATGTTCATGGCTGTGATAACAGGCTTTGTAATGTGTTTTCTGACCACGAATATACAACATATAAACATATAGGTGGGCATTCTCTCTGTAAGATTTGTTTCAAGTTGCTTTAAAGGGACAAAATGATCAGATATCAAGAATAATTAAATTTGGGAAAAACAAATTGCTGATATTTAGGTGAAAAAACCTAGTCTTTTCAGGCATTGATGGGTCAAAAGGAGCAATGTTAAATTCTTCAGTGATGGGTTGTATCACTTCAAGATTTGTGTTTAAAAAAGTATTTTACATGATTTCCCCGGATGGATGTCCTGGCGATAATTGCATGAACATTCCATGTACGTGTCAAACTTCTGTGATATTTAAACTAAAGCCATAAGAACAAAGCATGTAAATAATATCGTGTTGCGTCAATTGTATCTGTTGTGCCATTTTCATTTTTTGGGGAAGCAGACTCAAACTGTGATACTAATTTTTGTTTGCTGACAGAAGGGGTTAAATACAGAACATTTGAGTAGCTACGGATTCAAAGCTTATTTTGAAGCCCTATATCACCAGATAGAAAAGCAATCCAAGAGGCTGTATGCATTTGTGTTTGCAGGTGACAATATTTAAATAGCACATGGTTGAGATCTTTTGTTTATAGCTTATCTAAAACATGATAGGTCTTGTTGGGTCATAACATAACCCAACAAGACCTATCATATTTCCTTTACCATGATATCAAACCATTTGTTAATGCCCAATAATGCTTATCTACATGCCAAAGAAGATGTTCTTCACATGTCTATTGTAGCTTTGTATATCCAAGAGCTTTTATGATATTATTTACTGTCTCTCACCGGTAGTGACAAATATGTATATACGTCTACATATACCGGTTATGGAAATGTGACTGTAGACGATTTTGACAATGTTAGTGAGAGGTTTGAACAATTGTAATCACTTGTCCTGTTTGTGGATAACATCACATAGAAATTACCGCATTGTCGAACTCAGCTGACGAGTTTAGGTTACTAACATGATTTTTTGATATTATTATCCATATAAGTATGTGAAATGTCAAAAGGTTAGACAGTATTAAATTGTGCCATATCAAAGTTTACTGTAGTTATAGAATGTATATTACTGTAACTATAAATAATAAAGTTATCCAATTAAAGTTAATAATTTTTTTTTTATTTCCCTCTCTATCTGTGTTTCACAACAATAAAAAGTCAACAGTCATCCCTTCCAAGAGAAGAAAAGCTGACATATTTGTGGAAATGTGGCGTTTTATTTCTATTTTTAAAACTGAAGAAAGGAAATTATATCAAATATTAAATATGTGAATTACCCTTCAATGTACATCACTTTGCTGCATACAAATATGAATAAAACAATTTGGACAATAAGTAGGTCACAATATATTGGGACACTCGTGGCCACACGCGATAATGCTCAAATCACTAAAGAATATTCAAATATTTTCTGAAAATAGCGTCCCCTCTAGCGTGACTGCTTCCTGTTCTTGACTGACTTCATTAAATCATGCAGAGGCAATGCTTATCGCCACATCGCTAACTTCTCACGTTTTAATTGATCAGGTGCAGGCAAAATGCGATTTTCTTGCGGTCAAGTTATCGATTTTGGAAGCTTAATCGCCCCAAGACAGTAATTCAATATGGATATCACCAGCTTGTGACGTTTCTCTGGTAACTAAGGTAACCTGCACAGAACCCTTTCCGGTGGCGCTGTCTCTAGCATTCTGTTTCTAACTTATGCATTTATTTGATGCCTTCTTACATGATGTGGAAACAGTAAACGGCCACTGGAAACATTAATCATACATAATAAATGACATATATAATTGGCGATATGGTCAATTTTGGGACAGAAGCAATGAAAAAGTGAGATCGTTTGCTGGGATGGACACAGGCAACAGAACGTGTCCTGCAGATTAAGTTTTATTTATTTACATACCATTAGATAGAATTAAGGATACATCTATGTGACACTTAGATATGGGTTGTTCTAACAGTAAGAATACCGAGATAACTGAGCCTGGCAATGGCGGCAAGCCACTGATGCATAAGTCAACTCCACAAACTAAGGACGTGAAACACAGGTAGGATATACTAAACTATGTATACCTCAGTTCCGCAAGATAATTAAGTTTCTCTTATCTTTTTGTCGGTATATTTTTAATTTTAAGCTTAGGGTACTTAAGATTTGTTAGTATTTCAAACTAAGTACACTGTTACAGTAGTGCAGGAGAATAGGAGTTTGGAATAAGATGAGCATTTCATAAATCTTGTGTTTTTTTCCATAGCCAAACTTCAATCCATTGCGACCCTCCACCAGCTTCAGTCACGAATAGGTACATGTGTTTAATGCTTTACAGAGGTGGTCAATACCCAATAATCCCTGCACCCTTTTCCCAAGCGTGTGTAGATATTTTGATAGTTCTAGTCAAGTTTGGATAAACTTGGTAATTAGAAGATGGGTGTGTATTGCATGCTCCAGACCAACATGCACGTATCATTTCCCAGAGAAAAATCAACAACCTTTTTGACCTCCATCCATCAATAGAAAACACATCCATTTAAGTATAGGGGCGCATCCATTTGGGTATAGGGGCACATTCACATAGGTATAGGGCACATTCATTTGCGTATAGAGACACATTCATATATGTATAGGGCACATTCATATAGATATAGGGCACATTCATTTGCGTACATTCCTTTGGGTATAGGGGCACATTCATATAGGTATTGGGCATATTCATTTAAGTATAGGGGCACATTCATATGCGTATAGGGGCACATTCATATAGGTATAGGGCACATTCATCTTTGTCATATTGATTGCCGTTACAATTAATTTAAGGTCTAATCTAATATTAACTTGGTACCAAGATGAAATATATATATACACTGAGTCATATCGTCCGGACCGATATTTTGATTCTGCATTGTTTTCATTTTGAGCTTGTGTTGTGTTTCAGTGATGAGGAGGACATTTATATCAACATAGATGACGCGGTAGCCTATGTCCAGCAGGAGTTAGACATGGCGGGCGACCGAGCGCTCCGCCTGGTGTACACTGTCAGTACTAATGATGATGGCAAAGTCTCCAGCGTGGAGCTCGTCATGCTTAATGACAGAATCAAGGAAATGTAAGAACAAATGTGACAGTTTTATTTCATTTAATACCTATTTCAAGAAAACCACAGCATTTTCATGCCACTTATTCTCTTTCAGAAGCGATGAACATCTTTGTCTTAAACATTTAATCTTATAGCCAGCATCTTAGTATTCTATCATAGGTCATTTCTAAATTGGTTTCAGCGTATATACACAGCTAAATATATTATTAGCATTTGAGTATATAACTTCAGGATGAAAGTGAGACAACGTGAGAACATGTGCCATTGTACTCTTTCAATGTTGTTATGTTTTCAGTTATGATTTCAAATATACATTTGTGTTTTCGCTATCCTCATAATGTTTTCATCGTCAATAGGAACATCAACTGAAAGAGGTTGTTGTATGATTTCATCTACCCCTTCTCAGTGTCTTCTTCATAAATGCATATCACTATAACAGTTTAGAGGAATATTTCCTGTGAATACATGGCCTTTATATAACCCCTATTGACGTCCATATATCCTCAAATGCCACACTTCGTGGAAAGTATCAACATTTAGCGGCAGCATAAGGAAGATTAGTGATTACGTAACCATGAGACACTATGGTGATTGGAGATGTAATATACACCGTGGATACCAATCCCGTGGTAACACAACATTTACCCACGCTAACATTAGATTCTGTAGCTATATTAACTAATGAGGGATCAAACTATTCAAGTAATTACCGCAATAACAATGCTGACGAAATCCTCAGATTAAACTTTGAGACCGCTTTCTGTTTTGAAAATATTGAGGGGGCTGGCCATAGTAATATGATATAAAGGCATACTAATTTGCTCATACCGTGAAAGTAATACCAATACAATATTTGAATTCACTGAATATCTATATTAGCCTCATTTGCAAATACTAATTTTGGTTCTGCAGAAAACAAACATGGAGAATTTAGTTGTGATAGATACTTTTGATCAAATGTAAAACCCCACTTCTGACCGAGGCAATGCGTGACAAAAAAATCACATATCAGTTTCACTACTTAAATAGCGTATACTCGGTCTGTAGAGTAAGATATAGTCTTGGAGTAACTACTCCAAGATATAATGTAATAAACGCCATAAATAGTTCTTTTATTTTGACTAGAAAATAACATGTAGATAATGTAGACGTTTGGGTCAAATGATACCGATTTTTTTTAAATGTGTCATTTTCTTTTCTTTTGGAATGTTAACAATGAGATACAGCAGTGATTACGCATAACACAACGCAGGTGCTGTATTGAGATTAACGCGTTATCACAAATAATGAACCGCACTGACAGTTAATATCAAAATATTGATTTTGGTTTACAGCTTATATTCGGTCACCATCTTCCCTCATTCACCTTCCTAATTACAGCCGAAGACAACAGAGCTGTGGATGACAAAAAAACTGCGATACAGTTTATCGATGGATTGCCGATATTTATGATATGTTTATGTTTATGTTTATGTTTATGACTTTCTTGTCACATCCACGCATCAAACATATTCACCAGACGAGAATATATTTAAAAGTGCAGATGCACTTAAAATGCTTTGAAAATGGAACCGCAGCTCTGCTGTCATCCGCAGCTCAGTTGTCGTCGGCTACAAACATTTGCACAGACATAATATTTTGAATTCAAATATGAATATCTTTAAGGAGCTACTTTGTCAATATGACCTAACATGGTCTGACAATCAGATATGCTGTTCTACCTTTTTTAAACAAAGAATTAAGTAATGATTAATCTTATCTTCATCTGTTTAACACGTCATTCCATATCTCGAGATGACTCATATCGGTCTCTTTTAAGGCCAACTTATACTTAAATCAAGATATCAAAACATTTTTAAAATAAGCAATCGATTAATTTCAAATTCTAAAAGGTGAGACTTTCCATTTTCTTTGGTATTTTTTTGTATATTTGGTTGAACAGCATATCTGATTGACAAAGGAGTTTAAAACCAGATTAAGCAATCGCGATTTAACGACTGAGTCGTAGGTTGAAAATCCTTTGTATTGCAGTATACCCTTGGAGTATATGAATGGAGTTGTGACGTGATCAAAGATCAAAGGTGCAATGTGCGTTAGCGCCATACCATTGTGTCTTATGACGCCATATGAGCCGAAAACTTGAAGAATCTCACGTTATTCAACTTTGTGACAATTTTGACTCATCATAGACAGTATTTAGACCAAAACATATCGCAAGTGAAATGTTCGACTTTCCCCACTGATTATGGAGATATAAATTTTATTTCTCTATTCCAAGTGTAAACAATTCTACAACGTTAGAAACGTCCATGTCAGGGATTTCCACACTACCCGCCCAACCCGCAAAGAGTTTAACTAGCACGATGTTCACATTTAATTGATACCATCAACGCATCCATTGGCAGGCCTGTACAATGTATCATTTTTTTAACTAGGAAAGAATCTTTCAAATCTGCCAATATATGCGTCCATTCCATTCACAGAGCATTTGCCCAGCAAAGTGATTTCACATTGATGAAATATTTTTACCCACAGAATTTTGATATTCTAACAAAAAAGCTTCTTTGTACACATCAACTTCAAGGGATTGCAGGGGAGTAACTATGAAATTTGAATGATCTAAAACTACACCACAAGATAGCCAAAAACCAATTCATTACGATATGATAATTTTTTTATATTCTAAACATTTCAAAATAGCTCCCTTTATTGGCGGTAACACACATTGCTTCAAAGGGAAACTTTCCCATTGTTCCAAACAATGGTGCCTTGTGGACCAGTTGCGTCAATCCTGACCAGCCAGGACAATGTGACTGAACCTTGGAGTATAATGAATGGAGTTGTAACGTCGTGGATTGTGCGCATGACGCCATAGCAACCCATTGTTTGGAACAATGGGATAGTTTCCCATTGAAGCAATGTGTGTTACTGCCAATAAAGGGGGCTAATTTGAATAAATATAATTCAGGATATTGGCAGCAGCGCTCCACATTGTTACAACATTTGGTTTCCCATTAATGTCTGTAATGATGAATTTATTTCCATAATGTTTCAGTATTTGCTTTTTCATGTATTTGTGAATGTATGGTTCACTATCTGTTCAAGACAGATAGTTTGCCATCTTCTGTGTCACTACGTTGATGGTTAGTTGTTCATCATCATTTCCCTATAAATACCTTCTCAAAAGTTTCTTTCTGTAATTCGCGTTTTGGTCTCCCTACTTTAGCACTGGTTTCTGTCTGCTTGTCATCTATTTGGAATTTGTGAGGAATTGACTTGCCTGTACAGATATTGGTGCTGCATGCCTGATGGTTGACAGCATTGTCAGCATGTAGGTCTTGAACAAATTCTATTCTATATTTGACAGTTTTGGCCCAGTCATCATCACACTGTGGCAATACTTCTGTCAAGGTATTTGTTCTAACTGGGTTTAATACATACTCATTTTTTCTTTCTGCCATGAAGGTCACCCAATGTACAGAATATACAAAGTATTTCACAGCAGAATGGTGATTCATGTGATCTGAGCATTTGACCTGATACTTTTGGGTTACAAAAGGTTCTCCTATATTTTTTGATGGACGTACTGGCCAGGGACGGAACTTACATTTCTTCCTCTTGCCTCACTGGCTCTTTGAATGCTATCACAACCTTTCTGTGCGAGTCATTAACTCTCTTCATCTGGAAGGAGTGGATTACTACAGATTGGGCACCCTGGCTTGTCCTTGTTGAAGAACCCAAGTATATAACACAGACTAAACCTGCCACCCAAACACTTGGGATGCCAACAACAATACCACCACCAAAACAAAGGAAACCAATTGCACAATCACCACAATATATTCACTGCCTGTATAGAAACTTCAGTTATTTCAAACAGACCTTCTATTAAGTAGAAAGATGACGATTCCAACTGGCATACGTGAGCCTTAAACAACATTTAAGAACCATCTAGAGATGAGCTGGTAAGCTGTTCTGCAGGCCTCACAGGGTCCAGTGACCAAATATCAAATATCAGCACAAAGACTGAAATTACTATAATTATACCATCTGGATCATTTTAGTGTATTACTCTATCTACAAATGTTCAGCAGGTTATGGTGTAAACAGCAAACCACCAAACGACGTCTTTGAAATACATATTTATAATATTCTGATAGGAAACCTGAGTATTAGGCTCATTATTATTTATAATCATTATAATCTACTGCAAATAATGCTGGCATCGCATGGAATACATTACAATAACACTACATAAGCTATTTCCTTATCATGGCCTTAAAATAACTGTCTTACACCAACAGCAAGGGTATGATATGATGTCAGTGTGCAGGGAATCTTTAATCATACAAAAAACCTGAAAGTATGCATGAAATGGAATGAAACATCAATGAAAGGCAGCCATTGTGAATTTCTGCAAATTTGGTAGTGTTCTACTATATTGATTTTTGTAGACTTTTTATATGCTCATCTCGGTAACATTCAATAATACCAAAATGGTTTCTGCACTAATTTGTTTTGGGTCACTTCATATTTTTTGAAGATACGATTTGACTGAGTTTCCTCATGTCAGAATGGACCAGCATAAAAAGGCTAATAAAGAACGATAACAGACAAAGATGAAATAAAGTTATACTTAAATAATTTATTATTTGATCTCGGTATACATGTAACTGATCTTGAAATAGTCCATCACACGCAAACGATGTGATATGATCTAAGCTATTTAAAACACAACATTTGCAAAATGAAATCAAAACCAGTTTAGAAACTACAATTTAGTGAATTCTAACAGTTTTATATGCGTCAACTGTCATTGAATATGTTTCTTTATTATCTTAAAGAATATTGACAAATAGGAATAGCGACCGACAATTAATCGTTCAAGAGATGACATTGAATAAAAGGAAAGTGAAAAAAAAATCAGTGAAACCACTTGGTAGGATAACAAAATAAAAACCAACCTTGAAGGAAACAAATTGACACTCTAAATATCTGTAGAGGGTAGCATTTCGAGGGGGAAATGGGCATCACGCTTGAAAAAGTTGACTTCAGAGGCCAAAAGGCAACCATGGACCAAATTTGGACTAGCTTCGCTCAGCACGTCGATACTTACAATCTTCCCAGATACAATTTACAGCGTATTCAAAAGGCCAACATAAAATCTACTCCAAAGAATCATGTTTCCACTCTTCCAAATGGGTTTTTTGGTTGTAGTTAGTAGTTGTAGTTGTAAAATGACCAGCTGGATTTCTTTATTTAACATTTATTATTGGGAAACTCAATATCTTATCAATGATATTTGCTCAATAACATATATTTAATGGTTTTATTGTCAGGAAGGTATTCAACAATATTTGTAAGATTTTTCAGATGCCTGAAACATGCTTGACTTAAGAAGTTTTAAATTGAAACTTTTATGGTAACCAGGCAGAGAAAATACTTTGTTGTCAATTCATAAAACAATCAAACATTTTATAATATTTTTCATATTGAGTATTGCTTTTTTCAATCATAGTCAACTCAAAATATACCAATTGTGCAATTTAGAATATCTATTCCTGTAGGTCAATCCTTAAATGAACTATCACGAACAAATGCACATAAATGTCAGGGAAAGATGTAATATTCAAACATAGGAGATATCTGCTTTGATAAATGACTACTTGACATATTTATATCAATTGTAAATCAGTGTAAATGAAGCATGATATCGTGTTCTACTAAATCATACATCCATTAATATACATATGGGTATAAATATTGGGACACGTACATCCAGGACGCAAATATTAATGCTCCAACTGACCAAGAAAGATAAGTTTTAGTTCTAAAAAGACCCATTGTTATGGTCTTGCACCCCCTTCCCCCTACCACGCCCCCGAATGATTAAACGTCCTTAACTGATGTTGCCTTATGCTGTTTACTTTGTAGTAAGGACACTTTAGGGCCAAAGTTTGCGACATATGACAAGAATCAGACGGGATATGTGACCCCGGACAATGCCATTAACATTCTGGCGGCCGAGTTTACTGGCATTCCCATCACATCGCTGCGCGTCCTTATCAACCAATATGATAAAGATAACAACAACATGGTCGACTTCACGGAATTCGTGGAATTCTACGCCTGCATCAAAGCCAAGTGGGTCCATTTATTATTTAACAATTATTTTCATCAATGTTTAATCACGTATTTTACACGTGAAAATTCCACAATTCTAAATCATGATTGGCTACATCTGAAAACCTTTTCACTCGCTTATATTTTTACCAAGGTCACCACACATCAGACTGGGTTATCTCAAATCTATGTTGATACATATAATGGCATATCCTTGCTTGCAGGGCGGCGGTGGTTGGGAAGAAGTTTGAGGAGTTGGACGGCGATAAGAGCGGCGACTTGGACGCCGATGAGCTGGTCACTCTCCTGATGAAGGAGTGCGCTATAGAGGAGTTCCAGGCACGCTCTCTCATACGAGACTTTGACGTGGACTCCAATGGATGCCTCGACAAGAACGAGTTCCTCACGCTCTGGATGAAGCTCTTCACAGCATAGTTTGAACTGGATTTTGATTTTTGTTTTAATGTGGATGGCCGTAACTGTTATACAAGTTTTTTGTATGCAGGAATCATTGATCTGTGGTGGACTAACCTTGCTGCAAACGTTACCGGTGTATAAATAGATACCTAATCTATATGATATGTAATAAAAAAACATTTATCCGAGATACGTAAAGCGATATTAGGATGTCTTTTATTTGTAAGAATGCAATATTGACTTGAATAATGCAGTGTTTAAGAGTTTCATCATGGAATACGTCCAAATACATAGTTGAATATTATTAACCTGACTTATAAGTCACAAATAAAGTGATAATTTATAATATAACAAGAGCGGCAACAAAAGGTTACAAACATGATACTTTTTTCCATTCATCATTTATATATATATAAACTCCTTTTGCAGATACTTTAACGTAACATTATCCATGACATCAAAAGTATTACATTGCTCACGGAGCATACTAAAATATGTATTTCTAATTGTATGATAGAAATCACATTCAATGAGAAAATGGTTTTCATCCTCAATAGCATTATCATCACATAAGATGCATAGTCTAAACTCCACTGGAATGTGTGTATATCTACCAGTTTCTACTTTAATAGGCAGGATGCCACATCTAAACTGTGCTAATATGGATCGATGACCTCTATTTTACATTTGACAAACATATGGTTCTGTCTCATAACTTTCTTTAAAAATACAATAAGTGCGTAATTTCGAACATATACGGTTATGAAATAGTAAATAATAAACTGGCGAGAATATAAAGTGTGTATAAAGCTTGTATATTCCTTAAATGCAATTGTTAATTAAAACTGTGTATACATTCATCTTATTCTGTCAAAATATCTACTTTACTGCTTACTTTGCACAAATTGGCAAATAAATCTTATATTTAAAATGTGGAACAGACGTTGGTTTATCAAATAGGCACACAATAGAAAGAAATCAGTGACTACACTGAGTAGCACAAATTGGATGTTTTTTTTAATCCTATCATTATATATCAAGGAGAAATGGAGATTTGTATCAACAGATATCTCAGACCGCACATGTAAGCGTACATGGGTATTATTTATTTGTTTAACATGGAGACATCATGATTTAATATATGTTTTATGTATGTGCCCATGGCAGATATTTTACATTTATTTGCACTTTGTGAAAATAAATGTATTTGAGATAGAGAATGATTCATACATCGACCTCAACAATACATTCAAATAATTCATTTAGATTAGAGGTAACCGATGGCTTTGGAGACGGAGAATATTTGTTGCATCGTGGCATAATGCTATTCCATGGACAATGTTTCTGCAATAAAGATTTGTACTCCTTGTTTAGATTTCATGCATAACATTATCATATAGACATGGCTCTCCATCTTGCTTAGTATCGTTTTTTTCTAACAATTAGATACCTTCTGTTTGGGACAATGGAGTGATTTGGCTTACAGAGCCCTGTTTGTCAATTAATGTTTGTCCAATGGTACAGGCCTAATGCCCTGACAGACCATAATAGGGGCTACATGCTTGTATACATGTACATGTGGCCACCTGGTGGTCAAAAGAGTTCAACTAGTACTATGCAGTTTCAGCAAAACACAATAACCATGTATTTTGGTTGATTTTAGTGAGATAACTTGCTTGTATCACTGTGACAGTTTCTTGAAGACACATCATTTAATGAAAGCATGCCCCAAACCTCTGTAAAATTGCCTATGACCTCTGTGATTTCATAAATGCTTTAATTCCTAAATATTTTTGTGATTAAAACTCACCCATCTCTAAGTGACCCTGAAGTAAACAGACATATAGAATTATATCAAGCCTAAAGCTGTATTATTCTCTAGGATAACGCAGTGCAGTGTGTAGAGTATATCATTCCCCATCTCATAATCAGTATGAACTAACTCTTCATTTGGGACTCAAATTGATCTGGGTCTAAATGTCAGTACTTCGATACGATTTCCATCTAGATGCCAGTAATTAAACTGACGAAAGAATCATCGTGTTTTCTGATAAAATGTGAGAACCAATGGAAAATAAATATAAATATTTGAATATGTGAGGTGTTGCAGCATATAAATGGTCTACATTTAGACTGTGTGACCATGATTACATTCTAATTAGATTGATTTGTCTAGACATTGGTATGACGTATATAATCATCTGCCTATAATCCACCAGACTGAGAAACAGGGATGCTTTGTATCACTGCTAGCATATCAAATATAATTGTGTCGATCTGATCAGCTACACCTAGCGATGAACTAAATCACCTTTGTGCTGTGAAACTATAAAAGGCAAGATTTGGCACCAGAGACGATAAGAAAAATAAACACTGCCATCCAATAGAAGCAGAAAATAGTAGGCAATGTGTTTTATCTTATGCATAAACCTCACATTGAAAAAAAATCACAGTATCAACATATATGCAATAATGCAAACGATTATTATCATATATTTTGTGGTTGATATTTTGTGGTTGATTTACCGCGATGAATGATTCTGTCCTTGGGTACATACATGCGTGATGTGGTACTAACTTATTAAAATGGCTGATTCACTTTGAAGAATGAGTCTCTCCTTGGGGACATATATGCGTGATTTGGTACTAACTTATTAAAATGGCTGATTCACTTTGAAGAATGGGTCTCTCCTTCGGGACATACATGCGTGATGTGGTGTTAACTGTTTATGTTTCCACTCACGTCAATGGACTATATCTGTCAGTTATCAAGCCAATTCACCAGCATCATATCAAATCTTTGATCTTTTTCAATGTTTATAGCAACAGATGATTTCCTAAGGGGTTTCTATTTTTTGAAAATAGATTTTAACATTTCATATAAGCCCCATCCCTTATAAATGTTATCCTTGGTATAGTACCTGCGAATGGCGTGGTTGGACAGCCCAGCATTGCTGGGATACAGTGAGCAAAGTTGTCTGGAGCAGCTGGCCCCTGACATGTGTATGTGGGTGGAGGAGGGGTCGGTGCCAGGAAGTGGAGCAACTCTGTTGTAGTTACTCACATCAGAAGGCAATACAAAGAAGGAACCACATTATGGTAGCCAGGTGAGTATCCGATCTGATATACCCAAATATATCACCTATATGTCTTTGCCACAATTATTATGACCAGATACAACACAAGCGTCAATTTCAGTCTTAAAACTAGGCTCATATCATTTACTAGAATACATCATTAGATAATGAGATAGAGTCATCAATATCAAACTAATTACTTATAGTGATTGTTTGATCAGGTACAATCACTTGTCTTCTGGATCACATCTTGAATGAATATCCTTTGATCAGGTACAATCATATAAACCACAAAATGTTGATAATAATATGCTAGTAAATTCCACAACTGTTTGATTAGATATTATAATGATGATCACTAAATAGATATAGCATGATTATGAATTGGTACACATCATAGATTAGTTACTTCGTAGCTGCGATTCGACCATAAACACCAATCACAAAGTGATAAGTGGAGATATGCGATGCGTTATGTGATAAATAAAGATATGAGAAATTGGGAAGACTCCAAGCTAGGAACTTTGCCCAATAGACTCACTCATGGAGCCATATTTGTGAGCACACTTCCGGGACAATGGTTATTATTGAACATACCAACTGCAGAGATTGGAAATCACAAAAAATCAATGTGGCTCGTTAACAGATATAAGTGTAGCATTTTTTGGATGAATGAGCCATAGCGGTAGAAAAGCCAGTTTATCTCATACCTGGTGCTTCTGCACCTATGAGATATCATTTTGTAGATCACCCCTTTGCCGAATTACTTTCACAGATCACCCCTCTGCCGAACTATTTTCTTTATTATTTATTTTATATTTCAGTTTCGATTTCTATTGGTTTTGGTGGCAGAACCAACTTGAGGAATCTGTCAGCCATTACACTGCACTCACATACGTTTTCTTGCCTTATGATAAAACAGTGTATAAGCTGGTAGATAACCTGGTAGATAAACCAGTAGATAAGCCTGTAGATAAGCTCGTAGATAAGCCAGTAGGTAAGCTGATAGATAAGCTGGTAGATAAGCCGGCAGATAAACCAGTAGATATGCAATTAGATAAGCTATAAGATAGGGCAGTAGGTAACTTGGTAGATAAGCTGGTAGATAAGCTTGTAGATAGGGCAGTAGATAACCTGGCAGGTAAGCTGGTAGGTAAGCTGGTAGGTAAGCTGGTAGGTAAGCTGGTAGGTAAGCTGGTAGATAAGGCAGTAGATAAGCTGTTAGGTAAGCTGGTAGATCAGGCAGTAGATAATCATGGATAAGCTGGTAGATAAGCTGGTAGATATGCCGGGAGGTAAGGCAGTAGATAAGCTGGTAGATCATGCAGTAAGTAAGCTGGTACATAAGCTGGGAGGTAAGGCAGTAGATAAGCCGATAGATAAGTTGGTAGGTAAGCTGGTAGATAAGCCAGAATCGTCCAGTCACTACTCCCGTGGCCACTCAGCTACTATATTATATAATACCACATGACTGTTGAGATGATTGGTACCTTGCTTCAATAATTAACAGGCGCCACAGGTCAATCAATCCTTCCTTATAAGGAGGTCTGAATGTGTCCTTATGAAATGGATCTGAACCTTCATCAAAGCATGAGGTCTCATACAACAAAAAATAGTTGATTTATTTGCTTCATATAGTTTAATCGTGACAGATTGAGGTTGGTAGTGCATTTGTGTGTAGGAAACAGAGATCTGTACAAAGTTTCTGTTGAGATTAAGAAATATCTTGCAAAAATATTTGGAAACCTACCAAGTGTTCATCAATATTATGGTGAGCTTAATCTCACATGCGCGTGCATCCAGTTCGACGTGCAACAGTTGTACACATGTGTTCACCAACATAGTCATGAGCCTGCACACATCCACTTGATTACGTGCACACGCACAGCAATGCAATCGCTCACACATGAATTTCAAGTGCATTCCTGTACAAGTGCATTCCTGTACAAGTGCATTCCTGTACAAGTGCATTCCTGTACAAGTGCATTCCTGTACAAGTGCATTCCTGTACAAGTGCATTCCTGTACAAGTGCATTCCTGTACAATTGCATTCCTGTACAAGTGCATTCCTGTACAAGTGCATTCCTGTACAAGTGCATTCCTGTACAAGTGCATTCCTGTACAAGTGCATTCCTGTACAAGTGCATTCCTGTACAAGTGCATTCCTGTACAAGTGCATTCCTGTACAAGTGCATTCCTGTACAAGTGCATTCCTGTAAAAGTGCATTCTTGTACAAGTGCATTCTTGTACAAGTGCATTTAATGTAAATGTTGTATAAACACAAGTACAAGCTTGTACGAGGTGTCTCACTGATTTCACTGATTTTATGTTTATATTAAATCTTTTAGTCACAAAAATAAATGAACTATTTGGAATAATTGCATTATCCTCGCATAAAATTATTGTGAAAAATACTTTTATATTCTGAGGTAATTCCCTATTTACTGATGAAATTAGATTGACTAAGAAAAGTGATGTTTCGCCTCGTTTATGTTTTACAACACATGGAGTTTCGTCTGTACCTTTATTTAATGTTTTGAAGGATTTGGATACTAGTTTTACCCCGGCTTTCTTTACTTTGACTTCTTTGAGAGAATCTATTTGTAAGAATCTCAGGTGTTAGATCGGTCGCTTCATACGAACCTCCTATCTGTAACCCCTGATGACAGAAACATACCCCTGCTTAGCGCTTATGTTGACACCAGACTGAGAGATGGTAGGTTATCTAGGAAGTTGTGTGCTGATAACATAAATGTAATCATGTGACCTTATGTCATATCAATAATGCATGCCCCAAGGGTGCATGCAGAAATCTAAGATCAGTCCAGTATTCCCATAGTAGCTTTAAATAATGCCACAATATTGAAATAAACAAATTAGAGACACCTTCCAATCACATGTCAGGTAATCTTAACGATTGTGAGGCAACATATATTTTGTGTCATACGATTTGATCTGTGTAATATGTATGTTAATGATGAGGTGGATTGTAGGTGTTTAGGTGGATGGTTGAGTTGAGAGGCAGCCAAGGCTGGCAGTGAGATGCATGGCTTCTGCATCACAACATTGGCAAGGCATTCTCACAAGCCTCACTTTATTTGTTTGATCTCCCGGTGCGATTGTAATGGGCTGGGAAGTATTGATCATTGTTACCAGGTATTTCACTAACAAACTTAAACCGACATGATCATTCAAGATTTTTTGCGCAGACTCATTACTGTCTCAACTTGATGAGTATATGCGAATGTCATTGACTGGGAATGAGATATTATATACAAATAAATATTACACAATAAGGTGTTGTAAGATATTAAAATGTGAATATAAAATTAGAATTATACATAGTTTTGATAACTCCTTTATCTATAAGCATCTCTGATATGCATTATGTGCGCCATATTAGGATTGACCGTCATATTAGGATTGGCACATGCGACTCACTGTCCGCCATATTAGGATTGGCCCGTTGCAACTCACTGTCCGTCATAGTAGGATTGGCCCATTGCAACTCACTGTCCATCATATTAGGATTGGTCCATTGCAACTCATTGTCTGTCATAGCAGGATTGGCGCATTGCAACTCACTTTCCGTCATAGTAGGATTGGCGCATTGCAACTCACTGTCCGTCATAGTAGGATTGGCCCATTGCGACTCTCTGTACGTCATATTAAGATAGATTGGCACATTACAACTTATTGTCCGTCATATTAGGATTGGCACATTACAACTCATTGTTTCATTATATTCCAACTCAGAAGCTTTGATCAGTTGCCGACACAGGGAGATTGGATGTGTCCTCAAATGTTTCTGATCATCCTTTCATATGTTTTCTTTTTTAATATTTGACTGAACACTTTGATTTTTTTCGAGAATAGATCTTCTACCACTGGCATAAAACACAATATCTCTCTTGATGTAAGGGTTCCACACACTCGATGCATATTCTAAGTGAGGGCGTACAAGTGTATTGTAGGCAGCCTCTTTGATATTTCCTGGGCACATGTTGAATTTCCTTCATACAAATCCCAATACTTGATTTGCTTTGCAGACAATGTTGGTATGTTCATCCTGTTTCATACCTGTTTGTAGATCAACTCAGAGGTAGTGATGATGCTCAACATTTCTGTATCAAGAGCTTGTTTTTTTCTTGCTGCTCATGGTGTTACATTGAAGTCTATTTGCCACTCATCTGACCATTCCTTCGGTGTGTTAATGTCCTCTTGCTGTTTTATTGGATCATCATCTCTTTTAATTATTCTATATAGTAGGTTGTCATCCGCAAAGAGCTTTATCTTTGAATATTTGCTCAAACCTATGATTTAGTCGTTCATGGCAGACTGTGTCAAAGGCTTTACTAAAATTGAGAATGAGCATATCGACAGTTTCTCGATTATTTTCAGCCCTCAGTAAGTTGTGTAAGGTTTGGATTAACTGGGATTCACACAAGTGACCTGTTCGGAAACCATGCTGAAAATTAACCGGGATATTGTATATTTCATAGTGATTCATCATATGTCTGACAATTATATGTTCCAAAATCTTACAGGGCACAGATGTCAAGGAAACTGAACATTCTAATCTCTTATGTGTATTTGATCTGGGCCATTGGCCTTTCTGAAGTAAACATTTGAGAGTAGTATTTTCCACACCAGAAACTCTTGATCTTATATAGTTCCAGAACCTTTTTCCCATTGACGATCAACTGAATTCAGTATCAGGCAGATCAGAATATATTCATTATGGGATTTTCTCAACTTGTGTGTTCTTAGGAATTTTTAGTTTTATTTTCAGATTTGTTGTATCGTCTTTGTTTTCTTTTAATTTGTCTATTGATTTCCTTTGTCATCCATGGAACATGCCATCTACCAGATATTTATTTCAGAGTTTAAACTGGGAGACTAGAATATATAACTTCATCTTCATAAAAGGCATGCATGTTTTGTTTAATTGCATTCATTCTCCACCTTTAAAGGCCTTTTCTTGGCTATTGCAGCTATTGCATTCATTTATGTTACCACTCCATCATTCCAACTCATGCCTGGATGGACAGAAACCTATTTTAGGGTTTGTTGTACTGACCAGATCTAACACATTTCCCTCTGGTTGGGCGTGGATTTACTTGTGTAAGGCAATGCTCATTAAAAGTATCAACCATTGCTGTATTTAGGTCATTCCTATATGCAGGGCTTGGCTTATAGGACATTATCTCCCATGTGATATCTGGTACATTGAAATCCCTTGTTAGCAATATATTAGCAGTATTTTTGTCAGACTGGTGAATCTTTCCAAGAGATGTGTTTAGTTCATGGTTGTTAAATATGTTTCAATCTGTTGGCCTATAGTAGCATACTATGAACAGTGATTTTATTCCAACTATGTTAAGTTTTCCCCATAGAATTTCACAGTCAGTTGTAGACTCTCATCCTTAAGGTCTGACAGCCACCTTTGTGGATATCAATCAATACCCCACCACCACCCTTGCATCTGTCTTTTCTAATTCATGGGAAAATAAAGTGGGAAAATATAATTTGAGGGGGAATTCAAGTTAGCTTTCAGGTTCATGTTAGCCTTCATAACCTGAAAGCCAATTGGGGTTCAATTGTATACGTCATGATCTGAATCATGAGATAAAATTGTTATGAAATTACATAATGAGATATTTTCCTGTCCACATTTGGTGTCCTCCTAACAATGGCCTAGGTGGCAACCTTGATGTAGCTCAAGATCTTCTGACGTCAGGCCAACATTCATGATTACTCTAAGACTGTATGTCACACTCAGAAAGGCAGACAGATTGGCAAGAAATGACTGTTTAGGTTTTCAATATGAGACTTACATTGGATTTAATTATATAAATTGCAAAGAAAGTCAACCATGTATGCACTATTATTACTGCGCCTGCTCTTTGAGGTGCACCACATTATATTTGCAAGGTGTAATTAGGTTGTCATACGCAGGGAATTGTTATAAAGAACATACAAGAATCTAATATTTGATCACCACAGACATATACTTTGGCCCCTAAAGGGGTTAATGTGGGAGTGATACCTTTCTTCCCTTTGGGTAGAAAATATACAGATCTATCATTTGCCAGAACTAAATACAAATTACCACACCTTCCTGACGTATTGATCTAAAATATAAATGATAAAAATGATAATAGGATTGATGTACCTGGGAATCTGTTTTGTTAGATGATCATCACTAAGAACGGTAACATAATTGGATTCAATGATACCTGGATGCTTAATAAAAAAGGGGTGAAGTAATCATGGGCGTGTTCAACATTTGCATTTTTGCTTATGGGACCCCCTAGAGATGACAATCAAGTGATGCATGGTCCTGGTTTCCTATCAGATCTACTGAGTACATGTATGTTATGGGCGTGCTTGGTATTTCAGGACATGCAGTGAGGACATCCCAAGGACAGAGAATAGACGCAGACATGGGCTGTTCTAGCAGTACATCCGCCTCGGCAGCTAATGACAATCCAGCACATAAAAGTAAGGATACTGCTTCAGAGAACGGAACGAACACAGCCACTCAGATTACAAATGGAACAAACACAACCCCTAAGGATATAAACGGAACGAACACATCCCCTACATATACAAACACAACCTCTAACGGTACATATGCTGATAAAGAGCCAGCTTATACAGAGACAGACGATAAACAGGAGGAAAGTGATGTGGTGGATAAAGTTGAAACTCCTGACAAACCGGATGGGGAGTCCGAGGACAGACATGCGCAGAGAGCAAGGTAATCTATATGGTCATGCCATTTTTCTTAATCACCCTGATCTGTCACAATACATGAACTGTGAATAAATATTCAAATGGATGAATTGCTGCAACACAGGATGAATAGGTTTTTTTCTAAACACTTGTTGTTCTGGGAGTTGTAAATGATTCCCTGTATTCTCTGAAGATTTGAGGTCAATTATCTCAACAGGGAAGTAACAGGGGTGGAACAGCTCTGAGCCATTCATGGCATTAAATCTGAACCAATACTGGACAAATCACGCCTTTCTGGATGCTCACAACACAGCTAGACACTAAATCGCCATCCGGATGCTCACAACACAGCTGGATGCTCACAACACAGCTGGACGCTAAATCGCAGCCAATCTGGGTGAAATCTGAGCTTTGCCATAAGGTGGATACTGGCTTGATTGAAAAAGTGGCTTTTTTAAACATAATATATCAACTGTTATATCTATATTCTGGGGAAATAATATGCTAATCAGTTGCAAATATAAGAATATGATCACCGAAATCTGAATTTTAACAATTAATTAATTCAGACTTTGGGGCACAAATATTAACATAAAAATGTACTATAAAAAGTATACCATCATAATTAACACACTGATTTATAAATCTACTCACTGCAACAGAATTTGCTACTTGTTATTTATCAGAACCAGATTGGTTCATAAATGGTATAGAACAATGATATGACGTCATAACATCCAAATTTGCTGCGATATTAGCCCAGAACGGTTCAGAGCTCTCCCACCCCTGAGTAAACAGATGACCTGTTTGTCGATAAGAAAGATGTTTGATGTCTATGAGGATATATACATATATATCGGTTTTCGTGTAACATCAGTCCCACTATTGATAACAATCTCGCCCTTCCATTTTTGTCTTCACATTTCTCATATCAACTGCTTTAGTTGCAAGAATTAAGTGAGCAAATCTTTTGTTTAGGACAATTTGTATTTTTTTCTCAGGTGCAAATTGCCTTCTGTGTTAGATTTGGTTTAAATTCATTATTGACAGTTCGAGACGGATTGGCCGTAAAATCCAAAAGTGACTCTTGAACTGAACATACCAGAACTGAACAATAATGTTCTTGTCAAAAATAGGTGACTTAAGTCTATGTATATATCTTGCAGGCAGCTCCAGCAAATAGTAAGCCTCAATCTCGCCATAGCCTACCTACAGAGGGAGCTGCCAACAATGACAGACGGACGTGCCAGGCGTCTCCTAGCAACTATGACGTCGTATGATGATGACATCATAAAGACGGACCTTGAAAACATGAAAGATGGCGAAACTAATGGGTACGTGACAAGAACAGAAAAGTTTCAATTTTTTGTCTATAATTTAAATTATGCAGTGGATGAAATCAGTGTTAAATTACCTTGCAGGAGAGATATTCTTAGCCCATATTTCAAAAGCTCACCTCCAGATGATAATGAGGAAATAACGTGGGACCAGACTATTTCTATCATACATAAGACAGTAGAAGGTTTGACTGACTTCCTGGTGCGCGCGATGCTGGCCAGATATGGGAGAGACCAGGAGAAGGGCGTCGACCTCACCGAACTCATTGACTGCTACGCCATTGTCAATGCCAAGTTAGTCCTTAACATAGCTTACCATTAAATGATTTTATGTGAGTTCACTTAGTTCACAGTACATAGATCTAATATCATGTGCACAGTTTCTATCGAATTATATGTTTATCAATACTTGTGTTCTCACTCCTGAGTGATAACTCTGTAGAGGAAGTCTCTATTTTATTTGGTATCTTCATTGAATAAAATGGCACGGTCTAACTTTCAGAAAGTTGTCGTTGGACCGGACGTTCGAGTACCTGGATACGGATGGGAGCGGGGACCTGGACGTGTCTGAGATCCTGGAGACGCTGATGAGGGAGCTGGAGGTGGAAGAGGTCAGAGCCAAGGAGTTCCTGGCCGCCTTCGACGTCGATAAGTCCGGAACCATTGACAAAGAGGAGTTCATCGTCATGTGGACCAAACTCACCATGTAATGCTCCTCAGTCACAGAGATTCTTGTCTTATTAGGATGGACCATGCCAGTGTGACAATGCCTCTGGTGCAACATGGATAACCACCCTGGTGAAATTAAGGCTGTGATGGTGCGACACCTGGTGTCGATTGCTGTAACTCACTTACATAAGAACATCAATTCTCTGTCGGAGACCGGATCTCGGATTTTACATCAAAACATTATCTTATCATGCATGTGCTGTTTTGGGACCAAAATAGTCTATATGTGTGTATGTATATACATTGTACATGTGTAAACTGTATATATTTTAAAAGAACTACGGGATATTGACTTTGTGATATCACAGTAAGTGATAAGGACACCCTGCAGTCCTTATGTTGGACCGCGATATAGCAGTCACGTGACACATCAATTATCTAAGTTATGAATTAACGATTCCTCTGTGTGCATACATTGGGAGCAAATATTGCTGATAAAAATTGAATTTTAATGGCGTGATTAAAATTATACTGTGATACTAAAATCCTATGTCAGGAATGCTGATCAGGGTTAAGCTTTAATATAGTAAATGCTTCATGTGACCGATTTTCAATTGCTATCTAATTGTAGAGTTATACACTTAAAACAAGCTTTCCTTTTTCAATTATTACAAAATAAGAGGCTGTGTTGTGTAAATGATAAAGGATAGTTTGGGCGATAAGAGAGGTATTGGCAGTGAGAGAGGTATTGGCAGTGAGAGAGGTATTGGCAACAAGAGAGGTATTGGCAACAAGAGAGGTATTGGCAGTGAGAGAGGTATTGGCAGTGAAAGAGGTATTGGCAGTGAGAGAGTTATCGGCAGTGAGAGAGGTATTGGCAGTGAGAGAGGTATTGGCAACAAGAGAGGTATTGGCAGTGAGAGAGGTATTGGCAGTGAGAGAGTTATCGGCAGTGAGAGAGTTATTGGCAGTGAGAGAGGTATTGGCAGTGAGAGAGTTATCGGCAGTGAGAGAGGTATTGGCAGTGAGAGAGTCATTGGCAGTGAGAGAGGTATTGGCAGTGAGAGAGGTATTGGCAGTGAAAGAGGTATTGGCAGTGAGAGAGGTATTGGCAGTGAGAGAGTCATTGGCAGTGAGAGAGGTATTGGCAGTGAGAGAGGTATTGGCAGTAAGAGAGTTATCGGCAGTGAGAGAGGTATTGGCAGTGAGAGAGTTATCGACAGTGAGAGAGGTATTGGCAGTGAAAGAGGTATTGGCAGTGAGAGAGGTATCGACAGTGAGAGAGGTATCGACAGTGAGAGAGGTATCGACAGTGAGAGAGTTATTGGCAGTGAGAGAGGTATTGGCAGTGAGAGAGGTATCGACAGTGAGAGAGGTATCGACAGTGAGAGAGGTATTGGCAGTGAGAGAGTTATCGGCAGTGAGAGAGGTATTGGCAGTGAGAGAGTCATTGGCAGTGAGAGAGGTATTGGCAGTGAGAGAGGTATTGGCAGTGAAAGAGGTATTGGCAGTGAGAGAGGTATTGGCAGTGAGAGAGTCATTGGCAGTGAGAGAGGTATTGGCAGTGAGAGAGGTATTGGCAGTAAGAGAGTTATCGGCAGTGAGAGAGGTATTGGCAGTGAGAGAGTTATCGACAGTGAGAGAGGTATTGGCAGTGAAAGAGGTATTGGCAGTGAGAGAGGTATCGACAGTGAGAGAGGTATCGACAGTGAGAGAGGTATCGACAGTGAGAGAGTTATTGGCAGTGAGAGAGGTATTGGCAGTGAGAGAGGTATCGACAGTGAGAGAGGTATCGACAGTGAGAGAGGTATCGACAGTGAGAGAGGTATTGGCAGTGAGAGAGTTATCGGCAGTGGGCGACAGTGTCATGTTGTTTCAGAAGTTTTATTCTTATAAGGGGAAATAAAGGGTTTTGGGGAGGATGAGGGTTAACAGGGGACAACATATAGAAAGGGATGACTTTGAAGATGAACGGGACAGAATAGATTAAACAAGATGAAAAGATTTGAAATTTAAGTGAGTTACAGCCCCCTCCCTTAAGAAAGGGTGTATGGGCCCTCACAGCATAAAAAGGTCCATAAGGGATGGTCTATAGCCAATAATTTTGATATCCGATGATTCCTCACCTTTGACTCATGTGATACTCATAAGAGCTCCTCTTTCTTGTCATCTCTGCACATGAAGAGAAAAAAATAATTCTCACATTTTGTATAAACTCTGCCAAGACAGCCCCCTTTCCACCCCTTAATATTGCATCATGATAATTGACCAATCAGAGCAAAGCAGCCAAAAATTTGTAAAATATTTCAACAAACGGAATGAAGGCATCGTCGCCCCAACACTGGCGCTACCCCGCTAGTTGCAAAATCTCCGACTGTCGCTGTCAATGTGACCCCTCTGCCAGCCATTGTCCAGCCACCGTGCATCTGACCATAAATATGTAGTTAGTTGTTAATCCCTTTATCTCCTCATCGTAGGTTACAGACTGTCATATCAAAATCCATAAATAATAATGTCTTCTTTTTTCGTATTGTCTTCCACAGGATGTACATATGTGTACTGTAAAATCATCAAGGGACCAATCATTTTACAATATCCACAGTCCTAAATCTTATTGATACAATATCAATCTCCACAATCATAAATATATATATAATCTGAATTCAATAAGAATGGTTTAATAGATCTTGGTTTCAGTTAATTGCTAAATAAAAAGATAATGCAGATTATTAGATTGGATTCTTTTTATAACAAATGTACAAAAGCAATGCTCATTAAAAAGTTATATACAACACCATATCACAGGTAATCTAAACTCACTTAAATCTAAATACAATGTTCATATTTCGTAAAATTATCTTATTTAAGCATGCAAAATATTTAAACTGAGTTGTACTTCTCTGTTTTCTATATTTTTCAATAAACAATACATAACCTTTGTAATAATATCTTAGAGTAATTATTTTCAAGTACTCAGAGATGACAAACAGGTGACATGATCAGTTAGAATATTCAAACTGGGTAATATATAACATTCAGCAGATAACAGCAGAGTTTCATTGGACCATTCTAACATTAATAAATTTCTCTCTCTCCCCTTAGTTTTAAACACATATGTCTTTCTCTAAAGATATCAAGCAATGTTTCCTATCAAAACAGCGTAACATTTCAATACAAAATTCAGAACATAACAGACTTAATAAGTCAAGCAAATATAAACTCAACCATTAACTATACATAATTGCAATTTTAAAACAAACAAATTAATGTGTCATTTACACTTTAAGCCGCTGTGAAGTCCTACAAGAGACCTTTATTCTTACCTGTCCAATCATATACTCTGCACCGCGAGGTAAAGTCACTTATCTTCTGGTCAGAACCGACTGTGTGAATTATTTTATATTCACGTTCTGAAGAACACGAAGAGAGTATATATTGAGTTTGACTTTTGCTAGGATACCAGCACGTACAACACAACGTCACTATTTCGTTGATAAATAGCCACTGTATATATATTATATAACTACCAAAGCAAGATAAGCACGTAATATTAACATTCAAAATGGTCGAGGTTTAGTTTTTACACATGTAAATTTATTTAGTTTAGTCATCTGTTATGTCTCAATCAAAAGCCATTAGCTGATGCATTAAACCTCACCACTGCTCATTGAGACGAGAATGTGTCTGTTTTGTTAATAGACAAAATAACATTTCCTTCAATATTTCCGAGGGGTCCATCAACTGCATACCTGGATGCAAATTGTACAGACCAAGGGTCCATCAACTGCAGACCTGTGTGCAAATTGTACAGACCAAGGGTCCATCAACTACAGACCTGTATGCAAAATATGTGGACCAGAGTCCATCAACGGCAGACCTGTATGCAAATTGTACAGACCAAGGGTTCATCAACTGCAGACCTGTCCTGCAGGAACATTGCTGAGCCTGGTATATTTTAGGTTCTGCTGAGCATATTATTAATTCATCGCAAGCTACATTTTCGTGTATTTGGCATAATAACATTTGATGTTGGATTAACATGTAGGATTAACAACATAGTGAGAATTAAGGTCATATGTAGGATTAGCATCACAGATTATCATTGTGCGTCATCCTCTTTCATCCTGTCATGGCCGCTCATGGAACTTCTCACGGTAATCTGAGAGGCATTTGTCTGCAACCAGCTAATGTTGGCTTTATACTTTCCAGACTTCAATGGGTTTGCTGTCTTTTTCTGAACAACCGTCTCTTCATAAATCTCCCCTAGACGTCTGAGCATAGAATCTCCAAGCCACGGATAATCATGCACCTAGACATAAAGTTTAATATAAGTTTTGTTAAAGCATTTTAACTGATATATTTTACCTTTTTGTGCAAAATTTCATGTACAGTTCTCTGACTTAAACAGCACAACTCCTTTGGTTTATAAAATACAGCTCCTCTGGTCTATGAAAAACAGCTAATTTGATCTATAAAGTACACATCTTCTAGCCAATAAAGTACAGCTCCTTTTGTCTATAAATTACACATCCTCTGGTCTATAAATACAACTCCTCTGGGGTATAGATTACTGCTCCGCCTGAAAACCCAGCTCCTCTAACCCATAAAGTACACCTCCTCTAGCCTTTAAAGTACAGCTCCTTTTGCCTATAAAGTGCACCTCCTCTGGCCTAAAAATACAATTTCCCTGGCCTATTAATACAACTCCTTTGACCTATAGATTTCAGCACCTGTAGCCTGAAAACACAGCTCTAGCTTTAGCCTTTAGAGTACACCTCCCCAAGCCTATAAAGTACAACTCCTTTAGCCTATAAAGTACACCTACTCTAGCCTGTAAAGTACACCTACCCTAGCCTATAAAGTACGGTCCTCTGGTCTATTAAGTACAGCACCTCTGTTCTGAGGAGTGCCGAACAATAATCACTGTATATCCTAGTGGTATGATGTCATACCATTGTTCCAGACCATTTCTGAACTAATCCGGTAGAATATGTTGACGTCTCGGGAAAACCATGAACATCGTATCAAAATCATCACAAAATTTTACAAATTTCCATCGTTAAATTATGTTAAAATTGGGCAAAAATCCCGTTAAAATTCAGTTTGAGAAGATCATATCCTTTAATAGTAACTGATATTCGTATCATTTTCCTTGGATGTGATAATTAAAATATAAAATTGGCCATCGTTTCCTGTACGGCTCTGCTCAGATTTCACCCGGCTAATGTCTCAGTCACATTTGGGCCGGGCGCCGCACGACACCTGCAAGATTGAATGCCACAGGCGTCTGCAGGATATAGTAGGGAGCTCCAAGGTTTATCTCTACGATATCGCAAAGTTATCTAAAGATGTCCTGGGGCACATAAAAAATCCAATTTTAACCACATCCTTGAGTTGATTTTGATCAGAAAACATCAGGGAAACGCCAGCAACTTTTATGATGCAGCTAAAAGTTCGACCCATACGACGTCTTAATTATAAAATTGGCCGACTGTGGCTATCACCCTTGCGTCTTGACTTAGATTTATAATCCTGCACCATTTCACAGATCTCCTTCCACATGCAAATGGACATTTAAAATGCTGACATTTGGTCCTCTCTGCAATAAATTAGTAAATAACGTGCATTACCTTATTCTTTTTGGTCTGTCGCCTGATGATGATACTCATACACAGTGCAATGAATGCCAGTGTTATTAAGACTTGCCACACAAGTACAAAGACAACTACAGTATGGCTGACCCGGTATTCATCCACGCCATCACCAAGCACAGAGTCACCTGAAAGGCACGATGAACCATAATGATAAACTCACACAGGTACAATGAACCACAGTGACAAACACACGCAGGTACAATGAACCGTAATGATAAACTCACACAGGTACAATGAACCGTAATGACAAACACACACAGGTACAATGAACCGTAATGACAAACACACAGGTACAATGAACCGTAATGACAAACATACACAGGTACAATGAACCGTAATGACAAACACACACAGGTACAATGAACCGTAATGACAAACACACACAGGTACAATGAATCACAGTGACAAACACACACAGGTACAATGAACCGTAATGACAAACACACACAGGTACAATGAACCGTAATGATAAACTCACACAGGTACAATGAACCATAATGACAAACACACACAGATACAATGAACCATAATGACAAACATGCACAGGTACAATGAATTTTAATGACAAACACACACAGGTACAATGAACCATAATGATAAACACACACAGGTACAATGAACCGTTATGACAAACATGCACAGGTACAATGAATTGTAATGACAAACACATACAGGTACAATGAATTGTAATGACAAACACACGCAGGTACAAAGAACAACAATGACAAACACACAGATTCCTTGATTTTAACTTGTAAAGTATGAGTGTGACAATAATGATTAATGGGGGCTTACCAAATAAGATATGTGAAATATTTGTTCCATTAGTTGTTGGAGCAGATGGTATATACGGTGGGCCTGGAGGTCCTTGAAGTCCCGGGCTTCCACGATTTCCCTTAGGACCTTGGCTGCCTGTTATACCCCGTATACCAGAAGGACCTTGTTTCCCTGCAGGTCCCTCAGGTCCAGGAGAACCTATTTCTCCTTTATCCCCTTTAGTAATCCCATGTATGCTGGTAGCTGGGATTCCAGGAGATCCAGCCTCGCCCTTTTCTCCAGTATCCCCCTTGGGACCCTTTGACCCATTTACTCCAGGTGGACCTTGTGGACCTGTTAAGCCTGTTTGACCCTTTTCGCCTTGATCACCAGGAGGACCAGGTTCTCCTTGTAACCCTTGAGCCCCTGTGCCTGGAGGTCCTGGAGGTCCTTGGTCTCCCTTCCTGCCGTTGAAGCCTGGTAACCCTGGAGGTCCTATTTCTCCCTTTTCACCAGGCCTCCCCGCCATTCCATCCGTGCCGTTCTTACCCGCCGGCCCGATGGGATATACCACTGGCTCTGTACTCTGCAAAACATCCGGCGTCAGACATGCAATAAAATATACCTAAAGAAAATAACTTGAGAAACATCATATTTCATCATGTTTTTGTATTGTTAACTATAACTTTAAGTTTGGTAAATGTCAGTACTGAATGCACTTACCGTGGTCACAGCTGGAGTCGTGCCGACAACTAGAGTTTCCTCGCAAGAGCGAAGAATATAGCTCCCATTGGAGTTTATCTCACCTGCAGTTAATGCCACACATTTATTTAAATATTAAATCTAAAATTAATCCCTGAAGACGAATGTATACTATATTGTGCTGTTCACAAACGATTCATTTTACATTTTTCCCTCTCAAGTTTTATATAATCAATAAACCGTTTCAATTCTCACCGATTTCCACGACCGCTGATACGATTATATAGAAGGGGAAGTTGAGGGCGTCAAAGGTGACGACGTCATTGAGGCGGGGGTAGTTGATGCGCCTGTTCTCCGTGTGGACCAGAACATAAGACTTATCCAGCGCGTACTCGTAGGTGATAGAGCTGGGCGCGGCGAGAATGAGAACTCCAAGACGATCCCCGCGCGCCACCTGTAGGCACCACCCAGACTCAATGCTCAGAAAGGATGTCCACGGGACCTGTTATATAAGTATGATCTCTTAAATGGGTCAGATACTCTACAATACATGTTGCCATAGGTGAAGGTTACAAGGGAATTCGTTTTCTAGATTTCCCAGATGACAAACTCGATTTTTACGTCAACATGGCTTAATTTGTGATTGTTAGGGGGTTTGACATGAGCAGAGCTCACTCGTGCATATAACGCTACATCGTTTAGTTATAGGGCTTATTGAATAACAATTTATTAGGGTCACCTGATTGGAGAATATATAGCCCTTTTATACTACTCTCCTAAACAGATACAATGGTAGGTTGAGGATCGACTACCTCTGTTTAGCCAGGTAGGTTCATACATGTATGTTATAATTGTTGGTTTCCACTCTTACCAGTACTTCTTTGTTGATCACTGTTGGTTCAATGGTGACGGCGTTAATCAGCTTCAGTTTAACTGTGCTAGTGCTGGCCTCTATCGGCCGCCATATCTGGAATCGGATATAGTTCCGGTTCTGGAAATATGCTTTGAAGCCTGTTATGATACCGTCCTCGGGAAAAACGTCATCAAGGATGAAAGTAGTTCCAGCAAAAGCAAATCCTTTATCAGAGGGCACAAGAATGTTTCCAACATCAATCTTCTCACACCTCACACCTGAAACAGGTAGTGTAACTGAATATTTTACTCACAATCCTCATGCCACGTGATAGAAAAAGGTGGTTTCTGAGTTGTTCCTCACACTGAGCATTCTGCATTTCACACCCCACAATACTATTGATTTTTATAATAAATACTGTAACAGCAAGAATACTACTCCGAGGAATACCTTTCCTTGACTAGAAAGTGACGAGCCTGAATGTGAATAAAATTGGAATAAAAAGGCGTAAACGACCCTAAATCCCTTTCATATAAGTCACTCTGGTGAACATCTGGATCCTAGACAGGCGTGTTGCAACCGTACTGATATTAGCACTAACCAGCCCAGTGCTTAACCTGTCAGGATTCCACATCCTCCCTGCATCGGGTCGCATCCCACGGCAAACAGGGCGCGCCTTTAATCGCCTTTTACGACAAGCTGGGGGCAGTTGAGTTATTCCCTTAGTCCTTGCCCCCACAAGAGAAATACATGTATGCGGACACCAAATCGATTAAAATGTGTTTAAGAAAAACATGAGAGAACAATTTGTGGGTTTAAACAAAATGTAAAACAGCTACCATAAGTAGACTTTTGACAAACAAATAAGCGAAGGAATTTATTATGTGCGGACCCCTACTTGTAATAGAAGTATGCATATCAAATATTTAAAGGCTTAATTAAAAGTGTGTGACAAAAAAACATTTGGACGATGAAAAATCCACAATGATTTTCGCCTCGTTTGACATAAAACGGAAGAAAATGCATCTATCATTCAAATATGAAAATAAGAAAAAAAAGTTTACTCACATATCTTCCATTTTCCCCTGTCAAAGCTTCCTCACATATCCCCCATTTTCCCCTGTCAAAGCTTCCTCACATATCCCCCCTTTTCCCCTGTCAAAGCTTCCTCGCAATCCCCCATTTTCCCCTGTCAAAGCTTCCTCACATATCCCCCCTTTTCCCCTGTCAAAGCTTCCTCACATATCCCCCATTTTCCCCTGTCAAAGCTTCCTCACATACCCCCCTTTTCCCCTGTCAAAGCTTCCTCACATACCCCCATTTTCCCCTGTCAAAGCTTCCTCACATACCCCCCTTTTTCCCTGTCAAAGCTTCCTCACATATCCCCCATTTTCCCCTGGCAAAGCTTCCTCACATATCTCCCCTTTTCCCCTGTCAAAGCTTCCTCACATATCTCCCCTTTTCCCCTGTCAAAGCTTCCTCACATACCCCCCTTTTCCCCTGTCAAAGCTTCCTCACATACCCCCCTTTTCCCCTGTCAAAGCTTCCTCACATACCCCCCTTTTCCCCTGTCAAAGCTTCCTCACATATCCCCCCTTTTCCCCTGGCAAAGCTTCCTCACATACCCCCCACTTTCCCCTGTCAAAGCTTCTTCACATATCCCCCATATCCCCCTCACCAAACCCACTAATACCTCAGTCACATTTGCGCCGATTTCAGTAAAGATGCCCGGCCGATGGATATTTTTTACAAAATCGGCAGGCCTTTCAGATTGCCGTGCGGGCACCGGGAGATCATCGGCCACAATTGGGCATCTTTAAGACGTCGGCCGGGTCATCGGGAACTTTTAGCTGCCACATAAAAGTTGCCGGCGTTTCCCCGATGTCTTATCAGCAAATATCATCTTAAAGTGCACGGCAGGGTCCCGGCAGTGTCCCGCAGGGACATCGGCAGATTATCTTAGGGCTGCCGGTGGCATCGTGCGGTGAAAATAGGATTATATTTATTTCATGTGTTCATAGACCATCGTCAGATGATCGCACGGGCTCCCTGCGATATATCATAGACGTCTTTAAGATGTCTTTCAGACGTCTGTCAAATGAGACAGACGTCTTTAGGATGTCTTTCAGACGTCTGTCAATGATAAAGACGTCTTTAAGATATCCTGCAGACGTCTGTGTCATTCAGTCTTGCACGTGCCGTGCGGTGCCCTTTAATAATGTGACCACAGCTACGGCATATCTCAGATTGTTGCTTATAAACTCCCCGGCGCCCGGCAGATTGTGAAGTCGTTCGATTGTTACTGCCCGGCCGGCGCCCGGTGCAAATGTGACTGAGGCATTACCCATGGCATACTATTTCTTTAATTTATGTTTGCAAACACGCTTCCTTATCTTAGAAGCTAATTATATATTTTGTTTTTAGTTTTTTTTGTTTTAGTTTTTTTGTTTTTGGTTGTTTTTGTTTTTGTTTTTAACACATACCATAATAGCACTGAATGACCCATATGCCGTTAGGAATTCATTCATGTATTCATTAAAACAGACAATGAAACCAATCTTGTATCTATGGTTAAAATTGTTGCTAAACAATTTAAAATTTGCCGAACACTATTTTGGCAACCATATTGATAATCACAAAATGAACAACAATTTGACAAATTCAATCAGTTGTTATCTAAATTCCATGGAAACCTATCTAATAACAAAAGCAAATCCCGCAGCAATCGGTCTCCATAGTGACTGCTGCAGAGAGTGGGCTTGCATTGCTGGGGACTCACCTCGCATATTGCATTATGATCATATTGAAAATAAATAAAGCATATTATTGTTTATCCTGATTTCCAATTCAATTTCCAAGCTCGTTTCTGCACAGTTCTCGAAGAATTTAGATTACTGTTTGTAGTCACGCTTTTGTTTCGTGGTGTCATGCGTGAAATGTAATGATATTTTAGGCATATATCTATTTTAATTATTCATAGTTTTACACAGATATTTATTTAATAGAATTTAAACATTTCTAGATGTTATCACACAAATGGCAGTAATAGAAACATTGGTTAATGATGAATTATTACTCAGAACAAATCTATCGGATCACCCCTACAAGAAAATCAAGTAAGATGACTCCAATCTGAACTGGTATTCAGATCACTCCAATCTGAACTGGTATTCAGATCATTCCAATCTGGACTGGTATTCAGATCACTCCAATCCGAACTGGTATTCAGATCTTTCCAATCCGAACTGGTATCAGAATAAGAAAGCAGGGAAATTTTATCAGAATTGGTACTCTTAGTCACATTTATCAAATTTAGAAGAACTGCTTCTATCAGAATAAGTATACCTGTCATTCTGAGTATTAGATGTCAAATCATTTCTATCAGATCACTTTATCCGAGTACTTCTTTCAAATCATCTCTATCAGATCACTTGTATCAGATCACTTGTATCAGATCACTTCTATCAGATTACTTCTTTCAGATCACTTCTATCAAATCACTTCTTTCAGATCAATTCTATCGGACCACTTCTTTCAGAATTACTATTTACAGCAGATAACTTCTATCAGAATATGAAGTTACGTCACAATATTAAATATATCGAACCCGCTTTACTGAGAATTAGCAAAGGCAGAATACAAACGTACTGTGGAGGAATGTGGACTGGAGGCAGATGAGGAGGGCGGGCACTATAAGTGTGTATACCATCCTTCATAGAGATAGACCTACCCAGCAATATACAGAAAATCACCTGAGCATGTTACTCGCATTCTCTGGAAATATAAAACATGATAGTTAACAACTATTTGTAATATTATCCGCCAAGGAGATACATGGGTACAACACTTTACGATTCAGATTCAATTTAATAATAGTTTGTTTTTAAATTGAGGTAATTACTTATCTTTGTCCATAAATTGTTTAAGTTGTCCTTTGTCATATTCCTACTCTATAGTTTTGAATTATGAATTCTTACCTTTTCATAGAAATATTCCTAAAAAAGTAATTCCATGTCCTTGATAGCGGACAGCATTTCTTGTCAGATAAGGTAACTTTTCAACAGAATGTAAAAAAAAGCTTTGAAACAAATTAAAATCCGATTCACCCTGAGTGTTTGGTATGTTTGTAGAGAATGAAGATACCCTCTTTGTACACTACTAACGCCCTATGCTCATATGAACATCCTGACATATGGCGCGGCGCGAGATCACAGATAGTTCATCCATGCTTAATCAACCATGCCAAACATGGAAAATGCCTCCACGCATGCATATATATTATTCACATGAATCACAGAAAAATGCAATGTATCACTGATCTTAGGACCTCGTTATAAAACAGATTAAAAGCATAATAATGAGTTAATCCGATTTTACATTAATTCTGAGTTATTCAAGTCAAAGGAAACATGTTCGGTCGTGGGTTAAACCAGCTGGAAATATTATTATATTTAAAAGTAACATTTTTTTTTATCTCGGCCTATTGCCATATTTAGCTTCTAAAGGTCATAATATATATAATAATAGTATGATAGTATTTTATATTGAGGTTCTCCACAGTTAGTTATCAAAGTGAGCGGGTGCTATCATGATTATTTGATAATGCAAAAGAAAGACCCCCAATCACCTTTGACTAGGAAATTGAGAACACGGTGGCGGGCTTCTCATATATACAGAAACAATATATGATAACGCCCACTCATGGATAAGTGAAAGACATGAGCTTGAAGAAATTATTCCAAGCCCTGAATAATTCACATGACATTTTCATGACACAAGTTGCCGTATGAGTTGTCTGTAGCGTGTGATTCGCTTTATTTATCCATTATCTTACAATCTGCAAATTACATAACATTTAAAGAATAAAAGAAAGTTTCAGATTTTCAAACTTGGTTTTATTAAGGGTATAAAGGAGGACTTATTAAAACATATCAGGCACGGAATACAGACTAATGAAAGTGTCTATTGCAATAATAATGTCCCCTGATATGCATAAAGCAGGAACTGTACCACAGTGATGAATGTACAGAGGTACTCGTGTGGGGAGATTACATGGATACATGGATTCCTATAGCACAGCACTGTATATTTCACTGTATATTTCATCTCATTTCATTAACGCAAAGGTGAGCTCTTACTGCACAGAGTTAGGATGACAATGAAATGTTATAAATATGTCCAGTCATAAATATGTCCAATTGTGATGCATTCCCAAGAGTTAGATCATGACATCTGTGCCTCACAGCACAGGTGGTTATATCTTAGCAGAGTAAATAATATTTATTGTGAGATACATATCTGTGATAAAGAAGGAAGGAGGAATTTGATTCCCATTTGGGACGCTGGGGCACTCTTTGCTCAGGAATGATAATGAAAGTTCAACAAACCTTTTGTATCAATGAGTCACTCCATGCGATATATATTATTGGCGAGAAGGGCGCTGTGTCCCATCAGCAGGCTCCTGTCTGATATCATATCAGTCTGATATCATGTAAGGTGTTGGACAATTTATTATTTATTGTTAATGATAATAACCATTTGACACGTGATGAACAAAAAGCATTGCCTCAACACACAAAAAGAGAAATGTCAACCTGGTGTGATAAAGTTATATCTGAAATGTGTGAATGATAAAAACAGATAACGAAATAGACAGTCAGAGAACCGCTAATTGCAAATAAAGTAATACACCTGTCGTAAGAGTATTCCTGTAATTTGAGATTATTTTGTGAGTCAATGTCGCGATTCCGTGACTGACGTAGTTTGCTAACTGATACGAGACACTGGGTATAATTTCTTCTACTATTTCGTCCAGTCGGACATTTCCTGTACAGTAGAAACAGATGCGCTGCGTTCATCACTTGTGCTGGACGTATTATTGTTGTTGAAGCTTCGAATGAGTTCCTTGGCTGCCTGTTGAAATTGTTCATATTTCAAAGCATAGATCAAAGGATTAATGACAGAGTTGAGAAAGACGGCGTAAACAGTCACGTGATAAAAATCACTGTTGAAATCCACATCATAGCCTAAATTATACATTGTATAATACACCTGAAAGTAGAAAAGGATATTATATCTTGTATATGTTCGAGAAATGCAAAATGTTAATTGTTTTTCTATTGTAATTATGGATTATTAATCATTTCGGAAGCCTACCCTCATACTAACACATCCCTCCTTTGAAACAATTATAATCGATTTCATATCATAACGGTTTCTATAAAATAACCTAAATATCATCAACAATGTTTAGTTTTTTTTAGATCACACGAGGGAAACCTTTTTTTCAATTATATACTAATAGTGCCTATCTACTAGGAATACGTCCCGATGGTGAATGGAGCTTGTTAATGTGGGGAAATAACACGCCATCGAATATGGCGCAATGGATAAATTCCCTTATTGTTACTAAAATTACTGTATAAATATGTAAACAAGACAGACCACACCAATTTGCTGAACATTGTGACATAACACTAGTGAGCCATATTGCATTAAATACATTTATTCTAGAAATATGAGCAGAATATGAGTCATTAATGGACAAATGACAACTGTAAGGCAACTTTACTGATCAATAGACTCAACACACTTTAGACATCTCTGGGTTTATATAATGTCTGGCAGACTCATACCTGATTGAATGTCCAACATAACATGAAACTCAATGCGATCATCATCAATGTCTTTATAGTATTATTCTCCCTCTTCCTCCAAAATTTAGCAATTCTCTCAGAATTAGCTGCAACATTAAAGTTTGTAAACATTTTTTTTAAAGTTTGAAATGCTTGTCTTGAATTAATAGATGAATTCATCTGAACGTATTCTTTACGGAACAAAGCGTTCAAGACGAGATGAATTGAGTCAACTGCCTAAAACATGGACAGTCGCAAAAGATTTCCTATGAAATTAAAGTTTATGAAACAAAAATAACGAGACAACGATAAAGAACTTGTATAATGATGAGACTTAACCTCTCCTTCTCAACTTTTTCTTTAACAAATTAAGCACTTCTCTCAAACTTCAAAGCTGCTTTCGGCTATTCAAAGACTGTGAACAGGTACTATGCATACTCGTAAGACCTTTTTTCAATCGCAATTACTTCTTGAATAAGTATGTTTGCATAGCCATGATACAACAAATGAATATAAAAATGATATCTATAAAGAAAGTCACAAAAATACAATATCTAAGATTTTAATCTTACCTGTGTTAAGGTTTGCTCGCCTTCGTAGAATTAAGGCAATGTGGGTATATAAGACAATGAATAAGAGGATTGGTATGACATATTGTATGACGATGGTAATAATGGCCACAGCTTGCTGTACTGCCTCATTAGGCCAGTGTGTATAGACAGCACATACTCCCTGACTGACCACCGTGGTAGGAATCATGTATGCACCATTATAACCAACCCCAAGAACCCAGATACACGCTATAGAAACATAGATCCTACTGGGGCCGAAGTGTGTTTTATGCCAGATGGGAAAGACGATTGAAGCGTATCTGTCTACAGATAGAACCACTAGATTATATGTGGAGGACACCAACAGGCCCCATAAAAGAACCTTGCTTTGCCACAGTTTACATATCACAACGCCAAGATATCCCTGAAAATACACTTTACTGCCTATACTGGAACTGGCTGCCAACACAAAAGATACACCAAAATCTATTATAGTTTGGTTGAGGATGTAAATATTGGTGGTGGTGTTTTTCAGAAGTTTTTTGTTCGCTTTAATCAAGACAACACTAACCATAAAATTGCCTGCCATTCCCAGACACCCTATTGTGATGTATATGATCCGTGCATAAACGGAGGATACGGAAGATGTTTTGTCAGGCGCCGATGATAAAGATATACCAACATGATATGGAGAAAACGCAGATGTTGTTTCCATCTCTGCACAATAAAATCAAGTTGGTAATATGCAACTAAACAATCAGCTGCAATCATTAAAGCACCAAACTATTAAGGATGAAAGGTTTGAAACAGAGACAACTATATTGATCTTAGCAGTTTCTCACAGAAATAAGAATCTCCAGAAGCACGCAATTGTAATGTATTCAACAAAAAGCCACCTTTTCTCCCAGAAACACAAAGCAAACTCCACCTCAGATATGCAAAATAACACCAAAAGTAACACTAAAAGTAGCAGCAGATACAACCTGGACCTGATCATCTGGAAGTGTCGCTAAGCCAAGAGTCGCTAAGCCAGGCCAGATTATCACCCGTCCGGACAAGTAGAAGTTGTTACAACATTCTCCACACACACACACTCACACACACACACACACACACACACACACACACACACACACACACACACACACACACACACACAATGTTTCATCAAACCATTGTCCACCAGAGGTACGCAAATTATTACCTCCGGCCAATCCAGATTAGTGTTCATCCGGTCCTAGTTTACTTTTAATGCCCACGTGCTCAAGAACTGTCCAACATTTTTTGTTGGTTAGTTAAACCAAATTCTTAAAAGGTTTAAAAGAATTCAAAATATAAACAATGCGGCTATTTTTGTTGTGGTTCCGCCTGATTAATACCCCCAAAATATATCAAAATGCCAATAAAAATCTTTTTAATTATATTTCATATCTGCAAAGAGAGAACATTTTGAAAACATTTTGAAAATTGATGTACTTCATTATTTCATCAGATTGAAGACAAGCTGATGTCATATTATTCATACTTGTGTATTAAGATAAAAATACGTCAGTCCATTGGCGAAAAAACAGTGGTTAGAAACAGAGTGACCATTTAAGCAACTGTGTTTTTCAGCAACTGTGTTTTTCAGTACAAAGTTATCTTTGCAACACTGCACTGATGTCAACAATTATAAGTTTGATTGAAGAATCTCTGCCTTTGAAGTTTAGCCTATTTGTTACGTTAGTCTTTTTCATCCGCTTACACAAGGCGTTAGGAGCAATACCCTTTTTAGGGTAGCCAGAAATATGTTTGTGACAGATTTATTAATTTAAAATATATATATTTGATGACTTATTTGAATGGCAGGCTTCGTATTTGATGTTTCTGGTACAAGATACAAAGCATGGTGAGTGATATCCTCCTACACCGACACAGGTGGAAGCTTTACTGCTGGCACTGCAAGTTTAGTGAACTATCATTTAGTCTGTTTATATTTATAGTCCTCTAAATGCATCCTCAATAAAACCAAAACTCATGGCTCTAGAGACTATAATGATTTCGGAGACTATTATCTGGTTGTCATATCTATCCCCGACACAGGCAAACCAAAGTGAATTGCAACAAATATTCTCATGACATGTATTTCACTTAAGAGAGGCCTGACGTGAAGTAAAATCCAGAAAATGGAGTTTTTATATTTAAAATTGTTATTGTGGGGAGTGCATTCATAAGTATTGTGTTTGGGGCACAGAGATAATTATTTCAATTAGGCAATAATATTTGAGATAATGGATGAGATAGCTAAGATGGATTGTTCCATTTCCGGCATCCCAAGAAGAGTATTCACAAAGTAATGTGATAAACAAATATATTAATGCACAATAATCAGAATAATCAGAATAATAAATAAAGAATTAAGACTGACTTTGTAACACAAAGTGTATCAGAATATATATAATTTCTCGATGAATTCTGACAAAAAATTGAAACATGTCTCTGTTGTGTAAATACTAAAGACGTACTATCTTACTACACACAGTATAAAATTACTGCAATAGCTTTGTCTCTTAATAAGATAAATATAAAACAAAGTAATATAGCTCCGTGGATTGCCCCGAAATGACAGGGCACAAAATGTTAACGCCTGAGTTTTATAACTAGACTTCAATTCATTTTCAATGATTTTTTTTGTTTTGGGTTTTACATAACTTTCAACATTATTTCCGTCATTTTATGATTTATGATACTTGTAGCAGATATAGCGCTGGCTCACTGAATTGTCATGTCGCATGTCCTTGACATGACAACCCAAACAGTCACAGATTTACAAGGACAACGGGTTATTCCTTTGGCACGGGCCTCAACTCATGTGTGAAACTGTATCATGAATTCAATCTGGGCATGGTCGGGGATCAAATCCACGACCTTTGAATCACAACAGAGGAACTAATGCTGATAAGATGGCTCTCTACATAACCAACTGTGCCACGGCCCGTGGCTTCATTTTCAATAAACAAATATTTGGGTACATAGATACTTCCATAGCAGTACTGTGGACAACAACAGAACTGTGGACTACAACAGAGCTATACTTCCACTTTCAAAGCCTTAAAGTGCACATTCAAAAATGTTTTCATCAGATTGTTGAATCACATATGTGCCAAAAAAAAGTAAACGGTGTGATAAAAATGGGCAATGAATAGATAAATTGAAATGTAGTTTTGTTTTTGCCCACAGCTCTCTTGTCGTCTGCAATTTTGTTGTCATCTGCAGCTGTGTTGTCTGTGGCTTTATGTGATTTATGTGTGTTTTATAGAATGTGTTTCAAATATCAAACACGCACTATATAGTTTTGCAAATCAAAATAAATATTGTGTTTCTCTTGGCACACATTACTGAGTTTTTATTGCATAGCAAATGCATTGTATCAAATAAAGTGGTAGTATTGGATTAATAGCCTCTCAAATTGGGGTGATTTCAGATGCCGGAAAAGTTACAATAGTTGAAAATCATTAATTTGGCTTAAATAATTAACATTAAGACATATGTCAAACCACAACGCACCAGAAAACAAAGTTTCAAATACAGGAAATCGAATGTGTCATTCTTCTTGACTTACAGGACAAATCTATTGTCAAATATTGTTGATACTGGATCCCGACACATGGTGTACAATTACCTGATTTATATTCCAGTATTATTGTATTCAGTTGTCACCTTGTGCTTGTTGCTGCACACTTTCATGTCATTACTCAACTTATTGCACTCAATGAGTTTGCAATATGATTTGTTTATTTGTTTGGGGTCCCTTTCAGCATTATTTCAGTCATTTCGTGATGAGACCTACTGAATTGTCATGTCGCAGGTCCTAAACATGACAACCCACCTGGTCACAGTTTTACAAGGACAACAGGTTAACCCTTTATGCGCGGGCCTCAGCTCATATAGAAAATTGTATCATGAATTCAATCTCGACATGATTGGGGATCAAACTCACAACCTTTGGATCACCACAGAGGAAGTAGTACTTATAACCAACTGCGCCATAGGCCATGGCCATTGCAAATATGAATTGATTTATGATGTCATACAGTTGTCATTAAAACATTATATCAACAGAACAAATATGTTGTCTAACCTTAGTACAGATGTTTTTTATTTATTTTTTCCAATTATAATTTCCAATGAAGATTGCATTTAGAACCGCCAAATAATGACGTCATGGCAACACAGAAGGGGAATTCTTAAATGGTGTCATATGGCAACCACTGCATTGTGTTCGCAAATCCCTTGTTGATTTTTTTTCTGACAAGCATATCATGTGATGTCAAAAGGAAAAGGACAATGTAAAAACTGTTGCCAGAAATCGAAATCTACCTGAATCATAGGCATAAACAGGTGAACAATACAAGCACGTAGTATTCCTTTAAACAGTTGGTTCAAGTCCATTCACGGTTGGGGATAGCTGTCCGAATTTTTTAGATGTCCTCTGACAAAGGCAATTAGTATTTTTTCCTTTTTCATCTCAATCATTGCATTCAGTAATTTTTTCATATCATGCACTACCTTATTGCCATCATTTATTAGAGGGAAATCAGAACACTTTATCCAAAGACATCGACAAAATTGACATGAAAACTCTCCACAGGCCGATGTACATCACAAAAATGTCGAACTGAGTGAACTCCACCTCCAGCGATGAATTGTTAAAGTAATTATGTGTGTCGAAAATACACTTAACGACTTGAAATAACATTTAGAGTCAAAAAGATCACGTTTTGAAAACAAGGAAGGGAAAATGGACGTCATATCTGCAGGTTCTTTGCTACTGAACGTTTGTATAGGTGGCTGACCCACATTTCACATCATCCTCACAAACAATGCAAAAACGAAGCTTCATGGCGTCTTTAAAACCTGTTGCCAGGAACCAATTTCCCCCTGAATGAATAGACAACATACGCTGCATTTTATAACTTGCTACAATGAAGTTATATTTTAGTTGATGACTAGAATTTAACCAACTATGTTTCTTGGTGGAAGTTCTCCAACATCCCACTCCTTACTGCAGACCAAGGGCTTTGGTGCAGTTTTGGTGCAGTTTTGATGCAGTTTTGATGCAGGGCTTTGGTGCAGTTAAAGAGCTATCACGCTCCCTGCTGCAGGTCAAGGGCTTTGGTGCAGTTAGTTAGAGCGCCATCACGCTCCCTGCTGCAGGTCAAGGGCTTTGGTGCAGTTAGTTAGAGCGCCATCACGCTCCCTGCTGCAGGTCAAGGGCTTTGGTGCAGTTAGTTAGAGCGCCTCCACACTACCTGCTGCTGGTCAAGGGCTTCGGTGCAGTTAGTTAGAGCGCCATCTTGCTCCCTGCTGTAGGTCAAGGGCTATGGTGCAGTCTGCTAGAGCACCATCATGCTCCCTGTTGCAGGTCAAGGGCTTTGGTGCAGTTAGTTAGAGCGCCATCTTATTAGCACCATTGTCTCTTTGATGATCTACAGGTTGTGTTCATCCAGAAAATCCAGTCCATGATACAACCGACGACAACAGAGCTGCAGACGACAACAGAGCTGTAACTGAGTTTATCAACTGATTGCCGATTTCGTCACATCATTTGGTGTTGTTGGCACATTGACTTAGCTGACAACCTGAGGAGAATATCTGCGGAGAATAAGTGCAGATACATTTAAAAGTTTCTGAACATGGAACCTCAGCTCTGTTGTCCACAGCTTTGTTGTCGTCAGCTCTACCGTATTCAATCCGAATTTCACTGAATTCATTTCAGACAAACTATATTCAAGACCAATTTATGGCAATGACACTTAAATATTTGTCAAATCAAATACCAAAACTTCAAAACTCCAAAAACACCTCCACTGGCCCATGTACCGTTTAATGCCGTTAAATATACTTAGATATTTTGAAAAAGCATAACCAATCCATCATTTTACATTAAGGGTATTTATGGATCTTTTTGATAAGAACCCCCTAGTGCCAGATTTAAAAAGTTCAAAATGGTAACCTATAGAGAAGTTGCACATTTACAGTGTTAAGATAGAATTCCCGGAAAATTCAATGTGATATGGGATTCATTTAGCATTTTAGCACTGCTATATTTGAATGAACACATGAATACGTTGGAAAATGCTATTTTTGGCTTGATGTCCCTGAAAATGAGTTTTCAGGAAAGAAAGAAGAAAAGCATATTAGATCTGCAGATTGCAAGATTATGCGATACCGATCTTATGAACCCGATTATCGCTTTTTGTGTTGAACAATCCGGAAATAAAAGGAGTTATAAAAAACCCAGATATATCAAAGGTCTCAAGTGAATACTTTTCCTTTGTTTCTCTCTTTGAGGACGAAATAGATAATCTGTTTCATTAGGATCATAGTAAAGAAGAAGCAGTTCTTCAAGGAAATCTGCCAATCACCAACATCTATAAATGTTCTTGATAAGAATAAGGACATATTTATCTTTAAGTGAGGAGACAAGTTCTCCAACATCTCACTCCCTGTTGCAGGCCTGTCTGTTAAGAATGTCTGGCAAATAAATCATCAATGTACTCTGATGAACTGCATGATATTAGAGCATATTCTCCCGGTCAGTCTTTAAAAGTTCTAAAACAAAAGATCCCAGAAGGGCGTCAAAGACAATAATAGAGAAAGACAATAATTGAGTACTATTGTTTTCCCAGTCATATTGTTTTCAAGCAAACATGGATACTAGAAGAACAATAATACTAATTATAAATAGTATGAACAAGAATGAGAAAGTCATTAATTAATTCATACGCGGCATCTGCAGCACCAATCGGCTTGATCTTGGGCTCATTTGAAAGAAAAAGGTGAAATATAACATACAAGATGAGATATAACATACAAGGTGAGATATAACATACAATGAAGCCGTATTGACGTTGCAAGCAAGGTAAATACAGTTGCGTGAATTTTCAAGATGCAAACTTTTTTCAACTGAATATTACATATTAAACAAAAGACCATAGTTTTGTCAATAATTGGAGTAGAAACATGATTTAACTAGCTCTGAAACCGTATTGACGTTGCGAGCAAGATAAACATAGTTTGTTTGTTTGTTTGTTTGAGGTTTTACATCACTTTCAACATTATTTCAGTGATTTCGTGATGAGACCTAATTGTAGCAGATATAGTGTTGCCTCACTGAATTGTCATGTCGCAGGTCCTTGACATGACAACCCACCCGGTCACAGATTTACAAGGACAACGGGTTTAACCCTTTTGGCAGGGGCCTCAGCTCATATGGGAAATTGTGTCATGAGTTCAATCTCGGCACAGCCGGGGTTCGAACCCACGAGCTTTGGATCACCACAGAGGAACTGGTGCTAATAAGCTGGCCCTCTAACCAACTGCGCCGTAGCCTGTGGCCCCATAAACATAGTTACGCTATAACATGCAAAGTTCTCTCAATTAAATATTACATTAATACAATGGACCATGCCTTAGTCAGTAATTGGAGAAGGATTATTTATCTTGCTCTGAAGCCTTATTGAGCAAAACAGGGCTGGGGGGCAGAACTGATGACGGCATTACTTTTTTGGAGCGTCTCACAAAAGTAGGTCAAGTCGACTATACCACAAAACTGAAATTGGGAGCACAAAACAAACTCAGTGGAATCATGTTTTAAATCATTGGACATTCATTCATATGCACAGTTACTCTGCATTACATAATTAGTATTAAATTACTACCTCTGCAGTCATTGCCCTATATTTGATACCATTCTAAATTGGAATTCCCCAAGTTATAAATACTTTGCTCACACAATATATCATGGAATCTGAATTGACCAGCACAAGCTTATAAACTGTAATCAGGTGTCTGACACACAAACTTTTATGTATACCTATGACTTTCGACAGATCCTGTGCGCAGCTTTATACCTTTGGAGGCAGGGACTGATATGAGATGGAAGTCCTGTTATAGAGGGTAATGCACAGTACAATTATGCTACATAGACATTTTTAAGTCAGATGTGATGTAAAACCTGGAATTAGGCTACTTTATGTATTATTCTGCTTTTTTCTTTTTTTCATTAAAACTAAGTAATTCTAGGTTTAATCACTTTGGTTCATCCTGGTGAAACCTGGAATAAGGCTACGTTATGAGTCATACTGCTTCTTTTCTTCTTTTGTAATAAAACCAAGTCATTCTGGGTTTCACCACTATTATACCTCAGTGATGCGCGTTTTGATGCGATTTCGAATGAATACGAGCATGCCGATTATTTGTAAAATATTGATTAGTTGGAACTATTTTGCGTCGGCCATCTTTAGACTGGTCCCCCATCGAGTGTCAAGAACATCGTGTATATACACAGATGGTGGCAACCAGTCTATGGCTGTACGCGCCATTTTCGGGTCACGTGACGGGGTCAAATGAGGTGCGCTTTGTTTACAAATGTTTTTAACGATAAATATCTTGTTTCATGTATCATTTTTTAAAAATACAGTAGTTGTCTGAGGTATAAAAACAAAACATGCCTCGTCGGGTCAGCTGTGTGAGCGGATTCAGTGAGTTGGTGATGGCGGACGGATACCCTTCCGCAATTACCAACTCACTGAATCCGCTCACCCAGCTTCCCGACTCGGTATGTTTTGTTATATGATTGACCCTAAGTTTTCATTATCCATCAACTGGTCCCTTATCATTTGAAATTAAGAAAATAATGGGATACCAGTCATATATTGATTATCTTCTGTCCAGGGAGAGGTGGAAAGAATAGCCATTTATCTTAATGAAAATTAGTTTTTACTATGTTTTGGCTCTTAACATAAATGTCGTAATTGTGATTTAAATGGTAGTTTTAAATATTCCAAATAAATATTCTTGGTTAATAATATCAGAATTGATTTCATCATGTTTGATATTGTGATAACAAGCACTGAGTCCAGATACTGCATGGGCCATGTCAAACTTCAATGTAAATATTAGTACATGTATAGAACATTTTGATGGTCTAAAGAGGGATAAAACAGAGTGGCCCCAACGTAAACTTCGATGGGATAGGAGATTTGTCAAATAGTATTTCCGGTTTAATATCTGGATGGAGTACAAAGAAATATCATTTCCGTCAATTTGAAATTTGAACCTGCATATTTCTTGCCCTAATTGGATATTTGCCATGACACCTTTCGGACGTGATGCTGATTGGGCAAAACAACTGCCTATTTCACTTCACTTTTCAAAAATGTTTTATCTCAGGTGTCAGCTTTAAAAAATGTAAAATTACATTACAACTAAATGTAAATGTATATGTTTGGTATAACGTTCCTGTTTGAAAAAATTAAAAAATGCTAAAAGCAATTATGCATCACTTCTGCTGCTTTATTTCTTTATCAGTTTTGGATGATTATTTGAACATTATTGCAATGAGTGTCACGGCTTGGTCATCTGTGAGGAAGAAAAAAACATAGTCCAGTGACAAGAAACCTTCATTTCTGTTTAAAGTAAGAAATCGTAGCGAAATACATGGAGTAAATGTGCAGAATCATATGACATGTCATGTCAAAATCTTCTCTTTAAATATATGTTTGCCCAGCATCGTCAATTGTGTTTTGTTCAATCCTCTTTAACCTAACCCCTCAGAGGAATTGCGCAATATGCATATGATGAAAAGAGGAGCGTTAAAGCATCCATGAAATGAGGTTTTCAAGCATTGTTTCGTTGCATGATATAAATGTTTATACCCCAAATTTGCGTCAAATATTGTTACCCATCATATTTCTCCTACATAAATCTCTAAGTAGATGAGTCTTCTGGTGAAAACCAAATAATCCAGTGGACATTGTGTCAAAAAACTTAGCTGACTAGTGATCTAGTTCCAACACTAATTAATTTTTTACTAATAACGGGGCACCTTCAGATTTGGGACAATGGAGTATTTTGGCTTACAGAGGCCTGTTTGTCCATTAATGTTTGTCCATTGGTACAGGCTTAACACCCTGACAAACCACAATACAGGTCACATGCTTCTTTGTTTGGGATTTTACATCACTTTCAAAGAATAGTCCTGACTTCCAGTACCTTATTTGAGATGCTCTGACCATTGCATGAGCCAATTAATAATTTGTTGTTTGGTTTTCTGGTTATTGCCTTTCTTGTGGTTTTATCTAAATTTTTGGTTCTCGTTATACCATCATATTGAACGACTGCAGCAACATGTTGTAATAGTGGTAGTTTTGTCCACATACACCTTCTCTCAGGTCCGTGAAAGGAATATATAGTGTAGCTACCTCTTTTTTGTTTGCTCTATTGTATTTCTTTGCGCTATCAGTTCTCTGCAGCAATTCGAGATGCTTTGTTTGATTTCTATTAACTTCTAGTGTGATAAAGCTCCTAATTTGGCCACCTGAGTTTCTGTTCACCTGATCGTGAACCGTGCAACGCTCACGTACAAAGACAGTGTTTTTGAACTTTGACCCTGCTTCGGGGAGCTCTCCTATGCTACGGAGACACCTTAAGTGACACTAGTCGACACCTGATTGGCTACGAGGCAGTGAGGGGGCGTGGATTTTACTGCCAATATTTAATATATTCATGTAAAATAACATCTTTACTTTCCCTTTAACGTTAGTGGGAATGGTGTCTTCCAAAGTTCTTTTTTCCCGCCAAAAGAAAAAATGTCCCCTACTTTTTAAACCCCAAAAATGGCATAGTGCATGACAATTGTTTTGTATTACAATAACTGAAAATCGATTTGAGCTGTTAATGTGTCAAATGCTGAGGAATTGAATTTTCTTTCGATTTGGTTTTTAATTTACTTTAAAATTTTATCAATTTTATCAGTTTTACCAGTTAAATCAGACCTTTATATACTAGGTTTTTTTTTCAACCATCGGGAATTTTACCTATTATTTAATTATTCAAGCATTAGAGGTCCAGATGGGATTTGCACAATGGGGTCATATGGGTGAAACATGAGTGAAATGCAGTTTCAAGAGTGTGAGACAGCTACACAAGTGAGAGACAGCTACATAAGAGCTACATAAGAAGCTACACAGCTTCGTGATATGCGCATGACTGAGCTTAACACAGGTCAGACATCCACATAAAAGTCAGATAGCTACCAAAATTAAAAACAGCTGTACAAGTGACACTATATCAGATGAGAAACAGCTACATATTCAGAAATCAAAGACAGCTAAATTCATGAGAAACAGCTAAACAAAGTAAGGAGAAAATCAAATAAAATAGAGACAGTTGCACAAGTGATGCAAGAACTGAGAAACCCGAACACAGGTGAATTACAGCTACGCCAATACAGCTAAACCGTACACGCTTCATAATCAAGGGACAGTTGCAATGGTAATGGACAACTACAACAGTTTAAGACAGCTCTGTAAGTGAGGGACAAGCATACCGAACTGGCCAAAATTTACGCAGGAGAGACATATCGCTGAGAGGAAACTGCATGAGTGTGATTTAGCTGAACAAGTGTGAGATATCTACAGCTGTGCAAGTGGGAGATAGCTAGAGAGATATTGCTTGTCAGAATATACTGACATTTCCTTTCTCTCCTTAAAAACTTAAAGTATTGAGACAATTCAAAGTTTCGTGAGACAATTTTGTAAGACTTTTCAAAGAACATTTAGATCGCACAACCACCGATCACTGTTCATTGCTTGAAATTGTATGCAATTATTTAGCAAACTGACAAGTGTGAAATATAACAATTTGTGTTAAAACTTAGTTTTGCTGTCTTTGGGAGCACACGTTGTTTATCCGTTTAATCATCAATTCTGATCAGTTTCAAGGAGACATTATGACATTATTTTTTCAGGATAAGGCATCAGGGTATTTTGTTGTATCTTCTGGATTTGTGAATTATGACAATTGGGATTTCAAAGACTTCAAAGGGATTTAGATACACATGTATATGGCCTATATATGTATACCTTATACGACCAACTTCGTAGTTTCAATATCAATCATCACACTAACTGAGAATGAGTTTTCAAAGACAGACTTTGCCAATTGGCATTCGAAGCATATGGTTCACCTTTCTCTCTGATATGATTCTCTTGGCGCAAAGTAATTGTCTGTTAAAAACACTATATATATGATCACAGTTACAGACCATAGATATTCAGAATGAGTGAAAAAAGACATGTTGTACATTAAAGGAACAAGAATACCTATCATATAGACCTTCTTCTAGATATGATATCAGATGGCATGCAAAGAGGAAGTAATACAGTGAAACAGTCATGCGCATAGATGTCACTTTATCATTATTTTCAATACCGTATCAATTAAGCCAACAATAACATGAGCTAACTCTCCTCGATATCAACTGAACCCATTGTTATATATTGTATTAACGACCTTTTGTCATCACATGCTATGTTGCTCAGGTTTGGTGTGATTTGCTGCAAAAGCAAAAAGAAAGCAAAATGTTCATCCTTGAAGGGTCTATGAGGTCTTGTTTATACCTTACGGCTAGAGTAACAAAAGCAAGAAAGACCATTATCTCTCACAAAAGATAGCAAGGAAGAGTCTCTTTACTTCAGGATCATATCACGATTTACCTGAAGAGAAGCAGCCAAGCAACCATGGGTAGGTTTGGTCGTGCAGGCTTTTCCCGGCACACAATTTTCTTCTTTTTTTTTTTGGTTTTTTTTTTTGTATAGATTTTATTTCCTATCCGCCAGGAGCATTAAGAACGAATCAATGTATTTTATATAGCATTAGAAACTTCAAGCATGTTTGCATGACAATATAATCACTAGAAATGTGAGACATTGAACATGAAATGGGAAGTATAAAACTTCCTATTGCAATTGGTACATGGTGGCACTTTCACCCAGCATAAGTGCCAAAAAAAGAACACATTCCCCAATGTATATGCATATTCAAGAAATAATTTTAGCACCTTCCTTTTATTGAAGAAAAAAAATAAATATATAAAAAATTGCAGAACGCTATCAGCTATTCACTGATATAAGTGGATTACTCCTTGTTGTTCACTGTCTACATTTAATACATTTCTTGTGACCTGATTTTTATTCTATTGCAAATGTGGCATATCTTCACATGCTTTGAGAGTTTATTATGATCTTTTTATGTACTACTAAAGCAACTTATTGGGGTTATTTTCTGAAATTTCACTAAGTCTTATATTTAATATGTACGAAAATTAAAAAGATTGCATTTGATCAATTTAAATTTAAAGTCTGTCAATTTTCATATTTTGTACACCTACCACATTTAAGCTATTTCTTACCAAAACTAGCTTGTTAATAATCTTAAAATTCACAGATTTTATTTCAGCATCACAGTTTGTTCTATGTAGTATGTACTTTCATAAATTAACCACCAATATGTTGTAATTATAGATATTGTTCCAAAATAGCTCGGCATATACACATGTCTTCTAATTTCCCTTGCAAATTGGTCCAACATTGAAATTGCTCTAATATTGTCAATCATGAAAGGATTTTGATGAATAAAGACTTGTTTTTGAAAGATGCAGATGACGTCATATGTTCTTGTCTGCCATTTATACTGATGTTTTTTTTTCAGCCTTTGCACTGTAGTGCAAATATTAAATTGAAGAAAATGAGAGATTTTTGTTTACTAGATGTTTCAACGTGTACCATGCCTTATGGCTTGTAAATATGTAGAAATGCATTATGGCTTGTATATATGTAGCAAAAGAATAGTGCTTACCATTCAGGTGATCATTCAATACACTAGGGAATTGGTCAGTGTCTTTTCTTAATGCAAACCGAACAATGAATAATGTTTCCATTTTGACAAAAGAATATCAAGAATTTCTTGCACCTCCAGATAATGAATTCTGTAAAATAAAATAATCTGATATTCTAATGAGATATTATGCTAATTTAGTCATGTGACCAGATAAAAAAAAGATTTTCCTGAGCATTCAACAGATGCATGAAACACGTTGATTGGAAATATGCATCTTAAACTGTGATCAAAATATGTTTGTTTAGTTTTAACAATCTCCAGTACTGAAGAGTTCAACAAGTCACTATTATCCAAGACCGAGACACGAGAACCCTGGGCTCAGGGCTAATGCTTCTAATAGAAGTATTTTGATCTTAGTTTTCAATACCTATTGTGGTTACTGAGGCAACTGCATTGTATTTTAATATATTTAATATGATAGATCAGAGAGGATAAAAAGGTGATATGTGGCATTCTACAATCTAATATATGCCGATATCAAATATATATCACGGAGGTTTATAGAAAATATCGATATATTTTGATATGCAGCCGATTTGCATTGGATGCGCATGCGCGGGTGAAGTGCAACAACACAGCAGTTGGAACATCATTACGTATCTAGTCTCGCATCAGGCAGGAACCTCAAGTCGCCACGGGTAAGCTCTCCTTCAGTATCTAAGCAAACAATTTGATTTCATTTATGTAATAATTATTAGGAATCAATTCATTTCTATTCTCAGAGGTTGAAATAATTGGAGCCATAACATGAGATTTTTCAACTTTACGACTGCATGTATGACTTATTAATTTTGAGAATTATGTATTTGGCGCAATAATGTCATCTTCTGAGCAACACAGTGTGGGCATGATTCCAAGCGTGAAGGTGTGTCACAGCCCTCAACGCCCTAAACAAATACTCTGCCAATGTTTAACAACCCTTTGATATATTTTTACCGATTGGGGGTCATGTTCTTTACACATTGCTGAGAGGGCAACATCGATAGCAGTGATATTATCGCTTGTGTGTGGGTTTCCATAATATATATATATATATATATATATATATATATATATATATATATATATATATATATATATATATATATATATATATATATATATATATATATATATATATATATATATATATATATATATATATATATATATATATATATATATATATATATATATATCCGCTATTTTTTTAATCAATCTCACAGGACAATGTAAGATTCATATACATTCCATTAGAAATTAACTTGGAGGGGGATATCAGCTCTGAACAGTGCCGGGCGTTATTCTGAGTGGGAGAGCTCTGGCTATGCCATCACAAAATCACAAAACAAAGTATGTTATAAATGAGTGTTCAATAGAGTTTGGGTAATGATTGTGTAAATTTAATATTATATTTTTAACGTTTTGGGGGGTAATTTTTGTGCCCTTAAATGTGGATTACTCCTCGTTGTTCAAACCTTAAGCGGGGTTCATTTCGGTTTTCAAGAATTTCCATTTGACAAATAACTTTTTCAATCTTGACAGCGTTTACTATACGGCAACCCGAAGATTTTACTTGGATTGGCTACGATTTGAGGCTCGGTTAAGGTACGATCATTCGGAATTGATGTGATTATGTTTTTTTTTCTGTGTGGCTCAGTTGGTAAGAAGTCTGTGTCCCTGCTAAAGGCCGGAGTTCGAATCACAGTTACGACAACTGTTACAGTCATGTCGCATGGTCAAGAAAGGCGCACATCATTCCGGGTGGGGAATGTCCGGGTGGGGAATGTCCGGGTGGGGAATGTCCGGGTGGGGAATGTCCGGCCGGGGAATGTCCTAGAACTGCAATTTCTTACTCCAGCCAGTTCTTCGTGAACGGTTACCAAAGCCGTGGTTTGTGTTATCATGTCTATGTGATTATAAGAAAGCAAGATCCCATTTCACACTTCGACAAGAGAAGTGAATTACGACCTGGTAGCAGGCTTCTACCTGACCTTATAAGACAGGCACACACAAAGAGCAACGTCTAACAGACAATTAGAAGCACAGTTAACAGCAACCTGTAACGGACAATTGGAAGCACAGTTAACAGCAACCTGTAACAGACAATTGGAAGTACAGTTAACAGTAACCTGTAACAGACAATTGGAAGCCAAGATAATGTCACTGCTTGTTTTATATGTTTCCAAGCAAATTATAAAGCAATCAGCATAAATTTGCCCTGTGACATACTCAGTATTATCGCCCACTCTATATAGTCGCTAATTCTAGTAAAGTCTAATTATCATGGTGACAGGAAGTTCCTGCGCCACTTGAAACAACAATGAAGTGAGGATATATTTCTTATCTTTGGCCAGAGACTGTTTTCGTCGTCTAGCTTATTCTTGTGGATCCTTGCCTTTTTCACTGTGATGATATGTTTCTTATTGCAAAGCTTCCTATTTAATTGTAAAGACATCATGTCATAGTCTGAGGAGAACCAGAAGCAGCTGATATCAAACACGTGCCAAGTTGCGGCCATTGGAATGTAACTAATTCCTCATTTCATGCCAATTTTCAATGATCACAGTTTAATTTCAATTTTCATTCACAGTTTGAATCTCTTTTACATCAAAGAATGTCACAAAAAGTGACATATTTGATCGAGAATTGGTGCGACATATGAGAGAGGTGGGAAACATCGGCAAACATCGGCAAACATCGGTAACTGCAAACAGAGTTCGTTATGGGTGGACTACTTCAAATAATCAACTTTTTGCCTCGAGTATGAACAAATCATAACCGTTGCCGTTTGATGTTGCCTTGAAGGGTACCCTCTCTCGTATAAGCTGTGGTTTCCTGTCGCTCACAGTAATTTGTATATGTATTTGCGGGAAGCCGAAAGTCGATGAATGTGCATATCTCAGAGGACAAAAATATCATAGAGAGACACATGATGTGAGAAAAGGTTTCTTCTGCGCTTTTGGACTCTCCTTTTATTTATTTTCTGAACATGCATGAAAGGAAAAAATCTCAAGAATGATTTGGGGATGTTCCTTCTTTTAGTTCAAAGAGTTGAACGTTTATATCAGTGCTTAATGATATATTTTGGCACACAATATCATTATCTTGTCTTTATCATAAGCTAAACATGAAGCATCCTGAGCAAACCTCCATAATATCTGTAATGATGCCACTCTCACTCTTGACAAACTTTATAATTATGTAATTATTACTTCATCAGTGTAAGAGGTGCCAAAAAACGCAATCACACAACATTCTGTGATATGATCAACTTTTGGAATAAAAGCAGGATTAGTGAAAAGACAATCAAATGTGACGAGACCGATCGTGTGTTACCACCACAAAGGCAGACAGAGAAGAGGATCACTCAAATAGAAGTCACAACAACGTTAAGACGTACACAAAGAAGTTTACAAAGAAGAGAACAAAGCCCCAACCCCATACAGGTGTGCATAGAAGCCATAGAGATGTAGCCATTAAATTAAGAGGCAACGGCAAAGGGGGCAGGGAGGAGCATACTTAATTGCTTCCAAGCTTAAAGCTTAAAGCTGACACCTATGTACCTTGGCCATTGCACTTCTATCTTAACCCTATATTAATGGCCTAATTTACTCGATGAGTCACCATTGAAGAGTGTAAAATGTGGAATGATAGTTTTACCACAGGGGATCTGAAAAGCTCAGATAGTGCCGAAATTCACAATGTCGGCATATACACCTAAAGGGATGAAAGCTGAAATCACAAACTTGAATGAGAATATTTTTATTCCATGTATAAAGTTATTAGTTTTACTTTCATGACTATGAATTGTGAATTCAGTGCTTCAAAACATATCACATACACTGATCCACATTTCTGTCCAAATCTACGATCACTTGTATAAAAATCAGAAAGGTATGTGATCCAGTTGAGAGAATTATAGAAATAAAAAGTGTCCATTTGATGATATATTTTGTGTTCAAGGCGAGTATTTCGGGGATTTCCAAACTTTGAATGGGGTCAAAAATAGGGCGATGACTGCAGAGTTAATTGAATACTTACTACCTGTGTAATGCAGAGTACCAAAGAACTAACTACGTCATGTTTCTATCACTTCAAAAATCGTCAGGTGCATTCGTAATGAGGATTGGCAGGGGGCCTATTACATTTATTCAAATATACGGTGATAACATCATGCAGAATTTTAAAGACTCTATGGTGAATAGGCCATGGTGCAGCGAAATGAGATTTATAAAGAGTTTATTTGTGATCTACTTATTTCAAAAGAGTTTCTCGACAATACTCCAGCCACCATCTTTTTAGAGCTTTCACAGCTCAGCAACTGCTATTACAAATGCTTTTACCGTTAAACAATACGTACGAATGCGCTCGTGACTTTTCTAACCTTAACCAATGTTACAATGTAACAGCTTGCACCATGAACTTCTGAGCTGTACTCTGTTGAGCATATTAAATGACCATGGTTATGAATTTCAGTGATTTAGTATGCAGATATACTGGTCCAAAGAGTATTGATTAGTCAATCAATAAAATTTGAATAGGCTTGACCTTTAAGTCACACGCTGGTTCCACACCTGGTTTGGCCTTATTACATTGTCACGTGAATAAACACTGGGTACACTTTATCATACATGCGTCTAATTTGATCCATGCCACATTATAACCCATTATATTGCCCTGATATGATACAAATGACATTCATGACATACTGAGCAGAAAGATCTCAGCCACACCCAATTACTTCCAAAAGATTGTTCTTCCTGTCCTGGTGCCAATTTCACTACTATTTTATATGCCATTGATAACTGTAGATGTATTATTGACAAACCTAATCACATAAATATAATGGAACGTGAAATATATTTCTGGAAACTGTGGATTCCAAGTCCAAGTCCATTTTGACGATGAATATGGGATTATTCCCTACAAATCCACTGTTGTCATCAATACATTGCACTGCCCTTAGAAACCGCATCTGTTTTCGGCATGTTTATGTTGTTTACTTGAAGTTCACTGCACATACTAGTCAATGACATCATGTCAATGGTTCGCATGTGCACGAGGTGATGACGTGACGCAAATATCATGTATTTCAAGAGGGGAAACAAAAAGCACTTCCTTACCTTGAAGTATATAGAGCACTATAAATGGTGTATTTCAGACTGCACATGCAATTACATTTAATATATTTCATATTTCTGTAAACTTTCTTGGCTGCAGAAAATTCATCTCACTTTTGTGCCCGGAAGTCAGCCTAATCACATGCTAAATCTTAATTGGTAAGTTGAATGTTGCCAGTGTTGTTTTGAATGACCTCACAAGAAAATTTATTGTGATGTTATATAACTCCACAGGCAAACAATTACTTTCGGGCACCAAAATGATCTAAAGATTTTTTGAAGCCCTACAACTGACTTTGGAACAAATTAACGCAGCTTTTCAAAAAAATGAATCTTACAATCACAGAACACAAGAAAATTCATTTTAGAAGATGGTCAGATACACACTTGAAGGAAAAACAGTCGTTTGCACAGATTACAACATCATTTGCCTTCAAAGGAATTGTTGAGATTTTTGTTTCCTCTCTTGGTATATCCCATATTTGTGTATACAGCAGTATCTCTGCGCATGTAGTGATGCACATGCCATTAGAAGATGGAAGCTATTGCTGTTCTCAATGGAACTGCCCGTCATACTTATGTCTCGACTCAGGTAAAACTTGTTTCCCAGCAAAAAGTTTTCACCAAGTCATGTACTTCTCTTTTCAACATTAAACGCAATGCTTGGTAGAATTGTTTTTCTTGATCTCAGCATTGTTTTGCCATTGTTTACGAGTTTGTACAAAGAGGCAAGAGTGGATCAGTTTATTTTTGGGAGTGACAGCAACAGTCTGGAAACCCCACAACGCAGTGGTGCTTCTGATGACATATGGTGTTTCTCCCTTTGTGTTTCCATGATAGCATGATGTTACTTGGACGCTTCTATATATTATTTCATGTCGTCAGGTGTGATATTGAGTTAAAAAACTGAAGAAAAAAGATCACAGATAATACATGAGTCTGTATTTAGAGACATTATGTCTGGGAAAGATGGTGACATGGGTCAAAACTACAGTGGTCCGCAGCCAAATCCGGTTTTCAAATCAGGTTTTTCACTTCCGATTCTCACACCTCTCAAAACTGGATAAAAACTCACATCGATAGTAGATCGTCAACTGTAAAAGCATGTGAAGTGAAAATGATACGTGTTCAATATGTACAGAATAATCGGGAAATTGACACAGCAGTTTGTCCGAGTTTTGATGGAGATGACTCTGACGATGTTCATGTTAAATCTGGAGTGTCACAGGATATAGTACTTGGGCCAATACTTTTTCTACTCTATACTAACGACATTGGAGAGAAATACAATATTCAAACATAAGGCTCTTTGCAGATGACAGCCTACTTTATAGAATAGTTGAAAGTGATGATGATGCAGTACAATTGCAAGAGGACCTAAACACACTAGAGTGGCAAATGGACTTCAATAATCAGAAATGCTACACCCTGAGCAGCAAGAAAAAAAGCCAAGCTTTTGATAAAAGAAAATAAACATTAAATGTTCACATCTTGCAACATGTTGAACATCATCCCTACCTTGGGGTCAAGCTCCAAACAGATAGGAAATTTGGATGAAGGTATTAATAACATCGTCTGCAAAGCAAATGAAGTACTGGGATTTGTAAGAAGGAATGTGCCCAGGAAATATCACGGAGGGTGCCAACAATACCCTTTTGTGCCCGCACTAAGAATATGCATCAGATGTGTTGTACCCTTATCTTAAGAAAAAGATAGACTGAATAGAATAGGTACACAGACGAGCTACTAGTGTCGGGCAACTGGAAGCGAGAAACATGCTCTGTAGCAAAAATCCTAGGGAATTGGTAGAGAGAAACAGACACTGTAACAAAAATACTAAAAGACCTAAAATGGGATTCACTAGCATGGAGAAGGAGGACTCTTATATTGTTTTAATTGTACAAGGCTATAAATGGTGAAATACCTTTGAGACTACCAGAACAAGTCAAAATGAAATCAGCTTCTACAGAGAAAAACCATGGAAATCGCCATTTAGAAATGGCAACAAGTTGTGACCTTTATAAATACAGCTATTTCCCAAGTACTGCAACTAACTGGAATAACCTTCTGCCTCATTTATCTACATTGGAAACAAGTAACTGGGCATCTTTCAGGAACTCCCATGCCAATAAGCTAATAAGCTGGCGCTCTAATCAACTGCGCCACGACCCGTGACATAATTGGATTATATTGGAGTTTTGAATACATTCATAGCGATAACAAAGCAAGCTAAAATCTTATCTTGATGTACCGGCTCAAAAGAAGGTTCCCTTTATAGTTGGAAACTTCTCCCTCTGAAAAGAACCATCATTAATGTTATTACTTTATGTGTGAATAAATATTTCTCCCATAGAAACAAAATATGAGTCTGCTGTCACGGAACAAATCCACCATTTCAATCATTGATGTTTGTATTTTTAGAAACGTTATTAAAAACAAATGAAATATGTGATATGGCATTTAAAGCAAATATATCAGGTTTGGTGCTGGAAGGTTTTTACCATATTGTCATTTGTAACTTTTATGTGTTTGAAAGTCAAATGCCCGCAAGCTTATTATCCTTTGAACATTTAATATTATAAACACTCTCTCCATAATGGTTTAGAACCTAAACAAAATACCTTTGTGAATTTTATTTCTCAACGTTTCTGTTGTTCAGTTGAGTTGTTCCATACAAGTTATGCCTGACATAGTGTTTAGGTGTGGGGTGAGAATAGATATCCTCCAAGACTGGGTGCTAACAACACGCAACATGTAAATCAAATCCATGTTTTCCAGTTTGATAGAATGACCTTGATAATATTATGATTCAGAAAGTAAACCAAAAAAGTTACTTTGATTGGTCAGTGAAATGGATGGTATGCTTCCCAGCAGACACGCCACGTGATAACCACGTGCTAATGTGGATCGAATCTGAAACTGGTGGGCAACCAGATAGCCGCGGCTTACATATATTTCTGGTCTAGTTTGTGTCGTGATTAAGACGTGATTTTCTCATCCAGTTTATGAGTGCCTAAGATGATTTTTTTCGAGACGCAATTTTATAAACTTGAATCTCAAATTTTTAGCTTAAAAAATGGTTAAATAATGTTTTTTTAAAAATAATAATCATATCTTCAGAATATGACTTATCGCCACAAGTTGGCAGATGTGGAAATATTTTTTCTCGTGTAAATAATTCCCGTCTTCTTCACAGGAATAATTCACGTCTCTTTCTCATGAAAACGGTCACACTATTTTGTTTTGCATGTACCACCAATTATCCATGTCTTAACTGCGTCTGAAAACAAGTCAAAACCACATAATTTCAAATAGTTTTTCCTGCTGCCAAGTGGCTACCAGTTGAAACATTCTTCACAATTTGCCCTGGTATGTCATGAAAGTTTGTGAGAGATCGACAAATGGGACCACAAACGGGCATTTGCACTCGATTGGAAAATAAATCCTTTACTCAGTCATTGGAGATCATATCATTTTATATTGTCCAGATGAGAAGACCACTATACTATTTTTTGGCTCTCTGCCAAGCCAAGATTCATCTCCTCCACCATTTAATATCAGATGTACATATAGCCTATAAAATCTAAGTTATAAAATCTAAATATTGCCAGATTTTGCCATGCCAGTACTTTTACAGTCCCTTTTTCCTCTGAGATAATACTTGAAGCAATACATTTCCTTTTGGTTGATTGTCATATGTTATGTATCTATAATAATCCTATAAAGATACATAATTACTTCTTGGTAAGCAATATTCACCGCTCATTCAGATATTACCCGGGCCCAGCAAAAAAAATCTGCTCATAATTCACTTTCCTGCTCATTCACTCTCCTCATCATTCACTCTCCTCATCATTCACTCTCCTCATCATTCACTCTCCTCATCATTCATGTTGATAATAATTTACTTCAATCATCACTTACTTCATTCGTTCTTCACATCATTCAGTCTCCTCATCATTTACTTTCCTCATCATTTACTTTCGTCATCATTTACTCTTTTCATTCACTTTGATCATCATTCACTTTCAATATCATTCACTCTTCTCATTCACTTTAATCATCATTTAGTTCAATCATTCTTCACATAACTCACATTTCTCATCATTCACTCTCCTCAACATTTATTTTTCATCCTTAAATACATTAAAATCAACTAGAACACATGAAGTCAGGATATGTTGTTAAATGAAAGCTTTGGTCTTAAGCGTAAATGATTTCTCAGAGTAGAATTGCTAGATGTAGCTTCTTTGAATCAAATACAGTTTTTTTGTTTTTTTTGGGCTTAATCCTTTCACAAAGAATGACATGGGTTATTTATAAAATTCTAACAAGAGACAAAAAAGAGACAAACTCATAAATTCTTAATCACGTGATTTCAAAATCGACTTTATGTTTGAGAATTGACGAGCTGGAAAATCTAACTTTCCTTTGATAGCAGATGACTGATGGTAATCAACTACAGATTAAAAGAACATGTAGCAACAAACGTTTATATATCTTCGCGTCATATATTCTTTAACAAAGCACTTCAAGATTCTCAAAAAAAGGATTGATCATTTACAAAGGAGAAAATCACAGACGTCTCAAATAGCCTCAAAGGTAATCTTTTATTCCCCGCCAATCAGTTCAAAGCCAGATTTTTGGATGAATACTGAGGACTTGCAGTCGATTCTGTGCGCACCTGTATACGTTTTGTGCCAGGGACTGATATGATAAAGAAGTCCTGCTATGAAGGGTAGGCCAACGTGTATATATTGCACAAGATATTTTCAAACTGCCACAAAATTAAAGAAACATCTTTTAAAATTTGATTTTGAATTTGTTAGAGTATTGGAGTGTGTGTTATGATACAAATGACGTTCTTGGATTTGGTTTGTATGCTTTGTATTATTTCGTGTCGCTGTCAAATATTTCGTATCAATGAGTCAAATTTGAATTGTCTTGGGATAATTTGAAAATTAAGTTAATATGCAATCTCTGATTAACATTTAAAAACAAAAATAAATCATAAATTCCCTGCATTTATGTGTTATTCACACCGTACTCTCTCGATTATGACGAACTACCTTTATAGAAAGTCAAACAATAGCAAAGTAAATGGGACTGGAAATTTTATTCTGTCAGAATGAAGATTGATGTATCATTGTGATGGGTGTCCTCTGGTGACAGTTTCCAGCACCTACATGATGTTTACTAAAAATAAATTTTAAAATACCTTATTTTGACAAAATGGAAGGAAATAACTGGTCAACAGTTGTAATTAGTTTCCTTTTTGTTTGATCTTCCATTCAGAGTAGCTGTATAATCATTATGTTCTGAAAACGATAGTTTATTCAATGATACAATTTAACTGTTAATATCTAAGCTATTACCAGATTTGCATTCACAGCTGAGAACTGGTAATTTGTGTATATGCCATCTTGTCTCAGAGGGAAGCATATTGTGCGAGAAAGATAAACCAAAGAAAATCAGAAGCAATCTTAATTATATCTTTTGAGTTTACTTTACTTTTTAAACAATAAATTCTATTTAAATCTACCTTTTAATATTTAATATTTTATTTTCTTTCAGGTACCAGGAGAATCCATAAGTGTAACACATATCTGCAGAATACTTCATGTGATGGAGTTATATACGGGTTCATTTAACCCATCTGATGTACTGGGCATGCGCAATGTGACCCAGGCACCATCTGACATACTGGGCATGCGCAATGTGAGCCAGGCACCATCTGACATTGAATCAACAATATCCTCTTCCATACAAATTAGCTTGGCCTACATCATTATCGGTGTGATTGGTATGATTGGTAATTTCTTTGTTCTTGTTGTAATGTTTAGTTCTAAGAACCTACAGAGTTCCATAACTAACATGTATATCATAAACCAAAGCGGTGTAGACCTGATGGTGTCATTTCTCCTGGCAATCACGGCCCAGATCGACAGCAATGTCCCCTACTCCGGATTGGCTGGCCATATCTATTGTAAATTTTGGCAAACTAAATTGTTTCTGTGGGGATTCATGAACTCTTCTACGTACAATCTTTTAGCTTTGACGTTTGAACGATATCTCGCAATTGTTCATCCAATCTGGCACAAACTCAAGTTCACAAGGACAAAGGCTAAGGTATCCATTGTGTTTCTTTGGCTTTGTGGTCCGTTATACCAGTCTTTTTCCATGCCTGTCACCTCTATTGTAATCAATGGGCAATGTTCTCTCTACTCTCAGTGGCCCAGCCAGACAGCTTATGTAATTTATGGCCTTAACATCGTCATCGTGCAGTACTTTGTGCCATTGATCATGCTGACTTATAGTTATGCGAGGATCGCCCTAGCGCTGCATCGTAAGGTGCAGAACCTACAGGAATCAGGCTCTACCGCCCCTAACGACAAGTGGCGTCGAGGGAGAAGAAACACTATACAAACGCTTGTATTGGTTGGATTGTCGTTTTTGGCCTGCTGGACTGTCAATCAAATCTATTACTTCATGTTTTGTGTCGGCTTGCACTCACCTGACTACAGTAGTGATTTCTATCATGGTGGCGTTATTACCATTTATCTCAATGTTTGCATCAATCCATTCATTTATTCACTGAAATATGAACAATTTCAACTTGCTGCGAAGAGACTGTTTAGTCGCTTTCTTCCAGGCAACCGAAAAATTGGTACATTGGAATCTTCAGCATATACCAACCAGTCCAGTGTTGAATAAAACAAGACATCAGATCATGAGACCGAAGAATTAAGATAAATCTAACCTTTACCCTAAACATTTATTTCTGGAGGGTGTGGATATTTAGTCGCAATACGTAATATGTAAAATGGACCTTTAAGCTTTACTTTATCACCGATCTCAATATAAAAATATGTGTCCGTGGACAACCGGACAGCAATTCAACAAAAGGATTTCACTAACACTAATCAGAGATCGATGTGGTGTACGAATGTGTTACGTGTTTACATTAATTTAAGTAAAGGGCTCCCTGTTAAAGATATTGTGCACATAGGTACGAACATCCTTGAGATTATTTTGAATTGCAATTCAAAATAGGCAACCAGTGTCTAATTCTAAATATAATCAGATGATTTTGTTTCAATCAATTTATTCCAGTTTCGATATATGATATTTTAACGTTATTTCAAGGATTTAAAATTAAATTGAAAAGTTCAGTTAATGGAAAGCTAACAACACAATTGTGTGTTTGTTTGTATACATTAGGTTGTATCAGATAAAATAAAGGCCTGTCACCGGGACTCCATGTTCTACTCTTTTCGTAAAGTATATGGGATCTTTCATTTGCATTTTCACATAGACATGACAACAAAGGTTTCCGACCTTAATGCTATTTGTAAAATATCTCAATATGTAGAACAAAGAGTTATTTGTTTGTACCAAGTGTTTTACAGAACCCTGCATGATGATCACACTGTCCACAAGAGGCACACACAAACCTTTCTGATAGCTTCACCACGTCGCCCTCTGGTGGAGTTTGCATTATGATGCCAGTAAACCACTGGGCGTGGTTATCATAACCGTAGGGAATCTGAAAAGCTAGTGGCGAAATTGTGTGATCGATGCAATGTTAATTCTCCTTTATTTCATGTACAACTGAAGGGTTGAAAGCCTAAATCACAACTCTGAAGGAGATCATTTTTATTCCATGTATAAAGCATGAATGAAGTTATTAATTTTAGTATCTTGACCTGAAAGTGTTGATATTTCTGATCTTTGCCATCCAAACCTAAAATTCAATATTTCAAAACCTTACTTAGCCTACCTTAACTAATATTTCTGCCCAAATCTGAGATAACATTTATAACAATTAAAGAATTAAAGAATTTATATACAGTTTCCTTTTTGAAAATGATATTGACATTTTCTCCTCATTTTGGAGTTGCCATAAATCATAGACCAGCACTTGCAAGGTGTCACAAGTAAACAATACCTGCTGAAAACTGCGCATACCTTGCTGTATTACAATGTAGTAAGATTACCAACGCACATCAGATTTTCATATTCATATGCATCTTCAGCAGACGACATTTGGCGAAAAGTACACAGAAATCACTGACGTATACATATCACCTCTCGTTGTTTCTGATCAATACTAGTACACAGCATGTTATAATATAGTATTTGTTATGACATATATCTATTACTGCTCTAAGAGCTGTATACAAAAATTCAGAAAGTCTGCGATCCGATTGACAGAATTGTGGAAATCATTAGTGTCCCACAGAATACTATTTATTCTGTGTTCAGCAGGGTGTGACGATGCCTTGTTGTTCTTTGCAAATAGTATGAGCAATTAAACAACAGGGGATGCAAACTTTGTAAATTTCAGAGAGAATGTTATTATTTACAGTGTGTTCTACCACTCGATCACCGTTTTTTTCTTATCTCTCTTGGAATACCATTTTTAACACAATGAAAGAAATATTTAAAAACATAAGGTAAAGTCCACACTTGCTAAACATGCTTTGCTATCTTAGCATAGTATGGATCATATCAATACCTCATATGAGGTGTTGATCATATCCTTTCAATTTTAGGATCTACATAACTATCTTTAATCTAATTCGAAACATCACATTGACACAAGTGTGGTGCAAGAGTTTTCATGCCCATAGTTGATATATAATAATACTATATATAGTCACATGGCTGAGATAAAACCTATTATCATTTGGTCTACAGACAGCTCATGATCACAACGCTCAGCACTGCACGTATGCTGAACGCTGATAGTGAGTTTACATCTTATATCTCAAACCTCAAACAAACTTTATCATCATTATGTCCTAAAATGCATACACCTGCATAAGTAATCTGTATTTTGTGTATATGTATTTTTATGAAATTGCATGAAAGGTTTGTATACAATATAAAGTCAAACAAAAATACGAAACAAAATGTTTTTATACTTTAATAATATATAATTACATAAAGCAATTTAGTCTGCACGACTATAGAATATAGAACGTTTTCAAAAAATATACTTCATGACACTTTATTTATTATAAAGAAACAATCGATAACTAATCTAATACATCTAATACATTAATCTTTGTTCGAACATTAAAACATGACTTGCCGAGTTTGACCTGCCTTTTGACTTCATTTTTTGACCTGCCTCTTAATCTGCCTGTCAACCTTACTGTTTGTTTGTTTGGGGTTTTACATCACTTTCAACATTATTTCATTGATTTCGTGATGAGACCTACTCATCAAACTTGAACGTATAGTGCTGCCTCAATGAATTGTCATGTCGCAGGTCCTTGACATGACAACCCATCCGGACAAAGGTTTACAAGGAGATCAGGTTAACCCTTCAGGTACGGGCCTCAGCTCATATGGGAAATTGTATCATGTGTTCAATCTCGGCACAGCCGGGGTTCGAACCCATAAACTGGTGCTAATAAGCTGGCGCTATAACCACGGCCCGTGGCCTCAACCTCACATTCAAGATGAGAGCCAATGTAACACAACATAGTAAGCGCACTAAATCTGTGATCTGTCTGTCAAATAATATTGCTTTGGGATAATAGCATGCTGATCTGATGGACTGTACACCTGACCACGGGCTTTGTTCAGGTATGTATTCAGAAATAATGTAATTTCATAACATGTATTACCATTGCAGTCCATGCCTGAGCATTTTGTGTATTCAAAAAGAATATCGAGTGAACACTCTTGCCATAACATGTGGCATACTACATGTGGCATACTCCACAGCAGGACTTCTCCATCATATCAGTTCTGCCACCAAAGTATTGAATTAGTATTCAGAAATATCTGGCTGTCAACTCATTGGTGAAAGAATATAAATAGATTTTTTTTGTACTGGTTGGTGTACTGATTGGTCAGTATATGTACCAGACACCTGGTTACAGTTTATGACCTAATGTTGGTCAATCCAGATTTGATGATATTTTTGTGAGCAAGACAAGTATTTATGACTCGGGAATTTCCAAAATTTGAATGAGATCAAAAACAGGGCAAAGACTGCAGAGGTAGTAATTGAATTGAATAAAACTGATTCTTTTCTGTAAATCCTGCAGCAAGCATTTTATTCTTACCTAGGGCAGACTAAATTCCATTGAATATATCAAGAATAGCTTCCTAATTATCATGCATAAGACACAAAAGCAGAAATAACTTCCTTAAACTCTGTATAGGGAAAAATCATATAAATTGGACAATTATCCAATGCTACTTCGGCAGCTTGGTTAGCACCTTATCTCCTTGGATATCGGTATGACTGGGAATCAAACAAATTGACTTTCGGTGTTTTCCTGAGTACATACTTTGGTGATTTTGTATATGAAACGGTTTTTTCCAATCTTTTACTTTCAATGATTGTAAATAAGATAAAACATAACCCCATGGGTTGATAGCTCTGCTGACTTGAATGAAAACACATGAACTGAGATTAAGTACAACAAGCAACCAGGTTATGATTTTCCATACAAGATCCCAAAGTAGGCAAGATGTTGTATTTTCTGAGGTCTAATTCTATCTATTTTCCATTAGACTCAGTTCTTTTTCCATTTTGTCATGATTTTTTCAAAAATCTAATAGCTATCACTAAGTTGTCAAGGAGGCTGCCATTTTGAATAACATAGCCAATGAGAATCAAGATAACAAGTTGGGGCCAAATTTGAAATGTAACATGCATTTTGATTGGTCAAAATCATCATCTGCTCAAGTCTGCTCCACTTTTAATGGTTGTGAGATTTTGCATGCACACAAATTTTGAATTCAAGGTCGATGTGTCAAGGACAAAGGTCACATGACTAAGAAAATATTACGAGGCAGGGCTATGACCTAAGACATTTCTGTATACCAAGTTTTAATTTCTTCTTATAAGTGGTTGCTGAGATATGCTCCTTACAAAATTTGTGACATCAAGGTCACTGCACTAAGCTCAATGGTGACATCACTGAGAATTTAAGGAATCTGAATCTTCAACTCTCTATCTAGCTCTGTAAAAATATGAAACATAAATTAATTGCAGTTTTTAAAACATAGTGTTGGTATATAACAGATATGAAGTGACATAAATTTTGAATTCAAGGTCGATGTGTCAAGGACAAAGGTCACAAGACTAAGAAAGTATGACGAGGCACGGCTATGGCCTAAGACATTTCTGTATTCCAAGTTTTAGTTTCTTCTTATAAGTGGTTGCTGAGATATATTCCTCACAAAATTTGTGACATCAAGGCCACTGCACTAAGGTCAATGGTGACATCACTAAGATTTGAAGGAATCTGAATCTTCAACTCTCTATCTACCTCTGTATTAAATATGAAACAAATATTACTGGTAGATTTGAAGGAGAAGATTTTTAAACATAGTGTTAGTATATAACAGATATGAAGTGATTTTTATTCTAAATCTTCAACTCTCTATCTAGCTCTGTATAAAATAGTGTTGGTATATAAAAGATATGAAGTGCATTTAATTCACTTCTAATGGTTATGATGTGGCATGTTCACAAATTTTGAATTCAAGGTCAATGTGTCAAGGTCAAAGGTCACATGACTAAGAAAGTATGATGAGGCATGGCTATGACCTAAGACATTTCTGTATACCAAGTTTTAATTTCTTCTTATAAGTAGTTGCTGAGATATACTCCTTACATAATTTGTGACATCAAGGTCATTGCATTAAGGTCAATGGTGACATCACTAAGATTTGAAGGAATCTGAATCTTCAACTCTCTATCTACCTCTGTATTAAATATGAAACAAATATTACTGGTAGTTTTGGAGAAGATTTTTAAACATAGTGTTAGTATATAACAGATATGAAGTGTTTTTTATTCACTTCTGATGGTTGTGATGTGGCATGTTCACAAATTTTGAATTCAAGGTCAATGTATCAAGGTCAAAGGTCACATGACTAAATTGTATGACGAGGTACAGCTTTAACATAAGACATTCCTGTATACCAAGATTTAATTTCTTCTTGTAAGTGGTTGCTGAGATATGCTCCTTACAAAATTTGTGACATCAAGGTCACTGCACTAAGGTCAATGGTGACATCACTGATAATTGAAGGAATCTAAATCTTCAACTCTCTATCTAGCTCTGTATAAAATAGTGTTGGTATATAAAAGATATGAAGTGCATTTAATTCACTTCTAATGGTTATGATGTGGCATGTTCACAAATTTTGAATTCAAGGTCAATGTGTCAAGGTCAAAGGTCACATGACTAAGAAAGTATGATGAGGCACGGCTATGACCTAAAACATTTCTGTATACCAAGTTTTAATTTCTTCTTATAAGTAGTTGCTGAGATATACTCCTTACAAAATTTGTGACATCAAGGTCACTGCGTTAAGGTCAATGGTGACATCACTAAGATTTGAAGGAATCTGAATCTTCAACTCTCTATCTACCTCTGTATTAAATATGAAACAAATATTACTGGTAGTTTTGGAGGAGAAGATTTTTAAACATAGTGTTAGTATATAACAGATATGAAGTGTTTTTTATTCACTTCTGATGGTTGTGATGTGGCATGTTCACAAATTTTGAATTCAAGGTCAATGTGTCAAGGTCAAAGGTCACATGACTCAAATTGTATGACAAGGCACAGCTTTAACATATGACATTTCTGCATACCAAGTTTTAATATCCTGTAATAAGTGGTTGCTGAGATATGCTCAGTACAAAATTTGTGACCTCAAGGTCACTGCACTAAGGTCAATGGTGACATCACTAAGATTTGAAGGAATCTGAATCTTCAACTATATCACTACCTCTATATAAAATATGAAAGATGTACTACTGGTAGTTTTGGAGAAGAAGATTTTTAAAGAAATGTTGACAGACGGACTGACAGACGGACAGACGGACAGACGGACAGACGGACAGACAGACCGACAGACATTTTCCCCCTCCTAAAGCTCTGCGAGCTAAAGTCTCAGCAGAGCTAATAATCAGAAATTATAAAAAATGCCCGACGTGGAGATGTTTCCACATGATTTAATGCTAGGCATAGCGCATGAAGGTCTGCAGAATAAATTGATGATTTATTTAGCAGGCGATCTGAATAAATATGATTGTCCTTATCAACAGCTCCAGGAGCAATGTCTTTGCTGAATGATCCATCAGTGCAAACACACTAAAATGTTTAAATGCTTAAAAGTGCATAGGTCCATTGAGGTGGTCTTGGATATTGATATTTTGGTAATTTAATTTGGATTTTTATCTTACGTTTGTAGGGATTCTTTGATGGTTAGGATAGTGAAAATTTCACATCACAGTCTATGTATAACTATCCTAGAGTGAGGTGAGAATAACATAGGTGGCAATGGTGGCTAGGATAGTGAACATTTCACATCACAGTCTATGTATAACTATCCTAGAGTGAAGTGAGAATAACATAGGTGGCAATGGTGGCTAGGATAGTGAACATTTCACATCACAGTATAAGTATGACTATCCTAGAGTGAGGTGAGAATAACATAGGTGACAATGGTAGCCAGGATAGTGAACATTTCACATCACAGTCTATGTATAACTATCCTAGAGTGAAGTGAGAATAACATAGGTGGCAATGGTGGCTAGGATAGTGAACATTTCACATCACAGTATAAGTATGACTATCCTAGAGTGAGGTGAGAATAACATAGGTGACAATGGTAGCCAGGATAGTGAACATTTCACATCACAGTATATGTATGACTATCCTAGAGTGAGGTGAGAATAACATAGGTGGCAATGGTGGCTAGGATAGTGAACATCTCACATCACAGTCTATGTATGACTATCCTAGAGGGCAGTGAGAATAACATAGGTGATATTGGTAGCCAGGATAGTGAACATTTCACATCACAGTCTATGTATGACTATCCTAGAGGGCGGTGAGAATAACATAGGTGACAATGGTAGCCAGGATAGTGAAAATTTGATATTGGAGTATCTTTGTTCCAGCGCATGTCTTCTGTACTCTCTTCTGGACCTCCACTAGCTCCAATGGACTACCAAATCCTTCTTTACACGTGATCCTATATCCAATACATTCAAGTAGTTTGATTTGAACTGCCTTACACAAAACCTGCTTTGGCAGTTTGATGTTCCTTTGCATTGACAAAAGCTCACTTCCACACTTGCCAGATTGGACACATGTCGCGCCAACGTTATGTAAAATCACAAGGAGCGACGCCAATAAAATCATAGCTATATACATATTAGTTAGCTTATAAATGATCAGCATTTAATCCTCTGATATGCATCCAATGTAGACAGCTGCTACAGTGGTCAACTTTGCTGCGCTGGATAATTTCTATCAACAGTTTCTTAGCAAAAACGTTGCTAATGGCTACAAAAGGTAATGATTGTCTAAAACGGTGTGTTCCAAAATGATCTGAAAGTGCATATGTTTCATCTATGTTTTGATATTTTTCTATATTTGATGTGCTGATTGATCATTTAATTTATGATAATGTACAACACACGGTTTAACAAAAGGTTTGAGATTAGTTAATGAACGAATTCTGTAAATTTATAGCAATAGAGTGGATCATTAATAATGAATATCTCTAGGCAATATATAGGATATACATTTCAACTAAAAGTGAGGCATTAGTCAGATATGCTCATTTTACCAATCTTCAATATACTGTGTATCTAATCAATAAGGGATGCAGACCATTGAGGAGATTCATCTTACTTATCGAATACATTGTAATGCAACCACGGCAGACATCATATCACTCTATATACAATAGTGCCAAGCATTAGTGTGTAATATAAATATATACTTGGTAATTTAATGGATTCATTTGGATATATGTAATCTACAACTCCATAAATGAACAAGTATTGTCAACCACAAATTGACATTAATTATTCAAGCACATATTTTTTATATCCAAACATGTATATATTCATTATGATTATTAAACACGGGACATATATTTCCTGGTTATACGCATTCTCTAGAAACCCCAGTAGATGTATGTCATGTCTTACTGTTGTTATATCCAACCTGACATGACGATGAATAATATATCACTGCCATGGTAGTGGGGGTGGCCAAGTTGGGAGATGCTTTAGGTTCGGGTTCGATTCCCTGTTGGGACAAGCGTTTCGGTCATGCTACATGGCCGTGAACGTTGGATATCTGCTACTGAGCATTTTCCTATTTCAGCCAGTGCTCCATGATTATTATCAAAGGTTGTGCTTTGTGTTATCACGTCGTCTATGTGATAATGCAAATGAAGGTTCCCTAGTCATTCTTCGAAAAGGGAAGGGCATCAAGTATATACAGTTTATATTACTTCTTCAATCAGCGCACTAGCATCACAGTGCCAGTGAGTGTCGTTGTACCAGTGAATATACAGGAATGTTAATACAAATAAAGTATAACCCCGCCCCCCGACAGATATAATTCGGTTTGGCCTGCATATTGTGAGCGACAGATTGCTAGCGCCTTAATTTACATGTACTGGCTTTTTACCCAGGCTTTCGTGTGATAGAACCCAAACAAATATAACAATTGCAATACATGGTTCTGGTTAAACATATTATGTCAAATAGAACAAATGCAAAATATATATTATCGTTCCTTACATAATCATAGCAATGGTAAAATGCACATTTGATTTGAGACTGAAGTTTTATTAATGTTATACATAAAATATTGATTAAATACTGTAAATCATATCAACAGACTAGTCAGACTAGTTAAATAAAAATATAGAAATATGCATCTGACAAAGCGTACACGTTCAAGTTTGATCAATATTAACACACTACTCTTCTCTGCTTTTGGCATGTGTATTTGAATACTATTGTAAAATATACAATTCATCTGTACACAAATTAAACAGGTCAATGAAATACTTAACCAAATATTCTTAAAGTTTGCAATTTTGAGGTAACTAAATATCTTATAGATATTAAAATACAGGTCAATGAGCTGCAAACTAAAGCTGTCTGGCCATTATTTCAAAGACGATTTAGGAAAACAAGTTTCTTGTACACATTAGCAGCCCCTCATAAATGACGCAGGGCCTATATCATATGAAGTTATTGTTCACTTTCAATCCTTTATTCTGACCTATAACTTCCCTTTTCAAAAATACTTCAATAAGGTTATATATCTTTGGTATCATCTCGGTGGCTCTAGTTGAGTCACAGATGTATTTCGGCTATATTGTTCAATATGAGGTTTTTTTTCCATGTCATTATAACCGGGCGCTCTCAGCATTGTTCTGGTCGCCCTGGTTCATTTCTTCCATAGGTATGCTGGATCTCTGTAATGAAGATGTGTTTTAATTTCCCATTCTCAGAAATTGTCATTTTGAGTTTAACAAATGGTGTTTATAATGCAATGCTTATAAAGTATACACTTCAAGGAAATCACCTTTTTTCTTGTTAGTATAACATAACTCAACCATATTATTAATAAAAAGCATTTGATGATAAAGATAATGATCTGTATTAATAGACATGTTATTACAGAGAAGTGTACAGAGAAGAGTGCATTCTATTCACACTTCAATCAATGTATGGATCCAAGGCATTAAAATGATAAAAGTATTTGTGGCAATTCATGTGAGTTTACCCTGGTGTATGTTGCCTTTTCCAGGTCAGTGGGTCCCTGTTCCACCTTGGGTTTGGGACTCAGGACAAACATGACGACGATGAGGACCATAAACACGGCGATGCTCATGATAGGAACAGCAATGTTCACCCAGTCTGGCCAGCAGGCGTCATTGCCACTATCGGACCCGTCACAGTCAAGCTACAAGCAAACAGTGAATGATTGAATGAATGAATGAATGATTGAATGAATGAATGAATGGGTGAATGAATGAATGAATGAATGAATGAATGAATGAATGAATGAATGAATGAATGAATGAATGAATGAATGAATGAAATACGGCACATTGACACAATGAGGCTATTTAATGCCTTCAACAACAATAAAAACAAAACAAAAAATAATATCAATTAGATGCATGATATGCTTTCACTATATACAATATATATATATACGACACAAAAAATAATATCAATAACAATATCATTTACACTGCATGCGTTCAGATTATCTATGATATATGTTAATCATTAAAAATGTCTTGATAATCAATAATGTATTTTATCAACGCGCAATAAATTTATCAACGCACTTTGACATATAAATCAACCAATCAGTGCTGGCGACAAAATGAGGTCATATCACTCGCAGATAAGCTAAACATTCTCTCTTGATATATTTCAAAGTTCATCTCAAGGTAAAACCAAAATATTAATATATTTGGCAATAATTAAATTATTTAAATGTTTTTTAATTAACAAATTAACAGTGATGAAATAGGGCCAGTTGCAGTACCATTTTTGTTATGCTAGTCACAAACAGATTTACCACTATCAAGGAATTCTTAATAAATCTATCTTTTCCATTGATCCCGTTTGTAGACGAATGTTTAGCATCCATTTAATTTGAAATATGCAGATATCATTTCAGTTATTATCACATATTTGTGAGGCACATACAACAAGCCTTTAAAAAAGAATAGTATTTAGGTGCATTTGTGTTTAATCCGAGAGGTAGACAGACACTTAAACACTCAAACTTACTAAGATTTTCATTACATCATTTCTACTTTAAGGCCGCTGTGAAGCATGAACCTCACGTCTGATAATAACTATAGATTTTATCGTCAGACTCTTTAAACAAGTGGAATAATCTGAAAGAAACTTAATAGTATTACCATAGATACATAATATAAAGAACTGCTTTAATTACCGGTTCTTCTTCGCGGTTGAACATCTTTCTAGTGTGTTATGGATCTCAATGCTAAATACCGGATCCTTTCACGTTGACTATACCACAGGGCAAAGGTAGGGGCGTGTTATCACTGATGTTCAAATCATATACACTGTTCACATATCAAACATGCCGCCAATTTATCATTAAAACCTTTCCAAATAAGCTGGTTTATTATCAGTGTGGTGCATCTTGGTATCACCAGTGTGTTGATTACAGTAGATGATCTTCCACACTTTGCGATATCAAACCACGATATCAACCATCATTATGACAAGAGATTATTACCAAGACCCCGTCACAATTGAACACTCCTCAAGGAATTTATTAAATGTGTTATCATTTGGCAAGTTCTCTTCAAATAATTTTAGTAGTTATGGACTTCTTGTGATTTTCAAACCTTTCTTTTGCAATACAATAATTATTCTGCATTATATCTGTTTATTTTGAATGTTTACATTACACAAGATAACAGACGGAATGTCCATGTTGTATGTGAAGGGTCATAGCGTTGATTGCATCCAGAGAAGTTCTGGGTGCAATTTACACCATTTGCTGACCGGTTATTGAATCATTGGTATGTGTAAGCCTTTTGTCTTTACTGACACAAGATATAAGATGTTTCTCATGATCACAAACCGGAGTCTTGGTATCTTCCCGGGTCTGAGGGTGCGGGGAGAAGGGCTCCAGTATCAAGCACGCAGGCTCATCACTTGTTTCTATCGGAAAGAGGTGTTAATGAATGTGTCCATGCAAGAATAATTCAAGATTTGGCAATTGATAAAATGTGCAATTTCTCAGTAGTAGGATGAGACTGAAATGATCTGAGATGAATTTTGAATATGTCCAGGGCAATTCAATAGTTCCAAATCTTTTATCATCAAACTTGTGTCTCACAGGTCTGATTGTATATTTTACATTCACTTATGACAAGATTGCTTACTATTCAATGTGATAATTCCTGGATCCACATTCCCAAACAAACCAGGAATATACTTAACCCACATATCAGGAAAATGCATCACTCCATTAATGCTGGCACAGAGTTCATCGGATCAGGAAATTAATATTTCGAAACAATAATATTCATTGTTTTCAAGATGCCAACCATTTTGGAAATCAACAAGCCACATGTCACCTGATGTGATTACACATAAAATACAATATTATATATACACTCCTGACAACACTTCTTCAATATACCAGTCACACTCAATCGATACAGGTCATAGGTCGTGGCATTGTTGCCAGAGCGCGAGATGATTAGCACCAGTTCTCAAATTTATGATACAATTTCACACATGAGCTGAGGCCCGTGACTGAAGGGTTAACCTGGTGTCTTTGGTGATCAAGTTTAGAATAATGATTCAATCTGATAACAAGATGTTTTTGTTGTTTTTGTTGTTGTTTAGAGAATGATTTATTTTTAACACTGCCTAATGAAATGCTTCAGATATCAATGTTGCAAATTTGCAATATTATTATTATTGTCCTTTTAACAAATGTTGGTAATATTATCTTAAAGTTTATCAATACAGCATTCTTGTGTTGAAAAATACCCATATAAGATACTACTATAAATACCTATTTAAAATGTCAATTTAAAATGAGAATAATATATGAGATAATATATCAGATATTTCTTTTTTTCAGATGCCATTCACTGTCAGTGGGCAATAGACATGTGTCCTTGCACCACCAGCCCAACTCACATTTAACCATACTCCAGTACCTATGCGCAGAAGAGGACGTGCTGCTCAATCTGTGAGAAACATCTCCAGGTGATCAAGTTCAGAATAATGATTCAATCTGATAACAAGATATTTTTTTCTGAAACATTATTTAGTACCAAAGCATAAATACAACCTTTATAACCTCTTTATCAAAAGAAAAGATGGATAATTGTTTGTTTGTAATGTATTTGTAGAAGGATAATGCTCGAAGTGCGAGATGTTGACAGTCCTGAAATAATGGAGAATGGCTGTCACAGGGAACCGTGGTTGGAATGGCAGTCTTGTTTGTTGCTGAAGCAGAATTGGGTGATGATGGTGAAGTCAGTTTATATTCAATTTGCGTTCCTCACACATAGTTATTCTGTGTCCCACAGTAAATCGTTGATATAATGGATACCATCAGTCTGTGAAATATACAAATGATATTTATCATTTCCCTCGTTAAATAGATGATTCCTAGGTGCTAATGCTGTACAAGCACTACCAATATTAGATTTTTTGTTATAATGATCTGAATGAACATCCTTTGTCAACCCATTTCACAAGAGCTAAATCACATATTTGTGTAATAAAGCACATGTATTCTTCACAAAAGTAAATCAGAATTTATCATTTTTATTCCATGTATGAAGTTATCAATTTTACTTTTATGACCCTGAGGTGTGGATATTTCTGATCTGTGCCATCCAATCCTTTAATTCAGTGTTTCAAAACTTAACCCAGCCTTACCTTAATTAATATTTTTGCCCAAATCGGAGATCACTGGTACAAAAATCCAAAAAGCCTGTGATCCAATTGAGGGAATGATGGAAATCAATAGTGTCCCATACAATACTATAATCCTGTGCTCAGTGGGTCGTGACAATGCCTTGTCGTTCTTTGCAAATATTATGAACAATTAAACAACAGGGGGCATAACATTTGTAACTTTCATGGAGAATGATATTATTTACAGGGTGTTCCACCACCCAATCATCGTTTTTTTCTCTTGGAAAACTATTTTAAACTCTATCAAAGAAATATATATTAAAGGCATAAGGTAAAGTTTTCACTTTTTAAACATACTTTGCTATCTTATCATTGAATGGATCATATCCTTTAAATTTTAGTATGTACATAAGTATTTTTATTCTGATTTTAAACATCAGATTGACATAAATGTGGTTCAAGAGCTTTCATGCCCTTAGTTTATATATATAGAGTAATGCTATATGTAGACACATGGCTGATATCAAACCTATTTTATCATTTGGTTTGCAGACAGCTCATGGTTACAATTAATTCAGCTTTGAAATTTGGTGTGGACAGTAGGAGAGTCTTTATGTACTCTACCTGTGCTAAATGTTTGAAAGTGATTGATTTTAATACCATATTTTCCTACTTATTTGTTTGGTGTTAATTATGCAGTTACTACAATACTTTTCTATTTCATCCTTTAACAAAGATCTAAGTCCACTTTTAACATTTTCACAAGAATCACTTAACATGTCAACAAACTCAGCTATTTGGTTATCTATCCAACAAATAAACGTAATGTGAAAGGATCCATACGCATTTCCTTTGATGCCTGACTTGATCAACTCACTAAATAGGCTCACTACTCACTAAGAGAATGTAATATTTCCTGGAAGAGTTCACAAAGTAGAAGTACGTCTAATATCTGATTATTTAAGTAGGGCCTCATGTGCATCTTGTTGGGCTGTGGTATTGAGAAAAGGGTCACAATCAGAAAGTATTAGTTAAAACACCAGCTTATTAACACCACATCCTCTGTGGTGATCCAAAGCCCGGCCATGCCGAGATTGAATTCGTGAATTATTAAAAAGACTTAAAATACCATTTGATGTTCTGTGGTTCTTGATAAATAGGTCAGTGACCTAAGTACACAAGAGTTCCACCCTTAAAATTGGTTATAAAGACCTGTTTGGTTTTAAAATGATACTTTCACAGAAGTATCTACAGTATCAAATCACATTTGTAAACCTTGCACATTGGTATATTGAAACCTAATTATATCAAAATCGATACAATTAAAATATGTTTAACAGTCATAGCCCTGTGACAACCAATACACTGATGCCTTTAAGAAGATAGCAGTGTATCAAACAGCTATGTCCTATTCTTATACGAGTTAAAACAGACTCTTCTCTTTGGTTCTTTCAACAAGCATCTTTACTTTTAACAAGAATAGGCTTGATTAACAGAAGCTGCAGCAGCCTTGTCATCATCAAATGATCCAGCAGTGAAAATAGATTTAATTTCTTGATATCTATTGATATAAAGGGATCTGTTGAGTACTCTTTAATTCTGACATGGCTTCATTAATATTTAAAGAAGATAGCAGTGTACAGGTCCATGGAGGTGTTTTTGGATATTGAAATTTGGCTATTTCATTTGGATTTATATTTAAAGACTGTAAAGATTCTTTTATGCGAATGCCAAAAATTGGTATTGTATTAGGTGTTTACTTTCAAAATGGTCAACATAATTTGGATTTAATATGGTATCATGTGCAGGATTGCCTGAACATGCAGCAATTTTTGCAGCATACTGAAGGGGAAGCTCTTCTCTTCTGAAATCATAAGGCAGCTCATTGGCCTCAACTGCTAAGCTATTTGCGGGTAATGTACGATGTGCATAATCTTAGACCTTAATTTTGAATTGGATCAAGCATTTTAATATAAGATGGACAAGCTGATCCATTTATCATACTCCTGTAATCAAGTTTTGAACGTACCAGTGCTTTGTATAATCTGATCGCCTCCCCAATCATTATGGGCAAGAACTCACAATAAATTCAGAGCCTTCTGGCATTTCTTCTTCACATATTTAATATGTGAAATAAAAGATAATTTCTTGTCAAAAAAGTTTCTTCAACAATAGGTATCCGTGTTTGGCCTAATCCAGCACAGGGAGTAGCGATCAAGCTGCGGCAGGCGATGAAGGAGCATGCCCAGCCAACCGAGGAGCCGTCGCAGCAGATCCTGTCCACAAACCTGGCCACTTGTACACAGGGCGTGTCTGTGCAGCTGCCCAACCTTCAAGACCTCCGGCGGAACATCCATCATCAGAGCCAGAGGGCTGGCAACCCACTCACAGTGTCTGAGTCTCGGGACCACATCCCCTACCCACTGCCTAAGCGCTATGCCATGACCCTGTGCTGATGCCTGTCCTCGAATACTTCCAGGACAACTATATCGGGCCAGTAAGGCGGATATGGCGCAGACCTGAACATTTCCCATATGCCATGTGGGGCATGTTCGACTGGGTGGAGGACCACCTGCCCCACACCAACGACTCAGAAGAGGGCTGGCACTCCACCTTCAGTCGGTGGGTGCCACATGAACTTTTGGAAGTTCGTAGAGGTCTGTCAGCCAGGTCCAGCTGACCCACATCTGCCAGAAACATGAGCTTCCAAGACTTCACCCAGTCTATGCCAGGATGAATGCCCACCTCACCACTATTGTGGAAGGCTGCGCAAACTGCACCCCCATGGAGTACCTCAGGGCCATCGCCATGTATTTTGGGTGGTAATGTGTTTGTTTGTTTGTTTGTTTGGGGTTTACATCACTTTCAACATTATTTCAGTCATTTTATGATGAGACCTACTTGTAGCAGCAATAGTGCTGACTCGACAGGTCCTTGACATGACAACCCACCTCGTCACAGATATACAACAGGTTTAGCCTTACATCACAGGCCTCAGCTCATATGTGAAATTGTATCATGGACTCAATCTAGGCATGGCCTTGGATTGAACCTGTGGATCACTGCAGAGGAACTGGTGCTAATAAGTTGACGCTGGAACCAACTGCACTATGGCCCCTGGCTGGGTGGTAATGTTTCATGAGAAGAAAGACATTATGAGTTCAGTGTTTAGATGTATGATGAGACGTACAGAAAAAAGTGCTATGAAACACAAAGTACAGTGTAATTAAAGATAATTAGTATGAATTGTGAATTGTGTGAGTTTTGTAATAAAGTGCTGAGATGAGTGTGATGACATGCTGTTAAAGTTTTAAGAAATAGAAATGTAGAATGTTTTCAATATTGATATGGATGTATGTATTTTTAAAGAAATATGAATAAACAAGATTTGAGATTAAACATTTCTATTCTGTTGTTCTTTTATTATATAAACATATGAGCAATTCTCTTCTGTTATTCTTTTATAATTTAAAAAAAATGAAAAAAGATATTGAGAAAGAAAAACATAAAAAATGGGGGGTAATGTCCTAGATGGGGGGCAATGTCCTAGGGATGTTCGGGGTATTGTCTGGGGGGTTAATATCTTAGAACCTAGTGAATGTATTGTGCAGGGTAACCCTGACTGCAGAAGCTTGTAAATTAGTATTTAATGCTACTTTACTTTGGGGTATACAGGATTTAACAAAAATAGAAACTCCACCATGTGCTCGGTTCATTTGGTCAATTGAACCAACTTTATTCGAAGTCACATATCCCTTAAATGTTGTGGAATCATCTTTGAATTTAGTTTCTTGGAAACAAATTACAAAGCATTATATCTTTTGGCTAATAACTCTACTTCTGGCCTATTTGCCTCAAACCATCTACAGTTCCATTGTATGACACTGCTGATAGCCATGTATTAAGAATAATGAGAATAAATATAAGATTTAACATAATCATTTGAGAAGTTCATGACTATGCTTTGAGTGAACAGGTGTAAACTATATATCAGGAGGATCATCCCTTCTGAGGATCCAGTTCTATTTATTTTTCTTTTGCTTTGATCTCTGATTTTGTTTATTAACTGGTCTATTGCTATATATGTTTTCATTACTGCATGATGTAGAGTGAGTCTGTGAAGAGGTTTTAGACAATGGAACTGTTGGTAGAGTAGTGGATGCAGGAGTCTGAGTAGTTTCTCCAGGGGATTTCAAGATATTTGTTAAAACAGAATACTTTTTTTCATTGATTTGCCATGTGATTTCGGTCTGAATTGCAATTGATTTTGTTTCTTCATTTTTTGCAGTGCTAGCATGGAATGTTTTGGTATTGTTAAAGCTTTCTACACATTTACATGCCTCTGGAAAAGAAATGTTTTCAGTATGGCGTATTCACTGAATTTCCTTCTTCTTTAAAAAGGAAGGACAATTTTGTTAATACAATGGGTGATTGCCTTGATTTCATGACTTCTGAAGGACACTGAAGGACACAATATGCTGCACGGTACATTTTGGGCATATTACATTCCCTTTACATTGATCAGATCCATATCCATACCTCTGACACTTGCAGCAGCACAGAGGGTTTGGAATAAATACATTAACTTGGACATTCAAATATCTAACTTTAATAGATGTAAGCTGCACTGCATTAAATGTCAAAAGTCAAAAACGTATTAATTAGAATATTAATACCATCCTTCTTAATAAAAATCTGTTTACAATTGACAAGATCTTGATCTTTTAGTTCATCCACTATTTCTTCTCCAGAAACTCCAGCTAAATCTGGGAATCTTATTACTCCTTTTCATTGTTGAGGGTTTTGTGAGCTGTTCTGATAACTGGAACTGTGGCCAACATTTAGCATCATAGAATATTGTTTGCATGGCTTTTCTGCTCGACCTCACTCAATAATTTATTTCCCATTTTTAAATCGCAAAGGGGGACATTTTTGCCGGGGTATGTTCAGCATCAGAACTTTATACAATTAATGATATGGGCCAATTTTCTATTTTATTCAAATCATTGTCACTGTCTATGTCATTCCTTGGTCAGTTTTGTTTGTTTTGCGCCATGTGTGTTTTTTTAATTTTCATCAGTTGGGTCCCCTACTCACCAGATCCCAACAAGGGGATGCCTTTCTGGGCTAGGTAACTCCTGAGGATATCTAATATTACATACTCTTAGAATAAAACTCCACCCTTTTGGATCTTATCTTTATCCTTTGATTGACCCAAAGGATAAAAACATTTTAAAATCTTATAAATCAACAACATTTATAGCCTGAAAAAGAAGAAATACCAGAAACTACTTAAATCAGATCTGGGCTTAATCTGATGTGCCCATCTGGTGAACATCTGGATCTGGTGTGTTGCAACTGGACCGGTATTACTGCCAAACCAGCCCAGTGCTACTCTGCATAGCGAGGTAGAGTCATATACTACCTCCGCCGCAATACATTGTTCTTTGCACAGAATTAGTCTGCATATTAGCATGCAATTACCATATAGTTGGCCAACTGGTTGGGTCATGGTACATGCTAATGCACAACAACACAACTGTACAGGTGCCCATGCCAATGTCATGTGTTCAAAAGTAATTTAGAATGGATCATTTGTAATTTGGGAGGGGAGTATATTTGAAATATCTGGTTGAAAGATTATACCATTTATATCAATTTGTTCAGGGTCTTTACATCACTTACAACACTATTTCAGTCAGTTCATGAAGCCTGACATATAAGCTTTGCCCAAGAAGAAAAAGTCAAGATTTTCTTTCCTTCTCCATCCCCTGCTGACTATTTTGGTATTCATGTCACTAAAATCTTGTAAATCTGTGACCGGGTGGGTTGTCATGTCGAGGACTTGCGACATGACAATTCAGTGAAGCAGCACTATATCTGCTACAAGTAGGTCTCATCACAAAATGACTGAAATAATGTTGAAATTGATGTAAAACCCCAAACAAACAAACAAACAAACCTGTACACGCCCATGCTTAATGCCATAACCTTACATATATATATGCCTATTTCACATGTTTAAAATTTCGCTACATGCTAATGTGCGGTAGAACTGGACGCAAATATCTTTTCCAGCCAGGGGTCTATGGTGATTCAACTCCGCCATGCAGAGTGTTCCTTTCCACAGCTGCACTGGTAGCCGGAAAATCAATGTTAACCATTTCTCTCATAATTGAAACAAGGGAAAATATCAAAGCAAATGGCAGACGCTTCGTGCCACCCAGTTGAACATTGTGCATGACATAAAATCACGAGAATCCTCACGCCAATCACAGCTCGTTGACAATTATTTATTCAGTTGACCCTATTACTATAGTATTTGTAATGACCTAAAAGAGGTTCTGATATGGGGAAAGTAACATGGATAGGATGTTTGTGATACACCATTGTTGATTTCATCCTAGCTTATGCCTCCACAGGAGAGACGGTTCTCCTTTTATTATGCAATATAGTTAATCATCATGAGTGACAATTTAACCTCTGTAGCAAAAACCATGTAGAGCAAGCAACTAAAATACATGTTTGTGAATGAAGCACGTCTTTCAACCATATAACAATGACGCATTTCAAACCACAGGTTGCTTTACCTCTGACATGAAACCAAATATGCAGTAATAATTGATTTTGGTACTTAGAGAAAATGATTGTACACCCACCCCATACACCACCCTTGTTACTCGGTATATGATTTGATGACAGGCCCTGGCCTGATATGAAACCAGGCACAGAGACAGAATGCGTCCTTCAAAGACATCTCTGCACGATTATATCAAAAGCACTCAAACATAATTCTTGGTAAATGGGTTTACTAGCACGTATCTCTGTATAAATGTGACATCTGCTGTTGTGGTTTGTCTAGTTATAAATTTATTCGTTTACGGCCCCAATTACGAAGCAATCTCAGCATTTGTTTTTGTTGAATTGTCTGGTACAATATTAGTATGGTGGTGTCTTAGGAGACATATTTTGTCTCTGGATTAGATATTATGTCATACCTACAGCCTGTCAAATAGATATATATGTCATGAGGTTGTCAGTGCATGGGTTATCTAGAACATGATATAAATGAGGGACTGGTTATCAGGTGTCAGGTGTTTGTGTGATAAATGACTTAGTCGTCGCGCATGCGCCCTTACGCTACCCTTACAGGTGTACATCGGAGATCACCTGGAAATGTCAAATCATATTTAAGTGTATTTTGATAAGCATGACCTACACATATAAATAACAAAAACTTGAGTTCCAGGAACTTCCTGATATACAATCAATGTGGAAGTCTTGATATCGTTTAAACAAATATATTCCCTTATTTACTTGGACTGGTGGGAGAGATATTCATATACATTGCATAATAATCACCTGTGCATATATTTATTTTTTAAATTATTGATCCATTTCAAACTAGGCCTCTCCAAGTCGAATTGTCATGGAATCGCAAGTCACAGTACGTCCCGACAGACATAAAATCATGCGCCCTGATATTCAGTGTGACGTGATGATCATGCATATTTCGGACGATTTTTTACATAGATTTACAAAAGCCTTCGGCTGGAATATAGTGTTTCTCCTCATAATGGCATTTAAAAAAAAGACTGTAACTGTCTGTCATCTATATTGTCTCTCACCCGCAGGTGTGTCTGTCTGTCTGTCTGTCTGTCTCATGTATGCATTCCTGTCTCTCTCACTATTTCACTTATGTAGCTGTCCCTCACTTGTGTAGCTGTATCTCACTTGTCTAGTTGTCTCTCAATTATGAAACTGTCTCTCACTTATGTAGCTGCCTCTCACTTATGTAGCTGTCTCCCACCTGTGTATTAAGGATTCCTTAATCCCTGTCTCATTTGTGCAGCTGTCTCTGACCTGCTGTAGCTATCTTACACGTGTATGGTATTTCCATGTAAACCTATATTTCACCCAGGTAGGGCCCTTTGTACAAAATCTAAAAGTGGGTAATCTCTTAGATCTGGACTAATTTTGACAACAATAAAGTGAGAAATATGCAACTCATTATATGTATTAGGCACTTGACATATCACCCACCAATAAATAAGTTTGTTTTGATTTTTTAATGTTTATTTGTTACAAAAAGAATATCAGAATCAAAATAACTTGCGCCAGTGAATATTTATTATAAAAATCACATAACAAGTTAACAATACAATCAAATTTAAAAGAGCAATATGCCATAATATATACAAATCATTGTGTTTTGGCAGCATTAGTAATTTTGATAGTTTCATAACTTTGGCTGCTCAGCAGTTTATTTGGATATTCACATAGGAGTATAATATTTTAATCATAAATCAAATCTTTATGATAATACATAACACATTGTACGACATCTGCATTTACACATTCATATGACAACTACAATATGTTATAACGATCACAGCTTTTTTTTTAATTTCTTAAAACAAAACATTTTTTAAATTATAATACACATGTATTAAGGAGGAACCATACAGCATAATGTTCATTTTGTGCATAAAGTTCTTCCCATTTCCTGATGATTATCACAGTATACTGGTATGCCTAAAGGCCACTGATATGTCCCAGTATTGATATATAATTTATTTACTCGTTCATTCGATGTTGATATGTAGATTAAAGACATTGATATGATATGTTGAATTACTTCTCTCCGTCACAGACACTTTGTATATAGAAATATTGAATATTATAAGTGATGTGCCCTAAATGCACCAATAAGATATATTATAATATTATCATGGTATGATCTAAGTGACCAGTCCCAGACTATGATCTCAGAAACATACAACTTTATGCAGCTCAGGCAATTCTATGTCGGCCAGGACAGTGATGTACATGATTCACGCACATCCCAGTTTAGACCTATCCCAGTGTGCACATTTGATCCCATGCCTGTTTCTTCTATAATTCTATGGTTTAGACCCATCCCAGTGTTTACATCTGGTCCCAGGCCTGATTCTATGGTTTAGACCCATCCCAGTGTTTACATCTGGTCCCAGGCCTGACTCTATGGTTTAAACCCATCCAAGTGTTTACATATGATCCCTTGCCTGATTCTATGGTTTAGACCTATCCCAGTGTGTACATCTGGTCCCAGGCCTGACTCTATGGTTTAAACCCATCCAAGTGTTTACATATGATCCCTTGCCTGATTCTATGGTTTAGACCTATCCCAGTGTGTACATCTGGTCCCAGGCCTGACTCTATGGTTTAAACCCATCCAAGTGTTAACATATGATCCCATGCCTGATTCTATGGTTTAGACCCATCCCAGTGTTTACATCTGGTCCCAGGCCTGGCTCTATGGTTTAAACCCATCCATGTGTTTACATCTGGTCCCAGGCCTGATTCTATGGTTTAGACCCATCCCAGTGTTTACATCTGGTCCCATGCCTGATTCTATGGTTTAGACCCATCCCAGTGTTTACATATGATCCCTTGCCTGATTCTATGCTTTAGACCCATCCCAGTGTGTATATCTGATCCCCGGTCCGATCCTATGGTTTAGACCCACCCCAGTGTGTATATCTGATCCCAGGCCTGATTCTATGGTTTAGACCCATGCCAGTGTTTACATATGATCCCATGCCTGATTCTATGGTTTAGACCCATCCCAGTGTTTACATCTGGTCCCATGCCTGATTCTATGGTTTAAACCCATCCCTGTGTTAACATATGATCCCATGCCTGATTCTATGGTTTAAACCCATCCAAGTGTTTTTACATCTGGTCCCATGCCTGATTCTATGGTTTAGACCCATCCGAGTGTTGACATCTGGTCCCATGCCTGATTCTATGGTTTAGACCCATCCCAGTGTTTACATCTGGTCACAGGCCTGATTCTATGGTTTAGACCCATCCCAGCGTGTATATCTGGTTCCAGCTCTGTATCTGCGATGATTCTATGGTTTAGACCCATCCCAGCGTGTATATCTGGTTCCAGCTCTGTATCTGCGATGATTCTATGGTTTAGACCCATCCCAGCGTGTATATCTGGTTCCAGGTCTGTCTCTGCTATGATTCTATGGTTTAGACCCATCCCAGTGTGTACATCTGATCCCAGGCCTGTGTCTGTTGGATCTGGGTCCAGGCATGGTGAGCGGAATCCCTCCATCCATCAGCTTTTGGTCCAAACTTATAAACAAGCCGCCGTCCTTCAACTCGGGACATGATGCCCTTTTTGTAATAATGTCTAAAATATTAGAGATATGAAGGTCATTTCAAAACCGTTTATTAAAATACTGTATAAAATATTTATATAAAAATGAAGTTCCTGCTCGATTTTAGTTATTGTCTAATAACGCCACAAGTCCATTTGAAAAGAGATTTTATAAACCGTTTGATAATGTACTAGGAAGCAGGGGAAATAGACGTGGATTTCCAGTCCAGGTATATCGTCGTGCAGCAATGGGGATACATAATAACTTGGTTAGTGTCAGTGGACCATCATTAACAAATGGGTACCTCTTTTTGCCATGGTTTATTTTAAAACCTAGGAATCTTACCTGACAGCCCGGCTGAGGTATTCATAGCTCATTTTCTCCTTCCGTTTCCGTTTTCCCCAAAGTTCTGCTACTTTTTTCGATTTGGCAAATACGAAAATGCCACTATTGATGTCCAGCCAATATATGAATTCACCATACAACTTTGGATTCCTGAGCAGTTCCAGTAGAAACTCCCATAATCTCAGACCTTTATTACCTAAAAAAAGCTACTTATTTTATAACATCTAATTACACCTACCGGCTTGTTTATTGGACCTTTTTGAAAAACATCTGTAAAAAATTGGCAGGATAATTTACATGAAGCTCCAATCCTTACTGCTTATCGCCTTCTTCCTATCTACATCTATAGGGTTATAAACTCCAATCCATCCTTACTGCCTATCGCCTCCTTCCCATCTACATCTATAGGTTTATAAGCTCCAATCCTTACTGCCTATCGCCTTCTTCCTATCTACATCTATAGGTTTATAAGCTCCAATCCTTACTGCTTATCGCCTCCTTCACAACTACACCAATAGGTTTATAATCTCTAAACCTTACTGCTTATCGCCTCCTTCCAATCTACATCTATAGGTAACATAATCTCTAAACCTTACTGCTTATCGCTTTGGACAAGTTTGTATGACAAATTTTTACACACCAGGTGGCTTGTTTGTTTGGGGCTTTACATCACTTTCAACATTATTTCAGTTATTTCGTGATGAGACCTACTTGTAGCAGATATAGTGCTGCCTCACTGAATTGTCATGTCGCAGGTCCTTGACATGACAACCCACCCGGTCACAGATTTACAAGGACAACGGGTTAACCCTTTGGCACAGGCCTCAGCTCATGTGGGAAATTGTATCATGAGTTCAATCCCGGCACGGCCGGGGTTCGAACCCACGACCTTTGGATCACCACAGAGGAACTGGTGCTAATATGCTGGTGCCCTAACCAACTGCGCCACGGCCCGTGGCCACACACCAGGTGGCAGCAAAGCCCATTCAAGCCGTGCGAAATAAGAAACGCTCGTTTTATTTGGCTTGCTTACTAAACTTTTTAGTCTCGAGTTAATAGATGTGAAAAAAGATGGATCAAAGAAGGAATGCAAATTAGTGCAACCGCATGTTTTGTCTAACATATCTATCTTTCAAAAATGACCTCCAGAAACATGAGAAATATATTCCACCGAGTTAGAGAAGGAGGTGATATGACATAATAGAACATACGTCTTGGTCTTTTGGGGTGAGGAGAGATCTGTTCTGTATCAGAAGTGTCATCGTCATTGAGTACATCATCTACAACTGCTCTCAGCTCTGGTAGCCGGTCATCTGGTATCTCTATGTTACAGTTATCATCTTCTGAAACATACACATTTATATAATCAATTATTGAATTATTGCAAGTTGGCAATGATTTTTTGTCTCCTGCCTTACTAAATCAGTTCTCAAAATACTCAAGGAATTCTGCATTCATACAAATTGGTAATCAAAATATAAATCAGGGAAATGGAATGTAATATTTATGTTCTATCAACCTTGCATAATGTTGACACTATCCATAGTTACACGACAGTTTGTCCCATCATGCATCAGTGGGTTTTGAGGCTCTGCAGCGCCCTCTTCCACCGGATATGGCATAACATGATGGCTGACATAGTCAAGAGCACACTGACTAGTAGGAGACTCATCTGATGACATCATATTATATTCTGGTCCACACTTAGTAGGAGTAAAATGATTTGGTGACATCACATAATCTTGTCCATATTGACTTGCAGGGGATGGGTTCTGTGACATCACATACTCTTGGCCATATTGGCTTGCAGGGGATGGGTTTTGTGACATTACATAGTCTTGTCCATATGGCGGAACTGGTGACATCCCATAGTCAAGTGCGTATAGTTCACCTGCTGATTCATCTGAAAACCATATATAAATGTAGTATGGCACACCACTGAGACAACTTAGGATCAACTAGGGATTTCAGCGCTTCATAGGTTTTAATATTATCATTATTATTTATTGTTATTCAGTTAAGACAACCCCTTATGGAAAATGTATGAAATTTTCAAAGAATTATGCAGACAAAATATATTTGGATGGACAAAAATATTTGTGAATGAAACATATTCACATAACAAGAATTGCTTATAGAAATGCTATCATGTGAAAGTGAATAACGACAATGCCCCATTCAACTTTTTAATCTCCCACCTTGGTTCCATACCAAAGACTTATATGTTATGATTTGAGTCATTTTGACGGTAGAATTTACGTTGAACTTGTATTTACATAAATGGTTGTCCTGCGAGCCATCCAGTTGCCCATTCTGAAAAGACAATGTTCTATAGCCGTGGTCATATCCTCCACTATAGAAGATGTCCTCTCTCACAGCGGCCCCCTCCCCGCCCTGGCTTGCTGACCATTTGCTGAGTTCTGCTGAGCACTTATGGAGAGCTTCCTCGTGAGATGGATAGCCATTAGACAGCGCCAGGCCTTCACATACACTACCGCTCAGGTCCTCCTGAAAATATACCCCTTAACATCTGTCACCTGTATATGAAACAGATCACACCTATATCTAATATATATATATCTAATATATATATATATATATATATATATATATATATATATATATATATATATATATATATATATATATATATATATATATATATATATATATATATATATATATATATATATATATTATATACTTAGGAACTTATATATATATATATATACTTAGGATATACTTAGGAAGGTTATCCACAATATATATATATATATATATATATATATATATATATATATATATATATATATATATATATATATATATATATATATATATATATATACTTAGGAACTTATATATATATATATATACTTAGGATATACTTAGGAACTTATATATATATATATATACTTAGGATATATTTAGGAAGGTTATCCACAATATAATTAACATTACCTTAGAAAAATGAGGGGACGTAGTCTGACGCTAATGCCTGTACCTAATGCCTGTACCTAATGCCTGTACCTAATGCCTGTACCTAATGCCTGTACCTAATGCCTGTACCTAATGCCTGTACCTAATGCCTGTACCTAATGCCTGTACCTAATGCCTGTACCTAATGCCTGTACCTAATGCCTGTACCTAATGCCTGTACCTAATGCCTGTACCTAATGCCTGTACCTAATGCCTGTACCTAATGCCTATATCTGATGCCTGTATTTGGCAAGACAACTGTCTCCTAATATTGCATGATATCGCTGTCCTGATATATATATATGAACAATAGCACGCGACATGTCGTTGGTATAATGCCCAAGGCACGTGGGCCCTTTGTCAAGATATATAACACAAAGCAGTGGTCTCCTCGGCCATCAGTGAGCTGAATGTTTGATTGCCTATCAACAGGTGCATATCACCCTCTTGAGCGAGATATAAGTCACTTCAAATGATCTGGTGATGAACATTGAAGTGAATGTAAATTATCATAGGCCGAGATAAACAAATAAAACGGAAGTACAAGGCAAACAACTAGAGGGTGGTTTCGACTCTGCCATTCATGTATAATTATATGATAATGATTGAAATGATTAAATGATTTCTTTGTCTCCCATATTTTTATCCGAAAGCATAAAAAATGTATTTCCTGAAGATGGAGATAGGTCTACGAAATGTGATTTTGTATTAATTCTAAAATATTTTCTTCCGTGGTATATCTTTACCTACATACAGGAAGTAATGCATAAAAAAGATTTCTCTGGGCTCCAATAGAGATATGGTTAAAAGAGCTCTTAGATTATTCTACAAAAAACCTATATTAATTATGGAGGCGTTTATCTTCAGCCATCACACACATAGGGACTTTCATCTTCGCGAAAAAGTTATGAACATAATTACATGGAAATGTATTGTATTATATGAAAATTGTTTGTATATATTATATGTTCGCAGGTGAAGAAAGCACATTTTGCGTTTAACAGCTTAGATTAAGTAAACTAAATTTAGAAAAAAAAATACTTATATGAATTATAAGCATATACACTAAGCTAATAATAATGTGTTTAAAGTTTAAGTGTTTAGAGTTTGATGTTTTATAAATCATGAAATGTGAACAGAAAACTGCGTAGACCATGAGTATAATGGATATGAATATTTGATTATCCTATGATTGAACATTGAAAAATGTGAAATAGCTACCAGGAAATTTTTACATCAAAAAACAATATAAATGCCACTATAAATTCAATATTTGATATCCACCAATGTAACATATTAAATATTGAGAAGTTGCTCATACTTTAAGCCCTGCTTTTGTTTTTTTTTATAGATGGAAGTCCAAATGAAGCCACCGTGAGTAAAATGGATTAATTTTGCAATTATAAATCCACAGCTCATTCTTAATGACACAGTGTAATTTCATTGAGGCTCATCAAAATATTAAAGGAAGATGTATTAAGTTCTTTGGGTGTTTAACAATGGCTGAATCAGGAAAAAGCGAACTTTGCCATGTCATGCCATAATTTCAAAAAGATCATTAAAAACATTATAATTAATTTCTATAAATGCTATCTTGTGAAGTTTATAAACATAATTATATTTATTCATATAGGTCTCCAAATTGGAATGGCAAAATCTGATTAATGTGATACCTGACAATAATATTATTTTTAATTCACTTTTACTTCTATATTTCTATGTTAATATAACATTATAATAGAGCTGAGGGAGGTGCCAAACTGCCGTATCGCGATGCTTATTTAGAATTAAAATAATAAATCCAAACAATAACACCTGTATATGGATAGCTTAAGTCTGTACTCACCATGGTGATACGTCGCCCACGAATGTATTGTGCTAATTTCCTCATATTTTATACCCTGTCTTATCTCCATTTTGATCTATAGTATTTCCATCATTTTCTCTTCCCTTTTTAATCCAGTTTACATATGATTGATGGCATAGATAAGCAGACGATGAAGGAGCCTGGAACTATATAAGCCCATCATAAAAGGTACAAATGTGTTCCTGGAAACTGTCACTTTACATATTAAATACCGACGTAGGTACTTATGACAAGTTTGCATAACTGTATCATTATTTGCACAAATATTGAATTACAATTGACACGAGGTGGGAAGAAAACATAAAGCATTCTAAAACTCCCTGAACCCACTTGGTGATAAGAGGTCAATGAAATAATTCACTATTATTTTTTCTTTATTTCCATAAAAGGTAGATATGTGTGTAATAAGTTAACAGTAAGCTTGCATTTTATGTTTACATTTCACATCATATAACATGACTGGCAGGGAGCTGAGTTTGTCATGTCTAACCTGGAAGGTAGTTGCCATTTGTTATATATTATTTTGTATTTATAATTCGTGTCTTTCATCTAAAAAGATTCGGTTTGTTTTTTGTTGTTTTTTTTTATCATACACTTTGTACTATAAACTGTCCCTATCTATAGGCCATATTTGATCAAAGGTATATCACCCCGAGTTTCAAATAAATTGAGTGTTATATTTCATAATTGCCAAACACTCGACATTTAAAATGCCAAACAAATGCTTAGATTCATGCATAGCAAGGCAAGGGATGTTGGAACATATCATAATGGAATCACATTGGAAAACTGGTTTAACTCTTTTGAGTTTTGCTCATCCCACTAGAGATTTCTCTCAGATCATTCATGTTATCTGTCATTGACATAGAGTTACCTATCAGATTAGAGATTTCTCTCAGATCATCCATGTTATCTGTCATTTACATAGTTACCTATCAGACTAGAGATTCCTCTCAGATCATCCATGTTATCTGTCATTGACATAGAGCTACCTATCCCACTAGAGATTCCTCTCAGATCATCCATGTTATCTGTCATTGACATAGAGCTACCTATCCCACTAGAGATTCCTCTCAGATCATCCATGTTATCTGTCATTGACATAGAGCTACCTATCCCACTAGAGATTCCTCTCAGATCATCCATGTTATCTGTCATCCACATAGAGCTACCTATCCCACTAGATATTTCTCTCAGATCGTCTATGTTATCTGTCATTGACATAGGGCTACCTATCAGACTAAAGATTTCTCTCAGATCATCCATGTTTTCTGTCATTTACATAGTTACCTATCAGACTAGAGATTTCACTCAGATCATCCATGTTATTAGTCATAGAGCTACCTATCCCACGAGAGATTTCTCATGAATCATCCATAGTATTAGTTATTCTCGGCATTCATAAGGTATGACTTAAGAAGGTATATTCGGTAAAGGAATGTATACTTTTAGGGACTCCATACTTTTTTAGATATCAGAACAAATCATTCCAAGGTAGTAACGTTTACATGATATAATTATTTAGGTTGTCAAATATAATTTAGCCGTCGATAGAATAATTGTTACTTGGCAGGCTCAAGCTCAACATTTACTTTTTTATATTTTGAGTTATAAAAATGTCATTCGTCCCTGTTCTTTGATTGTCCATAGTTTATCTGAAGCTGAGTAATTTATACACAATCATGATAAAGATATGCAAGGTGTTTGGAGAGAGCCATCAATCGGCACAAGCATAACCATTTATTAAAAATCAATCTCAAATTTGTATCTATTAATTTTGATAACCACTCATAATTTTTATTTGCTTTCTGATTGTATAAAGATTGATTTGTTTTGACCTTCATTTTATCAAATATATCTGCAAATATACAGGAAGTAGATTTCGAGTATTTGGTTTGTTTTGTGATAACAAGGTATTTTACCTTATTGTGTCTATTGTGTTTGCTTGTGTATCTTTTACATCACTTTCAATATCATTACGTTTATATCATGATGAGGACTACTTGTAGCAGATATAGAATTGCTACTAATATCTTTGAAATATTCTTGTCAATACAAACATAATGTAAGCAAGTCCTGCATTTTATTGGTTTCATGAAACAGAATGTTTAGATTAGAAATGATACTGTTATGATCAGAATGTTGGAACTGCAGTAAATGTGATATGGATGATGGTATTTGTTTTGGTAATTAGAAGGTTCAGGGTGTGGTATCTACATATCAGGTATGTGGATTCCGGCCAATTAAGCCTTGTATGACCAAGTACATCTTCAACATAGCATCATAAATCACCCCAAATATTTGACAGACAATCCATAGTATACTGAAAATATAAATCAAGATTTTATACAGCAGCTACACAATACTAGCAGCCTTGGAGCCTTTCCGCCAACAAAAAACAAGAAGTTTTCTTCTATCAATGTGCTATCATTTTATTAACAGATATTTTCAAACATGCAATAACCATTGTGTTTATAACAAGAAGCACTCATATTTAAGTGACAAATACCTAAATGGTCATAAATATCCGAAAACTGGAGTAATATTATTGAAACTGGAGCGATGAGTAACAATGTGGCCTCTACATATAAGGGAAAACGGGGCGATGAGAGAAAATGTGGCCTCTACATATCAGGGAAACTGGAGCAATGAGAGAGAGTGTGCAACCTCTACATATCAGGGAAACTGGTGCGATGAGAGAGTGTGTGCAACCTCTACATATCAGGGAAACTGGAGCGATGAGAGAGAGAGAGAGCGTGCAGCCTTTACATATCAGGGAAACTGGAGCGATGAGAGAGAGAGAGCGTGCAGCCTCTACATATCAGGGAAACTGGAGCGATGAGAGAGAGTGTGCAGCCGCTACATATCAGGGAAACTGGGGCGATGAGAGAGTGTGCAGCCGCTACATATCAGGGAAACTGGAGCGATGAGAGAGAGTGTGCAGTCACTACATATCAGGGAAACTGGAGCGATGAGAGAGAGAGAGCGTGCGACCTCTACATATCAGGGAAACTGGAGCATGTGAGAGAGTGATCATTAAATATTAGGGAGACTGGAGTGATGAGAGTATGATCATAATATATTAGGAGAACTTGCGTACGGGCAGTAAGTATAGCCTTTGTAATATAAAACTCCTCCATTACAACCTATTGTTTTTCTAAATGGTTGTCACAGGTGAATGGGATATATAACAACAAATATGACTTGAAAGATTGGTTATTTAGAAACAATCATCGGAAATAAAGTGAGAGAAATACAAATATTTTTGACATATATTGAATTAAGGAAGACTATCTAAGAGAAATTAGTGGCTAAGCCTTGCCCAATTTTAATACTGTAACTTAAACGAAGACAAAAAACAATATCACATATTTATAATGGATTTTACCATTGGGACATTGTAAACAAATATTATATATGAGACCAAAAAAGTAACCTTTAAGACTTGAAGGCAATGCAAATAATCATAATTACATAATAAACATAATAATAATAGATATAATAATAATAAACATAATAAAAAATAATAATAAACATAATAAAAAATAAGAAGAAGAATAATAATAATGCTAATAATAATACTACTACTACTACTACTACTACTACTACTACTACTACTACTACTAATACTAATACTAATAATAATAATAATAATAATAATAATAATAATAATAATAATAATAATAATAATAATAATAATTATAATAATAATAATAATAATAATAATAATAATAATAAATGTTTCTTATGTCTAACAAATAAAACACTATTTTATGTCTTGATATTGGCATGAAGTGCAGACACAATATCGATATTGCATAAGATTAAATCAAAAAACTCCTCCCTGAGAATAACTATATCAATGTTATATTGAGAATTCACATTGTAAAATAATACATAACTGAATTCAAAACATACCAAAATTATCCAAACAACACCCATTTAATTAGTTTCGAAGTAGCTAACGAGTATATACATGCTCACAATATCGAAGTATGATATTAAATTTATAAACTCAAAGTTAAAAAGATTATAGCTGAAATATCTAAATACCAACACACAATACAACTTTCTATATTGTCATTCAACCGTTGTGTGCAGTATCTTCTCACTGTGCTGCCCTTTGTATTAACTGGCCGGGGTTTAAACCGGGAGTCCCTGGTCTCAATGCCAATAGTCTACCCATTGGGTTATTTTGGCCACGACATCGGATGCCAGAAAACTTTCAAACGCACAGACCACAATATCTTTAGATGGGGAACAAACAATGCTTCTGATTCATCAATCCTTTTGTTTGTATATATACACAGGCTATACTTGAGATAATTGCCACACCAAAATATAATGTAAAAGTGATATTTATATATAAGATATTAGCACACGGTACGGCTAGCTGTCAAATTAAATATGTAACATTCTTTGAATGTTTTGTAAAAAGAATCCTCGTCATAAAAGATACATTGCTGACAGAGTTGTGTTACACCCTCGTCCTTCAATATATCACTGTACATTTACTTATACAAAATATGAATCTAAATCGGATCATATATCATATATTTAAATTGAATAATGAGCAAGAGAGTTCTCGCAAAATTGGTGCCCTGCTTTTTTAAATAAACACATTTCATCAGTAGAGTTTGTATTGAACTTCAAGTAAGATATTCCGGCTATTCCGGTATCTAGATATTTATATCCATATCACCAGAAGTTACGAGCCTTAATAAGCTTCACTCACCCGTGCTCATTTTCTCATTAGAATCAATCAGTATATACATGTGCCTATATTTATATATTCAAGGGTTGCTTAAGAAATATGTCAATATAATAAAACGATGATTGAAGTGAAATTACAAGATGATACAGAAACGACTTTTTTTCTTCTTCTGCACCGCTGGTCCATTAGCTGGGGTTCCATTAGTTGCCTTCACTTGCAAGTCTGGAGCCGGGATCACAGCGGGCTGCTGTACCGACCTCGGCACGGGTCGGGTTACTTCCGGCTTGGGCGCTGCTGGTGGCTGCGGAACATGCGCTGCTTCCGGTGCAGGGGCCACTTGGGTGATGGGAGGCAGTTTCTCCTGCACAGGGGCTGGAGTGACGGCCGTGGTGGGTTGGACCGCTTCGGGGTTGTTGATAGGAGGCAATTTGACTTCCTGAGACTTGGGAGTGGGAGGATTGAGCTGTACTTTGGGCTTTTCAGGCTGTGCTGCTTTAGGAGCCTCTTTTTCAGGCTGTGCTGCTTTAGGAGCCTCTTTTTTAGGCTGTGCTGCTTTAGGAGCCTCTTTTTCAGGCTGTGCTGCTTTGGGAGCTTCTGCTTTTGGAGGTTGTGCTGCTTTTGGAGGCTCTGTTTGTTGTTGGGCAGGTTTTGGGGGTTCTACTTTTGGTTTAGGTTTCTCCATTTTTGGTGGTGATGGTTGTGGCTTTTGAGCGGATTCTTCTTTTGGTTTTTCTACCTCGGCTGGTGATGGAGCTGGTTTCGGGGACTCTGCCTTTGGAGCAGGAGAAGATGGCGGAGATGTTGGAACATTACCTGTCTGCATAGGCAGCGTTAAGGTAGGCAGCTTTACCTTTGATGGAGACACAACACTGCCGTCTGTTGACTTGCCCTCTAACCAATATGTATTCATTTCGCCTTTGCCCTGATAACATATAATATATATCTATAGAATATATGTCTCAAATTGCGTTAGTCTATATCAAGGATATTTATGGGTCTGAAAGGTTGGCACCCTGGTGGCTGATGTCAAAAAGGTTCAAAATGGGGACATTAGAAGTTGTACATTAACGTGTAAAATAGATTCCTTTGTATGAATAAATGTGTTAATAAATTTAATCAAAATATATAGCACTGTTGTATTTGAATGAATAGATCCTAGAACAATTGTATATTAGATTAGCATGTTTTCAATAATGTCCTTGAACATGGTTTGGCTAGAAATGAAAAAGTTAATCAGTAATGCAGATTATTTCACAGAAAAATGACAATTGTTGTTGGTTCTACAAAGTTTTTTATCCAGGAGTATGGGTTGATAAAATATATTTCAGTAGCAATGTATAACTACTTCACGTTTTTGTTGAGTTCAAAAGATATCAAGACATCAATTATATCAATATAATTTCCATTTTGTTATGGTATAGTGAATGATTATTGCAGTATTAATGTACCTGTATGAGTGTGGTATGATCACTGTAAAGTATAAATGGAAATCAATTCAGCAGTTGAGGAATTTTCCCGTAATCTTTTACAAACATTACACTTTGGAGTAAAAGGTGATTCATAAAGTAAATCTGCCACCAGAGGACACTCACTACTAACACTGACCTAAAATCTTGGTAAAGACCAGCGTTCACAAGTTTACCTTGACAGTGATCGTTCCTCTGTGCTTAACCGTGTAAGTTTTGCCGGCAAGTTGAGCTTTAGTGTATTCACTAATATGGACCTTCATGGACTGCAAACATAGATATAAAATAATTACAAGAAATCATATCTCTCTCACATTAAGAAATATATATGCACATTATTATTATCATTATTATTATTATTATTATTATTATTATTATTATTATTATTATTATTATTATTATTATTATTATTATTATTATTATTATTATTATTATTATTGTTATTGTTATTGTCATTGTCATTGTCATTGTCATTATCATTATTATTATTATTATTATTATTGCTATTATTATTGCTATTATTATTGCTATTATTATTGCTATTATTATTGCTATAATTATTATTGCTATTTTGATATGATAAAGGATAAGATAATGTTAGGCAGACCTCTCCATTGCTCTCCATCCTGGAGGCTGTGTTGACAGTATCACCAAAGAAACAGAAGCGGGGCATCTTGAGGCCTACCACACCAGTCACCACAGGGCCAGAGTGCATCCCTAAAATAGACAATAACTCATGAAGAACTTTCTGAATTAGGAAAGGTTAGGCACATGTATGTTTTTGCCAATGCAACCTCCATATTTATCTGATTGCTATTAAAGGTTGGCATATCGCTATTAAAAGTTGGAATATTGCTATTAAAAGTTGACATATTTAATCTGATAGAGTCTGTCTCTATGTCAGGGTGACTATATGACAGCATACCTATTCTGATTTTGACATGATCTCCATCTGTAGATGGGTCTTTAATGTCTGCCACATATCTGATCATGTCAATGGCCAGGTTGCACATGAATATTGCATGTTCTGGGTTTGGTTCCGGGGCTCCAGATGCTACCATGTACACATCTCCAATCGTCTCCACCTTATTCAATACATGAACCGGAGTCAATTCATTCCAAACAACACCCAGGGTTACCATTAATTTCAAACAATATCGGGAGTCATAGTTTATTTCAAAACAATATCTAGAGTTACAATTGATTTCAAAACATACCCAGCGTCCAAATTTATTTGAAAACAGTAGCCAACGTCAAAATTCATTTCAAAGCAGCAATTAAAATTCACTTCAATAATATTTTCTTGATGCTTTACCTTATTAGAATTCCCATTAGCTACATGTTACACAATAATTATTATTAGTAATATGATATTGATAGTCTGTAAGTTGATTTCTATTGTATCCATGAACTTAATTTCCGTTAGAGATACTATAAATCAGTGTATTATATAAAGCTCATGAGAATATATATCATAGTAAGGTACCTTGTAGACTTTATGCCTCTCAATGAGGTTATCAATGCGCGAGAAGAGCGTGTTGAGAAGAGACATCACTTCCATGGGTTTCAGTTTACTTGTCATTTCTGTAAATCCAGGAACATCACTGAACAGAACCGTTACAGCTTGGTGGGCCTGGAGAAGACACAATCACAACATGAATCATAATCAATCTGGCCATTGTGGAGATGCACGAAATGAGGCTCTGTTTCCTTAACATGTTTCGTCTGTTTCAACATTGTTCCAGTCATTTTGTGACGAGACCTACCTATTGGTATAGCACTACCGCAGTGAATTGTCATGTCACGAGTCTTAAATATGATATGATTTATATGTAGTTTTTTGTGACAACCAATATATTAATAGGAATATCAGTGATGTCTCGTTAGGATAACAGGCTTAAGTTTAATAGTTATATTGGTCCTGCTGCAAAGCGATTAATTACAACTAGACATGGTATATTCCACAGGAAAAAGACACGTTTACCCAATTATCATTCTTCAACTCTCCACAAATTCAGACTTTCTCGCAGTAATTATTGCATTCATTCCCCTGGAAACCGTCTAAAAAGTAAATATGGCTTCTCACTCATTTTTGTATGCCTTCCTTATCTTGAAGGTATATTTTCAAACAAATCAGGCAGTGCGTGATAAACTCATTCTGATTATACGTAGGTCATCTCTGTAACTTGCATTTAATTTTAAGCATTCATGAAACCACAGAGGTCACAGGCAATTTTACAGAAGTTTGGGGTATGCTTAAATGATATGTGGCCATGAAACTGAGATACAATTAAGCTCACTCAAATCAACCAAAATACACTGACCATGGTTATTTATTGTGTTTTGCTGAAAATGCCAAGTACTGCCTGTACTCCTTTGACCACCAGGTGGCTACATGTATACAATCATGTGACCTCTATTGTGGTCTGTCAGGGTGTTAGGCCTGTACCATTGGACAAACATCAATGGACAAACAAGGCTATGTAAGCCAAATCACTCCACTCCACTCCAATTTCGGGTGCCCCACTGTTAGAAAGATTTTACTAAGCAGGTGTTTGCACAAAATCACTAGTCAGCTACACAAAGTTTGTTGACAAAGTGTCCAAAGGATGATTTGGATTTTAGCAGAAGACTTGTCCACTTTCAAATGGCACAGAAATATATGTAGGGGGGATATGATGGGTAATAACTTGTGATTGCAAAGTTTAGGGTATAAACATAAAGAAATGCAAGGAAAATGCGCTTAAAACCTCATTTCATGAATGCTTTAACTGTATAAGCATTGCCATTTTTATGTCTCTCTGGAATAGGACATAGGTGAATTCATGGAGAGGCAAGAAGGTTACAACATCCCAGAATATCTTTTGCAATAGAAATGCAAGAGGTCTGCGATGGTTATTATAAAATCCTGGATTATTCATTTCTATCTATTGCTACTTTAAATGATTAATATTTCATATAAAAATGGGATTTGAAGGGTTTGTAGTGAATTTGTTTGAAGCGAATATACAGTAGAGCCCAAAGAGTACGCAACGTTATATCGCGAGATTGGTGGCAATGCATCGGCAATAAAGATCCCATAAAACTGTCAAGACTTTTCTGCCTTCTCTTAATTGGGGGTTTAACGCGTTACAACGGGGATCCTATTTCTTCATCAAACATAAATCTCAGTGGGCAAGCACCCACCTTTGACTGTGGTGTGAATTGCATTTATAGATTTCTTGTTTTCTTTGGATGGATGAAAATTCCATCCTTGCCTGGTATTCCAACATTTACTTCAAAATTAATATCATTCTTCTTTATTTAATAATTTTCCTGTGAACATGTCATATTTTTCGTTTTATTATTATTTTCCTTTCAACATATTATAAGGGAAATTTGCAATTAAAAAAAAAATTCACATGAAATTGCTTATTTGTAAGGTTACTATAAAAACCATGTTATTTTGTTGAAATGAATATGCATGTGTGAGTGGTCATGATATATAAGATATAATCATAACATGCTTCCTGTTACTTAAACACCTAAAGTACTCATATTTCTTATATGAATGTTGAACATGCTTGTTTTCAGTCTAAGGTCTTAGTTTAAAATCAATATTGGTTTATTTTCAAGAAATTACTTGATATATCCTGATTCCCAAAAGAATATTCCATAAAAGCTGTGTTACATAAAATCATGCCATTACCCGTCATGCTTAGATACTGCACTGTACCAATGTGAACACTGTTGATGTGGTGCACATGTGCAGCACTCGTATAGTATGTAAACAGAGGTGTTCAGCAGACTGTTATTGGCACAAAAATATTGAAATGATCTTTGGCTAAAATAACAGTATTTAAAAAAAAAAATTCCAAATAGATCATGAATTATTTGTAGTGAAATATTTATATTCTTTCAGAAAATTAGTATATTTAATCAGATCCTGCATATCTCATCAATGATAAAGTACCTGTATTTGACTCAAGGGAGGGACAGTCCAGTAATAAAGGAGAGGGGAGAGGGAGGGACAGTCCAGTAATAAGGGAAAGGATCACAGAGTAGTGAGGGAGGGACAGTCCAGTAATGAGGGAGAGGATCACATTGTGTTGAGTAATGGACAGATCAATGATATGAGGGAGGGGTCACATAGTAGTGAGGGAGGGACAGTCCAGTAATAAGGGAGAAGGTCACAGAGTAGTGAGGGGGGGACAGCCCAGTAATGAGGGGGAGATTGTCACATAGTGGTGTGGGAGGGACAGTTTAATAATATGAGAGGTCAAAGAGTGGTGAAGGAGGGACATTCTATTGATGATGCAGAGGTTCACATTGTGGTGAGGGAGGGACAGTCCAGTAATAAGGGAGAGGGGAAAGGTAGGGACAGTCCAGTAATAAGGGAAAGGATCACAGAGTAGTGAGGGAGGGACAGTCCAGTAATGAGGGAAAGGATCACATTGTGTTGAGTAATGGACAGATCAATGATATGAGGGAGGGGTCACATAGTAGTGAGGGAGGGACAGTCCAGTAATAAGGGAGAAGGTCACAGAGTAGTGAGGGGGGGACAGCCCAGTAATGAGGGGGAGATTGTCACATAGTGGTGTGGGAGGGACAGTTTAATAATATGAGAGGTCAAAGAGTGGTGAAGGAGGGACATTCTATTGATGAGGCAGAGGTTTGCATTGTGACGAGGGAGGGAAAGTCAAGTAATGTGGGGGGATATTGTCACATAGTGGTGTGGGAGGGACAGTGGTGAGAAATGAACAGGCCAAGATGAAGGAGAGGATCACATAATGTTGAGGGATCGACATTCCAGTGATGAGGGAGTGGATCATATAGTGGTGAGGGATAAACAGGCCAGTAGTGAAGGAGAGGGTCACACTGCTAAGACTTTGACAGGATGTGAATTTGCAGAGAATATGTTAAATTAATAAAGAAAGTATGTAAAATTGTCCCACGGGATAAATCTTTGTATCAAGTGATATGGCTATGATGCACTGTGGAAACAATTTAGTCACATTTTGATGTGGTGTTAGGTTGCAGGTTGTGGATATAGTACACTGACAACAGATGGGTGGTCAAAGAGGATATTGGGAGGGGGGCAGGAGTGGCATTCAGGCAGGCTGCTGGTAAATTTAGATATCACAGGTGGCAGGGGAGTAAACCCACAGAGTGAAAGTTGTGAACCTGACCCATTTTCCGAGTGGAATTGCCAGGCAGCACATATTTCACTCATCATACACCATTTTAAGGTCTTTTTGCAGATTCTTACAATTTAATAAATCTAATTTCAGCATTTAATTTTCTACCAATTTTGTTAAAAATGTCTGAAACAGTTAACATTTCATTATGTGTTCATGTCTGATTGTGAAATCACTTTATACATTTCTGTAAAACATTTTATCATGATATGAATCTGATATTGATGCCTGGTCACACAATTAGACTGAAATATCAGCATTATATGACACATTATGAGGTATATGACAGAGCTCATAGATGTCATTTTCAGTAGTCACACACCATTTTATGCTTTGATACAATGGAATATTTTTAAGATTTTGATAAAACATAGCTGAAACTGTTATTATTTTCTTTTGTCTACATACCTGAGGATACAATCACCAAAATACACTGCATGCAAAATTGTCTTATTATGATTTGAATCTGAAATATCTTAAAATTAACACTTGATGTCATTCTCAGTGGCCACACACAATTTTATGGTCTGATGCAATGTTTTTTAATATCTCTTGATAGAATATGGCTAAACTTGTTTAGATTTAATTGTCTCTACATGCCTGAGGATGAACTCACCAAAATGCATACATACTCACCAAATAGCTACATGTCTATATGTTAATGTGCAATGTTGATACTTGACATTTATTGCACAGTTATTTGAAGATTTTTAATAATTACTCCATTAAGACAGAGCTCATAGATGTCATTTTCAGTAGTCACACATTATTTTATGCTGTGATACAATGAAATATTTTGAAATTTTGATAAAACATAGCTGAAAATGTTGATATTTCATTGTGTATACATACCTAAGGATGAAAGTATCCAAATATATTACCCTCAAAACAGTCTTATCATGATATGAGGCTGTGATATGTGAAAATTGATGCCTGGTCCCACTATCAAACTGGAATATCAGCTATATATGAGACATTATGAGATATATAAAAAGGATCTTGACCTCTAAATAGTTAAATGTCTGTTGTTTGATGTGCACTGTTAATATTAAATATTCACTGCACAGTTATTTGAGGAGTGAATTATTTTATGCTGTGAAATTTTTGGAAATTTTTATAAAATATAGCTGAAATTGTTATCATCTTATTTTGTATACATACATATCTACGGATAAAACTACCAACATATATTGCCTGCAAAACAGTCTCATTGTGATAAGAGTTTGAAAGATGTTAAAATGGATGCCTGATGTCATTTTCAGTGGTTGCACATCATTTTATGCTGTGATACAATGAATATATTTGAAGTTTTGATAAAATATGGCTGAAACTGTTCATATTTCAATGTGTCTATATACCTGAGGATTAAATCACCAATATACATTGCCTACAGAACAGCTTTATTGTGATATGAGCCCAAGAGATGTTAAAATTGATGTCTGGTCATGCTTTCAAACTGAAATATCAGCTCTATATGAGACATTATAGGACATGTGGATAAGATATTGAACTCTGAATAGTGAAATGTCTTTGTTTTGATGTACAGTAATAATATTAGATAGTCATTGCATAGTTATTTCAAGATTTTGAATTATTTCTTTATTAAGACAGAGCTCATAGATACCATTTTTCAGTCGTCGCACATCATTTTATGCTGTGAAGCAATGAATATTTTTGAAATTTTGATAAAATATGGCTGAAATTTTTCAGATTTCATTGTGTCTACATACCTGAGGATAAAATCCCTGAAATGTATTGCCTACAGAACTGTTTTGTTGTGATATGAGCCCAAGAGATGTTAAAATTGATGTCTGGTCATGCTTTCAAACTGAAATATCAGCTCTATATGAGACATTATAGGACATGTGGATAAGATATTGAACTATGAATAGTGAAATGTCTTTGTTTTGATGTACAGTAATAATATTAGATAGTCATTGCATAGTTATTTCCGGATTTTGAATTATTTCTTTATTAAGATAGAGCTCATAGATACCATTATTCAGTAGTCGCACATCATTTTATGCTGTGAAGCAATAAATATTTTTGAAATTTTGATAAAATATGGCTGAAATTATTCATATTTCATTATGTAAACATACCTGAGGATAAAATCACCAATATACATTGCCTAAAGCTTTATTGTGATAAGAGATGTTAAAATTGATGCCTGGTCATGCTATCAAACTGCAAAATATCAGCTCGACATGAGACATTATGAGAAATATGGATAAGATATTGACCTCTAAATATTGCAATGATTATATTTTGGTGTGCAATGTTAATACTATATACTCATTGCATAGTTATTTGAGAATTTAATTTTTCTATTAAAACAGCTCATAGATGTCATTTTCAGTACTCACACACCATGTTATGTTGTGATACAATTGAATTCTTTTAAATTTTGATAAAACATAGCTGAAACTGTTATTATTTTCTTTCGTCTACATACTCGAGGATAAAATCACTGCCTGCAAAACTGTCTTATTGTGATTTGAATCTGAAAGATCTAAAAATTGATACCTGATGCCATTCTCAGTAGCCACACACAATTTTATGGTCTGACACAATAATTATTTTTAAAGTCTTGATAAAATATGGCTAAAATTGTTTAGATTTAATTGTGTCCACATGCCTGATGATGAAATCACCAAACTCCATTCCCTTCAAAACAGTCTTATCATGATATGAGTCTTCGATATGTGAAATTTGATGCATCATTTCATTGATGCATCAAACTGGAATATCAGCTCCATATGACACATTATGAGATATATAGATTATGAGATATATAGATAGGATCTTTACCTCTAAATAGTTACATGTCTGTTGTTTGATGTGCGGTGTTAATACTAAATATTCATTGTACAGTTATTTGAGGATTTTGAATTATTTCTCTAAGACAGTTCATAGATGCTATTTTTCAGAAGTCGCACACCAACTTATGCTATGATACAATGAAATCTTTTGAAATTTTGATAAAACATTGCTGTTCATATTTCATTGTGCCTACAGAACAGGTTTATTGTGATATGAATCTGAGAGATGTTAAAGTTGATGTCTGGTCATGCTATCAAACTGAAATATCAGCTTTATATGTGATATTATAGGGAAGATACTTTAGATATTGACCTCTGAATAGTCAAATGTCTATTTGAATGTAAAATGTAATTTGTAAAAATTCGCTGCGCATTTATAGTAAAGATTTTTTTTTTCTGTTTGGACAAAGCCCACATTTCTAAGGTTTAAATGTGATCAAATGTGTCTAATCTGGATAAGTTCAGCCTGATCACACACTCAAACAGAAATGTTACCTTTCTCAAGATATTGAGAATTTCTTTCTGATCACATGACTAATTATTCACTCTTATTTGCAGTATGGATATTATCTAATCACTGAATTGTCATTATCATGAATGTTGACTATCAAATGAAGTAATATCTGAACTTTGGACAAGGGCAGAATTGCACTGATTTACCCCTGTCCAGCAAAAGTGTTGTCTTGCTTCTCTGATCACAAGGATGTCTGTTGATATTCGATCTTTATATATCAGTCATGGCGGGAGCCAGAGGGTATAACAATAAACCTCCTCCACAGGGCTGTTTTAGACATGTAAATGAATGTCACAATATTTTTCATTTGAAATCTCCCATTTGGGGCCTCCGTTTCTGCCTAACTTCCTCTGACCTAGATAAAATATGGCCCAAAAAAGAGGCCCTGAAGGGTTTTCTCTATACTTCAAATAATATTTAAATTTGTTTGATCTTTTACAGATACCAATTCTTCAAGGAGAATGTCTCTATCTAAGAGACCAAGTGCAATTCAACTTTAAAATAGCATGCAAAGTTTAAAAAAATAATGGTTTTCAATAATAATTTATGTGAATGTAAGTTTTGAATAGATAATAGTGATAATTGTAATTGGAGAATGTATTATTTATTGTAAGACTATTTGTGAATAAAGAAATTTAAATTTGTAAAGTAAACAATTGCTATTTTCTATTCCTTTTTAAGATATAAATTCCAATTAATTTCTTGATAGAATACATTATGTATGTCATTATTTCTGTAAAATTTGACATATCCATACATATGTCAGTCAGAAAAGTAGTCCGGTGCCAGATGTTAGGTCCCAGTGGGACTTGTGCCACATTTTTATCAGTTATAATACTCCCAGTGGGCCGGCTTAAAAATGGCTGAAGTAGGTGGAAAATGTGGTGGATTTGCCTCATGGAGTTCCCTGGTAATGTAAAGATTTTTTTTTTCTGTTTGGACAAAGCCCACATTTCTAAGGTTTAAATGTGATCAAATGTGTCTAATCTGGATAAGTTCAGCCTGATCACACACTCAAACAGAAATGTTACCTTTCTCAAGATATTGAGAATTTCTTTCTGATCACATGACTAATTATTCACTCTGATTTGCAGGATGGATATTATCTAATCACTGAATTGTCATTATCATGAATGTTGACTATCAAATGAAGTAATATCTGAACTTTGGACAAGGGCAGAATTGCACTGATTTACCCCTGTCAAGCAAAAGTGTTGTCTTGCTTCTCTGATCACAAGGATGTCTGTTGATATTCGATCTTTATATATCAGTCATGGCGGGAGCCAGAGGGTATAACAATAAACCTCCTACACAGGGCTGTACTATGGGTTGCTTCTGACATTGATAAATTTGTGTGATAACATTGTCACCATTCACTCTGCCTCGCATTTTAAAACTCTTTGGAGTAATATTTTCGAAATATATCCTTTTCGCTCGCGCTTGTTTTGCTTTTAGGGCTAGATGTTCGAGGTTTCAAGATGATTAAGCCCTAAGCCTATGGAGCCTACCCCGATTATCGGTCCATGGCGGCAATGTTTTGGCTCAATAATTCTGCTAACACCATCAGATGTCACTTTTGTTTGAAAAGTGATTTGTGAGTGCGTAGTAGAGTTTGTGTTTTTTTGCCTTGGGATTTTGCAAACTTACGCGAGCTTGATTTTTTAAAATCAACACTTGTTGCTATTTAGTTAATGATGAATTAAATGGATGTTTTTGGTTTATAGAGATATATTACATTTTTGATTTCATGATATATAAGTGGTCAAACTAAAAGATCAAAATACTTCATGTATTGTGAGAATATGTTGTCAAGACTTGAGGGTCATTAGTAACACACCACCGCCCCAGCACACATTAAGGGCTGACCATGGCACACTTCCCTCATTACTGCTCATAATCACATTCATTTATGCCACAAAGGCTTCAAAGTTGTATCATATTCTAATACATCAATGGCACACTTCCCTAATTACTGCTCATAATCACATTAATTTATGCCACAAAGGCTTCAAAGTTGTATCATATACTAATACATCAATGGCACACTTCCCTCATTACTGCTCATAATCACATTAATTTATGCCACAAAGGCTTCAAAGTTGTATCATATTCTAATACATCAATGTTCTGGTCTTTTCAATACTGCAGTCATGCCATATCTATATTATCAATACAAAGGCCACGCTTCATCTATTTCATTAATACAAAAGTCATGCTTCATCTGTGTCATCAATGCAAAAATCATGCTTTATCTTAATGCTGCAGTCATCCGACATCTATCTCATCAATCCTGCAGTCATGTCCATTTGTCGCCATTAATACTGCAGTCATGTTTCATCTGTCATCAATACTGCAGTCATGTTTCGTCTTTATCATCAAAATTTGTGCTTCATCTGTTTACTCAATACAGCAATCATGCTTCCTCTATGTCATCAATACTGCAGTCATGTTTCATCCATCCATCAATAACCGGCCCCACTAGCACAGTTGGTAGAGTGTAGGATCTGTGCCTTTAATGGTTTAATAAGGACGGGAGGTGGTGGGTTCGACTCCCACTACCGGCAGTGTTACTTTCACACTGGTTAAAAGGCTCGAAAGTCGACCTGATATGGCCATAGTTGCTGAAAGGGTCGTAAAAACACCTGATCACATTTTCACATTTACATCCATCAATACTGCAGTCATGCTTCATCTATGTCATCAATACATAAGTCATGCTCCATCAATGTCATACAAAAGACTTGCTTTACCTTATGTACTGTAGTCATGTTTCCTCTATTTTGTCAATACAAACAAAAGTCTTGCTTCATTTATGTCAATAATACTGCAGTCATGCTTCATCTGTCTTCTCAATACTGCAGTCATGATTCGTCTATCTTCTCAATACAAAAGTCATGGTTTATGTATGTGATCAGTACAAAGGTCATGCTTCATCTATCTACTAAAGTCATGCTTCCTCTATGTCATCAATATAAAGTCATGCTTCATCTCTGTCATCAATATGAAATTCTTGCTTCACATATCTACTCAATACTGTAGTCATGTTTCCAGTTATGCTTTATCGGTGTCATCAATACTGAAGCCTTGTATGCTTCATTTTTGTCATGCATTTCATGCTTTTTATTTATCATCAATTCAAAAGTCATGCTTCATCCATCTACTATAGGCATGCTACATCTTTATCATCAATACAAAAGCCATGTGTCATTTACTCAATATTGTAGCTTATTTCATCTCAATACTGTAGTCATGCTTTATCTGGCTTCAATAATGTAGTCATGCTTCATTTATCTTCTTAATACAAAACTCATCCTTCATTTATCTACTCAATACAAAAGTCTGTTTCAACTGTCACTAAAACTGCAGTCATACTTCATCTACTCAATGTTGCAGTCATGCTTCACCTATATCTCTACAAATGTCATGTAGTCATGTTCCTCATCAATACCATAGACATTTTACATCTAAATAATCAATATGGCAGTCATGCTAAATCTATCTCATCAGTAATATAGTACACATTACATCTACCATATATATGCAAGTATGCAACAATCACATTATCAAGACTACTAGTGGGATTTATTAATACTATGTCTTGTTACGATACTTATATGTCCTCATCAATGAGAAAGTGGAGATACTTAAGCATACCATATGTCACACCACCATATTGTATGGCATGAAACTTGCAGTGAGAAGTAATGCTTTATATATATCTAAATGACTCCTCAAAAATGTAATATTATCAAAATGATCAGGACATACTGGGCCTGGCCGAAATAGCTCCATTGGTAGAGTATCTGCCTTGAGTCCCAGGGATTCCAGGTCCGAATCCTGGCCAGTAACTATCAACCGCTATGAGCAGACATTGTCTGGTATCAGCGGTATATAAATGTCAGCTTTACTTTTACTTTTACTTTTACCTGGCTTGACAGTTTAATGAGGGGTTCATCGCGTTGTGAATCCCCTGTGGGACATTCACATTAACACCACCAGGAATGATAAACGATCCATGTGCGATTCATCGCGATAAGCGGGTTAAGTACATCGCGTTAAAATGGAGCGTACACTTCGGGCTCTACTGTATGTTTGAAGCGAATATATGTACCTTTCGTGATTGATGTAGTGCGATTAAGTATTATTCAACTTTGTAAATTGAAGTTTGAATTTGATTATTTACGAGATGAGATACAAGATAAGTCTCCTCTCACTTGTTCGAGCGGCTAGGAGGAATAGACACATTATTGCTCTCAAAATGAGGATGTTACATTAAGGTGGATTAGCCAGGATTTGTCAGTTTCATTTATGACAGTCCGGATACATTTGATCAAAATATAAATCATGTTAGTCCAAACAGATCTGCACTGATCTGCAGTGCATCTACACTGCATGGAATGTGTAACATACTTACTAGAAAAGGTTCTTCATTTCTCTCCCCTGCTTGGAATGCGTAAATACTTACCAGGCGAAACAAATCTTACCAGACAAAGGTCTGCATGGCTCCCCACTGTCTGGAATCTGGAAATACTTACCAGACATCTGGAGTGCTCTCCACTGCCTGGAATGTGTAGATACTTACCAGAAAAAGACCTGCATGACTCCCCACTGTCTGGTATGTGTAAATACTTACCAGACCGATCTGGAGTGCTCTCCACTGCATGGAATGTGTAAATACTTACCAGACAAAGGTCTGCAGTGCTCTCCCCAGCCTGTAATTTGGCTGCCACAGATGAGGGTATCATAGAATACAACAATTCATCTCCGCGTTTACGCAATTCCCCGAGCTTCCTCATCAAATCTTCTAACTTTTTACCCTTTGCTTGCTCCTGTAATAATTATTATTTTACATGTAAAATGTGTACATATTGATGTCAAACATTTATCCAAATTTATCTAGGTAAGAAACAAAGCGTTCCCTTATCAGGAGATTTTCTTGTTGTTCATAGGTTTCACACAGTTGTGTGTATAATTGGGCATTAAAACAAGCTTTTGTATTTTGTTAATTCTTGTCAGTTTCTTTTACTTGTACATAATGCATAATTTACATAACAGTTCAAAACCTACTCTGGTAAGGAGGCCAGCCAGTTCTCGCGACTGTTGAGCTCCCACGAGAATGAGATCCCTGCTGACGTCATGCATACTGAGGTCAGTGATGTATACTCCAAGGTCAAACATCTTATCAAGGTTTTCCATTCTAAAGTGGTAAATGACATTGTATGTAAACGAAATAGAGAAGATTAATTTTAAAAAGGCGTGATTAATTAAAACCGAAGAGGACAGTGATGTACTGACACAGGTGAGGCGAGAAATATGATGGCGTCCCATCCTTGTATGTAACACATTTGTCCCTTGAGTCGCATGCGCAGTGATACATCCTCGCCATCAGCAATAGAATCTGGAAAGATAGTACGTTGTCAGATTATCAACCTCAGATCTGTATAAATATGCAGAATTTTACATTTAATATTTGAAACAAAATTAATTATCATTAAATAATCGTTAATAGAATAAACCTAATATTCATAATTTTATTTTGTGAACTAAAACGTGTTTTGAAGAAAATATCAAAGATTGAGAAAAACCTAATCTAGATTCTAAAAGAAATATTTTCTTTTAAATCCCAGACTGGAAATGAATCAGAAGGAAAAACAGAGATAGTCATCAATTAATTCAGAGACCGAAGCAAAACAATCCACACCAATGGTTACTATTTATCATGGGATACAGGATATATTTAGAATAAAATCTAATAATTCACTATCTACATCTACTACGATAAATAACATCGGGATATGAATATAAAATATAATAACACTGCGAGGAGCTGACTGGTAAATTCAATACATGTCCTCGACATCAAAAGTATAACCGTACATATGTAACAAACTATCCTTTCTGAACAAAAATATCCACAAAGTCATACAATACATACTTGATGACCAAACCATGACAGAAACCTTATCAAAGTCTTGAGAGGAAGACCCACTGACCCATTCTTTGCGAAAACCTGACCACTGATAATGAAACAAGGAAGATGTATAATCCTATATATTACTGTATGATTATGTTTATTGACGTACAGGTTTTTACGTATTCTTTATGTGATGAGATGTCCAAGCTGATCACCTGTGATAATATGTCAAGAGGGAATTGTATAAAGTTTCTAGCCTATCAACATACATTGAAGTGCCAGTATATAAGCATATCTATAGGAAATTGTGTCTCGCATCTATTCCCAATATCACACCAAGCGGTATTTAAGTTTCATTAAATGCTTCCCAAAATTACACTCTGAAAGAAGTGTTTATGCTGACTTACTTACAATTACGCAAGCGTAGGTTTATATATTGCGAGCATTTTAACACTAACAACTTTCATGACTAAGGTATTGATAGTTATCAATAGATTCCATCAAATTAACGTTACAATCTTATACAAGGTCCAGTCAGGAACCTCCTTACCAAAACTTTCAATGCCCGAACACCGATTTCTGCTCAATAAAATGATCCTCGTTATCAAAAACAAATGTTAACAAAATTGATTGATCGAAATAAACCACATACATTGAGAATTTATATCCAAGACTGATATTTAGAATTTTTTTTTGAAGCTCTTTCATAAACATATTAAAATTTGGAATATTAATCCTGATTTATGTAATATGTGATATCCGTGCAGCTCTGAGGGGAAATGGAGCTTTCTGCTTTGTGGAGCCAGATGAACTCTATTATATTATATATTGGACGCGTGGACAGTGTCGCTCAAAATAATTGCCACCATAACTAATAAAGTCTCTTAAGGATTAATAATTTCATGGAAAAGGATCAATATTCAATAGAGGCGCATTATACTGTACTATGTTGGGAATATTATTTCTTTTTGTGGTGTAACTACGATGGTTTATCTCACGACCCCCTCATACAGACATAATGAAAAATGCTTACCAACACAACGTTAGCCACTTAATACTTTAATTATAAGCTCCACATCCCCCTTCTTAATGTAAAGGTTTTTGTTTAATCATGTTCATCAAATTTGTGCAAATGACACCAGGTGGCGTGGCAGTAGTTACCTTCAGATACTGGCAATATACTTTATGAAATTAGTGTTCTCCAATCACCCATCGGCAGAGCCCAGATAGGTGATCTGGAGAGGTCTGAGATTTTTACTTTTTCATGTATAATCTCGTTCAGATGTGATTTTTTAAATACCCAATTGTTTCAGTGCTAATTCATATTTTATGTATGATTATGTCTAAAATCTCATAAAAAAGCTTGATTATTCTTTGGATAACATTAAATAAGGAAAATATAAATACTTGATAATAATCACCAGCTGCAAAAATTGAGTCAAACCCGTTTTAACGGCAGTTGAAACGGGTTAAATTTTGACGTTTAAACGGGTTTACCACAGTTTTTGCAGCTGGCGACTCATTACTTCACTAGAGCTCAATCAACTCCACCAAACTTTTCTTTGGTTGCAGTGGTAGAGACCATGGACGTTCGACAAACCCCTCCAGATCACCTATCTGGGCTTTGCCGATTGGTGATTGGAGAACACTATTATGAAATCATCCGAAGCAACCGACTGCTTATTTTGTAACCTCGAGTGTTTGGACTATTGAATTACTACTCACAAGGAGACCGCAGTGATTTAGCAGGTTTGATATTCCATCTTCCCACAAAGCAGATGAACTTTATGCCCTTTATCCAGCGCTCAGCAGCAACAACCCTTCTTTGTGACTGAGTGTCTACAGCACCAAAGCCCTGACCCAGGCCCCGAGACATATCTGCGAGGGAGTTATACAAGGCGTTACTCCAGTGATAAATTGATATATTTAGTCTTTGTGGACTTAACTGGTAAATATTAGTCTATGTGTGACGGCCTGAACTAATTGCTACACCAACACCGAAACAATGGTTGCTCAGTCATGATCGCTGTGGGATCGCATATTGCTCAATGGCAGCCATGCGTATCTCTTTACGAAATTAATAATGTTAAGGTAAAAACATGCTATTTTTGTAACACGGATGGTCCGTTTTTGAAAGTCACTGTTAACAGGCAGTGGCTGTCAAAAATACTATGTATATTATTCTGTGATCGGTACAATCACGGGGAATGTGTATCTATTTCCTGTGGTTTGTGATTCGGCTTTTTTTCTGTGAGCAGTATGGTATAAGCAATTGCCGCCACTGTGGAGTGTTTGCCGTGTGCATGTGTATGAATACATTCCTATAGAATGTAAACAAAGAAAAAGAAGTATGTGATGTATATAAACAAAGCAGAACGTTCAAAACGATGTTGTCGTGTTCGCCCATTGTTGCATAAAATTATCCTTTTAAATTGCTTTAAAATGATTCCCAAACGATAGAACAAGGAATTTTAAGTAAGTTTAGTGTAAAAAGGACAATTAGAACAAAAATGGAAAGGCACAGCTTTGCATACGGTTGTGTTAAAATATTCATTCATATTCGAAATTAAATGGTTTTAAAAGATGAACAAAGATAATATCATCTCCCTATCAGTTTGCAATAATTGTTCAATTTCGTGTTCATTTATTTTTGTTGTAATTTATATTTTGTTTGTTAATTTTTTTCCACCCGTGTTACATGTGGAGCACCACCCTTTCTTGTTCATAAATATGCGATTCAAAACTTTGTTTCTAACGTCACAAATTATCCAACAAGGTTGTGTACCGAGTCTCGTGGGACTCCATGAGTTCAATGTGTAATTGGGGCTGTTATTTGACGAGACACAAGTATGTGTTTCTGGAGAATTAAAAGGCTTTGAACAACATAGATAGATTACTAAATATACGACAATGTAACATGAATAATTATTTCCGGTGGCACCAGTTAACAATGGCTTGATGAATAAAAGGCCCATTAGAAGGGAAGCGAGGTACGATTGCTGATCTAAAAAGAATAAGTCACATGTCAGAGAATGCCAAGCAACCATACATCACGTGACCGTTGCTAGGACGCTAGGAGGTGAATCGATCATTCTGTATTTCTTATTAATCGCACATTAGTGAGAAGTTGTGTAACTAATATTATAAGTGGGGTGAGTAGGCACGATGTATAGCAATAAACACACGAGATAATGATTTCAATATCTTAATACATCTCGCCATTGCCCATAAGTATGTTTCAGGCCCATTTTACCAGCCTCAAGGTAAAGACTGTTGGCAACGACACTCATTTCAAGAAATGTTTCATCCGCAACTTATGTATCATTTCATTGAAATATAATGATATTCTACCTTTGAATCAAGTGTGAACAAAGAGATTCTTAAAACACAGGTTGAAATGAGGAAATGCATTTTCTCACAAAGACACTTGCCTTGCCCAATGTCCAAATGTAACAAAACTAGTGAATAATATTTTGTCAGAATCGTTGCAGATTTTTTGCAAAGAAATTAGACCTATCCGTGGCCTTCTTGACATACCTCAACCTAAGACCTAAGCATATAATCTAGCTCACATGTGTATCTATGTCAGCAAGGACTATTTTCACTCTATTTCACCTTGTAGAATGTGTTCTGCTATTAACAATCATATCTAATCTATACTTTAAAGATACTAACCGATGCAATATATATGTATGGTGGTCAAAATATTTACAAAAGCTCTTTATGAATCTATATTGTGGTCTGGATCATAAATATGAACTTAAGAAATGTGCCGTTGCCTCAGTCATAATAAACGATCCGCATATTTTTTTTCAAATTCAGAATGTACTTTTGATTTATAACTTTCAGGTAATTAGAATAAAACCTTTGAAATATTCATGTAATTTAATTCACAACTGTTATACTATTGAACATACGAGATTGTAATTTCTCTATCAACATTCCATGCTGAATGTAAATATTGATCCATTGTTTCTTTTTTATAAAATCGGACATAAATGTATAATATCAAAAGAGGTAAAAGACCCAGAGTGATATTCTAGTGTTTGGAATTAATAGGATCAAGGACATGCAAATAATATCGCTCCTCTCTTACATATATAAACTCGCTATTTCTCTGTTCTGTTGTAAATAATTGACCACAACATTATTATTTACTAACTTAAAGAAGGATAATATGAAAGTAATTATAAATACCTCGACTCATTGTTGAGAACTTCTTTGAAGGACCTGAAGATTTGGAAGACTTCCGCCCAACTTCCTTGATAGTGACGAGTTCAAATGTAATGTTCTGATAAGTGAAGATCTGCAAGGAAAACATTCATAATGAGGCAGAAATTGACACAAAGTGTGTGTGTAAGAATCGTATTTCACAATTATCCCCTTTTTGTAATCTATTTAGATGTTAACTAAAGGAATTTACGTACATTTTTGAAGGTGAAGTCCATAACAGGCCTTGAGAGGTTAAATGTCGACTCCATTCTCTGGTTGGCCAAGTTGGGAATCACGTTTGTAATGGAATGACCAGCATGGCGTATCATCATGTTCCGGTCAAAGATCACATGGAATGGAAAGCACTCCAGGAAGAAGTCAGACTTGACCGGCAGGTTTCGCATGGTCCGTCTGCGCCCTCCTGGTTCCTTCTTGGTCTTAAAGAAGGCCGTATTCTCAAACATCAACCGCATGACAACGTGCGCAGATTTGGACATTTCCTCTGCATGGACTACCTCTATTTCCACATTCAGGCCATAGAACACCTCCGCTACTCGCCGAATTTGACCTTTCACATATGACAAGAAACCTTTTCGTTTACTCCGGTAGTGGAGTGTTAAGCCCTTTTCGTTTTCATTCTCAATGCGAAATGAGGGCGCTTTGAGACGAGGATAGGAGAATTTGAGGTACTCGTGAAGATTATCAAGGCCATTCAAAAAATCCCTCATGTGCCTCCCGAGTACTTTTAACATTGTATCATAACCATATTGTCCAATAAAGCTCACAAAATAGGTGCCTAGTTCCTCCATGAGTTTGTCCATGGGTTGCTTGATGACTTCCTGTGTGGCCTGAAGTAGGGTGGGAACCATCTTCTCTGAGTACATCTGGTGAGTTGTGAATGTCTCACTATTCACCTGGGCCTTGGCACGTATCTGAGTCCACATTTCCTCCCCATATTTGGTGCGGATATAATCCGCCATTCCTTCTAGTATTAATCCATACATATTGACGCTTCACCTGAAAGTACACAACTCAGCATATTAGCATACATGTTACCGTGTAACATCTTTTTATGTTTTTTTTTTCTTTTGTTTTTGTTTGTTTGTGGTCTCACATCACTTTCAACACTAATAATGTCCAGGGGTTACTGGTGTGGCAAGTCATTTCGTGACGAGTCCCAGATATTTTGCTGCCTCGCTGAATTGTTGTGTCGGAGGTCCTTGGCATGGCAATTCATCCAGTCATAGATTTACAAGAACAACAGGTTTATGAAAATAGATTATTGTTGCTATTTTTAGTAAATGGGCAAACTGTAGTCAGGTCTTGTGAGTCCATGTAATACCCCAGTCACATTTTCACCGGGCGCGGGCCGGGAAATAAGAATCGGCCGACTTCACAGGGTCCCGGACGCCGGGGAGTTCATCAGTGGTAATCTGAGATATGCTGTGGCTGTGATCACATTTTCACGGGTGCCGCACGGCATGTGCCAGATTAGATGCCAGGATATCCTAAAGACGTCTGTCTCATTGACAGACGTCTGTAGGATATCCTAAAGACGTCTATACCATTTGACAGACGTCTGAAGGACATCCTAAAGACGTCTATATGATATCGTAGGGAGCCCGTTGGATCATCTGACTATGGCCTGTGAACACATGAAATAAAAAAAATCCTATTTTGGGAATTTTGTTGCACAAGGATGGGCATGGATCATCAATCACTCAGGCGAGAGGGCATAGATCAGTTATCATTCAGGAGGGAGGGCATGGGTCATTAATCATTCAGGTGGGAGGGCATGGGTCATTAATCAGTTAAGCAGGAGGGCATGGGTCAGTAATCACTCAGGCGGAAGGGCATGGATCATCAATCACTCAGGCGGGAGGGCATGGATCATTAATCATTCAGGAGGGAGGGCATGGATCATCAATCATTCAGGAGGGAGGGCAAGGATCATCAATCATTCAGGAGGGAGGGCATGGATCATCAATCACTCAGGCGGAAAGGCATGGATCATCAATCACTCAGGTGGGAGAGCATGGGTCAGTAATCATTCAGGCGGGAGGGCATGGATCATCAATCACTCAGGTGGGAGGGCATGGGTCAGTAATCATTTAGGAGGGAGGGTATTGGTCAGTAATCATTCAGGCGGGAGTGCACGGGTCAGTAATCATTCAGGTTGGAGGGCATGGATCATCAACCACTCAGATGGGAGAGCCTGGATCATTAATCATTCAGGTGGGAGGGCATGGATCATCAATCACTCAGGTGGGAGAGCATGGGTCAGTAATCATTCAGGCGGGAGGGCATGGATCATCAATCACTCAGGTGGGAGGGCATGGGTCAGTAATCATTTAGGAGGGAGGGTATGGGTCAGTAATCATTCAGGCGGGAGTGCACGGGTCAGTAATCATTCAGGTTGGAGGGCATGGATCATCAACCACTCAGATGGGAGAGCATGGATCATTAATCATTCAGGCGGGAGGGCATGGATCATCAATCACTCAGGTGGGAGAGCATGGATTATCAATCACTCAGGCGGGACCGCATGGGTCAGTAATCATTCAGGCGGGAGGGCATGGGTCAGTAATCATTCAGGCGGGAGGGCATGGGTCAGTAATCATTCAGGCAGGAGGGCATGGATCATTAAACATTCAGGAGGGAGGGCATGGATCAGTAATCATTCAGGAGGGAGGGCATGGATCATTAATCATTCAGGCGGGAGGGGCATGGATCATTAAACATTCAGGCGCGAGGGCATGGATCATCAATTATTCAGGAGGGAGGGCATGGATCAGTAATCATTCAGGCGGGAGGGCATGGATCATTAATCATTCAGGCGGGAGGGCATGGATCATTAATCATTCAGGTGGGAGGGCATGGATCATTAATCACTCAGGTGAAAGAGCATGGATCATCAACCACTCAGGTGGGAGGGCATGGATCATCAATCACTCAGGCGGAAGGGCATGGGTCAGTTATCATTCAGGCGGGAGGGCATGGATCATTAATCATTCAGGTGGGAGGGCATGGATCATTAATCACTCAGGTGAAAGAGCAGGGATCATCAACCACTCAGGTGGGAGGGCATGGATCATCAATCACTCAGGCGGAAGGGCATGGGTCAGTTATCATTCAGGCGGGAGGGCAGTGGTCAGTAATCATTCAGGCGGGAGGGCATGGGTCAGTAATCATTCAGGCGGGAGGGCATGGATCATTAAACATTCAGGTGGGAGGGCATGGGTCATTAATCATTCAGGAGGGAGGGCATGGGTCAGTAATCATTTAGGCGGGAGGGCATGGATCATTAAACATTCAGGAGGGAGGGCATGGATCATTAATCATTCAGGAGGGAGGGCATGGGTCAGTAATCATTCAGGCGGGAGGGCATGGGTCAGTAATCATTCAGGCGGGAGGGCATGGGTCAGTAATCACTCAAGCGGACGGGCATGGATTATTAATCATTCAGGAGGGAGGGCATGGATCAGTAATCATTCAGGAGGGAGGGCATGGGTCAGTAATCATTCAGGCGGGAGGGCATGGGTCAGTAATCATTCAGGAGGGAGGGCATGGATCAGTAATCATTCAGGAGGGAGGGCATGGGTCAGTAATCATTCAGGCGGGAGGGCAGAGATCAGTAATCATTCAGGAGGGAGGGCATGGATCATTAATCATTCAGGAGGGAGGGCATGGATCATTAATCATTCAGGCGGGAGGGCATGGATCAGTAATCATTCAGGATGGAGGGCATGGATCATTAATCATTCAGGAGGGAGGGCATGGATCAGTAATCATTCAGGCGGGAGGGCATGGGTCAGTAATCATTCAGGAGGGAGGGCATGGATCAGTAATCATTCAGGAGGGAGGGCATGGGTCAGTAATCATTCAGGCGGGAGGGCAGAGATCAGTAATCATTCAGGAGGGAGGGCATGGATCATTAATCATTCAGGAGGGAGGGCATGGATCATTAATCATTCAGGCGGGAGGGCATGGATCAGTAATCATTCAGGATGGAGGGCATGGATCATTAATCATTCAGGAGGGAGGGCATGGATCAGTAATCAGTCAAGCAGGAGGGCACGAATTAGTAATCATTCAGGAGGGAGGGCATGGAGAATATTTTTTTTAAATATATATGAAGCCCATAAACAATATTGAGAACGCAATATTGAGAACGCAAACTATAATTTTCAGGAAAACAATCATATACAACACCACTGTATGGAGAAAGGTAATGAGAAATGTGCATCGCTAGAAAGATATCTTAACCAAGGTTTTCACGGGGAAAGCATGACAGTTATTTCATTAAGAGAAATCTGCCGCGTTGTCCACCTTCATTAAGCTTTTGCGGTATATTTATTGAAGTACAGGAGCCCGAGTGCGATCAATCAGACAGGCTGGTGAGCATATTAAATATGAAAAAACACAAGTCATGTTAACTGGGATTTTTTCTGTCCTCCAAGCACCCTTACCAAAAATCGATAGTCCATACATTTATTCACAATGAAGCAACGACTTGTACCTGACGCATACGCTTGATCAAGCGCCAATATGTCAGGCTCATCGTTTAAATAAGACAAAGTCAACTCTCAATTTCAAAGACAAGCAGAACAGGGTGCACTGACTTTGGATCTTTGTTATCATTTTTGTTTACATACATTTTATCCTTTAAGTAAAGGTCAGTCAACATTCTAGTATAGATCTTATTAGATTGTTTAATTTACATAACAGATCTTATTTGATATTTTAGTTAATATTATAAATTTTACAGTAGATGTATATTTGTGAAATCACAAGCTTTTCCTGAACGTATCAAATGATATTACCGGTGTGAAAAATGTTGACTTAAACTTATAACTGATTCTTGTAACAAATTATTCTTAAATATGAATGTCGTTAATTGACAAATAACATGATAAAATCTTAAAATATAACTTGTAATATACAGTTGTATACGTACTGTTTAGGGAGAGATTATTAGTATAATTATGGTGAGCACATTACCTAGAATACTTTTTTAGTATTGGATAGACTGGCATAAGTTGGTGCAGCGGGTGTACCAGATGGTGCCAAAGTATTGTCCTTGACTTTGATGGCGGATGTAACTTCAGGCAGCCACATGGCTTCTTGCACGTAACAGTATAGATTGTTTAGAATAAGATATGTTGATATTCCTTTGAGGATTGAATGAGACAGGTGTTCAGACACAGATACATGCTTCGTAGTATTTGCACTCGCTACTTTTCACGTGACTTTCACTGTATTAGCCTAATGGACACGCCCCTTGAATTGGGAACCCTCGAAGATACACCAGAGCAGTAAATAAATCAAGCAGAGATTAGTTGTAAGATTGTCAAACTGAAATATCAACACATTCATCATAACCAACTTTAATGCCTATACGTAACCTTTAATTGTCTTCAGACATGATTTAATTGAACAGTTCTCATGAAATTGCGTACGAGGTAAAGAGGTATTTATGCACAATACTACAATGTCTTAAATCAAAACACTGCCAAATAAATTGAGCAGTTTTCTTTCCTATAGGCCCTGACAATAACGTCACTAGGTAATAACTATCAGAGAGAACAAAGTACTCAGATTGTACAATATATATATATATGTTTTCTTTCCGCCTGACAGTAATATGGAAGATGAGTTACAATGCTAGTCACTACAGTTACTCCTTGGACTGTTTCTGTGTCCATTATCTCAAGGTATGATGCAAAGGGAAGATTAATAGTGTGAGAACAGGTGCATATGAGGGTGAAATATAACACTCTCTGTCATCTGATATTTATGTGCACACGTATAGAGATATATTTCCTTACCTTCATGTCATGTATAATATACATATAGACATTAACTCAGAGGATATCATTTTATGAGCCAAACTCTCTGAGCAGATATACACTGGCATCACTGGTATTTTACGAAGACTTGGTGGAATGTTCTGAGCATCATATCTGTTATGATCCATGGTATCATAATATATACGTACTCAACATCACAGAAGATGTAATAATCCCAGAGCCTATCCAAATCTTCTTTCCATGTGATACATTTTGCATTAAGATATGTGTGTGTCCCTTTCCAATAGTCATTGCTCATGTGCGACACGGCAAGCATGACGGGATAAGAGATATAGTTTCGCTTGCATCTGAGTGGATAGACGCAGCATACCACGATTGAGTGCAGGTACTTCTTTCTTCACCTGCCACATTCTATTGTACTACCAGAATAATTTGTAAACGTCTCTTTGATTAGGTCACACCCAGATGATGTCTCCTGCCGAAATGCGTGAACCACCAGCCAATCAACAATATCCCTCTCATGATATAAGCAGGCCTTATTATAGACCTGAGTGAGGCGGGCGAGCTATGTAATCTTATACACTTCATGCGACAGCTGACGACGAACAGTGTAATGTATCGCGGTAATTTTACAAAATATCACAGAATTCATTGCTTGATTCATTTTAGTTTGCTATCAGCTTATTGTGTGGCAGGTACTACACAACAGTTTTATTTAAAGATATTTACATGGGACTATATCACAAAGTTGCCCTTTGACCTTAAAATATGTAACTGTACCTTAAGGAAACAATTGCCCCACATTCCCATAGTGAAGACGTAACTTACACCTGCTAATGATTTTGGTTATGAATTTTGAGAGTTTAGTATAATTTTATGTATTTCCCATACAATGTAGATTCTCTGATATATTTCTTAGCTAAAATTGCATTCTGGAACAAGGAAAATGTATATCTGATATCAAATTTAAGACACCCGTTCCCATATTTTAAAAGTGTTTGGCATGATCCGTTCCCTGACTGTGATTTTTCAAAATTGACTCATAGCTTAACATATATACAGATACATGTTGAGATTAAAACTTGGAACGTAATTAATGGAAATCTCCTTAAAATACCTTTCCTGTAATTAAAGTGTGATTATGGCAATTTCCCTTCAAAAAGCATTCCATTGATTGATGTGTCTATTTCGGGCCAAATGAAAAGCTCCCGATGTTGTCTTTCATCCAATGACACAAGGGGTATCAAATGTTATTTGTTGTTTCGCTTTATAGCATATGTTCAACAGATATCGTGCTCTTAACAATAAATCTATTGGTCATATCTGCTTTAAAAAATTCTCATATGATGTTTAGGAGTGGCGTACGCACGAGGCAAGATGGTGGTTTACATGATTTACAATTTGGACGACAAATGGCGGTTTTTGAAATATATTTGCTTGTGAAGGTTGGCATTGTGGGTTTGTCTTTTTGAGGACACAGAGTTCACTACCAAGTTCGAGTCCTGCCTGTGTTGAGTTGTTTTCAAAAAGGCTTTGTGAAGTTTCTCATTATCAAATTATCAGAGTCCGGACTTTCTCTCCAGTTCTGAAATACAAGTAAACTACTTATCTCAAATTCAGATATCCTACTTTTTTTCGAGGCTAAACATTCCAGACGTTACCATTGACCTGACACTACCATTGACCTGACATGATTTACAATTTCCATCTACCTTTATTGACTACACATTATGGTGATCGCCACTTCCGGTCATTGAAACTATGGATACTTCTTTTAATCGTTTGTTGGCTAATCTCTGATTGGTCAAAAATAATCACATTTGTCTGTCACCATTGTCTCGACTGCTGTGATTGGTCCATAAACCAGATGTTTGTACGGCGGTCACAGTGTTTCAGCCAATGGTATAACATGTCAAATGATAATATTTCATTCACATACTCAGATGGTGCAATTATGAATATAATTTTGTATTATGTCCCTCGATATAATTGAGATCAAATTCATGCAACATTCATGTAACATTCAATTAATCTGAAAAAAGGATCTAGTGCTAAAAGACAAAATAAAAACCGTGTTGGCCTTTATATCACTGAAACATGGCTTACGGAGGGTGATGAGAGGGATACTAGTCTCTTGGAAAGGAGGTGGAACTGGGGGACTATATCGGAGTGAATTCTCTTTCACAACAAATATGACCTTCACCTAAGCTATTAACCATGTCACTGAAGGAAGAAGCATCACCCCGCAGCATGATTATTAGAGAAGATCAGGAATTTGTCCCCCTAGAATATTTAGGCGCCACCTTACTTGCAGGATTTAATTACCACATCTTACCCTCATATTAACAATATAACACAAAAATCAACTTTGAGAACGAATTCCTATTTGAATGCATTTGAGAGTCAGAATGTCTCAATTCCGCTTCTAAATCAATACCAAACTTCGGAAGTAAGATGAATATGCCGAGCGATAATATGCACCTTTCATGAGCTTGCCCTTACTCCGAAGAGTATTCTAGCTTTGAGGATACCGTTTCCAATGGCCATCTTGAAACGATCAGTTCATACTAAGGTCAGACTTGCCATTGGGCTATTTGCTCTAGCCTAGCAATCTGAGGGAAAATAGAATATATTATATACACCATACGAGCCTTATTGTCCAGGAAACATTAACTCCGGATGCCTTGGAATGTGGCATTGTGGATGATGCCGCCCCCAGAATGGTGCATTAAGCCCGTCTCAACACTCACACAGATCCTCTTACTCACAGCCCACATGGAGAGAGCAGTCCTAATAATATAGCTCAATATATAGTATTCTTAATAGGATCTCACTTCATGTTGATGTATATAATCAAATCGTCGTTAAACAAATAATTAAGTCATCGTTATTTCTTACCAATGGCTTGTACTATTTAACACACATGTAATTGATACATTGGCATTTTGTACTGCATAATTAAATCAATAAAACTGAAAGATGAGCATTCCACCTTAGTGTGTCAGGCAAAATTCGAATGAGTGAAATTAGAAACAAACAGCTGCTTCTTTTACCCGAATAACCATTTGTTTTGCATCATATCTCTACAATTATACATTCATCCTATTAATATATAGACATTAACATTCACCTATTCTAATCTGGACATTAGACATTCATCCTATTCTAATCTGGACATTAGACACTCACCTATTCTAAGCTAGGCATTAGACATTTATCCCATTTTAATCTTAACATTAGATATTCATCCTATTTTAATCTAGACATTAAATATTCACCAATTCTAATAAAACACTAGATACAACAATGAAATATTATGAATATTCTTACTTCTGAATATTATGTAATAGGGTCACCAAAATGAAATGACATTTGATTTAAAACTGGAATTATATATTTAAGGCCAGAATCTTTGTGTGATTAATCACAATATTTATTCATATTTTGAAATGGATAATATAAAGTGAAGGCTATATGGGACAATAACATAAAGTGATACAATGTTTGAAATTCGGGAATTCAAGAAACCTTAAATATTCTATATATAAATCGGATATGTTCATTAAATTAATGAAATATCGCAACAAACAAATATATTTATCAAAATCCGTGATTTAAAATAGAATCTGGTGTGTTCATAGATTTGGATGATTAATGAAATCGGGTCAAACAAATTATCATATAAAGATTGGCGGTAAAGTGAGTTTTATCCCCAAAAAATACCAGCAGTGCTACCCGGAAGATGCCATTAGGAAGCGGCTATCTAATGGCTTGTATCATAATCCGTGCTACTCACATATGACCTGGCCGATCCAGCACTCAGCGTGCCCATGTCACCTCTTACAGTGCACTCTTCTCATTATAAGATCACATTTCATTTGTTAGTATCATCTCTTGATGTTAGAGGCTGGCTGCATTATCGTATGTAATAAACCAATATAATCAATAGTCCACTCAGTTGACTTAAGCAATACTCTTGAGAATACATCAATAACACATTTATCACCCTTCATAAAATCAAGATATATGTTTATTTAGATATTCCCTTAGGCCTCATCATCGGGAGTATAGGTATAGGGGACACCGGTGCCATAAATGTGCTGGACCGTCTTGTTGTTGGTTCGACTTCAAGTTTGTAAGCACCAGTTCCTCTGTGATGATCCAAAGGTCGTGGGGTTGATTCCCAGCTGCGCCAGGATTGACATGTTACAATTTCTATTTTTTGATATGAGCTAAAGGGTTAACCTGTTGACCTTGTAAATAAATCTGTGATCGAGTGGGTTGCTATGTCAAGGTCCTGAGTCATGACGATTCAGCGCTATATCTTCTGCATGTAGGTCTCATGAAATTAAATGATGTTAAATGTGATGTTAAACCTCAAACAAACAAATTATGCCAATAATCAGTTGCTTCATAACTTCATGAGAGACATTTAGAACCCCCATCCTTACTTTGCTACATATATATATAAGAGTTTGAAATAAAGGTTTGATTTAGTCCATAAATACACCTATCATTATGTGTCTTCTTCACAATACATCATTTCCGATATTCTTTCTGCTGCATGGTAGATGCCCTATCTAAACAATTAGCAGAACCATGCATCTGAGAACAATCATTATGTGAGTCTAATGAGATATCGTGAGATCAAGTAGTGTAGACCGGATATGTAAAGATTGACGACTGTTGATGTTGAAGATGACATGTTAGGAACGCTCTAGGAGGAGCTAAATTAATCCTTTACATCTTCAATAAGACCATCTATCCCTCTATATTAACAGTAATGCTCCCATGCCCACTATCATTCCATATGTACTACATTCTCGCGTGAAGAAACTCCGCGGAGTTAGGACATATCATACTCTTCAGTTAGGAGTTATCACGAGGTACTATTCCCTGAAGAGGAACTTACCAAACTGTGGGGGAAAAGTCTTTAGTCAGTCGGGGGTATTAAAAAGATGAATAGTCGCGAGTGCATTCAGAAGTATTGTATAAGAAGTAAAATAGTTTGTGGAAGTGGTGGACAAGCTGTGAAATCACTAAAACATATCGGTTGAAAAATTCCCTCAAACTGTCAGTAGGGTCTAACACGTAATGCGTAAAATGAAAGAAGGTTTAGACCTTTAAAACATTGTTTCACTGGTGTTGATATAGACTATCTTTATTTATATAATAAGGAAACGACTGTTTGTTGCACATCATCGTCGAGTTAATCAGTTCATTTATATTATATGAACAGAAATTTAACCCAAATATATTTGCCTTGGGGGCATTGGCATGACCTTGATCATGTCAATATATTTGTCTCGGGGCGATTGTCCCTGCCTAAGTTATATCAATATATTGGTTTTGATCGGAGGTCATACATGCAGCAACTTCAACTTCAAAGAACTTTGAATATGCATTGAAATTTTACGATATATTGATGACGACTGCTCTTAGATCTGTCAGATATGAGTAATGTATAACAGAAATATGTTACAGAGAATCATATAAGTATAGAAAGAGAAACCAATGCTAGTATCTGGAATAGAAACAATCCTCATGCTTTGACTTTACAAAAATGAATTCTTAGTGTCGAATGTGGTTCTTTGAGAATATTTGATATTGTTTTCCTTGATGACCTTTGTTTAACTGCTTGTCAAATTCCCTCAGCCTCTGGTGCAAAACTTTGAAAATAGATTGAGGAAAATATTTTTGTTGCTTTTGAAATGAGAAAAAATATTAGATATAGAATTTCTGACTATAATCTGCTAAACATTAAAACACCAAGTCATGGGCTGTGAACAGATGGTTTGAGCGCAGGCTGTGATGGCCCAAAGGTCGTGTGTTCGATTCCCAGCCGTACCAGCATTGAATTCATGTTACAAGTACTCATATGAGCTGAGGACTGTTAGCTTTGCAAATATGTGACTTAGCGGGTTATCATGCTAAGGACCTGCCACACTATAACTGCTACAAGTAGGTCCCACCATGAAATAACTGGAATAAGGGGTGTAAATCATCAAACAAACACAAACATTAACACATCAATGTAATTTGCGTAGGTGTTTGTATCTCTCACTCATACCTTTCAATTGTACAACTATGTACAGCTATCAGATTTTCTTGTATATTTAGATTAGTCACGGACATCTGTCTCTTACAGCTCTACATTATACATTGATCATGAACGTGCCTCTGCGTAGGGGAGAATGTCAACTATATTTGTAGACATACTGTCAGCTAATATTGGTATGTTGTTTGCTGTAGTACAATGACATGTGCTTTTAGACATGCCTCTAAACTTTGACAGTTAGGTCTCCCCTTTTAGCATGATATACAGGTTGATAGTTATGGTGTGATTTCAAAGTTTGCCCTTGTAGCTTGATATCTAAGTTCACCCTATAGCGTGATATCCACGGGATTAATGTGTAATGACGCCAATATTACGGTGTATTTGTGTAACATACTGTAAAATTAATGTGTGGTGTCTAGCGTTTAATGGAATAGATAGATACACCTGTCTGTTATAAGCAGAGCCAATATTACAGGAGAAAATGACAGAAACCCATTATTGTATACCCAACGACGACATTGAATGGATATATATTTTGAAACCGTGAAATATTTCCTTGGGACCTTAAAATATTTCCATTTTGAAAAATGATTAATCCAAAACATATGGACTGCTCAAAGTGCAAAGATGTTGGTTTACCGATGGAGTAATTCTGATATGATCAGAGAGCGAGTAGAACCTATGCTTTATTACTTCTTTGTTTTCGAGCCAAGAAAGGTAACAGGAAATGTCGCCTGCTACACTGTCCGCACAAGTGGCGTTTGATGTGGGAAGACGGTGGCCTACATTGCTCATCAATGTCGACATAAGAGACAGGTGCCTCATCTTTAAATTGATTTGAAATTTTAGTTTTTATTTTCAATCGCATGTCTACTCTTCACAATAAAGAATATTTAAAGAAAATATGTGATTTTTTTGTCTTATTTTGTGTAAATTTTGTGTAAATTTTGCGTTGAGCATATCATGTAAATGCAATATATTCATTTTACTACAATATCAAACCTAGAGTACCTCCCTATTGACCAAATCACTTACCTTCGCTTGTGTGAGTGTCAATCGTGATTGCTCACTTTAAATGCGAGGAATTCGCAAGGAGAATGGAAGAATAGCAGTGTACATAAAGTGTATAGCTGGAGATATTTATAGAATACATTTCTTTCTTTAAGACATTGTGTGGTTCAATATGAGAAATGGTTTAACATCCAAATGAAGCACATCAAACCAGACAAGCTACCGCTTGTAAAACATTCATATTCAGGTGACACAAAAAGCCTGTCTGATTGAAGCCTTACGTCGTTCCGCTAGCTACGACAGAGTTTGTATTTTGTCGGTTTCCATGGAGTCATAAGTTAATCCACTTAGTTGCTAAGCACCGGCAATCTTCACCACTTGTTAGGATGTATGTCGTTCTTTGAATATGTCCTGCTACTAAATTTTAGACATATTGTATCACTATTTATGATAAGGAATAGTTTGACATTGAATTCCCCCGGCTAGACAAGGAGGTCACATTCCTGTCTTGTCCTCTGTACGCTGATTAGTGGCGCATTGAACCTCTGTCTGAAAGGTGCTGTTAGTTTGGCTGGTCCTCATCCTCCTCTGGAGCATGTCGTTAATTAGGAGACACAGGGACGTATCCGGGTGGTGCGGTTGGGTACCAGTTCAAAGCAAACTATATCACTTGGGGCAATGAGTGATATGTTAGCAGCTTCCAACAGTCGGAGGTCCTGAAAGGTGATCAATAATCAAGTGACATTAAATTGTATTAACATCAAGATTACATATTGATAATAATAATAAATAATAAGGGTTTCTTATATATCGCTTGTCCAACAATCAGCCCTTGGCACATTAGAGGAAACGTGGAAGCGTGGTTCGTAGTTTTGGTGCACAGGCCGAAGAAGGCCTGTAACAATACATTTCAAGTTTGTCTCAGATATTTCTTGCCGTTTGTCAGCCCCATAAGCTCTGTGAGATAAACTGGTGACATATTTTTAACGCATTCCATTTTAATGATAATTATATTTTAAATCACCGCACTTCATCATATATTGCTCTACAATTTCTTTTCAATTCTGTTCTCTTCAAAGCTGTGTCGGTTGCTAGGGTCCATTGTTACGAATATTTGATTGTCATCTGCAGAAATATAAGGTTAATCAATTGTACTTTGATAAGATGTGAGTATGAGGCGACACGTGGACTGTTAAAAAGGACCAATGTGTAGTACTGCACATTTAATTATTTGTTTTGTTATTTTTTCTGAATAGTTTTTTATTTATCCTTTCATATTGCTCTCGATCTATTGGAAACGATTTAAAGCATCTCAAGTATGTTCCGTTGTCACCATATCGCTGATTGAGTTTGTCAACAACTGATAAAATGTCATTGTTTCCCTTGAGAATTGCTATTTCTAAAAGAAACCAGCTAAATTTAATGTTCAGGTAATTGCCTTCCAAATGATCCACCTTACGATCAGATTACATCCACTTTAAATATTATTATCTCTCACCTTTAAAAAAGTTGGCATTCCCATATGGACTCTTCCAATGCGTCTCAGACACATCCCATTTCGTCCAGTGTTTGTACTGGTCAACCTCAACATACTAAGTATGGCCACCTTTTGGTTGATATGTAGAAGACAAAGACTTTTGTGTTTCATTGTTGCTTTAATTGATCATGATGACAGGATATGAAATGTATCACATGTCAATCATTTTCAAACGTGCAAGCATTATGTAGAAATGCATAAACAGGAAATCCATTTTTTTTCTGACATAAAACCTTTGAATTTGGACACATTTTGTTTGACAAAAACTCAATCTTCATTATGAAACAATACAAGTTTCCATAAACAATACAAGTTTCAATGTAGCAATGTTCAATTCATTACTTCACACTCAACAAACCCTGATGAGGGAAATAAATTCTAACGAATTCTGGATCCTTTCATGATAGGGACATTGCCTTGTGGACATACCATAAAGAGGATAAGCTCATAGGGAATCTGTAAAGCTGAGATGAGCCGAAATTGTTTGATCATTGCAATGACAATTCTCTCGTCTGCCATACACAATTAAAGGGATGAACGCTGACATCACAACTTTGGATGAGATTATATTTAATTCATCACTTTAAAGTGTTTATATTCCTGTTCTGTACCATACAATCTTAAGATCTGGCGTTTTAAATTTTACGCTAGCTCAGCCTATTGAGGGAATCATGGAAATCTCCCACAGATTAGTGTTTAAGTCATTTTTAATTGGATGTGACAAAGCCTTGTAATTCTCTGCAAATGTTATGGGCAAATGAGCAACAGGGGCACACAATTCTTTTAAATATTCTAGGGAATAATCGTGTTTACCGGGTATTCAACCACTCAATAATATTTGTCTTGGAACACAATACTTGGAACACAATTTTTTTATTTTAAGAAATGTTGACAATTTCTAGAAATGCTCTGCTATTTAGCACTGCATGGATTATATTTTTTAAATTTTAGGACAAACCAAAATATTTCAAATTCAATTTGAAGCATCTGATTGACTGAAATACGGCTGAGATCCATTAGGGAAATACATTGTATTTTAACGAATAAATGGCTGGTACAGATATTACGAATATTCAAACTACATGTGTTACTGATGAGCATGTAATTTTCTTCAAAATTTGGATATGATAGTCGATATACAAAGATTAAAGAAAATAACTTTTTTCAGTTGAAGCCATTGTCCACCGTACGGCAACGTTCAGATACGACTCAGATTGGCTGCGACTTAATGCCCATATGTGTTGCGAGCGCCCAGAGTGATATCTTTAAGCGTCCAGATCAGTCGTGAACGTCCAGATAAACTGCGCTGATTGGTTCAGAGCTCTCCCACCCCTGGGTTAGACCTATCAGTCTTACTCCTTTTACCTTTGTAAACAGGAGTGACCCTAATAAACTTCCAAATACCGGGGGCACATTCATCAGTCAATGATTTGTTACATAGTTTGGTTAGTGATGGGGCAAGTAGTTTTGCTCTTGATCCAAGTAATTTAGAATCCATATCTGGGACATCAAGATGATTTTCAGATTCAATTGTCTGTCACAAATTAAACCTGCTTGTGTCAGTATAGCATGACTTGGATGCAATGACCGTTATTATTTATGTAAATATATTAACTTTTAAATGTTGAACTGAAATGATCCCATCCATCATTACAATTTTTTGTAATATGGATGGTTCTTGATTGATCTAATTATTTTTTGGTCATCCATATTACATGTAGAGCACCAATTATTCTTGTTTAATGTTCAGATTGGGAAATAGCCCCGTGGGGGTTACTCTTATAGTCAGCTTTACCGGGGAAGACAGGTTCAGATATTTTATCAATTCCCTAAAACAGGATACTGCGTTTGAAACGTCTGCCTAAAACAGGGATCACAATCCCCTTTTCTAAATGTCCTAATTCAGAGCATGTTTTGTCACCTTCATCCTATTCCAGGTTTGTTACCATCCCTTATGAACCTTGTTATGCTGTGAGGGTCCATACAGGGACTAGAATAGTGTTCAGAATTGTACCATTTTTGCACATATCTCCATCCTTAATTTCACAAGTTATTTGTTTTAGTCCCACGTGCATGTTTCTTGATCAAAGGGACATGAGTATCATCTTCTGGGACAGTATACCTATTTTTCCCAGCAAAGGTGTGGTAATTAAGCTGTCCGCTGCCTCACTATGCTCATGTGTACATCATCCGGTTATCAAATAATGTATACCAAGGAATATGATCTTGATCAAGGGACGAAGAATGTATATGTACACAAGACCAAGACACTAAACAAGGGCACACTATCTGTTTATACAATTATGATAATAATTGAGTTGTACATTTCTATATTCTGTGTGGTATTAACAGACTATGGTTAATTGGTTTACAAATCCAGGAAGTAAAAGACAAAAATAAATGATTTGTGGGAAATTGCTTCCTCCAAATCATCCTCACTGGGCTTCTGACTGCCAGATATCAGATATTTGTACAAGGTATTTCTCCCCAGCCTGGTGGTAAAGCATGCCTTTAATTACTGGGGGAGCAATGCTACTATTAAATATACAATTATAAAATATGGTTAAAGTTGGAAAATGTGTGCATGATTCTTTCTTACGTTATATGGGAATTGAATGTACAACTCCAAAAACTGAGTATGATTTTCTTAGTGTGTCACCCCAAAGTCAGGGTATCATTTTAACTTTGCATCATCCCTAAATGAGGATATCAAAATTTAAGTTATTCCTAAATCAGGGCACCAATGGAGAACGAAAATTTCCCTAAATCAGGTTCTGGGTTTTTCAATTCCAACCCAGCCTCCGCTGGTTAAAATTATGAAATTTCCATATGAGCTTTTTTATGATGGCAAAGACAATTTTATTTAAGATAAAGATGGAATCAAGATTCTGAGTGCTGTAAATCGGAAGTTCTCATCTTATAGTTTCGGAGTTATAATAAGAAAATATACAATCCTCTAATTTTCCACAATAAGACTCGGAATTCCCCTCGCTACTTTTAAGAGGATGTTGACATGAATGGCACACGTGTCCTTAATATGGATTAGATATCTCAGGTTATGAGGATAATAGGCATCGATAACAACTATCTCAACATATATCACTTGGCATGGGAAGCATCCCAGCCTTGATCTGATGCCACGGTCCACCTTCCCACCTGCCATTCCTGACTACATTCCTGAAAGGCAAAATGTCAGTCTGCAATAAAACACATATTTCTCATCAATGTATTAATCCTTATACACAATGTCGCTTATCATAATATCAAATTTTATAAGCAATGTTCCTCATCATAATATCAAACTTCATAAACAATATTGTTCGTTATTATATGAAACTTTATTTTATATTTCAAATATATGTTGTATTGTACAATACTCTTTACCTCATGATAGTTTTGAATTTTATAATTCTGAATTCTCTGCAATCTGACACACGGAGACCTTTCTTCGCATGAATGTAATTTTCTCAGCCAACATGACTAAAGTAAATTCTATATTCTGCGTGCCGTGAAACGTGAGATCTAATGTAGTAAAATTATTGAATCTATCGCAATTCTACAGTATCCTGTACTATATTGGGCTACACTTGTCACGCTTTCGTCTATCAAACACAGGAAACCTTAGTGAAGGGACAGGATATTTTTTGTTTTTGTTGCAATTTGGCATTCTACTTTATATCTAAATCTTGATTCAAATGCCTGTACATGATTAACATGCATGTAATATTTCTATATTTATATTGTGAGTAACTCATCTGGAGTAACTCATCAATGTTTTATTTATTATTCATGTTGACAGGAAGTTAGATTTTTTTATAAACTACAGACCATTTTCCTAATTGAGACATCTAAAGATTGACTATAGAGATATTCTGCTGCGGCTGCTGGGAGGTGACTGGCATCAGACCACTGACACTAATAAAAGTCACGGGCCGTGGCGCAGTTGGTTAGAGTGCCAGCTTATTATCACCAGTTCCTCTGTGGTGATCTAAAGGTCGTGAGTTTGATCCCCGGCTATGCCGAGATGGAAATCATGATATAATTTCATATATGAACTTAGGCCCGTGCTAAAGAGTTAACCCGTTGTCCTTGTAAATCTGTGACTGGGTGGGTTGTCATGCCAAGGACCTGCGACATGACAATTCAGTGTGGCAGCACTATATCTGTTACAAGTAGGTCTCATCACGAAATGACTGAAATAATGTTGAAGGTGATGTAAAACCCCAAACAAACAAACTGACATTAACACATTGGTATAGGGAGATGCTGGTGCAGCTGATGCTGGGAGATGCCTGACATCAGACCACAGCCATTAACACGCTGGTATAGAGAGATGCTGGTGCTGCTGATGCTGGGAGATGCCTGACATCAGACCACAGCCATTAACATGCTGGTATAGAGAGATGCTGGTGCTGCTGATGCTGGGAGATGCCTGACATCAGACCACAGCCATTAACAAGCTGGTATAGGGAGATGCTGGTGCTGCTGATGCTGGGAGATGCCTGACATCAGAACACAGTCATTAACACGCTGGTATAGGGGGGTGCTGGTGCTGCTGATGCTGGGAAGTGCTTGATATCAGACTACTGACATTAACACGCTGGTATAGAGAGATGCTGGTGCTGCTGATGCTGGGAAGTGCTTGATATCAGACTACTGACATTAACACGCTGGTATATGGAGATGCTGGTGCTGTTGATGCTGGGAGATGCCTGACATCAGACCACTGACATTAACACGCTGGTATAGGGAGATGCTGCTGATGCTGATGCTAGTAGGTGCCTGATGTCGCCCCAAGGCTGCCCTCGCCTGCCTTCATGTCCCTCTCTCTGACCTTGGGCCGCCCTATTCAACATCACTGACTGCGCTGGGCTCTATGCCACCTGCATTATTGCTTTGATTCCATAATTTTAGTAAATGAAGCAATACACTGTGAGCTGAAAATCAATGATCAACTGACAATTAAAACTCTCTTCTATTATAATTCATTTACCAATAATTCATTTGCCAATGCATTGTTCATAATTGTACTCGTATCTCTAGTTTGTCAATCTAACTAAGTTGGAGAATGATATAGAGCTGATTGTATTGATGATAATTTGATACTCAGTATTAATTAATCTTGTTAGTACACCGTCATATGAACTATTATTGTCAATATAACGATCTTGCTTATTAATTAATACAAAGGAAAAGAGAGGTGACAATACACATTTGTGGACAAGACATTTGATTTGATGGATGAGCCATGAGCTATCTGTACGCCCTATCCAACTGAAGAGATAGACACATATGGAGATACGTTGTACATATTTGTCCTTTATACCTGGACATTTCAGCGAATCTTTCTGTGAATAGTGATCTTGTATGTATACTCTTATACCCCGTTTCCGCAATGCAGTTTTCGTGAACGTGTTGTCTTAAAATATTTCTGTGAAATTCTGTGAATTAGGTGAAATGCACAAAGATCTTTGACTGGTAGATGGAACCAATCTTATGCCCCAGAACGCTTGCTTAGACTGTGCCCCCTGCTACACACCTGCTCATGACATTGGCAAAGCTGTATTAGGCAGTGCTACACCAGAGTAGGCAGAGGATTAAAATGGTATTCCGTGAGGCATTATTTCAAAGAATCTACATTTTTATTTTTCGCAACAGGATAACAGACTTGTTTTCATTTATTTGGGGTTTTTTTGGGGGAGGGGGTTACAAGAGGGCTTACAATATCTATTAACAATTCATTTTCGCAATTTCATTTGTTATATGTTAACCAAAACACACAAAAAATAATTTAATTTAAAGAAATAAACAAACATATGAGATACACGAAATGCTTTTTATCTTATCTTATATTATATATTATTATATTATATTTGTCTTAATGGAGTTCTCCCTAAGTTAATACCTATTGTAAAAAATGAAAAGTACTATTGACAACTTATATAAATCTAGGGTCAAATAAATTGATTTATCAGTTCTGAGTTCATTATTCATTAAATATATCGTACTTCCGATTCAATTGTCAGCACCCCTGCTTATTTAATCTAAAAAAGGCAAACCTCAATACCTTCAGCAAATACGATATCAAAACTGGCCATGAAGAATGAGCTATCTGCAAAGCAAATTATAAGAATATATTTAATCTCAGCCAGGTGTCTAAATAAAGCGTTATTCTACATAAACTAACGGCGTTAAAAAAACCTCTTGCACCACAATTCTGTCAATTTAATATTTCAAATTAAATTTGAAATAGTATATCCTAAAATTCAAAAGAAAATCAAAACAATGCTAGGATAGCGCGATTTCTTTAGAAAGTGTGAGCTTTGCCTTCAGGTTTTTTACTATATATTTTTTCAATTCGTTTTAATTTTTGTTCCAGAAGAAACGAAATGAGAAAATGTTTGTGATTGAACACCTTATAGATAAGATTATGCCCACAAATTGTGTGCCCCTGTTACTCAATCGGCCATAACATTTGTATAAGGCATTGTAGCATCCAACTCAGCACAGGATTAAGAAAGCCGTCTATTGGACACTATTCATTTCCGCAAACTCTCCAACAGGTGTTTCTGATTTGTGTACAAGTTTTATTGGATTTGGGCAGAAATATGAATCAATGAAAGGCTGGGTACGTTTTGGATTGGATGGTAGAGTACGGAAATACCCACACGAAAAGGTCATGAAAATAAAGTTAACAACTTTATACACGAATTAAAATTGCTCTAATCCAAGGTTGAGAATTCAGGTTTCATCCCTTTAGTTGTATATGACAGAAGGGAGAATTGACATTAATTGACATTTTAACACTATCGTAGCTTTTCCCTTTGTCATGATGGTTCAAGATTAACGATAGTGAATATATGATACCAAAGTCTAGTATGAAAATGTATGGTGATGGGGCTTTTGAGAAATATGCCCCAAAGACCTGGAATGCCCTGCCCCTTCAAATTAATAATCGCAGATCAATAGACGCACCCATTTCAGATACATTGCATTGAAGGGTAGAACTAGACTGATTTGGCGCTTTATAAATATTTTATTGACTTTGTTATCATTAGTTGTTTTTTAATTATTCCACTGTGCAAATTGCCATACTTTTGTATTCGAAGCCTGATCATGGATAATGAATAACACACAATAGTTATTGTTTTTTGTCGTCGGAAAACATGTGGAAAATATAAAATATCAAAATATTCAGATTTCTAAAATTTGGATAAATATTTTTGAACAAATAATAGATTTTCCTCTAAAATCAAATGTAAAATCCAAAACTTTGAAGTTCACACGACGTGTTTTCCCCATAAGCGAACATATCCGACTTTGGAGGAACTGTCGTGGGGCACTAAAAAGTTGAATGGGGTATTCTTAATACTTGGTGGCTGGAGGTGGTCCAATATTTTATCAAAACTTCTTAAAGACACATAATGCGTCATGGAGAGTCTGAAAAATCTAAGTTATTGCCCCATCTATGTTTTGGTCACTTTACTAAGTCTCGCAAGTATCCCATCAGGCACACAGAGAAAATCGCAAAATGACATAATATCTCACTATGAATATAGTTTATTCAAATATTTTTCATTTACATTGTTAAAGACATAATTACACAAAATTACACAAAATAATATTCCCTATTTTGCCATATAGCCTAAATATGAATATCACTCCAGAGAAAGCTTACGAAACGGTTGATTGTGCATTTGTAGAATAACCAAACTAGTTTTTATTTTAAATATTTTACATATAAAGGTGTCGCTTATTTGTAAGAATTGAGGGATGCAACATAGGTATTCATTCTTTTCGATGGGATATGACCAATTTCACAATTCAAATATTCAAATATTCATTACAGAAAATATGTAAGTATTCAGGTTTGATGTCATGATCAATATGGACTTTTTAGCTATGAGTCATTTACACTTATTGCAAATATTTTACAACATAGCATCATTATGGATGGATGTTTAGTGCATAGCTACAATATCTGATCATGGCTGTCCTAGAATCACGTGATTTCACCAAAGCAAATTAATAGTTTGGAAGCCAATATCAATTAGATAAAAATGCAATGATATATACAATTATAACAAGACACCTTAACATTCTTTGTTGAATAACATAGAGTGACAACAATATAGCAGCACATCAGTGTAGATAAATACAAGTACATAGAGAGATCTATCTATCCCATGATGCTTGGCAGATATGTCTATCTATAACGCTGTGGATATATAAAAGCTCACGGCTTATCCACTCACGCCTAGCAAGTTTCAAGTGGTGGTCTTGTATCTCATTAAGCCATTTTATTGTATTACGGACTTGGATGTCCCAGGCAATTCTACACATTAATTTAAACAGAATTACTTTTTGTTTGTGGGAAGTGAGAGACTATGGGTGTTGTGGAACCAAGATGGGTGACAGTGGCTTGGTTCACTGAGGACCTAACATTTAATGACACCAAGCCATTTGAACAGGTTGCAGTGTGCTCTCTCTATGTCTACTGTCCATCCTCCCATTCCTCTGTCAGTATGACGTCATCCAGGCGGGATACTCAGGATTCATCTGAACTGCTCATCCTGACAGCTACATGCTTCTCTTATCGCTGCAAATACAGTTTTTATTTCAATGACTTCCTCTGAAACAATTATGTGTATGCTTTTTTTGCATACACACACACACATAAATGTGAAATTAAAGGAAATCTATCACTGCATTTCACTTTATCATGGGGGTATTTTGAAACTGCTTTGAGGTATTGAATCGATTATCTCTCCAATCAACACTTCTGCAGGCCAAATAAATATCAAATTTCAGTTATTATATGGTAGTGTTATGACATAACAGAAAAGTATACATTTCACTCTGATAAAGGTATATACTGTGACGAGATATAGAACTCTTATTTGCTACACCTGCGCTTCATCATAGCACGTCATGTCGGCTTTATATTCACAGAGGATACATATGTACTATACCATCTGCCAGCGGTCTAGGAGCCAAGCTTATATGTGGCAAATAGTTGGTAGCTCATAGCAATATAATATTTTATCACCTAATATGGGAAAACTGGCAATAAATGCATATGTGAAACAAATAAATATGTAGCATAAATAAAAAGGTGGCATAAATAATTATGTGGCATAAATAAATATGTGGCATAATAAATATGTGGCATAAATAAATATGTGGCACCAATAAATATGTGGCACCAATAAATATGTGGCACCAATAAATATGTGGCACCAATAAATATGTGGCACAAATAAATATGTGGCACAAATAAATATGTGGCACAAATAAATATGTGGCATAAATAAGTAAGTGGCATAAATAAAGGCCAATACAAATAGACCAAGAGGAATATACATAGGAGATGGCGTACCCCTTGGAGTGAGATGGGGGTGTAGAGCTGGGAGAGATCCGGTTCATCCCCGTCATCCCCCACGAATCCACTCATCATGCCGTCCATATCAGTCTTCTCATTAAGGACAGATACCAGCGGCTGCTTGGCGTTCTCACCCGTCCGGCCCTTCAACCAGAACGTCTTCACCGTACCTCCTCCCTGCAGTAACAATATCCTCTCACTCAGTAAAGCCAATACCACTTGAGCAATTCCAAACAAACATTCTTCATTATGAAACTTCTCAATTAATTTTTGTATTTGTCTATGCACTTCATACTATATTATTGTAATGTATGTTGTACACAAAACAACATACCTTGGCATCGATTGTCTTGGCATCCTCCACCTCAAATGGGTGAGCAGATATCTCACTTTTGACGGCATCAGTGATATGGACCTTTTGTGCCTGCAATATATCATACTATGTAATTAAGTGGCTATTGCATGTGCAGATTTACAATACATACTAAACATCAAAATAAAGTTTATTTTTATATTGTGAAACTTTGCTCTGTTTTCAAACGAATTCCTTTTGAAGCAGGGAAGTCTATGGCTATTAAATGTGTGAAATATTCTTTTCTTTTTCCCATTTTTATTAAATGTATAAGATATTCTTTTTTCAATAAGAATCATGGAGATGTTTAAAGCATAGTTGGTTACTCCTCTCTAATTGTTTACAGTGCATTGTGAGCATACTGACCAAACATTCCTGCCTCGCCTTGATGGCTATATTCAGCGTCTCACCAAGGAGAGCTAGCTTCGGGAGCCTTGTTCCAACTATCCCCAACACAGCTGGACCAGTGTGAATGCCTACAACAATCAACATTCTCACATCTTATCATATGCCCTTCTTAAGAATATCTACATTTTAAGAATATATATAATTTGTGACATGCCCTTTTTTAGAATAAGGGGAATAAGAATGTACTTTATTTTCCATCGGTATTAAAATAACATGTGGGGAAAACAAAATTTTCAGGTCACCTGAATAGCGTTAACTTGATCAAAAATATGAATAGTGTTAACTTGATCAATAATATGAATATTGTTTTAAAACTTGATCAATAATATGAAGAGTGTTTTAAAACTTGATCAATAATATGAATAGTGTTAACTTGTTCAATAATATGAATAGTGTTAACTTGATCAATAATATGAATAGTGTTAACTTGATTATTGCATTTAGGTTCAATATCTAGGAGAAGTAATGGGCTCCATACCGATTTTAACGTTGACACTTGTGCCCTTGCCCCCCAGGGGATCCTGATGGTTGACACATTCCTCAATCACAGCCAGGGCGTAGTCACATAGGTAGCCGGCGTGGTTCTTGGTGGCCACAGGGTAGTTAGCAACTACTACAAAGCTCTCACCAATACTGTCCATCTGTGACATGTGAGAAGCGCATGCTCTCATCAAATACGCTCATATAAAACTGACATGTGCCCAGAAATTATACCTGTTAATAGCTCCCATAGTTTACACATTCTGCTGTATGGATGTGTATTCCTGTTCACTATTTTGAAAATATTGACTTATAATTATAATAATAATTATTAATTGTAGCGCTATACCATGCTATGATTTCTCAAGATAGGCGGGACAAAATAGGCCAAAACAAAATAGGCCAAAACAAAATTCTTTATTTTTCATATGTAGATATAATGATGGATAATATAAGTAACACTGAGAAGGAAAATTACCCTGTACACTTTATACTTGTCACACAGCTGCTCAAAAGCGTCAAACATTGTATTCAGAAATCCAATCAGCAAGTTGGGCTGCATTTTTGTGATGAGACTGGAAGCATTCGCGATGTCTAGCACCAACATGCTCATTGCATCCTGGTTCTAAAAATACAAATAATGAGAGTACCCGATGTAAGTTAAGACCTACGATTCAAATTGCTACCTACTCTAATATTATGCACTGCATATGTATTTACTTCAATAGTATGGTTAATGAATCACTGCGAACTATGACCAAAAGTAGGTCTTTCTTATATATATACAAATGGTGATACACATCTTTGGAGGACAATGTTATAAATATGGCTTTAACCGTTCGTGGCATAAAAGGTTTGAATTTCCAGATATTTTTCACATTTACGAAGAAAGGCAGAAGCTCTGAAATATATTGAATGAAAGAGTAACATCTTTCATACCTAAAACATTTATTGGTTCTACTTGATATTTTATATTTTACCTGACAAACAGAAGCCGCGTTTTCGCCTTTCCTGAGTTTGTCTGCCAGGGCTTTAGGCAGCATATTGTACACCAAACAGTGGGTCTTCTTGCTCTCAGCCTCCAACTGGCGCATGCTCTCTTCTAACTTCCGGCTCTTCTGATGCTCCTGCAACCATTAACACCTGAATCTGATTCGAAATCATCACCATCCAGCAAATTATTTTTTGTTGGTGTTAGGAGTTTTTATTGTAATATAATCTTAAAATGGACTGACAAATCCACCAATATATTTTTGTATAATTTATGTTAGTCTCAATGTGTCAAACTGTAAATAATTTCTGTGTGAAGGCCGTATAGAACTCAGAACTAATGTGGATGAATGTTCAACAATCAGGCTAATATATCAATCAGGCTAATATATATATATATATATATATATATATATATATATATATATATATATATATATATATATATATATATATATATATATATATATATATATATATATAAATATATATAAGTCTGGGTGTTTATATACAACATAATCACACAACTGGCCCTATGAGGTGAGGAATATTTGTTTACCTGATCTAAGGCCATCTTGAGCTCAGCCTGCTGCTGTGTCCCCGCCAGAACCAAGTCTCGGCTCGAGTCGTGCATACTTAGGTCATTAATATACAGACCAGTTTCAAACATACGGTCCAAATTCTCCATCCTGAAATAGTAAATAACTCTCAAGTATTTGTCAGTTCTGGAGAATAAATTATTCTCTTTAAAAACACTGCAGTGGTATCTTTCTAAACAAGTTCTTCCAGGAAGATCCACATGGCAGTTATAATATAACTAACTATCCACAGAAATGTGGGAAAAGCAAGCATACATACATTTATCCCATATGACCACACAATTAATGTTACTTACACTGGGGTGCCAAGAAACATGGCTGCGTCCCATTCTTCCATGTACATCATCTGCCCCTTCAGCTTAAGACGACGAGCCTTATTATCAATGTCATCATCATCGCCCTCTGTAATCAATCATCATCGAAACTTCAGAAAATTCATTAACTGCATCATTAAAAAGGATGGATAAGTATTGATCGTTAGTTATGGTATCAAAATGGTTTACAATTCACACGTAAGTTACAGGACTATGACTAACCCATGGTTTCATTTGCTGTGGCTGTCCCATGGGTACCTGTCGCATGCTTTTTAACACAGTCAATAGAAATAATTTCAAACACGTTGTTGGAGTGCATGATAACCTGAAAACAAAATAACTAACAATTAATTTCACATTAACCAGTCATCTCATTTAAAATGTATATGCATGCTTCACGACGTGGTGATGGAAATTCAATGTTCTATAACAAGGAATTCATACAAATAAATATCAGGCAAACATTATGATCAAAATTAATGTAGTGAAAACAAAACCTCTTGCGACAAGAGTTGACTTACATTTTCCATAGTGAATTCCACCAGGGGTCTGTTGAGTGAAAACATTTCATCCACCGCCTGCTCCTTAATGTGGGACATAATGGCATTCAAACCTGTACCTATACTCTTAATGATCATAGTACGATTGAAGACAATGTGGAAAGGGAACACACCAAAGAAGGTTTCTGATGATACCTGCAGACTGTCTGCATCATCACCATCGTTTCCATCCTCTGGGTCCTTAAAGGCGGTGTTATCAAAGTGAAGCTTGAGCACAACATGGGTCATGTCAAGAGTCTCTTCTTCACTCACTAGTTCAATTTCCAAAGGTGTTTGATAGAATATGTTTGCCACCTGAGTGATCTGCCCCATCACATAGTAGACAAAGCCCTTTCTCTTGCTCCGGTAGTGCAGGGTCAGACCGTGGCGGGATTCATTTTCACAGAAGAATGACGGTGGTTTAAGTTTGGGATAGCTGAAGCGGAGATATTCATGGAGGTTGTCAAGGCCACTGAGGAAGTCCCTGAGATGTCTGCCAAGGACACGCATGACTCTATCATATCCATACTGACTCACATAAGCCACAAAGGAATATCCACACAGCTCCATCAGCTCATCCAGAGGCCTTCCAGTTATCTCGGCCCCTGCCTTAGCCAAGCGGGGGATGACGGTCTCAGAGTAGGTCTTATGCATCACAAATGTATGATGAGGTACACCAGCCTTTGTACGCACTTTCTCCCAGATGTCATCTCCAAATTTCTTCCTGAATGCGTCACCTATTCCTTCCAAAATCAGTCCATACATCCTTCCTGGAAAGAAATGTATATTCCAAGATTTAGTCTATTTGATTAATTAAATATTCAAATGTTATACCCCCAAACAATCAAGATTCATGATCAAAAGGACATCACAGGAAACAAATAAAATTGTCAAGAGACAAACAATTAGTAACTTCATGGGGAGCAAACAAACTTATTCCAAAATAAATACGGAAAGAGAGACATTCAGGGCTAAAGACATTCAGTATTGAAAAAAGGCCTGTCTTATGATTATAACACAACTAAAAGAAACATTCGGCGATTGACTCACAATATGAATAACAAATTATGAAATACATAAAGTGACGCTTAACATCAACATACTATCTATAAATGAGTGGTTTGAATATTTGAAATGTCTCACCTTAGAATCTTAGATAAGCACTATAATATAATGTCCTTGTGATGTGCTATTCCTCGGATAGAGTTGTGTCCTATGCACACTCTGTGTCTCTTCCTAATTAGGACGATTGTGCTGATCTGGTCAGCTGACCCTTTGATCTCTCCAGATGGGCTAGATCAAACCCTCCCCACAACAAATGTAGGCTTTGCAGGATGCACACGTGATGTATATGATCAATTCTGCTACAGTCAACATTACCAAATATTAGAAGCAAAGGGTTTTATCGAGCATGCGTATTTGAATCATTTTATCACGTGACTTAATTGTCCAGCATTAGGATTGATTCTAATGGCACACGACCTTTTGAAAATCTAAAACATCATTTGGTATGTCCTTTGAAGTTAACATGTACTAGATATCATACTTGATATTTTACAATATACACTAAATTTATTCTTTTCTTTTCATATATATGAATGTTTGTAGATTTATAATATCAATAAATGCCACACAGGGAAACTAAGGTTGTGGCTAGAACATAGGTGTAAGCTATGATGGCAGCCTGACTGCAGGGCAAGTCATATCCCACCTTGTATCAAAGCCTACATCAAACATTGCTCTTCAATCATTAACATCAAATGCATTTGTTATGAAAATATGTTATGTTACCACCTATTTCGATAACAAAATTAATCATATTTTAGAGCAGGCTTATAGCAATATAAATCTTCTTATCCCTTGTTCCCAGTGTCCATTTTCAAGGGCTTGTCCTCTACCTTCCACAAAAAGACATGCTTTAAAAAATTATCTTGTGGTTCATCCCGTTCATACTGTGCTTTCCATGATCAGCCAAAAATGCATGTGTCCACATGTGTATAAACGACTTCTTGGTGTCAATGCCTCCAAGATAGTTCTCTAGTCTCACAGTTGTTTTGACAGTATTAACAATGTAGAATTAGAATTTCTATATTTAAGAAAACCATCATTTTTTAGATTGTCAAATACAACCGCAATTTGAATGAGGAAATATATGCAGTAATAATGCTCAGCTGTATGAGTGGTGTTTATGCCCACTATTTCATAACATGTGAAAGTGCCCACACACACCGCTAATCTGAGTACTAGTCTCAGCAAGCAAGCGTCCTCAGCATGATGCCAGTGTACATTTTTAATCTCTATTTCAATGCTCTTTTCCTCTTTGATTTACATGTGTTTCTCCGTAAGTGAGATAAGTTTGTCTTTAAGCAACAACTAGACAGGTAAGAAATTCGGAAAAAATTGATCCTATACACATGATAGAATATTACCGTAAATATATACTAAATAGCCATGGTAATTTATCTATGTGCATTTTATGTTACCTTCAGTCAAGGTCAAGATCATGACCAGCATAAGAGCCAACTTTCAAAATTATTTGAATGTAATATTTTGTGATAGATTACAATTCCATTGCCAGAAACATAAATCCTGCAGGATATGCCATATTTTATTAGAATAATTCATTTAACTACGTCACGGTGATTATTTCTAGGCCAGATAAGTCACTTCTTCCAAACTATGGGGAAGTTGATCCTTAACACATGAGACAAGATATTATGGATATGTAAAGACCATGTAAAGATTTTTTCAAATTGGTGATTTTCCTTGACTTTGGGTCAAGATCAATATCATGATCATGACCTGCAATGTTGTAACTTTGATTATTCTTTGCTCACTAGAAATATAAAGCAGTATCAATGTAACTTGGTTTATGTTTGGCTCGGAGGAACTATGGTTTCCTCGGAGAAGTCAAAATCAGCCAAATGTGATATTTCACAGGAATAGCATTTATTACCATGCACTTATTTCACACATTTTGAATACTCAATTTAATTTGGTCACAGTCACCTTCAAAATGCAAGTATGTAGAATATTATGTTATGTATTTGAAAAGTGCAAATAAATATTATTTGCTTTTTGTATTTTATGTCAAGGTCAAGATTATATCCTACCTTATGATGACTTTGTGGATGCCCTCCTTACCTCTAGATACAGCAATATCAATGTGACTGAGACAAAATGTCAACTTAAATGAGTTTTATATTGTGTGATTTTGAACTGTACTCAAATGGCAAATATCAACACCACACATAAAGAAATCTAGTTTGTTGATAACTTTCTGCTTACTTGGGACCAAGGTAAATGCAATATGAAATCATTTTACTTGTTAGCACTATTATGATGGTTGAAATATAGTAATAAAGATATGATCTGCCAAATCTTATAATGATTTGAGTGAATTTACAAACTCATATAAATACCATATTTTACCATGAAATACACCAAATGCCATTTATTGTCACAATATCTATTCCATACAACATGTTTATAATTTGGAGAATAATGTAACCAGGTTACTTTTACTATCTTGTAGCGCAACAGACATTATCAAACTGTGACAGTGCATGACCTTATATGCATCAAATACTGTGCTCACTATTTTTGAACCACTCACAATTTATCTAGTTGAAATTGGTTTTGTAAATGTGCAAAGTATAAGGATTTATTTCTGAAGGCTCAAATGTGGCAAAGTTTTTAAAAGATATGTTTCTGAGGTAATAAATGTGCCAAATTATGTAAAAGTATTAAGGCTTTAATGTGGCACAGTATGTGAAGTATATATTTGATATTTTAGGGACTTTAATAGGGCGATGAAATCTGCACTTTAGAAAAAAAAACATTACCACTTCTTATATTATGTCAAACATTTTATTGGACATGGTTACATTTATTAAACTATAGAGGAAAATATGTGAAAAAGAATATTTAATATAGTTTGTTTTTCAATTATCTCTATTATATTAATTAAGTACAAAATAACATGGAATGCTAATCATTTAAGTTACAAATCATTTGTTAAAAACTTAGATAACATTAACTCTTGAGTTTGATTTATGTGGAGTATTCTAGTTTCATTGCATTCTTAGGATATATAACATTCATAGGATATATAACATTAACAAGAAGGCTTTATTTCTTCATACCAGTAATCGCATATTTTCTAACACATTTGGGAATAAACGAGATATATTGTACAATCTATTTCAGGTTTCATCTCATATCAATACGCACATTACCTTAGTTTAAACCTAGGCATTAGATTCAAATTGAAATGGAACAACAAGATGTTTTAGCTTTACAATTATCATTTGTTAAAGGTAGTGTCCTCTCTGCTTTACATCTTGCACCACTTGCTGAACATGCAAGCCTTTTGGGTCGGACTAAAATAAGGTATTCATTGTAAAGTCGTACGGCTGCCGTCAGAAACCTGTGCGATCGAAATGGAGTAATCTTGCTCTTAAACTTAGTTAACAACATAAAGTCACCAATGCTTTCATAGTCTAACAGTTATTAGTTAATATTATTTATTTATATTCTTCGAATAAATGTTCCAACTATTCAACAATTAAATTACTCTTGTTTGTTTGATTCAAATAAGATGAACGGTACTTGAAATGGTAATTTGGAAATAGGAAAATAGTTTTGTAAAGTTCAAAGGGGAAAACCAATGACTAAGTGGGTGAATTTAATATAGTCTTCTCTTTACATTTCTGTCAGTTCTGGCCCCACAACTGCCTTATAAAATATATTTGACACTTACACTTATAAAATAATTATTCCATGTTTTTACCACATTTAAGGCCAATACGCAGACAATACATAACACATTTACTTTAACAGGGGAGTTTAGGAGTGCATGTTTCAAAGCCTTTAGTCACTTTAAATAGGTTGCAGACAATTCTATGAATATCAACTACTTTGCTTGAAAAGTTGTTTTACTCTACATGTTTTATTACCATAATACATGCTGGAACGGTTTACCGGAGGTTCGGGATATAAGGCAGCACATAATATATATGCGCACTTTATCCATTTCATTGATATGTCCAAGTCAAAATGATACCCCTAGATTCTGTCACTGGCATATTGGCTATTTTCCCATTCATTCATCTAAATCGTCTTTTATTAAATAAATACCCTCTTGATATTAGTATTTGATAATAGTACATTGATTGTGCTGTGGAAATAATGCTACCTTTTAGGAAAATTTACTGCAAAACATGAGCAAAACATATCACTTCTATAATGTATTTTGCTATTTTATTGAGTTACAACATCGTACGAAATTCACTATTTTGGAAAAGTGTTTTACAGCCATTTACCATTTACATATGACGGAACCATTCCTAGATACACATTTTCCAACTTAAGTACATCTATGTACTAATTGCAATCATTGAATGATTTAACTTGTTATAATTTATCTGATCTCTAATGTTCAAACATTATAGCTCCTCGGATAGAGTGACGCTATCGTATTGCATCTCCTCAGATGCCGGGAAGAGTGGTAAGTCTGTCTGTATGTGACATGTGTAATGTGTGTTCAGCTTTTGTAACCCGCTGCGGTCAAACCTGGCAACTCATAACACCCTGCTCCCATTCTCATTCTACAATACCACAATATCGGCATTAAATATCAATAACGATATTTTATATCATTATATCAATAAAGTGGGCTCTTATTTTATCAGGAGCCATTAGCATATTAATGTTATTACTTACTATTAAGATATTAATGATGGTCCTTTATTTCTTCCCGGTTTTACCCACACTTATTTTTAAAGTAGTAAAGGAATAGTATCAAAAACGCAATACTCGTCTTGACAGTCTTTCGGCCAAAGTGGATGAGCGTGCAGATTGCATAACTCATGTGACATGTTATTTACTTGTAGCTGAGGCGGTCTATTCTTCACACAGTAAATAATTGGGACAGGGAGTATACATTTAAGACAAGTAGTTATAATTGTTTTTGGTGAATGATTATTATCACATGTTTATCAAGTGTGTACCCGTAAATGGCTGCTAGAGAACATAACATATCAGTTTCATTCTGTTTTTGAATGGTTATGATAAGGGATGGACCATTATTTATGGTGGGTGGAGGAAAATCAAATCAATCTCAGATTTTTTTACCCGTGCGAAGCCATTTTAAAAAAATCACAACCAAATCATATTTCCATATTTCTTTCCAGTCAGGTGTAGGATAGTGTCGCCTTTTCAGGCCATTATCGCATCACGATGTATTTCTAATATATATAGTGAGTTATGTGGTGCATTTATGCTACAAATAGTGCTACATGCAGTTGTAAATATTATCTATTTAAAATTGTTGTCCTATCGATATCTGTCAAAGGCATATCTTAAGACTTATAGTTACGATATGCCTGTGATAAATGAACCCACATCAGGAATGTTATAATTAATATCTGGTCACGTGATCTCACACGTTGTATTCCCTTCAAATTGTTATCTTATTATGTGTTAGACCCTCACGAGATTTTGATGCACACAATACGTATTAATACATTTTTGAGACAAATATTAATTATTCAACACTGGTTTCACCCCAAAGACTTTCCTTTCAAAGTTTGTTTTCTCTCTTAAGGGAATATCACAACATGCAGTTACAACAATTACTTTGAATAGTAAAATGTGACTCATACCATCCAACATTAACCATTCTTTTGTTTTAATGTTGCATGGCTGAAGGCACTGCATGAGTTAGTCTTGTAAGTTTAGTAAATTCTGTTTATTTTCTGTGGCAGTTAATTTAGTGTTATTTGTTAGTTGTGTGTTATACAAAAATACTATCTATATCTATAAAAATATCAAAATAAATATTTTATATTCTATCAAAGCTAATGCCTAGTGTTTAAATAAGTATATTGGTGAAAGACTAGGCGTAGGCATTAAGCGGAGAGTGAGAGAGCTATATATGTTGCTCTTAGCGGTATGTGTGTAATGTAGGGTGTACCTGCCCATATATGTGAAGGATGGAGAAATCACAGCGCCTGGCTCCTCTCAACTGCTGCTCACCTGAACAAAGAGAAAACCACCACCTCATCCCACTGTATACTCATAACACAAGCAATCTGATAGCAATCTACACATGTTACAATACTGACTGGTATTTTTTTACATTATTTTGATATGCAATTTTGCCTTTTATTTTCGGCCGTTTGGTAAGAGTCAGTGCAGACATGAAGTCCAGTCTGAATGAGCTACTTGATTCATTGCAGTATATGATCACGCTCTCTTTGTTTTTTTTGCACATATATCTGATATGGCAGACGGCTATGCTTAAACGATAATCATTCATGATTACTCCAATGGTAATTCCATTGGAAACTAATGACGTACAATTTTATAACAACATAACAAGTAATCTGATAAAACAAAAAGAAAAATTTATCAGTTGGTAATATTAACTGAAATGTAACATCCGAATGCTGTGCAATCTCAAGGGTGTTGCTGCTACAGGAGTGCACATGTTTTGCTGCACCCCTTGCCATCTTGATTCACATTCTGTTCTTTAATAGGCACTTCACTTCCGTTTCCGGTGTTCTCGGCACTTTTGATTTGTGATGTTTGTGCATGGGCAGTAGGCGCTACTGCTTCTATCTTCGGTTTGACATGTTTTAATCTCGTGCCAGGTTCGTTAAGGATGGGGACAATACTGACTTCCGGTTGCTGATGCTCCAGTGGTTTCACGAGATGGGGTTTGGGTACATGAGCGCCGCCTAACGGACTTCCTGTGTTCTTATTATCAATTTCAATTACAAGCTTATCTTTATTATTTTCTAATTTTGGTAGCGAATCTGATGACATTTTGACCTGTGAACTTGGGCGATTTTGCCTGAGTGAGTTTCCCCCTCCACCCCCACTTACTCCCCCCTGGACTATGGGCTGGTACATGTGAGATACATCCGGTTCCTCTCCGTCAATTGTGATGAACCCGGAAGCATTTCCCTCTAGGTCAGCTTTCTCATCAACATGGATACGACCTTCGATTGGTGCCTCGCGTGTCTTGCCTACCAGCCAGTGACTCTTCATGGAAACCTCTGCCTGTAATGAAATAATTCCCAAATCATTTCAAATTAATCACCTATAGGGGTTTGTTCTGGCTAAAGGAGGAAATTAAACTGTATGATGGTATTATAAAAGCTGCAATGTTTACCGTGATTGAAATTGCATCAGCCTCCAAAATCTCAAACGGATAATTCTTCAGTTCTCGACAGGTCTTGTCACTGATATGCACCTTCATTGACTAGAAAAAAAATATATATAACATATATTATACAATAAATATTGGAAACAAATACTGGAATTTTTTGGAATCATTATGGACCTTCCAGCTATGGGTAATATTTTATTTTTCAGATATTTTGATACTCAATGAGCGCTAACTGTCTGGTGGTCAATGAGATATAATAGTCATATATATTTTGGTGACTCAATGAGCATGTCCATGGGTCATGCATAGGTGATATGTATTGTAGGACAGGGCGTGGTGAGAGTGTCAGTGATGGCAGTACCTCTCCAGTGCTCTCCATCAAGTTGGTGATGTTTACTGTTTCTCCAAAGAAGCAATACCTAGGCATCTTCATCCCCACAACACCTGCC